>OX392530.1:1277500-2477500 GCA_947623455.1 Mimachlamys varia
TGTTAAGTTTATGTGTGTTTGAGTGTAGAGGTAAGGATATGTGTGTTTGAGTGTAGAGGTAAGGATATGTGTGTTTGAGTGTAGAGGTAAGGATATGTGTGTTTGAGTGTAGAGGTAAGGATATGTGTGTTTGAGTGTAGAGGTAAGGAAATGTGTGTTTGAGTGTAGAGGTAAGGATATGTGTGTTTGAGTGTAGAGGTAAGGATATGTGTGTTTGAGTGTAAAGGTTAGGATATGTGTGTTTGAGTGTAGAGGTAAGGATATGTGTGTTTGAGTGTAGAGGTAAGGATATGTGTGTTTGAGTGTAGAGGTAAGGATATGTGTGTTTGAGTGTAGAGGTAAGGATATGTGTGTTTGAGTGTAGAGGTAAGGATATGTGTGTTTGAGTGTAGAGGTAAGGATATGTGTGTTTGAGTGTAGATGTTAGGATATGTGTGTTTGAGTGTAGAGGTAAGGATATGTGTGTTTGAGTGTAGAGGTAAGGATATGTGTGTTTGAGTGTAGAGGTAAGGATATGTGTGTTTGAGTGTAGAGGTAGGGATATGTGTGTTTTGAGTGTAGAGGTAAGGATGTGTGTGTTTGAGTGTTAAGGTAAGGATATGTGTGTTTGAGTGTAGAGGTAGGGATATGTGTGTTTGAGTGTAGAGCTTAGGATGTGTGTGTTTGAGTGTTAAGGTAAGGATATGTGTGTTTGAGTGTAGAGGTAAGGATATGTGTGTTTGAGTGTAGAGGAGGGATATGTGTGTTTGAGTGTGGGGTATGGATTTGTGTGTTTGAGTGTAGTGGTAAGGATATGTGTGTTTGAGTGTACAGGTCAGGATATGTGTGTTTGAGTGTGGGGTATGGATTTGTGTGTTTGAGTGTACAGGTAAGGATATGTGTGTTTGAGTGTGGGATATGGATTTGTGTGTTTGAGTGTACAGGTAAGGATATGTGTGTTTGAGTGTGGGGTATGGATTTGTGTGTTTGAGTGTAGTGGTAAGGATACTTGATTTTTTTAAAAAGAGATGATGAAAAGTGATTTCGTCTCCAAATCAATGTAAAGATGTATCCTGGGGTTAGTTTGCGATGAAGGCAATGGTCAGATTATCGCGGGTTAGTTTGTGATGGAGCTAATGTTTAGAAGTGATATTTACTTAAAACTCGTTAGATCACTAACAGCAATAGCATATTACGTCATTGTCGAAACCATTTCTGTGTTCAGGGCTGGTATAACAGAACTTCTCCTGTATCACATACAACTGGGACGTTGTTTGTTATTTGTTGTTATTTGTTTGTGTTTTATAAACCATTTCTGTGTTCAGGGCTGGTATACAAGAATTTCTCCTGTATCACATACAACTGGGACGTTGTTTGTTATTTGTTGTTATTTGTTTGTGTTTTATAAACTATTTCTGTGTTCAGGGCTGGAATACCAGAACTTCTCCTGTATCACATACAACTGGGACGAGTATCTGACGTGTTCCTGGACCCCGCCACATCGGTACAGTGGACCAGTCTACAAAACAGCAGTCAACTGGTCTGTATATGCTCTTCTCTTCCCAGCAAACCTAACGCTAATCAGTTCAAAAGTAGAATAAGTGCTCAATAAAAGTCTGAATTAACTGAAACATTTTCAGTTCAACTTCTAATTGCAATTTTGATTTGTTTATTACGAACTTTTTTTTAAGATTACAATATGTATTTTTCTTTATAATCCAAACAGATACAAAAAAAAAATTCGCAGATTTATGTACTGTGCGACAGGAATATTGTTGCTATACAAAATTACCATAGTGTTTCAAATATTACAAAACTGATTTGCATGTTTGTTGTACGTATGCTCTATAGTCTGTATTGAATGACATTGTATTACTTGTGTTATATATTGTATACATGTATGATTGTTTTCCATGTTCTGGATACAAAAAGTTCTCAACATGTTTGTGTTAATTTGAAAGGCAATTGCCACCATTTGGGGATTGGATGCTATGTCCTGAATTGACATCTGATACATGCACGTGGTCGTTAGGTGGTGATTCCCAAAATAGAGACACAGACCCTCACCAGCCAATATCTGTCCGTCTGGAACTGTGGTCCGACAATACAATGCTAGCGTCAGAGTATCATAAGGTGGACATTGAAGACAAAGGTGGGCTATGATTCGGAGAGTTTGTGATGATTATAAAGCTAGGACATATCAGTATTTCATTTTCCCCGACCTTTCAATTTTTTTAATATGACTGTACATATTCTGGAAAAAATATCACCCTACAAATAATCTCGCAGTCAGAACTCCGTACCGTAGACAGCGTGATGAGCACTATGTAAAACTTAATGTCACTGCTATGCCAACAGGGTGCAATTATCACGTATATTCGGTGGGGAATTTGTCGAGTGATAGATGCAATCAAACAAACGTAATCTCTTTGTTTAGTCTTAAAAAAGACGATATCGTAGTAATGGGCACCGGCACGACAACAGTCCAATAGAATGTAGTGTAATAAGGGACCTTAGGGTGGTCATACCACACTATATCTACTGTCTCGGGACTTAAACACTGTGAACTACTCAGGACTGTTCAGGATGACCTTTGGAAACTAGTTTATTAATGATGTTACAGAAACTCAACTATTTCGGTCCGTGCTGACGGAGAGCCATTCGACACTTGTGACTCAATTTTTGAAAGTTGAATTTGCCAACAATAAGTTAATGCCTGCAACATCAGCAATATGTTTCAGCAAAAGTCTTTTCAAGCTAGCATACTACCGTACTTCAGATATCAAAATACAACTCTCATTTCCTACAGTTATACGAAACCTTTTGCACATAAACGTTTCAATTACAAGCAAATGCAACAGTTGAATATAAATGACATTAAAATGACCCAACCTTCAGAATGTTCATGTTCTGCATCTCCATATCGTTATGATCCAGCTGGACAAATAATAACCGCCAACATGAAGCTTAGGGAGTTTTTGAAAGATTTTAATGTATCGCGAGAAAACATCGTCGAAGATATACTAGAAAGTGAAATTGAACGATTTGGCAAGGTTTTTGTTACCCTCCTGATATGCTCCTCGACAAATTCAGCCTCTCATGAAAACAAAAACAAGACAGCTAAGAGTGGGGCACAGTTTGTTCCCATGGGAATGCCAACAGTCTGCTGGAAAATCTTTCCTCCGAACCCAACAAAGATATTTTCAACCAGGAATTCAATTATCCGTACTATGTCTTCCTCATTGTCTTTCATTCTAGCTTTTGTTATGTTTTTCACAACATATGCTCCTGGGATAGCTCGCATCATCCTATATTCGAGTTGTCTAACGTCTTCTCCATTTCCAAGTATTACATATTTTTGACGTTTTTGTTTTTGTTTCCAATTTCCACAGATACGTCCAGTAACCTTTGTATTATCCCACACTTGTTTCACACACTGCCTCACTAATTTTTAAAATGATTTTATTGTAAACTTAATGTACGACCTACTATTGTTACAGTAAAACCAGCAACGGTCAGTGATTTGGTGGCCAGGCCCCAGTCTCCTAACTGTATATTTGCTCAGTGGACGCATGAGAAAGAGGATCCCTCAAAGCTATACTCCATTGAAATATCGTCTCCAGGCTCGGACACGATAACAAAGGTAATGTGTTTACATTGACGTACGACATGATGTATGTAAATATAGAACGGAAACGTCCCGAGCAGTAGTCTAGCCATCCATGTTATAAGTCTACAGACAAACTTGGTCAATAGCCATCCATGTTATAAGTCTATAGACTAACTTGGTCAATAGCCATCCATGTTATAAGTCTACAGACAAACTTGGTCAATAGCCATCCATGTTATAAGTCTGCAGACAAACTTGGTCAATAGCCATCCATGTTATAAGTCTACAGACAAACTTGGTCAATAGCCATCCATGTTATAAGTCTACAGACAAACTTGGTCAATAGCCATCCATGATATAAGTCTACAGACAAACTTGGTCAATAGCCATCCATGTTATAAGTCTACAGACAAACTTGGTCAATAGCCATCCATGTTATACGTCTACAGACAAACTTGGTCAATAGCCATCCATGTTATAAGTCTACAGACAAACTTGGTCAATAGCCATCCATGTTATAAGTCTACAGACAAACTTGGTCAATAGCCATCCATGTTATAAGTCTACAGACAAACTTGGTCAATAGCCATCCATGATATAAGTCTACAGACAAACTTGGTCAATAGCCATCCATGTTATAAGTCTACAGACAAATTTGGTCAATAGCCATCCATGTTATAAGTCTACAGACAAACTTGGTCAATAGCCATCCATGTTATAAGTCTACAGACAAACTTGGTCAATAGCCTTCCATGTTATATGTCTACAGACAAACTTGGTCAAGAGTCTACCAACTGCTTGCATATGTACATGATAAAATATGGATCTATGACTTTGGTAAAATATAAATCTCGTACTTTGGTAAAATATAGATTTCGTACTTTGGTAAAATATAGATCTGTTACTTTGGTAAAATATAGAGCTGTTACTTTGGTAAAATATAGATCCGTATACTTTAAAAAGGGTAAAATATAGATTTGGTGTAATGGTTAAATAGTGATCCGCATACTTTGGTTAGAAGTGAACTATCTTACGGGTAAACATCATATGCAGAATTCCGTATGCCCTGTATGTTTTCTCACTTCACCTAACTGTTAACTGTCCATGTGTTCATACGTAATGATATTGAAATTAAATCCTTTTAAAGAAGTTATTGCACCAAAAGTAATTAACCGATAAAAATCAAGTCATTTTTGACGTGTAAACATGCATTCATTACATAGATGAGTGTTAAGTATTTGTTTTTATAGAAGTAAACACTTTTAAGGTTGTAATTAAATCTGACAAGTCTGACTGAAAACTAATTAAACAACCTGACTTAATTTTCAGCATCTTTGCGCTCGAACTTTAGCGTGATGTGTACCATTATATGTATCACGTAGCCTCTTGTAAATATCATAATTAAATATGCATACATCATATTTACCATTGTGGCCGCCGTTATCTATTTGGGGACCACTTTCGGGCTATTTTCAGAACAGTTTTGAGAGGAGACAAAATGGAGGGTAAATTATATGGTGAAGCTTAGCTTACTACTATGCTATACGATAAACGTGATGATTTCAATTTTCTGAACGTGAACGTTCTTGATAGTAACATCCCTGATTCTCCAACCTATGGTGTTTACATGTCGCAGTTGATTCGATATTCTAGAGCTTGCTCTAGGTATCGTGATTTTCGTGATTGATGTCGACTGCTGACAACAAACTAACAACACAAGGATTTGAGAGATGCAGGTCGATAAGAACTATGAGCAAGTTTTATGGTCGCCATCTTTGTTTCATTGAGAATTAATATGTATCTTTAAGTGATATGATGTGACAAAGATTTAAATGACGGGTGTCGTCGATGAAGCAGAAGACGCTTACTCTTCCGGAACATCTAGTCTTATTCTCTTGGGCTTTTACGAGGGTCTCCATGTAGATCTTTCTTTTGTTTTTATTTGGCCTCTAGCTTAATCGATTTTGAGTTCGGGTTATGGTTTTGTTTGTTGACGCTTTGATTTTTTTATTTTATCCACTACACGTCCCCTGTTGCAATAAATGTTTTAACTGACGATGTTTTGTGGTTGCTACAGTTGCTATGCCCTCGTGATTGAGATCAATGGACAAATTATGTTTTTGCCCGACTTTTATATATTTTTTGTCAAGATTTTTTATTCATTCACAAAGAGATGAGACAGCAGACTAAAGTCAATTACGGTTACAGCATTTGAAATATAAGGTTTATGTTGGACTTACAGATGTTAATCAGGAATGCGATTATTTTGGGATTGATGGTGATATTGGTCTAAGTACTCTGTGAAGGACTACAAGGACTTAACCTGTTGAACTCGTGTTTATATCTACGGATCGTATGAATGGATTAATTTCGTGAATAACTACCTGTCCGGTTTTATGTTCGTCTGCACACAGTTGATCTTTTTCGCATCGTTTTAAAAATAAAAAAAGTTATGCACTGTTTAGTGCTCATGCGCATTGAGGGTTTAAGAATATATTAGTTTCAAAAAGACCTTAGATTTTATTATAGATAAACGAAAATCAAGGCTAAATACACATTAAACGGCCCTCCCATAAAGTCATAGCAATAAAAATGCATATTGACTAAAACATATTTACCAAAGCAAATCAATGGAATACATTTAAGCAATTTCCAATTACCTCCCTTCCAGTATGGTAATAACTACATGTATTACCCTGTTTATATTTACAGATTGTACGGGTGGATACATTTTATGATTCCTATGACTCAGCAGATCTCCAAACAGGAGGCTACACCAACGTTACCTTCTGCAATCTGTCCTATTTCGTTAATTACACGATATCTGTGACGGTAAGAGCTATTGACATGGACGACACACCCATAGGCTACTGGAGCGACTCGCAGACCATAAACGCAGTCACGCCCAAATCAGGTGAGATTGCATTTGCAGCATTTTGCAGGTGCAGCATATGTGTGTGTTACGTCATCTTTATGATAGGGGTGGCAGACCCTGCTGGGTGGATTTGTTAGTCCACGAGGTTTGCTCTGGGGCCTCCATAGCCACAGTTAATCTCATTTGAGTAGTGGCACGGTACTTAATATACACATTTTCGTAGTACACGATTTGAAATTATACAGAAATAGTTTAATTTTTCTTCTAAATTCATAAATTAAAGGGGTTTTACGCACCTGACCCTTCTGCTTCTACATTAGTTTAGAAATTTTGGATTCCTACCTTTTGGCCCCTAGCATCACTGAAGAGTCCTAGAAGGACGAAACAGCTGTATGATGCAGTTTAATTCAATTTTTCGGCATACTGTATCTATTACTAAATTTAAGAGGTGCAGCATATGTGTGTGTTACGTCATCTTTATACTAATATGTATTGTAAAACGACAAACGTATCTAAACTTGAATTGTCGACAAGTAATAAATACACTGTTTAGTGTTAATGATCTTGTTATATTGGTTCAAATTGTTTATTTGTTTCAGTCCCCTCGGGGCCACCTCATCTACCCCCGGGCGGTTACACTCTGTCAGCTGTCAATGATAAAGGATACAGGCTGGCCAGAGTCTACTGGGCGGTATGTAGATAATAATAATGTACAGATTCTAAATAGCTAACTTTCACCTTCTCTTCTTCGTGATATAGACATCAGAATGCTACCATTTTATAAGCTGTATCGACATTGAGTTCGGATTATGGTTTTGTTGACGCTTTGGTATTCTCTGATTTTATTTCATAAATAGTCATGGAGAAACAAGTAATATTCTAATGATATATTTTAAAAACAGCTGTTAACATTTGAACTCAGTATTATGTAAAATTAACACTCAGTTTTATTTTTTTGAATTGTATATGTTTACACAGAGTATTCCTACGCACGTTTGGAATGGAGAGACTATGACGTACGAACTGGAGGCAGTCCCGGTCGATGGATGTGGATCTCGAATTATCCGTGTTAGTAGTCGAGATACATCCGCAGAATTCGATATAACGTATACCTGTTCCTACAACATCACAATATGGACAAGGAATGAAATAGGGAGGTCTAAAGGCGTGATCAGGCTTCTTTTAAAACAGAATGGTAAATATACGTACAATGTAAGCTTCTGTTAGACCAGAATGGTAAGTATGCGTACAATATAAGCTTCTGTTAGACCAGAATGGTAAGTATGCGTACAATATAAGCTTCTGTTAGAACAGAATAGTAAGTATGCGTACAATGTAAGCTTCTGTTAGAACAGAATGGTAAGTATGCGTACAATGTAAGCTTCTGTTAGAACAGAATAGTAAATATACGTACAATGTAAGCTTCTGTTTGAACAGAATAGTAAGAATACGTTCAATGTAAGCTTCTGTTAGAACAGAATAGTAAGAATACGTACAATGTAAGCTTCTGTTAGAACAGAATGGTAAATATACGTACAATGTAAGCTTCTGTTTGAACAGAATAGTAAGAATACGTACAATGTAAGCTTCTGTTAGAACAGAATAGTAAGAATACGTACAATGTAAGCTTCTGTTAGAACAGAATGGTAAGTATACGTGCAATATAAGCTTCTGTTAGACCAGAATGGTAAGTATACGTACAATGTAAGCTTCTGTTAGAACAGAATGGTAAGTATACGTACAATGTAAGTTTCTGTTAGACCAGAATGGTAAGTATGCGTACAATGTAAGCTTCTGTTAGAACAGAATAGTAAGTATACGTACAATGTAAGCTTCTGTTAGAACAGAATAGTAAGTATACGTACAATGTAAGCTTCTGTTAGAACAGAATGGTAAATGTACGTACAATGTAAGCTTCTGTTAGAACAGAATAGTAAGAATACGTACAATGTAAGCTTCTGTTAGAACAGAATGGTAAGTATACGTACAATGTAAGCTTCTGTTAGAACAGAATGGTAAGTATACGTACAATGTAAGCTTCTGTTAGAACAGAATGGTAAGTATACGTACAATGTAAGCTTCTGTTAGACCAGAATGGTAGGTATTCGTACAATGTAAGCTTCTGTTAGAACAGAATAGTAAGTATACGTACAATGTAAGCTTCTGTTAGAACAGAATGGTAAATATACGTACAATGTAAGCTTCTGTTAGAACAGAATAGTAAGAATACGTACAATGTAAGCTTCTGTTAGAACAGAATGGTAAGTATACGTACAATGTAAGCTTCTGTTAGAACAGAATGGTAAGTATACGTACAATGTAATCTTCTGTTGGAACAGAATGGTAAGTATACGTACAATGTAAGCTTCTGTTAGAACAGAATGGTAAGTATTCGTACAATGTAAGCTTCTGTTAGAACAGAATGGTAAGTATACGTACAATGTAAGCTTCTGTTAGAACAGAATGGTAAGTATACGTACAATGTAAGCTTTTCCATCAGGCTAGAAGATTGTATATACGTGGCGTGTAAATCTACCATCGAAACATTTCTATGATTTGGTTTGTTTTTGTTTTATAAACAGCTATATGAAAAAATCAGAGAATACCAAAGCGTCAACAAAACCATAATCCGAACTCAAAATCGATTAAGCTAGAGACCAAATAGGAACAAAAGAAAGATTAACATTGAGACGCTCGTATAAGCACAAGAGAATAAGACCAGGTGTTCCGGAAGAGAAAGCGTCTTCTGCTTCATCGACGACACCCGCCATGTAAATCTTTGTCACATCCAAATAAACATCAAGTGCTCAAAACCAAAACGGAGTATCATAGTCAATCGCAACAAGTAAACACACTAATGAGCATACACAAAAACGTCCATCGTCATATCACCTACTGATACAGAATATTTCTCAATGTGACAAAGATGGCGACCATAAAACTTGCCCATAGTTCTAATCAACCTGCATCTCTCGAATCCTTGTGTTGTTAGTTATATGGTTATTTTAAGGCAAGATATATTCTTACAATATGTTCAACACATTCTTACCATACTATTTAAAGAGTGTATCTGATGATTTCAACATTAATAATAAAGCATGAAATTGTGGTAACTTTGAAACAAATACTCGGGGGGAAAAAAAGACATGAATCGATTGTGTATAAAAATACAGGGTAGTTATTGACAAACTATCAGGGTCAAAGGCGTCAAATAAGTGGCACGGTACATAATATACACATTTTTGTATTACACGATTTGAAATTATACAGAACTAGTTAAATTTTACTTCTAAATTCATTAATTAAAAGGGTTTTACGCGCCTGACTCTTCTGCTTCTTCATTAGGTTAGAAATGTTGGATTCCCACTTTTTGGCCCCTAGCATCACTGACGGGTTCTAGGAGGTCGAAACAGCTGTATGGTGCAGTTTAATTCAATTTTTCGGCATACTGTATCTTTTACTAAATTTAAAAGGTATAGCATATGTGTGTGTTACGTCATCTTCAAACAAATTACTTCTAAAATACACGATATGTGGCAGCTGTATCATCCATAGAATGAACTAAACAACGTTTGTGAAAAAAAATGATATTGACATCCTTCAAGGTCAAAAATGTTCAAAGTGTTTTAACATGTATCTTTTAAATGACTTGCAGTCGTAGTTTTGAGATTTCAGAGAGCGACCAATGCAAGCTGAACGATGCAGGATCGTTGGGGCTCTTATGTAAAATACTGTTTTTAGTTTATTTAATGAAAACGTATTCACTACACATACTGTATACACTGCATACAGTTTGTTCAAATGAATTAAATTGACCCACTTTCAAGGTGTTTTCATGGCGGGTGTCGTCGATGAAGCAGAATACGCTTAATCTTCCGCAGCATCTGATCTTTTCTCTTGTACTTTTACAAGAGTCTCCATGTAAAAATTTCCTTTATTCATATTTTGCCCCTGGTTTAATCGATTTTGAGTTTGGATTATGATTTTGTTACCGCTTCGGTATTCCCTAATTTATTTTAACATGGGTCAAGTGTGTGTAAATCTTCAAGCAATATCATCTCATAAAACGAAAGCTCGAGGATACTGATTTTACGCTCGTAGGGTGCTGACATAAAGGGCTATATATGTTTCTGATATTGTGCCCGTGAGTTGCTGAGATAAAGGGCTACATATGTTACTGATATTGTGCCCGTGAGATGCTGAGATAAAGGGCTACATATGTTACTGATATTGTGCCCGTGAGTTGCTGAGATAAAGGGCTACATATGTTACTGATATTGTGCCCGTGAGTTGCTGAGATAAAGGGCTACATATGTTACTGATATTGTGCCCGTGAGATGCTGAGATAAAGGGCTACATATGTTACTGATATTGTGCCCGTGAGTTGCTGAGATAAAGGGCTACATATGTTACTGATATTGTGCCCGTGAGTTGCTGAGATAAAGGGCTACATATGTTACTGATATTGTGCCCGTGAGTTGCTGAGATAAAGGGCTACATATGTTACTGATATTGTGCCCGTGAGTTGCTGAGATAAAGGGCTACATATGTTACTGATATTGTGCCCGTGCGATGCTGAGATAAAGGGCTACGTATGCTTTAGGTTTTCCTGCCTGTTTCATTTCTACGTAAATGAAAAGTATAACTTTATTTGTGTGTGATTGTATTTTTGTTACGAAGGTTGCCTTTACTGTAACGGATTAAACCCAGTGCCTAGTTGTTCTTATCACTATTTAACGAAATTTTTCAACCTTAAATAATTCTGTCAATATAGGTGCAACCCCATTATTTTGCATGCAAATTGACTGTACTAGAAAGTTGATATCTGGAAAGTTGTAATTAATTAAATGGTTTGGTTTGAGGAGGATTACATTTTTCAATTATCATTGATTAAGCTAATCGCTTTTTGAACAACTGGGCCTTGACGTACCCTTCGAAGACAGCATATTTGACGTCCCTTGTTTATTCTCAAAACACAATATAAATGAACACAATGTATTTATATTTTAAAAAGAGGTACGTTTGATTGATTTGGGATGCTACATTTGTCCATGAACAACTTTTGAGTGATATGAAGATGGACGTTTTTGAGTATACTCATTAGTGTGATTAACAATATCATTTTTAGAACTTAATGTTTACATGGATGTGACAAAGATTTACATGGCGGGTGTCGTCGATGAAGCAGAAGACGCTTAATCTTCCGGAGCACCTGGTTTTATTCTCTTTTACTTTTACAAGAGTCTCCATGTAAATCTTTCCTTTGTTCATATTTTGCCCCTGGTTTAATCGATTTTGAGTTTGGATTATGATTTTGTTAACGCTTCGGTATTCTCTTATTTATTTTGACCACTTCCGTTGTTTTCTTTTTAACTAACATCAATACAAATAATCAGAGAATACCAAAGGTCGATTAAACTAGAGGCAAAAAGGAACAAAGGAAAGATTTACACGGAGACTCTCGTAAAAGCACAAGAGAATAAGACCAGGTGTTCCGGAAGAGTAAGCGTCTTCTGCTTTCTTTTGTTCCTATTTTGCCTCTTGTTTAATCGATTTTGAGTTCGGATTATGGTTTTGTTGACGCTTTGGTATTCTCTGGGTTTTTTTTGTTAAGTTGTAATTTAAATATGAATTTTGTTGATAGCATTACCAAGGCCCCGTGAAGTGTTCAGGTCAGAAGGACACACAGAGAGGGTGACTATTTCTTGGCTTAAACCAAAAGATGTGAATTCAACTTTATTGCTCGCTTATACTGTATATTGGTGTCCAAAATCTCCAACACGACTATGCAAGGTATGTTTGTTAAAACACGGCGTACACTGTTCATATGAAGTGTTCTAAAAAAGAAATTAATATACAAGATAGCTGAATTAATACATAAATACATAAGATAATGAAAATATGACGAAAAGGTCAAACAGCTTTTATTTTAAATAAAAAAATCAAAGTAGTGAATTTAAGAAGTCAATCTTGATGTTTATCAAATGCATATATGTTTGTTTAATTCCACTCTAATTATTTTAGGGGTCTTTCAACTATACAACAGTAAGTTCGCCCGTATCGTATGGGGGAGGGTATCTGCGAGCCAGTGTCCTTATGGCGGGGTACCCGAACATCACATATATGTACGGAGTGTCAGCCGATTTGACCATTAACGGGACAGTGACCAGTAGTGGCTTTGTGTGGACGGACTGCTCAATGCTATCTTCAGGTCAGGCAACGAAATCAATAAAATTAAATTGATTTTATATTTGTTTGAATTTAAGTTTGAAATAAATGTCGGAAATAAGGAAATTGTAATGTTTATGATATTGTCGTTAAGTCCATTATCTGGGCTCATTTTAAGATAGGGTGACTTGCTGTCGGTTTAAGATGACTATTTGTGAAATTTGAATGATATCTTCTCGGTTACCGATGGTCGATTGTCGGAGTGATGGCTGAGAAAGAGGTGTTTGTTGTTTTCCCAATGGATTATGGTGTAATACATTATAACAAAGCTTGTTTGTTTTTTACCGAAAGAATTTTTCTGCACTGGTAGTCCGAGCGTAACATCTGGAATTGGGAGACCTGACCGGCCTTATTAGCTGTATACCTATGATAGATGTCTATATTTATGCCGGGTCAAGGAAATGTCATGTATTGTGAGATGTTATGAAATTGGTGCTACCTTAAAGATTTATCCTATATATCTTAATTAATTGAATGAAATAGTGTAACCGCCTGACAAAAAGTGTAAGAGTAACGGAATAGTATTTCAAATTCATTTAAATTCTCAAATATTTTATTGTCAATTAGGCACAATTACAGCATTGAAAAATGGATGCAACAACAGGACATGCCGATATCAGTCTATTCCAAAGAATATAGTTCTGGTTTAGATTATAGCATAGAGAAGTAAAAAAACAAAGTAAATCTGCATTTTCTCACTCACTGTCGTGTAAACACAAGGCAACTTTCGATAAATTAGCCAACAGAGCAAACTCTACAACCTAGCGGTATCATATATGTTAACAGTATCGTATATGCTAACAGTACCGTATATGCTAACAGTACCGTATATACTAACAGTACCGTATATACTAACAGTACCGTATATGCTAACAGTACCGTATATACTAACAGTACCGTATATACTAACAGTACCGTATATTCTAACAGTACCGTATATATTAACAGTACCGTATATACTAACAGTACCGTATATATTAACAGTACCGTATATATTAACAGTACCGTATATACTAACAGTACCGTATATACTAACAGTACCGTATATACTAACAGTACCGTATATACTAACAGTACCGTATATATTAACAGTACCGTATATACTAACAGTACCGTATATATTAACAGTACCGTATATACTAACAGTACCGTATATACTAACAGTATTATGTAATTGTAAATGGTTAGCAGTACCGTATATACTAACAGTACCGTATATACTAACAGTACCGTATATACTAACAGTACCGTATATACTAACAGTATTATGTAATTGTAAATGGTTAGCAGTACCGTATATACTAACAGTACCGTATATACTAACAGTACTATGTAATTGTAAATGATTAGCAGTACCGTATATACTAACAGTACTATGTAATTGTAAATGATTAGCAGTACCGTATATACTAACAGTACTATGTAATTGTAAATGATTAGCAGTACCGTATATACTAACAGTACTATGTAACTGTAAATGATTAGCAGTACCGTATATACTAACAGTACCGTATATACTAACAGTACCGTATTTACTAACAGTACCGTATATACTAACAGTACTATGTAATTGTAAATGGTTAGCAGTACCGTATATACTAACAGTACCGTATATACTAACAGTACCGTATATACTAACAGTACCGTATATACTAACAGTACCGTATATACTAACAGTACTATGTAATTGTAAATGATTAGCAGTACCGTATATACTAACAGTACTATGTAATTGTAAATGATTAGCAGTACCGTATATACTAACAGTACTATGTAATTGTAAATGGTTAGCAGTACCGTATATACTAACAGTACCGTATATACTAACAGTACCGTATATACTAACAGTACCGTATATACTAACAGTACCGTATATACTAACAGTACCGTATATACTAACAGTACCGTATATACTAACAGTACCGTATATACTAACAGTACCGTATATACTAACAGTACTATGTAATTGTAAATGATTAGCAGTACCGTATATACTAACAGTACTATGTAATTGTAAATGATTAGCAGTACCGTATATACTAACAGTACCGTATATACTAACAGTACTATGTAATTGTAAATGATTAGCAGTACCGTATATACTAACAGTACTATGTAATTGTAAATGATTAGCAGTACCGTATATACTAACAGTACTATGTAATTGTAAATGGTTAGCAGTACCGTATATACTAACAGTACCGTATATACTAACAGTACCGTGTATACTAACAGAACCGTATATACTAACAGTACCGTATATACTAACAGTACCGTATATACTAACAGTACCGTGTATACTAACAGTACCGTATATACTAACAGTACCGTATATACTAACAGTACCGTGTATACTAACAGTACCGTATATACTAACAGTACCGTATATACTAACAGTACCGTATATACTAACAGTACCGTATATACTAACAGTACCGTATATACTAACAGTACCGTATATACTAACAGTACCGTATATACTAACAGTACCGTATATACTAACAGTACTATGTAATTGTAAATGGTTAGCTGTACCGTATATACTAACAGTACCGTATATACTAACAGTACTATGTAATTGTAAATGGTTAGCTGTACCGTATATACTAACAGTACCGTATATACTAACAGTACCGTATATACTAACAGTACCGTATATACTAACAGTACCGTATATACTAACAGTACTATGTAATTGTAAATGGTTAGCAGTACCGTATATACTAACAGTACCGTATATACTAACAGTACCGTATATACTAACAGTACCGTATATACTAACAGTACCGTATATACTAACAGTACCGTATATGCTAACAGTACTATGTAATTGTAAATGGTTAGCTGTACCGTATATACTAACAGTACCGTATATACTAACAGTACTATGTAATTGTAAATGGTTAGCAGTACCGTATATACTAACAGTACTATGTAATTGTAAATGATTAGCTGTACCGTATATACTAACAGTACCGTATATACTAACAGTACTATGTAATTGTAAATGGTTAGCAGTACCGTATATACTAACAGTACCGTATATACTAACAGTACCGTATATACTAACAGTACTATGTAATTGTAAATGATTAGCAGTACCGTATATACTAACAGTACTATGTAATTGTAAATGGTTAGCAGTACCGTATATACTAACAGTACCGTATATACTAACAGTACCGTATATACTAACAGTACTATGTAATTGTAAATGGTTAGCAGTACCGTATATGCTAACAGTACCGTATATACTAATAGTACCGTATATACTAACAGTACCGTATATACTAACAGTACCGTATATACTAACAGTACCGTATATACTAACAGTACTATGTAATTGTAAATGGTTAGCAGTACCGTATATGCTAACAGTACCGTATATACTAACAGTATTATGTAATTGTAAATGATTAGCAGTACCGTATATACTAACAGTACCGTATATACTAACAGTACCGTATATACTAACAGTACTATGTAATTGTAAATGATTAGCAGTACCGTATATACTAACAGTACCGTATATACTAACAGTACCGTATATACTAACAGTACCGTATATACTAACAGTACCGTATATACTAACAGTACCGTATATACTAACAGTACCGTATATACTAACAGTACCGTATATACTAACAGTACCGTATATACTAACAGTACCGTATATACTAACAGTACCGTATATACTAACAGTACTATGTAATTGTAAATGATTAGCTGTACCGTATATACTAACAGTACCGTATATACTAACAGTACCGTATATACTAACAGTACCGTATATACTAACAGTACCGTATATACTAACAGTACCGTATATACTAACAGTACCGTATATACTAACAGTACTATGTAATTGTAAATGATTAGCAGTACCGTATATACTAACAGTACCGTATATACTAACAGTACCGTATATACTAACAGTACCGTATATACTAACAGTACCGTATATACTAACAGTACCGTATATACTAACAGTACCGTATATACTAACAGTACCGTATATACTAACAGTACCGTATATACTAACAGTACCGTATATACTAACAGTACCGTATATACTAACAGTACCGTATATACTAACAGTACCGTATATACTAACAGTACCGTATATACTAACAGTACCGTATATACTAACAGTACCGTATATACTAATAGTACCGTATATACTAACAGTACCGTATATACTAACAGTACCGTATATACTAACAGTACCGTATATACTAACAGTACCATATATACTAACAGTACCGTATATACTAACAGTACCGTATATACTAACAGTACCGTATATACTAACAGTACTATGTAACTGTAAATGGTTAGCAGTACCGTATATACTAACAGTACTATGTAACTGTAAATGGTTAGCAGTACCGTATATTCGCTTGTAGATAAACTAAGAAGCCCAAGGATATCATTTAATGGATATCCGTCTGAAGATAGGGTACGAGTGACGTGGATATACCAGAATTGTGCTCGAGCAATGATCAGGAACAGTAACTCTGTACATTACAATGTTACAAGCTGCTCATCAGATACATGTGAAGGTAGGATCACACTGCTACTCTTCTCATCTCACTGTGGATGTGATGTGCTGAAAGTACATTTTTCATTAAAAAAAGTCTTGGATTCCACAATCTTGACTCTTAAAGAGCTTTACGCACCTAGTCCTTCTGCTTCTTCATTTGTTTAGAAAAAATCGATTCCCACCTTTTGGCCCCTGGCGTTACTGCCTAGTCCAAGAAGGACGAATCAGCTTTATGATACAGTGTAATTTTTTTTCGGCATACTGTATCTATTACTAAATTTAAAGGCCCAATATACGTACATGTAACTTCAGGGAAATTTTCGTGATTCTGAAAAATTCTGAAAAAAATTCAGTTGATAACCATGCAAAAATAAGCCTAAAACGAAGTAAACATGAGCGGTAACTAACAAGAAACTTTTGACAAAAAAATCGAAAGAATTGAAAATAATTCAGGTGGGGCCCACTTCAACAACAAACCGAAGGTAGAAGACGGTTCGAAATGGACGCGTGTTTACAAATAGCGTGTTTCAACTGCTGCTGTACCGGTAACCGCGAAAGAATTCATCTTGAATATTGCTGATATCAGTTAATCTTAACTAAATCTATAAATATGATAAGTTATTAGGCTTGTTTTTCTCTTCAACTTTTGCCGAAAGTTACGTATATTGGGCCTTTAAATGATGTAGCATGTGTGTGTGTGTGTGTGTAACGTCATCTTTCTATATGTAAATTACTTCCTTCATGACATAACCCGGAAGTGTAAAACGTCAGTTCATGATTACATGTAAGTTAAAAAATACTCTGACACCCGTTTGAAATGAAAATGAATCTCATTCAATACTTATATTTTATCCATCGGTAAGAGCTCAGCACTGACCAAGCCTTTGTCGACTTACATTCCATCTTCGCCGGACAGGACGTCTGTGTAAAAATTGCTGTAAGCCTGGATACAGTGGCTGGACCAACCAGTAGCTCAAACTGCTATACCCAGTCCTTACAAGGTGAGATAACACACAGACTCATTTAACAGGTCGCAACTATGCAGATTGTTTATCAAAAACTATATACAGGTAACAAGTATCTGTGTTACTTTATATCTACAGGTAACAAGTATCTGTGTTACTTTATATCTACAGGTAACAGGCATCTGTGTTACTTTATATCTACAGGTAACAAGTATCTGTGTTACTCTATATCCACAGGTAACAAGTATCTGTGTTACTCTATATCCACAGGTAACAAGTATCTGTGTTACTCTATATCCACAGGTAACAAGTATCTGTGTTACTCTATATCCACAGGTAACAAGTATCTGTGTTACTTTATATCTACAGGTAACAAGTATCTATGTTTCTCTATAACCACAGGTAACAAGTTTCTGTGTTACTTTATATCTACAGGTAACAAGTATCTGTGTTACTTAATATCTACAGGTAACAAGTATCTGTGTTACTTTATATCCACAGGTAACAAGTATCTGTGTTACTCTATATCCACAGGTAACAAGTATCTGTGTTACTCTATATCTACAGGTAACAAGTATCTGTGTTACTCTATATCCACAGGTAACAAGTATCTGTGTTACTCTATATCTACAGGTAACAAGTATCTGTGTTACTCTATATCTACAGGTAACAAGTATCTGTGTTACTCTATATCTACAGGTAACAAGTATCTGTGTTACTCTATATCTACAGGTAACAAGTATCTGTGTTACTCTATATCTACAGGTAACAAGTATCTGTGTTACTCTATATCCACAGGTAACAAGTATCTGTGTTACTCTATATCTACAGGTAACAAGTATCTGTGTTACTCTATATCCACAGGTAACAAGTATCTGTGTTACTCTATATCTACAGGTAACAAGTATCTGTGTTACTCTATATCTACAGGTAACAAGTATCTGTGTTACTCTATATCTACAGGTAACAAGTATCTTTGTTACTCTATATCTACAGGTAACAAGTATCTGTGTTACTCTATATCTACAGGTAACAAGTATCTGTGTTACTTTATATCTACAGGTAACAAGTATCTGTGTTACTTAATATCTACAGGTAACAAGTATCTGTGTTACTTTATATCCACAGGTAACAAGTATCTGTGTTACTCTATATCCACAGGTAACAAGTATCTGTGTTACTCTATATCCACAGGTAACAAGTATCTGTGTTACTCTATATCCACAGTTAACAAGTATCTGTGTTACTTTATATCTACAGGTAACAAGTATCTGTGTTACTCTATATCTACAGGTAACAAGTATCTGTGTTACTTTATATCCGCAGGTAACAAGTATCTGTGTTACTCTATATCCACAGGTAACAAGTATCTGTGTTACTTTACAGGTAACAAGCATCTGTGTTACTTTACAGGTAACAAGTAACTTTGTTACTCTATATCCACAGGTAACAGGTATCTGTGTTACTCTATATCTACAGGTTACAAGTATCTGTGTTACTCTATATCTACAGGTAACAAGTATCTGTGTTACTTTATATCTACAGATAACAAGTATCTATGTTACTTTATATCTACAGGTAACAAGTATCTATGTTACTTTATATCTACAGGTAACAAGTATCTGTGTTACTTTATATCTACAGGTAACAAGTACCTTTGTTACTCTATATCCACAGGTAACAAGTATCTATGTTACTCTATAACCACAGGTAACAAGTATCTATGTTACTCTATAACCACAGGTAACAAGTATCTATGTTACTCTATAACCACAGGTAACAAGTATCTGTGTTTCTTTGTATCTACAGGTAACAAGTATCTATGTTACTCTATAACCACAGGTAACAAGTATCTATGTTAATCTATATCCACAGGTAACAAGTATCCCGTGCACGCTGTACTGGTTGTCCTCACCACACTATCAGGAGTAGCTGTATTGATATTAATAGTCACTATTTCATGGTAAGTGTCATTGGGCAACGTACGTTCTCTGTCTCACATCTGTAATATTGGTTTTCAACTTCGTGTTCTGATTTCGTCCTCATGTAATTCTTCTATTCACATTTGTTTTTCAATCTTTCGGAAATAGTGTCGCCTTCAGGTGGTGGAAAAAGCCGGTTAAACTTGGAATACCAACGGTGAGCTATATACATTGATTTATGATTTTTGTTCGTTTTCTATTTGATCAAAATAAACATCATAACACTCTTTTGGCATAAGCCACGAAATTATCTTAACCGTACACGTTCAAATATCAATATGCTGATGTTATTACAAGTGTATGTTCTTGATTGTTTCGCAATAATTCAAATTCCAACAAAGTTGTCTTTTGAACCTTTTTCGTTATCACATCAAACATGTTAACTTATGTCCTGTAATGGTGAAAAGAACTTCTGAATTTTCGTTAGAGATTAAAGTACTAAAGCTACATTTTGCCTGTCGATAAAATATCAGGCTCAATATGTTTTCTATCATAAGGATGATTTTGAGTTTTTTTTTTACTTGACTTGGTAATACAGAAAGCCGTTTGTTTAAGAAATATTAAATGTACAATACGAGGTTTTTGGAATTTGAATGTAACAATGGTATGGTTAGTGTGGTAACTATGTCTATATATCTTTGTTGTTAAGAAAACATTTAAATCTGCTTCAAAGAACACAAAACCATTAAAGCTATTACTTCGTTGACCAAGATAAGTTTTTATACTGACGACACAGATATTATAGGATGAGTTAAACCTATAGTTACATCTCAGAAATTAGATCAATGAATTAAACAGTGTTGTTTTGATTATCATAACAGTTTCACAATCTCGATATTAAAAAAATCTTTTGTATTTTATTGTTGTTTCATATCAATGATACTTATATTGTAGTTTGAAGATAAGTTAAGCATTTTTATGAAAACAGATTTCTACGAGGAGTGACGAACGCGACCAGTCAGCTACAGGCGATAGTCACCGACCACTAGTAACCGTAAGTCTTCCTACCTATATATCACTCTTGTAAATAGTTTGAATGTTTGGTCCTTTGTTAGAAAAACTTGCAGGAGATCACAGGCACGTGACTCGTAGAGGAACATTGACAGATAATTATAATTCAATGATTTACCAAAAAACTTGTTACTGAATTATATTCCTAAACGGATATTTTACATGTTATGGCTGATTATGGCCACATCGTGTTGGCGCGTCGGTGCGTTCTCAATTTGGAGCGTTCTTACGTTGGCGCGTTCTTAATTTGGCGCGTTCTTACTTTGGTGCGTTCTTACTTCGGTGCGTTCTCAATTTGGCGCATTCTCACTTTGGCGTTCTTCGGCGCGGGCCCACTTCGCGACAACACGTGATTTGTCGTCTTGTTTCAAACTGCGGAATAGCGCCAACACGCCAACATTACATGGCCTTAATCAGTCATCATTGTTACGGATATGTGGTATGACTGACACCTTATACGTATGGGACTTAAAGAAAACATTGGCGTACTTGCCTATTGTGTCTTGTTGTACAGTACTGGAGAATAGTTTTCAGTAATAAGTTCGGGTTTGAATTTCTTTGGATACAGTACCTTACTTATCGAGCATTTTATTTGATTTTCGAATCTGGACTTAAATATTTATATATAAATAACATGCAGAGACGAACTTGAATGATATATTTCACAATCCATTTCATCTAGAACGGCAGTGCAGTATCTTCAGGGAGGACCACCCTCACTGCAGAGTCGGCGCTGATAGCCAACGACAGATAAACAATTAAATAAAAACCACTACATGTATTTGATTAAGTGAAACGTTATAAGTCTGGCTGACGTCACTGCCCACGTGTCGTGTACTTGCGGTGTGTATGAACATGGTTGAATTAAATGAAAGCAACGGAAAAGTTGTAAATCACTTCCAACTCCATAGGTGATAAGAGTGTGGCCAACTTTGATCAATTTCTAGTGTTTTGTTCTTGGTAAATATATCTTGATAAGAGTGTGGCCAACTTTGATCAATTTCTAGTATTTTGTTCTTGGTAAATATATCTTGATAAGAGTGTGGCCAAATTTGATCAATTTCTAGTGTCGTGTTCTTGGTAAAGATCCTTACACATAATTTTGTAATATTTTCGGTTAACCAGAATTTTGTTTTATTGAAACAAACATCATTGTATTGTAAATATGTTACTGTTTTAATGTTATTGTAAAAAATGAAACTGCATTTGGTAACAAATTATTCCTCCAATCTCTTACCTCTGACAACTCATTGTTTCTAGTTGTCATACACCTCTGTGTTACCTCAGCTTTTTGTCACATCCAATCGCTAGATTAGTAATTGATGATTTAAATATATAATTTTATTTTGGGATATATTCAATTTGTTGCAATGTGTTTGTATGAAATATCCTTCCGTATATGACGTAATAAGATTTTATATAAAAATGTGGAGTAAATATACTTCATTAAATGCAATATATATTTTTTATGATATATTAAGAAAAAGTTTACTTTTGTATTTTTGTTATATGTTTTCTATACTTTAAATCTTAAATAACTTACTGTTAAATCTTTGTTTACTGTATATAAATTATCAATATGGTAACCGTGTTTTATCCAGTAGTTACATGTGTGATACATTCAGTGAAAAAGCGAATGTGTTGTCCGTCCATATTTCTTCCAAGTACATGTTTATTTATACATCTTTTTTTCTATGTTCGCCATCTTTGTCTCATTGAGAGATATTTTGTATCTTTGTGTGATATGAAGATGGACGTTTTGTTTTTTGGTTTGCTCATACGTGTTCTCACTTAGTTTTATTAAGAATGATGACTCGGTTCTCACTTATTCTCCTGTACTTTTGACGCTTTGGTATTCTCTAACTTGTCTTTGTTCATAATGTGGGGAATATTTTTTAATGAATATTTGTATTTTTTTTAATGAATATTTGTATTTTTTACACGACAGCAAGAATTAAAAAAATGTTTATCAAAGTCTTTTGGATTGCTGTTTTCGATAAACACAATTCTCTCCAAAGTTAACCAGATTTGAGTGAAATGAGGCCTGCAGATGTACACTTAAGCTAGACAACACTTGTTTATGCGATCTAATGGCATCGGGGGTTATGTTTTTGGGTTAGGGTCGGAACACAACACAACCCGAGATTGTTTCAATATCACGGATCCCCAATGTACATGTAGAATACAGGACAGTTTGTGTGACAAGTCGTCATCGAGATTGGTATGCTGTGTCAGTGCGTTGATGGATAGATATAGGAACGACAAGCTGCTTCAACGTTAAACGTGCGTCTTTAATTTGCCGCCATTTTCCCATCAAGATCCTGTTTCCTGTGTTTTCAAAGGGAGGTTACTCATACAGATTAAGTACACTGTAGTATCTAGCATTAATACACATTACGTGTCACTACAGAAAGATATTTCCTTATAAGTTTAAAAAGGATCAGGATATGAATTTGGATGTTTCGAAATATCTGACAATCAATTTGCCCAAATTACTTTAAAGAGAAAATGATTATTCACAATCAGTTTCGGTATCACAGACGCGCTTTAGACCAACAAAGCTGAAATTTGATTCCAAACTTATGGATTCGAGATCAATGTCCTGAATTCATTAAGGATTATACTCCCATTCAAGTGATTCGTACACACATTTAAAGTGGTGTTTCTGTTATTTTATAAAATGAGATATGTCCATGTTATTTGTACCACAAGCCAATCTATCGTGACTTATTTTTGTAAAGCCCTACATATATTTGATTCGTTGACATAACATTGTAATATTTTCATTATCATACATCCCATCATATTTCATTCTATAAAACAGTAAATACGATGTACATGTATTCCCCGAAAACGATGTAACCAAGTCAATGGTGCGCATACTGGCCGTGATAAACAGTGACACATCGTTATACAATACAGGTAATTGTTTAATAATAAACGATATTTGATATAACGCCCTGTCTAGCTAACATAAGCCATTCTAAAACGCTTTACAGTACATAGATATACAATTCTTATACAATAAATACACTTAACACATACAGTTCTATTATATACAATTCTGAGGAGTTCGCGCAGGAGCTGCCTTATCAGGCGCTAACTACTTGTCCTATACCACCTGGCTAATAACTCCATATGTGTGTGTGTATGCTTGCGTGTGTGCTGGAGATGAATAGTGTTCTATTTGTAGTGGGACCGTGTTTGCAACGGCATCTTTTATAGTGCCACCACACTTGAATGCTATACCACAGATACTGCAACATCCAACCCAGACCATTTTATGCTCCACCTGGGTTGTTGGAGTTGTGTGGGCAGGAGAAAAACACTTTCTCTGTATGTTCCATGCGTATGACGATTACGGGGATCGAACCCCGGCCGCCTGAGTGAGGAAGGCCAGAGTGTTATCCACTCGACCAATCCGCCCATAAGCATTGAGGTATCTTGCTGTGGTCTTATGGTCGATATAAATGACACAACTTTGACCAGGTTGTCATTATCATCTCGCTGACTGACAATTAAACCAATAACGTGTTTGGAAAATTGAGCAAAAAGTATGGTAGACCGATATGGTAGAAATATATTAAGCTAACTGTCAATACTATCATAATTATAAATCAATAATTAAACAGTAGTCATTGGATTGATGTTCCTGGATGCATCTATGTCGGATAGAGTTAATACACCTCAGTGTTTAACATGGGACAAGTGTATCTTACATTGACAAAGGTGTGAGACCGACATATGACGGTCTCTATTAATCACAGATGCAAGTGCATCGGGTGGTCGTGTGGTGCAGGGGATAGCGCACTTGCCTTTCACCAAGGCAGCCAGGGTTCGATTCTCCGACTGGACGTGAAAAAGTATGGGGTCACCTGCCCGACCACGTGGGGTTTCTCCGGGTTCTCCGGTTTCCCCCCACAATAAGACCCCTCGCGCGTTATTATGCGGGCCAACAAGAGTGATTGATATAAGTTGGATAACTTGTATCATAATTGTTGTAAAATAAAAAAAAGTTTATATCCTATATATTTTAATCGCATCACATGTTTCATAATTCCTCCAAAAAAAATATAAAACATGATATCAGCCTCAATAGCTACAGTTATCTCATTTGTGTATTGGAACGGTTCATAATACACACATTTTCATAGTACATGATTTGGAATTATACATAATTAGTTTAATTTACTTCTAAATTCATAAATCAAACAGATGATTTCACGCACCTGATCCTTCTGCTTCTACAAAGTATAGACATTTTGGATTCCCACCTTTCGGCCTAACATCGACAAGAACAGCAATTAAATTGGATTTCAGCATGTAATATAGGTAAATGTTATATGGTCAATCGTCACAAAGCATAAAATGTCCTTTTCAATAAAGTTATATTGTTTTGAGCGATTGCCATTTTTTTCCTATTTAAGCGAAATAACAAAACATGAAAACAAGTTCTTCGGTATTTCCGGCAGGGTTATGTTAGGTATTAGATTGTTTTGAATTATCAACAAAGTTTAACTTGTGTGGTGGAATTCTTAAATATTTGACGTATGGATTAAAAGTGTACTTACTGATTATATCGATTCGTTCCTGGCTTTTTACCTGTCAAACACCGCTACCATAAATTGTTGCACATTGTAAACATGTGCTGTATATGTAGTTGGGGCACACGGGTTTGTCGTATAAAAACTTAATTAATAATACGATAACGGCATGGTCAATATAAATCATGTTATGTTGGTGTTATTAGTTTTAATTTTTACACATTTATTTGACACAAAACATATTTTATATGACAAATGCATAATCATATATAAACGAAATGACCCTATGTTGCCTCGGCGAGACACAGATAACTACTTTTACCTGTACATAAAACAGCATAAAACGACATTTTTTTAGGTAAAGTACCGTTTATTTACACCTGACACTGATTTAGAGACATATATTAAAATTTTAACACTGGGCTGTCATTCTATGAACATTACAGTAATTTTGTATTACATTTTAAAAAAATATTTTAATAACTATATAGAAAGTTATTTGCACACTTTCATTTGCATATTATTTATTTTTAAATATGAAGGGATAAAGCTTATGCAATTTATTAACATTAAACATTTAATATTACCATTAATACAACCAGGTAACAACCAGTATTGCTGAATTTAGTCCTTAACTATCAGTAACGGGGTTTACCGAAATACAAATGTTTGTGTACCGACGTTTAATCGTTTATTTAAGTGTACCAGTCACATATATGTGGACCTACACTTGTCATGTGTATACCCAATACATGCATGTGTGTGTATAGACAGCAGTTACTTCGTAATCACTCAAGCGTGGTATAAAGTAAAATTCAAGGTAGCGTAAGGTTTAAATTGAGGCTGTTATAAATAGCTACAGGGTTAATTCAATGCCCCGGAACACGTATGTGTAGTCCATACCACATCTCATACACACCGATTTTAAGTAAGTAAATACGCCTCTGACAAAACCAGCATTACACTTCCTGGTTGTTGTCGTGTCGCCATTAGTTTAGGAAATGGCGACGAACAAAGCTGTTTTTATAAGAAATGTGTGTCTGATCCTGTTCATCTTAATCAGAAAATCCAGATCAGCAGGTATGTGTTGTAAACATAAAACTAGCCAGGCGACGGAAAAACGTATTTGTTCATATCCGATAGATAAAGTCATGGATACATGAGGTACCAGTTAACTTCTTTGAAGGAGGAAGTTGTTGTTGTTAGATGAAGATAGAACTGTTGTGTGAAAAGATGACTACATGTACCAATACTTTACATATGTAAGTGATGAAACAAGCAACGTTAGGGATTTTAAGATGTGGTCATAAGAAAGAATATTTACATCATTGTGGCAAATATTTGTTTGTTGTGATATGGTATCGACATAAACCCAAGAATGCTGTTCAGTTACATTTAAAATCGTTTGAATATACTCATTTAGTTTAGAACCTAATTAGCACAATCTGAAATTACATTTCCTGGTAAATAAGTATACTTTATGTGACAGTCTTAAAATACGTATATACAATGCTTAAGATAAATGCATTAACCACTACATGTATTTGCATATATCAGTGTTAATAGTCAGCAAATATGATCAGAATCAAATAAATTACACAGTATAAGACTATTTTTATCTAGGGGTGTAAAATAGGGAAATTCCACCCGAGGAGTTTTTTAATTTGGTAAAACCAGAGGCTTTGCCGAGGATTTTGCCAAATTTGAAAATCCCTGGTCATGAGTATTTTCCCTCATTTCAACTACCTGAATAAGCTCAAACACTGTAACGTGCAGCGCGGTCACCGATCCAACTACTGACCATCGTTTCTTAACTACCGTGAATGGGTCCCCGAGTTATACCGCACGACTGAAAAGGCTAGCTTGCCAGATAAGCAGTTTTCATAGCTGGACATTACCATACCATGAAAAGACTTTTGACTTGCCACAATTTTGAAAATATCAACATTTCCCTTGAGCTTTGTTAAACAAAAACAAATGATACAGCTATATTAAGCATACCCCATATTTTCAAACACAGTTTGCACAGAAAAAATAATCTCAGCTTTCTTATGTACACGATTAAAATATCGTGGAAGATTTTAATTTCATCACGTCGCCATTTTTCTCTTTTCGGCATCAGACGAACATATTCTATGTTCGTTGCCAACAGCGGGCATACTACCGTGTACGCAGTAAAAATGAGGTACATCCTTATATTTACATCATTAGCTCAGTGGTAGAGCGTCCGACTAGGAACCTGGAGATCGAGGGTTCAATCCCAGGTGGAAGCACACTATTCTCTTTCCTGTTACAATTGGTGCCTGTGACCAAACCTTGTTTCAAGTACTGGGTGTATACTTGGCAAGGAAATACCCGAACCTGGGTTGTAAATCATGATGTCTTCGGGGTCAAAGACTTTGTTAAAGGGGGGCGGAATGTAGCGGATCTAGACCGGGTCGATCGTCGGCGACCAGATAGCTCAATTGGTTGAGCGTCCGTCTAGAGTTCGGATGGTCCCGGGTTCGAACCCCGGTCTGGCCGTGCATTTTTCCACTCCTGTTACTCCTGTTATTATGTGTTGCGTCATGACTTCACGGAACCCCAAACAGAACCTGGGTTAGGTGTGACGTAGGCGCAGTCCTACTACAAAATGGACTTCAATTAAAATTGATATACAAAGAAAAAAAAACGTTTGAAGCGGGTTGCTAAGATGGTAACTACAATGGCTGTGGTTGCTAAGATAATGTAGTCCCATTGTATTTCATTAATATATTGGTAAGTTTAGAAAATACACAGTGAACAACACTATTTTTCTTCATTATATCATTTGTAAATTTGGTATTAAATAATATTGCTAGCATTTCGAATTTCTTTCTTTATTTATAACGGCCTTTTTCATTGCGTATACGCTTATTTATTCGCAGTCAGAGTTTACTAATCTAAAGAAGGGAGATGTGTAAATATATGTGTATAATACAACCCTAGCGATCATAGGTGTATTGTCCTAGACAGGCCAGTATTACACACCTAGAAATGAGAGAAATCAACATATTGCATCTAAGAGCTTCCGATATCCAAAAAAATTTTGGGTATCCCATTGTCATATTCAGATGACTGTTCCTAATCAGTTTTATTGCCTACGATAGTCTTTCGCAAGGCATGTAAATATCATCGTCATTCATTGGTCCTCGTTTATCATTCGATATAATAGATTGACATCATTTCTGCAACAATTAATTTCATAGAAAAATGTTTGTAATTCAATATTGCAGCTAATGTAGCCTATTCGAAGACAGCTTCGCAGAGCAGCGGGTCCCACGGTGCATGGGTAGCAAGGAATGTTGTGGATGGCTGTACATTGACATATATAGCATCTAACTGCTGTACGCACACGCAGGGTGTTGGTCCAAAACAGGTGTGGTGGCGTGTAAACCTGGGACAGCTGATGACCATCAATAAGATCACCATATATTACAGAAGTGAGTATCAACATTTATCTTACCGGTATCTGATTAATCGAACTTTATTTCCATAGGTGTATAACAGCTAATGTTGTTTCGAGTTAAATACATCTTAACTGTACATCACATAATAAGGTCGTTCACACATCTGAAGATCAACTACAACAAACTGATTTGGTTGAATTGCTTGGAAAGTTGTCGAAACATAACGTGCTGTTTCAGAATAGATTATTGCTGGAAGTTATGACAGTGTTTGGCTAAGAGTCAAAAATATAAAGTTTGGTGCGAGTAAGACAGGCATGTGGGTGATCTATAAATGCGAGTACAAGCCTTCTTGATCAGAACAAACAGGAGGACGAAACAGCTGTATGATGTATTTAAAATGAATTTTTCGACATACTGCATCTATTACTATTTAAAAGGTGCAGTACATTGCATATATGTGTGTTTCATGTAACACAGAAATACAGTGATGCAAGGGCGATTACTCCCACATACGATTTAGTTGTCTAAATAGACTAAATAAAACTAAAAGCTTTTGGTGATTCATATGAAACGCTTTTATTCATATATTTATAAAGTATTATGTTTTTATAATAAAACTGATTTTTTTAAATAGTACCGTAACAACTATTTTATAAAAAACAAAATTATTCTGAACTATGCCACGTAATTCCCGATGTAAAGAAATCATACTAACCGGTCTTGCAGAAAGAAAACTTGTACAAAAGCAGGTTGATTTATGACGTAGTGGAAAGCATTTCGTCGATCTTGACCTTGTTTTGCAGCAACAGAAAAACATATATCCTCGATAGCACGGATGTAATAAATATACGCATATTATTTTGTTACAATATTTTTGTTTTACAATTAGGATAGGTCACACATGTATGGATAAATAATTATATTTTATATCATTATAAAATGACATTTTTCACACTTCCTTATTGGCTAAATTAGTGTAACGTTATCCCTATGAAAGGTCATATTAACTGGCCGTGCAAAAACAGCTTGTGAAACAAATCTGTCATTATGCTGAACATCAGAAAAAAATCAGAGAATTCCAAAGCGTCAACATAACCATAATCCGAACTCAAAATCGATTTAACTAGAGCCGAAATATTAACAAAGGAAAGATTAAAATCGAAATTTAGCTTAAAATAAGTTTTTTCTCACGTCCATAAATTTCAGATACAACTTGTTTGCCCATGTACTTATATTATGAAATCATTTGTGAGACTTTTTGCTTATTGGATTGCATTATTATCAATGGTCATGTATGAAGTCCTGTCATGAACAAATAGTTTAACATAAACATTGGTCAGTCATACCATAAATGTAAGAAAAAAATTAAACAAAGCAAACCCTAGATTTGATCTATGGGCTTTAACAAACTCAGGCTTCGTACAGTTTCTTCTTGCTGAAAGTTCCTGCAAGGGAATGCTCTTCAAGTCTGAAGTTCAAAAATGAAGGTCACTGTTACTATAGATAAAACCTACGTCCGAACAAAGGTTCCCTTTGACCTCTTTTATTCATGTCACTATGTCCTTGATCATTTCTACTAATGTACTATTTATTGAATGAAGATATTGAACTATCATTTGATATGAAATTGTATAATGACAAGATGGAAGTCAGGTGTTGACTTCGTACAGTTCCACGAACTTTTCTACAGTTGTGGCCATATTTTCTTTCATAAGTTTAATATGGTACGGCCTTAATTGGAGAGCATTGTCATACTCTTGTGGAAATGTTCACATAGATAATATAATATGATTTCTACTGTTAGCCACACAAACAACACAACATTTGTGGAGTTATTGTTTTATACAATACAAATTGTACATGTAATGAAATGGAGGAATGGCGCTGTTTATTAAATCTTGTTAAGAAATGACCAAAACACCTAAAAACAAAGCGGAAAGGGCGATAAATATTCAGGAGACAGAGAGGAAAAATTGAAATAATTAGGAATCAGTCTGGTGTTGAATGCTCATACGTTCATCATAAACTGATGATTAAAAAATAATAGAACCCCTCCCCCTCCTCCTCCCCCTTCCCAAAAAACCATGCACACTACTAAATAGGAAAATTTGAAATAGCTAAGTAAGTATAAAATTGAATAATTTAATGATAATACTTAAATCTTCACTTTAGACAATTTCCAACAAAGATTGGCCGGTTACCAGCTGTACTTGTCCAATACCACCAATAACCCTACGGATGGTGTCCTCTGTTACGAGGATACGAGTAGTACTAGAGAACAGGTACAGCTGTTTGTGACACATCAGTGCCCGTATGTAGCTCAGTATGTGACCGTCTACAACTATAGGAACGACACAAAGCGGTACTCCTGGTATGATGACTACGCCGTTCTGGAGTTGTGTGAGGTTCAGGTTTATGGTGAGTATAACTCTAAAACGGTATTGTGTTTTCAACGTGAGTTCACAAGACGTTCCGCTTTTGACTATGTGTAGATTTGTCCTCCACGCAGAGAACTTCATCAAGCTGATACAAAATAACCAGAGAATACCAAAGCGTCCTCAAAACCATAATCTGTAGTCAGTACAAACATGTATAGGTCATAGGTCATGGATTGTGACGTAGTACATATGTGTGTACGTCACTGTTCTTGTCTGGTGCGTCGTTGTTTTGCTAAGAATTTATTTAGATAAATTAGTTGAAAGTATTGTTGAGTTATTGTACAGTAGGCGGACATGTACCATTCTGGTACATATGGCATACTGTAAACATGTTACTTTGTTAAATAAACATTTTTCATTAATTGGTTGTTGTTTGTTACTGACGTAGGTTTCATATAAACCGAACTTAAAATCGATGACCGAAACTAACCCGCAACCCTTCGATCACGAGCCCGGCGTCCTACCACTTGACCACCGTGCCTCCAACATATCATGCAATGGTGTAGAATATTTCTCAATGAGACCAAGATGGCGACCATAAAACTAGCACATTGTCTGCCTCAACCTGTGTTTTTCGAACCCCTGTGCCGTACGTTTGTTCGTCAGCAGCTGACATCTATCACGAAAATGTAAACACAATAGGATAGAGAAGCAGAATAGCGAACCCGTCCTTAGTACTCATTTGAATCCATAACAACCGAAGCGTAAACATAATTATGATCCGAACTCAAAATCGATTAAACAAGGGGCAAAATATGAACAAAGGAAATTTTAACATGGAGACCTTTGAAAAAGTACAAGAGGATAAAACTAGGTGTTCCGAAAGAATAAGCGTCTTCTGCTTCATCGACGACACCCGTCATGTAAATCTTTGTTATATCCAAGTAAACATCAAATTCTCAAAATGAGAACCGAGTATCATTGTCAATCGAAACAAGTAAACACACTAATGAGCATACTCAAAAATGTCCATCTTCATATCACTTAAAGATACAGAAAATTTCTCAATGAGACGAAGATGGCGACCATAAAACTTGCCCATAGTTCTGATTAACCTGCATCTCTCGAATCCTTGTGTTGTTAGTTTGTTTGTCAGCAGTCGACATCGATCACGAAAATCCCGATATTTAGATTTAGAGCAAGCCCTAGAATATCGAATCAATCGCGACACTTAAACACTATTTAAAATAATTTCCGCCTCTGGTAATGCTTGTCTAACCTAATTCCTGAAGTATCCTATGACAATTTCACAACCGTTTATCACGTAGCTTTACGACAAGTCAGTTTTGTTTTCAATGAAATGGTGTATTAAACACATATTCTATTAGAAATCCGTCATTTTCCACGAGGAGGTACACTTCATCAATAAATCTACCTAATGCACATCCGGGCAACATTGGTAGACATTTTTTTAAAACTATACAATTCATAATTTAAATTTTTTAACAAGCTCTGTGATCGATAACTTAAGACAATGACGTAAAGTGTAGCCAATATACTTGCTATGTCCCTGCGATTTTTTTTATTATTCGAGTTGTCGCCCGTTACATAAACAAAACAGCAAAAACGTATTCTCTCGTTCGAATTATCGAGAATAAACCTGTTTATTAAAGGTACGTACAGCTAGTTACGATTTTTAAAAGTTGAAAGAAATTGGCATTAATGCTTATCACATAACTGACCCGCTCAGTCATGTCTTATTTCCATGCCATAAATAATTTACTGGTATTACACATGTGTAATAACACTATTGTGACATCATATTAAAACAAATGACGTCTTTAATATCATAATATTTCCGAAAATTCCTGCTTGATTAACCCTAAATAATTGCATCTTAGTAACTTTAAAAAATGTATTAGTAGGAAATAAGCAAGTTATCATCATTTGTCTTTTTTTATATTTCATAGATAGGAAACAGTTATTGCCATAAAAGTTACTGAATTTGTTGAATTTATTATGTTGAAGTCTTTTGATGTACAATTGGTAAGAGGGAGAATTAAAATACATGCAGATATACGATTGTACCCTCTAGTCTAGATTAGTCAATATATCTATCTGTATCGTCAACCTACCATCTAAACATACTTCGAATGAAGGGAAGAGGCAATGCTCTAATTGTTCCCCAGTAGCATTGGAACTTTTAGTTCCTCAGTGCGTTTAACTCGTGTTCTTCAATTATAAACACCGTCCGTTATTAATTGCTTGTATCTTCGTGCAGGGTGTGCAGTCGGGAGTTACGGTGACGGTGACTGTATGAACCTATGCTCTAACGACTGTTACGGTGGGAACTGTAACTCTACAACCGGTGTCTGTTTTTGTAAGTATCTAACACACATTATTATATAGACAACACTGAACCTACGTTTTCCCTTTAACAATAGCTGTTATTATATAAAAACATATTTACACACGTGTGCCTGTCTTTTCCAGACTCTGTTCTTTACTATAATACCTAGTAGTGACCGATGGCCAATGCATTATTGTGTTTTAATTGGTTTACTATGTTGAGTGGTTTATGACATTTTTCGTCTGTCACCTGTCCCTCATCATATCCCCGACAACAGTGATACGAGACACGAAGAGCTGTGCTAAAATGAGACCTGGGACTTCCACATAGGTAACTTCATCAGTGCTATTGAAAATAATTTAGAGAATACCGAAGCGTTTACAAAATCATAATCCCAACTCAAAATCGATAAAACTAGGGGCAGAATATGAACAAAGGAAAGCTTTACATGGAGACCCTTGAAAAAGTACAAGAGAATAAGAGCAGGTGTTCCGGAAGAGTAATGTTGATGTAAGGACGGATTTAACATTCGTAATTTTCAGTATTGATACTATTAATTGAGATTAATTGTGAGGTGACTCCATGCAAAGATTACACAGAAGGGCTTATGACATACTTGAATATTAAAATATAGACAGGTGCATCAAAATAGACTTTGGTGGAAATCATGTTTTGATATATTTGTATAAATAAATTAGAGAATAACGAAGCGTCAACAAAATCATAATCCATACTCGATTAATCCAGGGGCAAAATATGAACAAAGGAAAGATTTATAAGATATCGGCTAGTAAGAAAGTTGTTTTAGCTTTTATGAAATACTTTTTGCCTGTTTATGTTATTATTTGTCGAAATAGATAATAGTGTTATTATCACAGTTATTTCTCGAGGAAGAATGTAAGGACATGGTATAATGTTAAACATATAGTTTCTAGCTTTGAAGTAGGCAAACAAAATAGCTTCAATTGTTTGTTTTTATTCTTACTTTTGATGAGGTACTTGATGTATATACGTGCATTACTATCTATGTTGTAACATGTATATAGCAACATTGTTTGAAACATACAGCAGGAGAGCTCAGTGAGAAACTTTATTTAGAACCAACTGTTTCTTATTCTTTCAGATTGTTCACAAGGAAAGTATGGCGATGATTGTGCCAGTGTTTGCTCTTCGAATTGTAAGGACAACAACTGTGAGAAGAACACGGGACATTGTATTGGTATGTTAATTGCATGCATCAATAAGGGTACCTTATACTGAAGCATTTTATTTGTGTGATAAAAAAATCAGAGAATACCAAAAAAGTTCAAGCTAAATATTTTTTTATGCATTAATGTGTAATAATAAAATAATTGAAATAGTACGCGAAGGTCTGTAAGCAGTTGATATATCGTATATTGTTTTTTTTGGCATATGCTTAATTTCGCGTTTTCTGTACAAAATCACAGGTTTTATATTTAATGCATTTTATTTTTAGCGTTGACCAAGCTTTAAATAGTAATTTTAGCATATTTATGTTTATCACACAAAAGCGTAATGAACAATTACGTCTATTGAAAACCCTCAGGTATTGCATCAAATATTATCGTGAAGGATACAGTAACACGACAATATGCTATAGTAGGGCCACTAAAGTTTCATCAAGTTGTGCTTTGAAGTCATCATACAGCTTTACCAACCATTTTGCACTAAATGGTTTCATTTTGTACTGTATCGTCACACTCTATAATTAAACCAATTTTAGCGACACCTTATTTTTCGCGATGGAGTGTTGTCGCGAACATAGCGAAAACTAGACACTCTCTAAACAAACCCGATATACGGTATTATACTTTGCTGATTTCCATCCTGATTATTGTATTTGGATGTGTATGATAATGAATCATTATGTGTGTTGTTATGTCTTTTTATGTCATGACGATGTTTGTATATATTGTAACTGTTGAAAGTCGAGTTTGTTAATTCAGATATTTAATAGTTAATAGTTGACGATTCAAAAAATTGGTTGTGAGCTATCTTAGAACAGTGTTTGTAAAACACACAACTAAATACTAAGGATGATAATATACGAATGATTAAATTCCTGCATGACAATATTTTTGTTGAGTTTGGAGGAAAGATTATCCAGCAAACTATTGGTATTCCTAAGGAAACGAATTCTGTCCCACTTCTGGCTGACTTGCTTTTGTTTTCATAAAAGTTTTTTTACGACAAGTAACAAAGACTTTGGCAAATCTTTCAATGTCATTTTCAGATAAATCGGCAATGTGTTGAATATAAACAACAATAAGTTTGCCGACCAAGTCGATAATAAATACCCATCTGAACTTGAAATAAAGAGCACAACGGACTCTTCTACATCAGCTGCTTACCTTGATCTCTACTTAAACCATGGACAGCTTACTACTAAGCTATACAACAAACGTGACGATAAATACATATAACAAGAAGTTTGTTGACCAGGTCGATCTTGTATATCCTTTCAGATCAATTTGACCTCAAATTGACCTGAAAATGACTTGAATTTGAGCAATTAGACATGAACAAAAATTGCGGGAGAGAACTGATATAGGCCAAGCCTGTTGTTTAATCCCATTCATTGTACCATCAAAATGAATAAAATTTGTTAAAATGAAATGAAACAAAAATACAGGTCAATTTGACTTCAATTATAGGTCAAATTCAGGTAAAATATTATCATGAGTTGACTTTTTTGCCCTTTTCAGGTCAATTTAGTCTGACAATTTTGACATGAAATTGGCCACAATGTGACCAGAAGGCATGAAGAAGTTTTGCCTGTTTACCTTACACTGAAATCCTATATATCTTATGAAAATAGTCAAATACGCTGATATGGTACGTAAACGTAAAATTACATTGTAATTTTTGATATGGTTTAAAACATAAACTCCCAACAGTAAGGTAGCGTAAGACTCTGCTTATTTTCATTCTGATAATACATGTTTGAATATGTGTATTAATGTAGGTATATTTTTGTAAGTTTATATTAATGTAAGTAGTTGAATGTCGAGTTAGTTAATTTTCAAATCGTATATAGATACGGGTAAGTTTGCCGAGTGTGTTTTACAAATTTAGAATTAACTACGAGAGTAAGATAGACTAACATGTAACATATACCCTTACAAGATTTGGGTCCTTTTTAGATGACGTAGAAAAGTATTGTTAATACATGTTTTTGGTAGCTAAACATCCCTTTGGTTTTGAGTGAGGAAGCCAATAGAATGTGTGGTAGAAATAAGGTCTCAAATATACATGTACCGATAAATAGGGTAAAACGAAGGTTACAATAAGTAAGTGTGACTTATATATATATTATGTATTTTCAGAATGCATTCCCAAAAAGTACGGCAATACTTGTGAATTCGACTGTTCTGTAAATTGTAAAGATATGCTGTGTGCCAGGGACACCGGATCCTGTAATGGTATGTTTTAGCTTCAAGTTTACGTAATCATAAAATGACAAGGACAGTTTCGTGATTAACCGAACCGAGCTCCAAAACCTGCCATGTCCTTAAATGACCCTGGCTGTAAATAGGACGCAAAACAAAATAAACAAAACCAAGCTCTGATTCTGAAAATAACTTACATAATCACAAGACATTAACGGATTTATTGTTATATGATCATGAAATAATGAACGATTTTCAAAGATTTTTTTCTCTAATTTGCAATTTCAGAATGCATTCCTGGAAAATACGGCAATACTTGTGAATTCGACTGTTCTGTAAATTGTAAAGAAATGCTGTGTGCCAGGGACACCGGATCCTGTAATGGTATGTTTTAGCTTCAAGTTTACGTAATCATAAAATGACAAGGACAGTTCCGTGATTAACCGAACCGAGCTCCAAAATCAATCGCGTCATCCCCATTTGTCATGTGTCAGGTTATAAGATGTTCTGATAGATATTTGCATAAGGTACCCCCCGTCGTCAAAAACACAATGATCTTAATTATAGCGGTAAAGCGAGAATTATGGCTCATCGGAGAAGAAGAGTACATATTGCAAGCTTTGCATCTAAATTGATGTTGTCGTTTGAATCGGTAACGGTTCTAGACATTCCATTCGCAAACTTCCGGCGGCGATTTAGAGCGGGGTCGGTTAATATAGCAGTTATTTTAGGACGACTGTGCAGGAAGACAACCTATTGTTCTACTGCGGACACTGAGTGCTTTTGCAAAGCATTTCGGTAATTTCCAGCCGAAAATAACAGCACTACACGGTTGCGTGTGTCGTTAATTTGTCAATTTATTTTAAAATTAACACAAACGAAAATATTTTATCGTTTTATTCTTTCCCACTACCTGAGGGACAGACAACAAGTCTCTGGCGTATACGATGAAGCCACGTGGTGTATCGGCGCACGTCTCGTGGACACATTGTCTGACAGAGATCAATCAACCGTGAATTGATAGTGAATGTGTTTAAAACCATATCACTATGATAACAAATAGTTTATAAATGATAATACATGCATGATGGTTATTGAGATATTATAATATTATTATGGTTATTGCGGTTGCTTGTGTCATTTTGAAGGCTACTTATGATTGAGTTTTCATGACAAAATAATTATACTTATGCTATGGCGTATAAGTATGTAAACAACTATTGTAGGCGTGATTTATATTTTCAGATTGTGATCTCACAAAGTACGGCAATACTTGTGAATACGACTGTTCTGTAAATTGTAAAGATATGCTGTGTGCCAGAAACACCGGATTCTGTAATGGTATGTTTTAGCTTCAAGTTTATTTTGGTCAGGTTTTGTTTTACCTGACCATGCTTTTAGTTTTACCATGGCATATTCCAGGGATGTAGAGAGCGTAGGTGAGTGCAACTCCTGGATATCGATGATGATTCCAGGGGTGTAGAAAGCGTAGGTGAGCGCACTTTGGATATCGTGAATGGAAAGTTATCGTTGCTATACCATATTACATATTGCATCTAAATGCTTAAATTAAGCTAAAATTAAATTAAAATGATGGCAGTTCATGGATTCTTTGTTTTCTATTTTCAGAGTGCATTTCAGGAAAGTACGGCGATATGTGTGAAAACAACTGTTCTTCAAACTGTCAGGATAGGAAGTGTGCCCGTGGCACCGGGGATTGTAATGGTAAGTTAAATTTTAGTTTGTAATTTGGTACCTGCTTCTCTATTTTTGATTGCATTAGTTGTTAACATTTGGTGCTGATAACGTTAACTGCAATGGTAGGCTAGTCTACAGTTTGTAATTTGGTGCCGTTAACTGTAATGGTAGGTTAGTCCGCAGTTTGTAATTTGTTGCCGATAACTGTAACGGTAGGTTAGTCTGCAGTTTGTAATTTAGTGGCGATAAGTGTAATGGTAATGTTGTCTCTGCACTTTATAATTTGGTGCTGTTAACTAAATGGTAGTGTAGTCTGCAGTTTGTAATTTGTTGCCGTTTACTGTAACGGTAGGTTAGTCTGCAGTTTATAATTTGGTGCCGTTAACTGTAATGGTAGGTAAGTCTGCAGTTTGTTATTTGGTGCCGTTAACTAAATGGTAGGGTTGTCTGCAGTTTGTAATTTGGCGCAGTTTACTGTAACGGTAGGTTAGTCTGCAGTTTGTATAACATTCGTTGTGAACTGTTGACGAAAACGATGATTAGTTTGTTGAACATCCTACTTGGAGCAGACGGATCTTTATATATATAGCCTACATGTACATATATATAAATTTTACTTTGTACCTCAGCCATACTCTTTTTCTACCACTAGCTCTCCACCTCTAGGTTGTGTGTTCGAATCCCATGTCGGGCAATTGCCAGGAACTGACCGTAGGTCAGTGGTTTTCTCCGGGTACTCAGTATTTGTTCTCGATTCAACACCTGGCATGTCCTTAAATGACCCTGGCTGTAAATAGGACGTAAAACCAAAATAAACCAAACCTGATTCTGAAAATAACTCACAAAACCACAAGACAATAACGGCTATATTGCGATATGATCATGAATTAATGAACGGTTTTAAAAGATTTTTTTCTCTAATTTGCAATTTCAGAATGCATTCCTGGAAAATACGGCAATAAATGTGAACAAACTTGCCCTGCAAATTGTAAGGATATGCTTTGTATTAAAGAAGGAGGGAACTGCATCGGTGAGTTAAGTATGGTTGATTACATATTTGCTTTGTACTGTAGACAAATGATTTTATCAATGTTGTAGTGAACAAATTCTTATATATATATACATGGTTTAAGTTACAATTAAGTCAATTCTGTTCCTGAAAATAACTTATATAGTCATATGTCATTGACGGCTGTATTGAAATTTACTAATGAATTGATGAACGATTTGAAAAGACTTTTACCCGAATATGTATTTCAGAATGCATTGATGGAAATTATGGCATGCGATGTGACCAAACATGCCCTGCAAATTGTAAGGATATGCGCTGTACCCAGGACGGAGGGGACTGCATTGGTGAGACACTGTTGCTATTTCCTATAAACCATTCAATGTATAACCTGTACTCAATCATGAATTCAAACTGTTCTTGTAGTCCCTTTGTGAAATAAATCTTCAGAAGTAAAAATATTTTTAAACAATAAATAATAAACCATTTTGCACTAGGAAATTATTTTAGCGTGCAAACACTACCGATAATGACTATTCCAGTATATATGTAATGCCAGGCTGAATTGCAGCCTAAAAAGCATTTTCGGTTAAGAGGTATATTTGCTTCTATTGACCTCAGTATGAATATGGAAATAAAGTAGAGAATACCGAAGCGTTAACAAAATCATAATCCGAATTCAAAATATACCTGCTCTGTCATGTAAGGTCAATTCTGGGGTGGGAATATACCTGATCTGTCATGTAAGGTAAACTCTGGGCAGGGAATATACCTGCTCTGTCATGTAAGGTAAACTTTGGGGTGGGAATATACCTGCTCTGTCATGTAAGGTAAACTTTGGGGTGGGAATATACCTGCTCTGTCATGTAAGGTAAACTCTGGGGTGGGGATATACCTGCTCTGTCATGTAAGGTAAACTTTGGGGTGGGAATATACCTGCTCTGTCATGTAAGGTAAACTTTGGGGTGGGAATATACCTGCTCTGTCATGTAAGCTAAACTCTGGGGTGGGAATATACCTGCTCTGTCATGTAAGGTTAACTCTGGGGTGGGAATATACCTGCTCTGTCATGTAAGGTTAACTCTGGGCTGGGAATATACCTGCTCTGTCATGTAAGGTAAACTCTGGGGTGGGAATATACCTGCTCTGTCATGTAAGGTAAATTTTGGGGTGGGAATATACCTGCTCTGTCATGTAAGGTAAACTCTGGGGTGGGAATATACCTGCTCTGTCATGTAAGGTTAACTCTGGGGTGGGAATATACCTGCTCTGTCATGTAAGGTAAATTCTGGGTAGGAAATATACCTGCTCTGTCATGTAAGGTAAACTCTGGGGTGGGAATATACCTGCTCTGTCATGTAAGGTTAACTCTGGGGTGGGAATATACCTGCTCTGTCATATAAGGTTAACTTTGGGGTGGGAATATACCTGCTCTGTCATGTAAGGTAAATTCTGGGGAGGGTATATACCTGCTTTGAAAACATTCATGTAAGGTTAACTCTGGGGTGGGGATATACCTGATCTTGAAAATATGCAATTACATAAAAGAAAATTTAGAAGTCACGGTTTGCCTGATCTGACAGTTTATGTTACCTACAGTAAGATATTGTATTATCAACATTTGGCCATAACAAATAAAATCTAAACTTCCACGTAAATTTGTATTTTCTCTCAAGATTTACAATTTTATTCATTTCAGGTTGTATACGTGGAAAGCATGGCAGTGCATGCGCTGATGAATGTCCTACTAACTGTAAAGATAATGAATGTAACCAAACCACGGGATTATGCCAAGGCAAGTTATTATTTTCCTATAGTAATATCGGAACTTCATCTTCAATCAATATCATTGTTACATTGTATTTCTTAATGACTTTCATCACTGTTGTACTTAATTCAAGTTTGTGTTTATCATGTAAATATCTCACCTACACCGTTGTCGTTAAACATTAGTAACAATTAGTAACAAGGTTATTTTGCAGATGATGTCAGAGGTGGAATACAATATTAATTGCAATGTAGACGACCCACTTTCCGTATTTATATCGAATATTTGAAACATTTTCAGCCTGTATTCCAACAAAACGAGGTGAAGTCTGTGAACAGGATTGTCCATCGAAATGCCTTAACGGAATCTGCGATAAGATATCAGCAGCTTGTTTGGGTACGTACTACTGTATATTCTATTGTAGTAAAATGAACGAAAATATGTTGTGCTCTCATAATATTATATGACAGTCTCTTGTTTTTATCACGAGTTATCAATGTTTAAACAACGATTCCATAGCTTTCAAATTATGTTCACGTTATGGTGGTGACATTTCAGGTAGGGTAAAAAGCAAATTGAACATCTACACCTTTTTATCTACTGACGAGTTTTCTGATATGACTGGTATGTTCTTAGTGTGTTAGTCTGTAGCGGAGCTGGACTGGGTCGATCATCGGTCTGGACGCTACATTTCTCTTTCTATAGCGTGATTAAACCTGAAGTACCGCTGTTCTACACACATTCCGAGCGACATGTACTCCATGTCTGAAAAATAAACACTTTATAAGCTAAATATTGATTATAGAAATATTTGTGCAATCATATGCAGTATGTGTCTTATCAAAACAGTTCATTTGGATAAATCACAGGTTGTAAAGGAGGATTTCACGGGACGAACTGTTCGACACCTTGTCACAGTGATTGTACCGAGTGCGATCAACGAAGCGGAGAATGCACAAGTAAATACCCTCAACACAATGCTTAAGTAGTGAAAACTTTAGTATATTATTAGTTTTATTAAAAAAATAAAGATATTTTTTTTTCTTATCTGTTTTAATACCATATTTTCATAAAATCAAAAACATAACCTTTGTATTATTCGTATCGGTAATTTTGTGTTGTTTTATCATTTGAAAGATTGCACAAAGGGTTTATACGGAAAGAATTGCAGTATGTCCTGTGGTCGTTGTACTACGTGTGAAATCAGTTCTGGATTGTGCGGAACTCCATGTGACCCTGGATATGAGGGCAGTTTCTGTGAAAGTAATTATTTTACGATTTTTTTTTCATTTGATAAATCAAAATGTGAATTTAAAAAAAGTTCCTTATGTAAATGTAACCTTAATTCTGTCATACATTAAATTTCAATTAAACAATTGACACATTGAATCATTATTCTAGGGCTTGCTTTAAATATCGTAATTTTCGTTATCGATGTCGACTGCTCACAAACAAGCTTATATTACAACACAGGGATTCGAGAGATGCAGGTGGATGAGAACTATGAGCAAGTTCTTTGGTCGCCATTTTTGTCTTATTGAGATATATTTTGTATCTTTGTGTGATATGAAGATGGACGATTTTAACGACTTGTTGATATTTGTAATTCTTTCATATCCTGAAGCAAATCATCTTGATATAAAATCACAATAAATCTACCATTGTGTTTGGCAGGACAATCTCAGATAGCTGACCCGACGACAGATTCTGGACCAATAATCGGTGGGGTAGTAGGCGCTATCCTTGTCGTTGTTATCGCCATCGTGGTACTTTTCATAATAAGAAGGTGAAGTATTGACCGAATATTAAGACGTAATCATATATAGTATTTTGTCTGTAATAATAACCTCAGGGTGTTATATCAGATTTTTATAAACACAATTAAATACTTCTATTTACAAGTGTTAAATAAGGCTGAATTAAGTTGTTAAAATGCAAACAACAGTTTAATTCTTACTACTCACAGCGCAGTTTTTTTAGAGAATCTTCATAGATGATATAAGCAACTGTATTTGAAAAGTATAAATAACTGTGATACGTCTTTTCCCAAATTCTATTCTCATAAGTGCTCTTTGTAATAAATTTTAAGAACAGCTTTATCAACGATAAATTTAAAAAAAAAAGATCAACATTATAATATAATGGAGGTTAACTTACCATCTGTATTTTTATTTTATTTTTTTTTTAAACATTCCAAACTTGTGTTAGTTTCTTTGTATCAAATTTAATCATACATTCCACAGAATATCTAAACCACTGTTATATGCACACAGGCGTCGATTACGTGATAATAAGCATGATTCCTTCGATGATATCGGCCATTCCAAAGAATACAGTGAACCGCTGGAAGTAGCAGGCAAGAACGTCGACCGTGGGAAACCGGTAGTAGAAAACGTCTACAGCAACACCATAGGTAATAAAATGTTCTTTTAACATTTATTATTTACTTTTTTCTTTTGATACTTATTGAAATTAATCAATTTATGAAATATCGGGAGTTCTAAAGTAAAAGTGAATTTAATTCAAAACAGTGTCCGAGGAAGATCCGGATGAACCAGAGGAATCCACGACAAATGTGTATATAAACGCCGAACAGGTGTCAAGAAAGTCCGGAACGGAAGATAGCGTCTACTATAATTCCGGTCCTGTTGGATTTCCGGTCTCGAAACTCAAATCTTTGGTGCAAACGAAGATGCAGAACAAGGCGAAGGCTTTTGAGATCGAATACAAGGTACTTTGCATGTATAATGAAGTAGACGTTCATAGCCACGGTTATCTCATTAAAGTAGTTGCATGGTACATAATATACACATTTTCGTAGTACACGATTTTCAATTTTACAGCACTATTTTAATTCTGTTCCTTAATTAATAAATTAAGGGGGTTTTACGCACCTGACCTTTTTTTTCCACATCAGATTAGAAAATTTCGATTACCACCTTTTTGTCTCTAGCATCTTTGACGAGTCACAGAAGGATGAAACAGCTGTATGATGCAGTACAATTCATTTTTTTCGGCAAACTGTATATATTACTAAGTTTAAAAGGTGCAGCATGTGTGCGTTACGTCATCTTCATATATCAAGTCTTTTATCAAATACATGTAGACATAATATATAACTTTTTAATGGATTACATATTGATACTTGCTAATGACAGATGGGGTCAATATCAGTTTAACAACAATGCCAGACTGCAGACACGATTGAAATGATGGTTTCAGCTACCCAGAATATGATTTGGCCATATTTGAGGTCATTGTAATACTCCTGCACAGAGTATGACACTGTGTTTACTCAAGAGCCTGCAAAAGCACAATTTTGTTATAAAGATGACGTAACACACACATGTGCTGCACCTCTTAAATTTAGTAATAGATACAGTATGCCGAAAAAAATGAATTAAACCGCATCATACAGCTGTTTCGTCCTCCTAGGACTCTTCAGTGATGCTAGGGGCCAAAAGGTAGAAATCCAAAATTTCTAAACTAATGTAGAAGCAGAAGGGCCAGGTACGTAAAACGCCTTTAATTTATGAATTTAGAAGTAAAGTTAAACTAGTTCTGTATAATTTCAAATCGTGTACTACGAAAATGTGTATATTATGTACCGTGCCACTACTCAAATGAGATTAACTGTGGCTATGGAGGCTTCAGCAAACCAGTAAAGCTGATATTTGTCTTTATAAAGTGTAGTTGATTATTTATTACTTATTTGACATAATTTCACATTCCTTGTTTTATGTTTTAAAATGTCGGTCCACCAAATATTATTGTTTGAAACATATGCTAACTATATGTACTTGCAAAATATGTATATGCTCGCTGAAAATATATATGTATTACAATTTTGTATTTTGAAATTGATTAAGTTTTTATTTCATTTACTAAGATGAGTAACTTATATTTTTGACTATCTGATTAAAGAGTAAAAAAGTGCAATGAGCTGAAACCATCATTTTCAATATAGTCTTGCAATGTTGTTGCATAACATTGAAAATATTGGTGCGATGGTCGAACATGTGTTATGTTGAGCATCTTAGTTTACCAAAACTTTCGGAGTTTTTTGTGCTTAAAAACATATGCGTATCAAGTACTGATAATGAACAAACTGTTTTATGTTGAATCTAGTCAATACCTTCTGGATCTTTACATGATCATAACGTTGGAATGCTGCCCCAGAACAAAGCTAAGAATCGATTTAAGACCACATTCCCATGTAAGTATTACAAATGTAAATTATTATTCTAGTATGACTCTCCATTAGATTAGATTAATTACAACAGTTAATGCACAGGAAATCGAAATTAAATACATTATTTTAATTTTTGATGCCTGAATATTGAAATGTATCAATTTGGGTTGTTCGCTTGATAAATGTCTGTCTGTGATATCTCTATCTGGTCAAATTGTAAGTAATAATAATTGAAACGTGTGCATAAATCCCTAGCCATTTTAAACAAAGCGCACTTATTTGCTTTAGTAATACCAAGAATATCAACCTGGACAAAAACGAATCAAAAGACAATATAACTCCTAGTTTTGTTGATGCTTTGGTATTCTCTGATTTTTATATTTGATACATGTACGACATCTTCTTCTTAAGACATATGAATACTGTATCATACTTTTCGTTTCCTCCATAGATGATCATTCTCGTGTGGTTCTTGACGTCATCGGAAAAGATCTTCACTCCGATTACATCAACGCCAACTACATCGACGTAAGTACGATGTCATATATTATTATTATTTGCAGATATCCAAATTAGAACTTGCATCATTAATGTATCCCGCGGTGTATTTAAGGGTAATACATTAATCGGAGACTGAAATCACTGAATGGTTGAGACAATGATATCAGAAATGCCAAACTTGTACGTTATTGACCAAAACTAGTTGCATGTACAACTAGGAATTGGTAGTAACGTTTTGTTATAACATTGCAAAGATAATTATCAACAGTAATTAAAATATGTTTGTTGATATTTCAAACTTTTCTTTTTTATAATTACAGAGTGTAACAAAGACTGCGGAATACGTGGCCACACAAGGTAAACAGAAATAAAATATGCGGTTGTATGTTCAATGTGTAACTCAAATAAAATACATCAAATATTCAACATTTGATATAGCGCCCTATCAAACATAACCACTCTAAAGCGCTTCAAATATCAAAGGCTATAATTATCATTACATTAAAAATAATTCGGTTTATATACGACAATTGCAGAATGAAATAATTACGAATGAAACATTTCTTCATTTGCAGAACTTAAAACATTTTTTGATTTATATCGTTGTAAAAAGACCAGACCGCGATCAAAAAAAAAATAATTAAAGGAAACCAGAATGTACATTCATTGAGCTGTTCACACTAGTGCCTATGTTTATGAATATGCTTTCCATTGTATAATTGTGCAGGTCCAAGACTCGGGACCATCAACGATTTCTGGCGCATGATTTGGCAACTAAACTCGGGAAAAATTGTGATGCTGACAAACTTGATCGAAGGATCAAGGGTAGGTAACATAAACTATTATAATTAAAATTAGTTAAAAAGTTAAATATCAAAACACGATTTCGATAAATGTACTTCTAACAATAGAAACACACCTTGATATATGTACCAATACAACACATCTTGATTCGCTGACTTGTGTATCAGTATATATAAATCAAAATATGCACTTTGTATATTCTATCGTGAAATATAAGATTTTATGTTGACGTAACTTTCAGCCAAAGTGTGATAAATACTGGCCAGACGAGGGCGAACCGTTGTCCACAACCCACTTCAACATTGTCCTCGACAGAGAGCGAGCTTATGCCTTCTACGTCATAAGGGACATTATTGTGACAGAAAAGAAGGTAAGCAAAATGTTATTGAAATAAGACAACAGTAAATTACTGTTTTATTATACCCCATTTAGGTAAAGGGGTATGTATCAATCACCTTGTCTGTGCGTGCATCTGTCCGTCCGTGAGTGCGTTCATGCGTCCGGACATTGTGTACAGCATACCTTCAAAATCCCTGGTCGGATTTGGTTTCTTTTCACACCATAGCATCACACAATCAAGGTATACACTTGATTAGATTTTGGTGGTCATCAGTCAACGTAAAATATCACAAGCCACAGTTGACCGCTCTGTCAACTTTCTATCTTTTATCATGCATAGATAATTTTTATATTAAAATGATTAAAAGATTATTTTAAATGATATCGAAAGTAGATTAATGTATAAACAATATAAGTAGTTCCTTATTTATCTAGACGAAGTCAGTACGACAAATACACCAGTTCCATTATACCACGTGGCCTGACCACGGGACTCCAGATCCTAACGAACTTGTCGTATTCCATCGCCGCGTAAAGCAGTACGAGACCGTCTGTACAGGGAAGATGGTGGTTCACTGCAGGTATGTTAACGATGGTGGTTCACTGCAGGTATGTTAAAAATGATGGTTCACTGCAGGTATGTTAACGATGGTGGTTCACTGCAGGTATGTTAAGATGGTGGTTCACTGCAGGTATGTTAAGATGGTGGTTCACTGTAGGTATGTTAAAGATGATGGCTCACTGTAGGTATGTTAACGATGATGGCTCACTGTAGGTATGTTTAAGATGGTGGTTCACTGTAGGTATGTTAAGATGGTGGTTCACTGCAGGTATGTTAAGATGGTGGTTCACTGTAGGTATGTTAAGATGGTGGTTCACTGCAGGTATGTTAAGATGGTGGTTCACTGTAGGTATGTTAAAGATGGTGGTTCACTGGAGGTATGTTAGTGATGGTGGTTCACTGCAGGTATGTTAAGATGGTGGTTCACTGCAGGTATGTTAAGAAGGTAGTTTACTGCAAGTATGTTAAGATGGTGGTTCACTGTAGGTATGTTAACGATGGTAGTTCACTGTAAGTATGTTAAAGATGGTGGTTCACTGGAGGTATGTTAACGATGGTGGTTCACTGCAGGTATGTTAAAGATGGTGGTTCACTGTAATTATGTTAACGATGGTGGTTCACTGTAAGTATGTTAAAGATGATGGTTCACTGTAAGTATGTTAAATATGATGGTTCACTGTAAGTATGTTAAAGATGGTGGTTCACTGTAAGTATGTTAAAGATGGTGGTTCACTGTAAGTATGTTAAAGATGGTGGTTCACTGCAAGTATGTTTAAGATGATGGTTCACTGTAAGTATGTTAAAGATGGTGGTTCACTGTAAGTATGTTAAAGATGGTGGTTCACTGCAGGTATGTTAACGATGGTGGTTCACTGCAGGTATGTTTAAGATGGTGGTTCACTGCAGGTATGTTTAAGATGGTGGTTCACTGTAAGTATGTTAAAGATGGTGGTTCACTGTAAGTATGTTAAAGATGGTGGTTCACTGCAGGTATGTTAACGATGGTGGTTCACTGCAGGTATGTTAAAGATGGTGGTTCACTGCAGGTATGTTAAAGATGATGGTTCACTGTAAGTATGTTAAAGATGGTGGTTCACTGCAGGTATGTTAACGATGGTGGTTCACTGCAGGTATGTTAAAGATGATGGTTCACTGCAGGTATGTTAACGATGGTGGTTCACTGCAGGTATGTTAACGATGGTGGTTCACTGCAGGTATGTTAACGATGATGGCTCACTGTAGGTATGTTTAAGATTGTGGTTCACTGCAGGTATGTTAACGATGGTGGTTCACTGCAGGTATGTTTAAGATGGTGGTTCACTGCAGGTATGTTTAAGATGGTGGTTCACTGTAGGTATGTTAAAGATGGTGGTTCACTGTAAGTATGTTAAAGATGGTGGTTCACTGTAAGTATGTTAAAGATGATGGTTCACTGTAAGTATGTTAAAGATGGTGGTTCACTGTAAGTATGTTAAAGATGATGGTTCACTGTAAGTATGTTAAAGATGGTGGTTCACTTTAAGTATGTTAAAGATGATGGTTCACTGTAAGTATGTTAAAGATGGTGGTTCACTGTAAGTATGTTAAAGATGGTGGTTCACTGTAAGTATGTTAAAGATGGTGGTTCACTGTAAGTATGTTAAAGATGGTGGTTCACTGTAAGTATGTTAAAGATGGTGGTTCACTGTAAGTATGTTAAAGATGGTGGTTCACTGTAAGTATGTTTAAGATGATGGTTCACTGTAAGTATGTTAAAGATGGTGGTTCACTGTAAGTATGTTAAAGATGGTGGTTCACTGTAAGTATGTTAAAGATGGTGGTTCACTGTAAGTATGTTTAAGATGGTGGTTCACTGCAGTTATGTTTAAGATGGTGGTTCACTGCAGGTGTGTTTACGATGGTGGTTCATTGTAGGTATGTTTACGATGGTGGTTCACTGCAAGTATGTTAGTGATGGTGGTTCACTGTAGGTATGTTAAAGATGGTGGTTCACTGCAGGTGTGTTTACGATGGTGGTTCACTGCAGGTATGTTTACGATGGTGGTTCACTGTAGGTATGTTAAAGATAGTGGTTCACTGCAGATGTGTTTACGATGGTGGTTAACTGCAGGTATGTTAGTGATGGTGGTTAACTGCAAGTATGTTTACGATGGTGGTTCACTGTAGGTATGTTAAAGATAGTGGTTCACTGTAAGTATGTTAAAGATGATGGTTCACTGTAGGTTTATTTGAGATCGATCGTGGTTCGCTGCAGATATTTTTACGATGGTGGTTTACTGCAGGTATGTTTACGATGGTGGTTCGCTGCTGGTATGTTTAAGATGGCGATTCCTAGATTTACATTGCGGGTGTCGTCGATGAAGATATAAAAGGCACTTACTCTTCTGGAAACCTGGTCTTATCCTCTTGTTCTTTTACAAGGGTATCCATGGTAATAGTTCCTTTCTTTATATTTTGCCTATTTTGCCATTAGTTCAATCGATTTTGGTTTCGGTTTATGGTTTTGGTGACGCTTTGGTTTTTTCTTTTTTTTCACTGTAGTTATGCTAACGCAACTAATTTGTTGATTCCATCTATTTTTGTGATCTTTTCGCTTCTCATCATTTATTATTACGGTTTGTTTTACAGTTAGATGACAGTTTATTGCCGAACTCTTTTTCAGTGCTGGTATTGGCAGAACAGGAACATACCTCGCCCTTGATGCTCTGTTGGACTACGGGAAAGAGGCCGGTAGAATTGACGTCATGCAGTACATTAAAACAATGCGGAAGGATAGGGTCAACATGGTTCAAACAGCTGTAAGATATTCTATAGCATTGCTGTCCTAGATAATTGGTACTTGGAGGCAATATATACTATTGTGTATGATAACAGTTTAAAGTTTCATGGTAGCGGTATACCAGTTTGATACAGTGTTGGATTTGTATTGAACAATGTAATGTAAAAGCTCTAAAATGCTCTTGATTACACTGTTTCCAAATCAAGATAGAGAATGAGCTCAGAGAAAGAAACATATTAAAAATGAAGTTTGATATGTGCAAACCAAAGATTTTTTTATCCTTAAGCCTTTCTAAAATGTACATTAACAACAATCGCTATGATACGTAATGAACCCAGATTGGCGCCATGTATTATTGCAGATTAGTTGTTGTTATTGTTCGCACCTGGTTAACAAACGCATACGTAGGATAACTAATTTTGTATTGAGATTGAGAATATTGACAATTAAAGAAATTTTTCGTTAATTTTTCTATTAAAATCATCCTAGTACTCGGTTTGACATTCTTCCAGTTAATGGAATAACACATACACCTGTAAAATAATGGGTGATTATAAAATAGAAACCTTTTAAACCATGTATGTTAATGTGAAGTCAAAACAAAAAGTGATTGTTAATTTCTTATCTTGCAACCAGCTGTTGGCACTTGCTCCCGGTCTATTGGTAGTCTGATCCTGCATTTGTTAGAAATGGTACTTGTTTTGGATGGGGAAATGGATGTTCCTTAACTAGACGACGTTATAATGTGAACTGATCGACTTGCAGAGATAATGGTGTGAAAAAGTCAAATGATTTAATAATATATCGTCATCGTTAATAAATTAAATGAAAACGGAACGCATGAACGCCCATCATCCTGGATGTCCTGATGTCTCACGCGAGCACATTTCAATTCATTTAACGGTATAAACATAGAAAGGAATAGAAATGAAAATAAACATAGAAACATAAATGATTTTTCAAAAAGAATTGCTCAATCTGCACCAAATGGTTGCATACAAAATTGACCATTTAAGGCGATATCAATTTCCCATGGATACAATTAAAATATGTTTGGTACATGATATCGATAGCATAGATATATGAATTGTGTCAGTTTAAAAAAAAGCCTAGGACTTTAATTATCAAACAGAAAACATATAAAGGAGCACTGAGCGCATTAAGTATCACCATATACTAAGTATCACCCGCTACATGACAGCTATTTTGTTATTGAATTCCAGTAATAATTGTATCTACAGGAACAATACATCGCCATACACCAGATCCTTGTGGAAGCCTTCGAAATGCCGGATACTTTGATTCCCAGAATGAAGTACCACAAGACATATAGCGACATCTCCAATAACGGGCCCAAGAACCAAACAAAACTCAGACAAGAGTACCAGGTTATACAATCATTGCTTCTATACAATAGGTGTACAAAATCGATGTTTACCGTGTCCAGTTTTATATAATTGATATAACTTATTACTGTAAACCAACTTATTTTTGTGGTGACCTAATTTCGCGTTTTCATATTAAACGACTTTAACGTGGTGATTTAATTTCGCGATAAATAGGTTATAAATTCTATTTACAGTTCAGTACAGTACTCCTACATTTGACATACCTCTGATTGAAACTATTTCGCATCGATTAATTCGAATCAACCGCGAAATACGCTATATATAACTGAATACTGTTAATATAATTAACGGAGTTCTGTACATATAATTAACTGAGTACTGTTCGCATTATCACGAAAGGAAATATGTTATGCATCTCTTTCAAAAAGACCTTACTGGGCAGTGTATAGAGCTACATACAGTCACCACATCGCATTGTGAACAAGATAAATTGCAAATTCTGGCAAAGATTTACACGCGACCAGTCTGAGCAATAAAGACATGTTCGATACGTACATCATGTGTATATAGTAGAACTTTCTGTTAATAATCAGTACCATTGAAATGTATTTACTTTTTATTTATTAGTTGACACAAACCCTAAAGCCAAAACTTGCCGAAACCGACTGTAAAGCTGCTTTACTACCGGTCAACAAACAGAAAAACAGGACTCTCACCGTCCTAGCAGGTAGGTTCACAGGACTCTCACCGTCCTAGCAGGTAGGTCCACAGGACTCTCACCGTCCTAGCAGGTAGGTTCACAGGACTCTCACCGTCCTAGCAGGTAGGTTCACAGGACTCTCACCGTCCTAGCAGGTACGTTCACAGGACTCTCACCGTCCTAGCAGGTACGTTCACAGGACTCTCACCGTCCTAGCAGGTAGGTTCACAGGACTCTCACCGTCCTAGCAGGTAGGTCCACAAGACTCTCAACGTCCTAGCAGGTAGGTTCACTGGACTCTCACCGTCCTAGCAGGTAGGTTCACAGGACTCTAACCGTCCTAGCAGGTAGTTTCACAGGACTCTCACCATCCTAGCAGGTAGGTTCACATGACTCTCACCGTCCTAGCAGGTAGGTTAACAGGACTCTCACCGTCCTAGCAGGTAGGTTCACTGGACTCTCACCGTCCTAGCAGGTAGGTTCACTGGACTCTCACCGTCCTAGCAGGTAGGTTCACAGGACTCTCACCGTCCTAGCAGGTAGGTCCACAGGACTCTCACCATCCTAGCAGGTAGGTTCACAGGACTCTCACCGTCCTAGCAGGTAGGTTCACAGGACTCTCACCGTCCTAGCAGGTAGGTTCACTGGACTCTCACCGTCCTAGCAGGTACGTTCACAGGACTCTCACCGTCCTAGCAGGTACGTTCACAGGACTCTCACCGTCCTAGCAGGTAGGTTCACAGGACTCTCACCGTCCTAGCAGGTAGGTCCACAAGACTCTCAACGTCCTAGCAGGTAGGTTCACTGGACTCTCACCGTCCTAGCAGGTACGTTCACAGGACTCTCACCGTCCTAGCAGGTAGGTTCACAGGACTCTCACCGTCCTAGCAGGTAGGTCCACAGGACTCTCACCATCCTAGCAGGTAGGTTCACAGGACTCTCACCGTCCTAGCAGGTAGGTTCACAAGACTCTCACCGTCCTAGCAGGTAGGTTCACTGGACTCTCACCGTCCTAGCAGGTACGTTCACAGGACTCTCACCGTCCTAGCAGGTACGTTCACAGGACTCTCACCGTCCTAGCAGGTAGGTTCACAGGACTCTCACCGTCCTAGCAGGTAGGTCCACAGGACTCTCACCGTCCTAGCAGGTAGGTCCACAAGACTCTCAACGTCCTAGCAGGTAGGTTCACTGGACTCTCACCGTCCTAGCAGGTAGGTTCACAGGACTCTAACCGTCCTAGCAGGTAGTTTCACAGGACTCTCACCATCCTAGCAGGTAGGTTCACATGACTCTCACCGTCCTAGCAGGTAGGTTAACAGGACTCTCACCGTCCTAGCAGGTAGGTTCACTGGACTCTCACCGTCCTAGCAGGTAGGTTCACAGGACACTCACCGTCCTAGTAGGTAGGTTCACAGGACTCTCACCGTCCTAACAGGTAGGTTCACTGGACTCTCACCGTCCTAGCAGGTAGGTTCACATGACTCTCACCGTCCTAGCAGGTAGGTCCACAAGACTCTCACCGATCTAGCAGGTAGGTTCACAGGACTCTCACCGTCCTAGCAGGTAGGTTCACAGGACTTTCACCGTCCTAGCAGGTAGGTTCACAGGACTCAACTCACCTAACAGGTAGGTTCACGGGACTCTTAATGTCCTAGCCAGTACGTTTACAGGACTCTCACCGTCCTAGCAGGTAGGTTCACAGGACCCTCACCATCCTAGCAAGTAGGTTCACAGGACTCTCGCCGTCATAACAGGTAGGTTCACTGGACTCTCACTCTCCTAACAGGTAGGTTCACAGGACTCTCACCGTCCTAGCAGGTAGGTTCACGTGACTCTCGCCGTCCTAGCAGGTAGGTTCACATTCGTAGTGCAAAGGATATGATCCAACATGTACAACAGTCAAGTAGAAGGGAGGACACAAAATGTAGCCTTTTTAACATAATATTATAATTCTATTGTTTTGCTTAGATAATTAGTTTGGTCATTATCATGATACAAATGGATAGGACAACTATATATTGACTCCATTACAATTACTGTGTAACTGCTTATTTCAACTTGATATATTAGCATGTAATGGGGGTGCTAATGTAGGGGAAACGAAAACCAGGAGAAATTATATCATTAGTACTTTAAGGAAGCTGCTCCTACCATAGTGAGTACAACACCAGTACCAGTCAATCTACTTTGGTTGCTAATGGTATTTCACATTTGATAAATATGTAAAAAAAAAAGGTAATGTTTCCCTCTTGTTTTGTTCAGCGGACAAGTTCAGGGCGTACCTCCGATCACAAGCACCTGACAGAACGGACTACATCAACGCCGTCGCGGTTCCTGTAAGTACTGGTGATGTGTTACTGTACACACTCATTGTCATCAGACGAATTAACTAAGGTCCATAATTGTATACCAGGTGCGGTGATGTATATAACGTGCCCTAATGAATTTGATACATGAGTTCATGTTTACCCTCAATGATATATTATCGTATATGTTGCAAAACAAAGGTTTCTAATTAACCCAATATGTGTCACTGATATCTTTGCGTTGCGTATATTATTGAAGCAGAATACGCTTACCCTTCCGGAACACCTGGCCCTATTCTTTTGTGCTTTTACGAGGGTCTCCATGTAAATATTTTCTTTGTCCCTATTTTGCTTCTTGTTTAACCGATTTTGAGTTCGGATTATGGTTTTGTTGACGCTTTGATATTATCTAATTTTGTTTGATAACCTAATGAACATATTGTTTAAATAACCATTCGAATTAATCCTGTCGAAATACTGATTTCCATTACCTAGTCCTACACATCTAAGACTGGATACATCGTCACCCAGACACCTATGGAGGATACTGTAGTGGACATGCTAACACTGATTATGGACCACAACTGTCAAACTATTGTCATCATTGAGACTGATGTCATTGTAAGTTATCACAATGAAGTCATCCGTTCATAATTAACATTACCAGGCTACTGACAACGTATCCCTGCTTACCTATAGTGTTTACATGTCGTAATAGATTCGATATTCAAAAGCTTGCTCTAAATATCGTGATTTTCGTGATCGATGTCGACCGCTGAAAAATAAACTAACACAGGGATTTGGGGTAAACAGGTTGATAAGAACTTTGGGCAACTTTTATTGTCACTATCTTTGTCTCATTCAGATATATTCTGTATCTATGTGTTATGAAAATGGACGTTTTTGCGTATGCTCATTAGTGTGCTAACTTGTTGTGACTGACAATGATAACTCGGTTCGCATTTGAAGGACTTGATGGCAGTGTATTGCAAAAGAAGGGGAATCTGACCTTACTTACAATGCACTTGTTCCGGTGTGGAAGCATTGCTCTGTTTTTAAAAAGTATATAATCATATTCAAACAGAGAGTCTTTATCTTCTAGGACTGGCTGCCAGAGGACGGCAAGGATAAAACAGTTGGACATTTTACGTTGGAACGAAAAGGAAAGTCCTCAACAATAGCAAATGTTGATTTGATAGAAATCGCAATTCATGACCAGGTAATCAATTTGCAAGTTCAATGATAACATTTGATTTGGTTTTTTGAACATTAATCAATGATCAATTTTCATGTTTTAACATTTGGATGTATTCTTTTGTCAAACAAATTTACATGACCTTCACAAACGACACAGACAAGTTCCTGTATATGACAATATTAAAATATGTATTTTATTTGGAAATAGATAAATGAAATTGACACCAGGGTTCGCGTGTTTCTCCTGTCGGGTTGGGAGAGAGATGCACCAGTTCCTAAGGACTCGTCCTGGCTACTTCAGGCGCTGGAACTTGTTGACAGCAGACGAAAATCGGACAACACTAAGACGACGGTCGTCATGTGCCGGTACGTTATATAACCAAATATTTAATACGTAATCGAGACATTTTTTTCCAGAGGAAATGTTCCAACCGTGGACTTTCCGTTTCTTGATAGTAGCATCACTGTTTCTCCAACCTATGAGAAAAGTTTCAAACCATGACCAATTCAATAGGTAACGCACAATCCACGCACACCCTACACACATACTTACAGCACAACGCCCCTAAACAAAGGTCATAGATCATATATCAATGATATATCTTTTATTTTGGATACACAATTTCGTGCGTTATATTTGTATATATCAGTTACCAATCAGACGGTCAATTTTAGAATATACCCGTTTTGACAGATAATGTCCCTTTTTATGAAGTCATCATGGAGAAGAAAGAATAGAAATTCATGAGCAATTATGAGGCGGATATCTAAAAACTTAGGTTGTTGATAAAAACAGTAGGCCCAATGGTGACTGAAAACAGGTCCTTGCGTCCCATTTTTCAATAAGTGACCAGTTTTTTGGAGAATTAGTATACTGAAAACATAAATAGATGTCGTACAACAAAATCCAGCTAATTACCTTTTGAATAACTGGTGTTTGGTCTCTGAAAAAAAGAAAAGAACTTTACTGTGTTCTGTATGTAGGTATTCATTATTAGGATTCTCACTTTGCTACGTATATCATTAAAATGGAGTTATGAAAGTTAACTGTCTCAAGGGTTGCTGGTATAGTCCTTATAATATCGCGATACCCTTCGTTGGATGTGACCAAGTTTTACATGGTGGGTGTCGTCAATGAAGCAGAATGCGTTTACACTTCTGGAACCCATTGTCTGTTTCGCTCGAAATTTTACAAGGGTCTCCACGTAAATATTTCCTTTGTTCATATTTTGGCCCTAGTTTGATATTCCATTTTGAATTACGCGGATTATGGTTTTGTTGACGCTTTGGTAATCTCTGATTGTTCTATACGTTTAGAGATGGATATTCCCAGAGCGGACTGTTTTGCTGTATCAGCAATGCTAGAGACCAAATGAAGATTGACGAGGAGGTAGACATATTTCAAGCTTCTCGCCAGCTGCTCGTGAGACGTCCCGAATTCTTAATTAATTTCGTAAGTATATGTACTTAAATAAATCAAAAACATACAGCTTAACATGTACTTGTTTTATCTGTCCGTTGTCGTGAGTGGTGCCCCATGCGTTATTTTTTGTCTTGTGAACACAACAACTTTAGTAAAAGGGATTTCTAGCAGAAACTGACATTTTGTTTATAAGAACTCTGACGAGTTTGAACATGGTCATGATCAGACAGTAAATAGTGCACTAATGGATCTTCTGAGATTCGATTTGTGAGTACAATATATTTGTTAAATCAGAAATTATCTGGTAGAGGTACTTATTGATTTGAGAATTCAAGATGTATACTATTTACTCACTTGACCGTTAATGTCCAATGACTTGTTTATGGTAACGATGATGTGGTATAAACATTTCTGACGATATTTACAGAGATCGGGGCCAATGTATATATAGCAACCTTATTCTGAGTTCATATGATTATAACGCACATGTCCAAGTGGCCCGGTGTGTGTGCTCAAGGCAAATTATTTGCCACTTGTCGGTATATCTCTTTCACGTTTATTTCTATTTAAACTGTTCCTCAACAGGTACTTCTCGATAGGGCTAGTCAATGTTTTCATGCTTACTCTTCCGGAACACCTGGTCTTATTCTCTTGAACTTTTACAAGGGTCTCCATGTAGATATTTCCTTTGTTCATATTTTGCCGAAGGTTTAATCGATTTTGATTTCGGATTATGATTTTGTTGTCGCTTCGGTATTCTCTAATCCATTTTTTTACCAGTTTACTTTCTGTGTTTGAATGGCTGGAGGACGATGATATTTCAATTAAAATTTGTCATTGCAGGAGCAGTATCAGTATTGTTACAACATGATCAGGGATTACCTGGACACTACAGACGTGTATGTGAACTGATATCGTCAGGTAAAAACCATCACCTTGGTACTACTGATGTACCTAAAGTGCCCAAATAAGGAGATGTACCTTAAGTAGGAGGTGTGCCCAAATAAGGAGATGTACCTTAAGTAGGAGGTGTGCCCAAATAAGGAGATGTACCTTAAGTAGGAGGTGTGCCCAAATAAGGAGATGTACCTTAATTTTGACATGTACGCTGTACCTCAAGTGGGAGATTTACCTCAAGAAGGAGAGCACCACCAGAATAATAATCTAAAATATGATCAATGAAGATGTGTATATAAACTGAAATCTTAGTCCCGGTGTCGAAGAAAAACATATCAGAACAATAAATGATACAATGCGATGTCGTATTAAGACAAAATATATGTCTTTTCGTAATTGAGATATACTAAAAAGTGTATCCTACCTTTTGGAACTGTTGTTAATAAATCATTACAACAATATCGTACAAATCCAAGAAAAAACAAACAGCTTTCCGAGTATGTTTTAAACAAGGATCCCTAAAGCAGGATGACTCCCTGCGTTGTTATAATGGAGGAAAATGTATAAAAATAGTATGAGACGTTTGACACATGAAATCAAACCTTAATATAATTATTAACACCAGAGTGATATTTTACTCGTTGAATGAATGCAATATCTCATCAGTGATATTAAATCTACTTCGATTTTCTAGTTACATCGAATTTCACCTAATATTGATAGAGGTTTGAATACATGTTTTGCAATTATATTGAAGGCAATCGTCATTATTTCACCACAAGAGGTCTAATGCCAGTGTTTCACGGTGCAATCTCACCTATCATACATCGCCAATTACAGAAGTAAGCTACGAACCATCTCATAAGTTTAGCTGTATTGATAACAAGGAAAATACATATTGAGCAAATGCATATCAAATAAGATAATGTTGTGTTTTTGTATCTTTATATCATTTTGTTAATCTGTTTGTTGATAAATATTTACATCCAAATACAATTTTGTATATTTTTCCAAAGATTTATGATACATGTTAGTTAGTGTTAAGGCCCATTGAGATAATCATTGTATATGTATAAGAAGATGTATTATATATTTCATAAATATATTTATATGGAGATAATCTCATTAATTATTTGTAACACTGAATATGTGTATGCTTTAAATTATATGCCATTTCCCCTCATAAGCTGTCATAATATATCATTATATTTGATGTCTCAAAACTGTGACCAAGTCTTATTTTACTTTCAAAAGAACAAACAATCGGTCATGACCCATGAACATGCCTCTGTCTTCAGAAAAATGTACAGACGAGTTCATCAATTGTTAAACCGAAATCCGAACAACTATTGAGGGAAAATATGAATAAAAGTTAAAAAAAAATATACAATCATCTTTGATTTATTACTGTTAACACATATACGCAACTGCAAATCTTATTTATTACTGTTAAGACATATATGTAACTGCATTATACATGTCCTTATAAGTAAATGAAAAGTTGACAGATAAACTGACAACGAACACTCACACTAAAATAATGTAAAACATTCTGTGCCTGATGTGCATGCTTTTGTGTACATTTCTGTCATCGACATATCGAGTTCATAAGGGACATATTCACAATTTGTCATAGTCGTTAATTATAATTTTTGAAATTATTACCAAATAAAAGCGGAAAACGTAGGAATCAAATAAGTTATCGTTTCAAAACAACGCACAGTCTTGTCATTTGTATCAAGATAAGAACATGGCGTCAAACATGTCAGCCAATTTTCTTGAGTGAAACAAACCAAAATTAAACTCTCATAGAATGACATAAATGTTTTATTTCACTAGTTTGACAGCCCCACATGCATTTTTATAAGCATTGTTTCAATTGAATTATGTATGAGCGCTTCTTTACTTGTAGTAAGATCTCGTATTTGTAATGTTACTTTTATTGAAACCCCGACTCGTTTATATGCCCCTTTTTCTAACGAAATCAGCTGAATTTCACCCCATGCGTTGTAAACATAAGCGTATGTTTTAAAACAAATAATACAGTGTGTTTTTTATAAAACAAATATAATTGTTATTTGAAGCATTAAGCATCTCATTTGCCTTAAGAAAATTTGATCTAAACAGACAATATCAAATTCTTTGATTGATTAATCACACTACTTTGAATTAGTGCAATTCTAATAATGGCAAAGTTGTAGGATTGCACACCGTTACAAGATGTGCGGTGTGCGCACGATGTGTGAACGGTGTGTGTACGATCTATTTTTCAAAAATTTCTGGACATATCAAGAGATCAATGTTGTTATTTCCTCGTGAACGTGAAAAAATATATTTCACACCTGATCTGCTCATTTTAAGTGCCTTTAACTTTCCGATGCAAGCTTTAATGAAAATAATAAATAAATGCATGAATGTTTTTTTCTTAAAATATGGGACAATGTAGCAGATATAACATAGTTATTTCGCGAGAAAATGTCAAACTCCTGTTTAGGGTCCCTCCAGCAGCATGCCGACAAAACAAGCCAAATTAATTTCCTTTTTCATATTTTGCGTTTTGAATATTACAAGTTATATACATCAAGCACTTATAATTGAAATCAAGAAAATCAAGCCCAGTTTTGATTCATATTAGCTCAAAACCACATCAAGGCAAGTTTCATTGCGGACACCAAGTGATGCGTCATTGTAGTGTGTCAATACATCGTAATGAGATCACATGTTATGCAAAAAATAAATATCATTTTTGTTAATAAATTCAAGCATACAGAATGAGATTGTAAAAACACTTTCGATAAACACGCATTATGTATATCGTTAAATGAATGTAAGGAACAAATAAAAAAACTGGTTCTGTCTTAGAACGTTTAATACAACACAAATTTAAATAACAGGTACGAGAGCGAAGAGTGTCCATACACATATAAAACAAAATCAACTTAAACATGTCCTGAAATACGTCTTAAAACCTCCGACATTTTGTCATATCGGCCTCTCCTTTAATATGGACGGATAACTGAGAACTCTGTTGGACAAAGGTCCATGTTTAATTATTTGCTGGCTGATACAGATCACATGCAAACTGATTACATTTCCAGGCAGATAGACAGGTCAGCATAAACCCACGGCAATCATCCACATGGAAACATCGGTTAGCACAGTCTGTTTCCTGTGACACCTGCGCAGTAGCTATTCGTGTCAGATGTTTCGGAACCTCCTCGAGCTTCGGTGGCCAAACACGTTCGAACAGCATTCTTTCGGGATCCTCGGATCTGTACATGTCCACATAACTGGTATTGAAAACTTCGCTGACAACATAAGCCATCTGAAGTGCTAATATTGGAGAGAAATAAACAAGAGAGTTTTAATGCAAAAAATACTTTTAACTAAAAAAAACCCCAAAAAACAAACAATTTTGAAAAGATCATGAATGTAAAGCAGATTGTACTGATCTTAACACAAAGCATATGGGAAATACTGTACTAAAGGTTTGTTTGAAGAAATCTACAAAATTTCATATATCTTTTGAAAACTTATAGTTCAAGAGCACATGCACTGTTTATATTAGCTGATGTTTATATGTTGACGTTCTTATTTAGAGTAATATTGATTTTTATTGTGGACGAAACATGCTGTAAATCTTTAAATCATTTTATAATCATAAGCAAACTGTTTTGCGTATTTCAAGTTTAAAAAAAACCTTCTTCATAATTGTGAACTGCGGTAAGTTTTCCTTGATACAATGATCATATAAGGACCGCACAAAGGTCGTTTTGATGACAATCGTGATCAAAACACTAAAGTTTATTTTGTGTACATAAATGTTGTATTTTTGTTATTCATTACAATTATTCTTTTTCTAAGAACACAGTTTCAGAATTGAACACAATTTAAATCACGATCACATTAAAGCAATCATAAAAAAGATTGTCATAGAACTTGATACTTCCACATAAAGGTAAGAAAAAAAAACAAACAAAAAAGAAACTAGGCGACAAAGGGGACCCGATTTATAATTTGCTTAACTTCAATGAGTAACCATAAGAAACTTAAATACTCATTCTCCTAATTAAATCGGGATAGGTATTTTACCTCATGACGTAACTGCATTTAACTTTGAAAAATGCCCCTTTTAAATTAACCTGGAATCAGAAATATGCCCTGATCAATTTTCTCCCGAAATTGAAAGGTTTATCCTAATAGGTCCCTGGATGTATTACCTCGAAATGTGGCAGACTCGAACAAATGATGCATTGCTCAATATACCTCTAAGCGTTACCATGTAACAGCAAGATTCTTAGATCACCATTTCCTTAACTTTGCCAGCAATATCACAATGAGTGATTTCATGTTCCTGACTCTGATATACATTTATCTGATGCTGATACTTATCTGTATCTGCCGTAAACGAAGAATCGACATGTACTAAACTGGCAATCACGTGACTGAGCTAATTATGATACGGAAACACTTACACTTTTTGCATATAAATGCGGACATACGTTCCTCGCAGTCCCAAAACTGTCGTTCTCCAGTCCCCTTAATAGTTCCACACAACGGTAAATCAGTATCAGGCAGATCTGCAATGGTATGAAAGAATATATATAATACCTTGTTATAAGTGCTTATACAAAAAAAAATTCTTTAGCGCAAGCCGTTAATGTGATAACAATCTAAGAGATATGCTAAAAGGTGTCGAAATAACCCTAACCAACCCTCCCCACCGGTTACCCGCTCCGTTGTTGAACAAATATGTGATCACGAACTTGCATTAACATGCACGATAGGAATGTTTTCAATGTTTTGAGATTCTAATAAATGAAATTTTAAAAAATCCGAAACTTGTAATGTTGGATTCATAGAAATATGTATGCATGCAAGTTGGCCATTTTCGAAGGCTAAGAATAAACCATTGATCAGGAAGAGTTGAGTCCTGCAGTGGTGTAGTGGAAAAGCTGCCTGACTCTAGTCTCGAAGGTCGAGAGATACACACGCAGTGGGTGTAGGTTGTTCCACAAACTGCATTTTTAAATGCATATTAAAATCTATTTAAACTGATATGTATATTGATTTCGCTCTGCGATCTTACTTTAAAAATCTTTGCTATTTCTTCCTTCTAGGATTTCCGCTGTTGTATATATTGAGCTAAATGTCTTACAACAGTTATACTCTTTGAACAAAACAATTAGCCTTCCTATAAAATTGGTATATATTGCAAGATACGGTTCCAATTTAACCGATTCAATTTGTCTTTGTAGTTCTATCATGACATACCTAACGTACGTATAAATTGATTTTATGGGTGTTGCATTTTCTAAAGAAGATATAAGAATCTAAGACGCTTACTATTCCGGAACACCTGGTATTCTCTTGTACTTTTACGAGGGTCTCCATGTAAATCTTTCCTTTGTTTTTAGTTTAATCGATGTTTGAATTGTGGTTTTGCTGACGCTTTGGTACTATCTGGTTTTTGTTTAACGTAATGTATTCTTTGCTTTTTATCATGTTATAAATTAATCTCATTTCAACAAATCCATAAGCCATATACTAGAATAAAAATCGTTTAATCTAATTTGTATGTATCTTGATTATCGTTTTGTTGGCGCTAAGGTATTCTTTGATTTTTTTTTTGTATCTTGCTTTTGTTTCGATATCTGAAGTATCGCCTATTTGACCCGCTCTGATTTGTAATGTTATTTGATTGATTGCTTGAAGAAATTGTGTTAAAAGTAATTTGTTGCCTGAGAAATTCATATACTAGTTTCGACTCACCGAACCAATGCTTTACTAGACTTAAGAACAATCTACGTACTAAACAGCCTCACTATAAGACATCTAGTGAAGAACTATCTGACGAATTTAGAATATGTTTCTTTCAGATTCTTTGACGTCTTATCAATACAGAAAAATAAGGCATATACATTTATGTATCTTATTCCCGTGAACACATCGATATTCACTTTTATTATCAGATATAGATAAACAAGTGAAATAGAAGATGCCATTTCACTTCAATGAAAAACTCGCAATTGCAGCTGAGGTACATATGTATAAGTTTAACATAATTAAAAGCTGTCTATAATGAAATTTAAGCATTACAATCACGGGACTAAACACAATCCAGTACCAAATATTGATAAACAAACTCTGAGTTTTAGCACTACAGTCGTTCAGTTGTTCGATCATAAGTTGCAGTTATGCTTTAAATATATATGATAACACAATAAAATAATCAGAGAATACCAAAGGGTCAACAAAACCATAATTCGAACCCAAAATTGATTGAACTAGGCAAACTATGAATAAAGGAAAGATTTACTTGGAGACCCTCCTAAAGGTACAAGAGAATAAGATCAGGTGTTCTTGAGTAAGCATCTTCTGCTTTATCGACGACACCCGTCATGTAAATCTTGGTCACATCCAGGCAAACATCAAGTCCTCGAAATGAGAATCGAGTCATCAATCACAACAAGGGAGCACACAAATGAGCATACTCAAAAACGTCCATCTTCATATCACACAAAGATACAGAATGTTTTTCAAAGATGACAACCATAAAATTTGTCCATAGTCCTCATCAACCTGCATCTATCGAATCCCTTTGCCGTAAGTTTGTTCGTCGACAGCGGACATCTATCACGAAAATCTCGATATTCAGATAAAAATATATCACTAGTATTCACCTGTGACAGTATGGCAATGTGTCTAGATTGCATTTCTTCACCTAAAGATGCCAGATACAAAGCATATATACGTATTAGACATTGAGAAACTAAGTTTTAAGTAAATATTAAGAACACGCTATGTATACTAGACAATACCTTTATCTAGAAAGTCGGAGACAGACCCATCAATCCAGCTATACCTCTGTTTTTTATCCTCTGGGTCGAACGTGAAGCCCAGCCACGACAGATGAGCTTTGTCAGTTCCCTAAAGAAAAGGTAACACAATATCAGTAACAGTCCAAACTTAGTTATTAAGGTGTATCAGAAAGCTAATTAATATACCATATGAAATAATCAAAACATTATTAAACGCATTGCTTTTCAGCTCCTTTAGAGAAAACTTTCCAAGAATTTTAAGGATAGATAACTTGTAACCGGAAAATTATGAAACGATCTTGTCTGTTTTTGATGATGTTCTAATTAAGCTTGTAGTATTTATCCTTTAGGGTATAACTGATAATATGATTAAATATTGATAAAATATAAGAGGTTTGCCTCCAAATTATCATTTCAGAACTATTTTATTGACATAAAATCGTTCCTGATTACTAAATAAGATCATTAACCGTACAACAACCTTAACAAATGTGTACGAGTACCACTTGATAAAGGTTCACCAAACAGCTCCCGAACCAACCTGCTTTGACTGTATTTCTCAAACATCTTCGTTGTTGTTTTTCTCTCCGTACCTACACCTGTCACTGTGGTAAGCCTATACACCCGTGTAGAGGATAATACCCATACCTACCTGCCACAGATTTTTCAGAACAAACTCCTCCTCAGCAAAGTTCCAAATGCTGACAAGCTGAGCATCCTTGGTACTACAGATCTCCCTAGCGGTAACAAAATCTACAGGGTGAACGTTAAACTGGTAGCAGTAACGTTTGTGATGAGTCCAGCCTAAATCACAGCCTTCCTTCGTCATGCTCATTCCTGTAAACACAAACACGGCCAAGGTACAAACAGGTCTCTCTAACTTCCGGTTTAGAAATAAACGAGTCTATCTAACTTCCGATTTAGAAATAAACAAGTCTCTCTAACTTACGTTTTAGAAATAAACGAGTCTGTCTAACTTCCGATTTAGAAATAAACAAGACTCTCTTACTTCCGGTTTAGAATGATGCTATTGTTTTTATGTCTTCATATTTTTACATACACACATGTACGTATGGCTTCGATATCACTTTTTTTCGCATATTCAATAGATTGGTTAATTGTATAGCTGATCACGTTTGATTACGACGTATGTTTATCTGAATACCATTACTTGATATATTATAAACTGACAATGGCTATTTGGTGTGTATGTAAAATGAACACTGAACTGTATTTCTACAAGTTTCAATTAGGATGGCTAAACCGACCAATATGGCCATCATACAGTGTAATGTAAATGTGTCATAACGACGGCGTAATTAAAGTATATCTAAATAAAGACATTAGAGATTAATTTGATTACCAAACATTATCAGATGAAATTTTTTTCCCAAACTAATTACAGAAATTCTTTGACGCATATATATTGATAAGATATTTCTAGTATTGAGAATTCCCAAACAATATTTAGAAAAGGAAATAATGAAAATTGTACATGTAACAAACTTACCCAGACAAAGACCAACACTGGCAAGAACAAATGTAATCTTAAGCACCGCCGCCTTCATCTCGTCGACTGATCAGACTGTGGGCTGTGTGTCCTTAGACATCAATACGGTGTACAGTCAGTAAAGCCAGTTAAAACAGCGCTAACCATTACAGCCCACAGCTAACCCCAAATAAATAAATTTTGATGAGTGATGTTATTTGTGGCCGACGAAGGCTTGTTTATAATCGATAATGAAGAGAGATATTGCCGGAGAATTTGGCGAGTATTCTCGTCATATGTTCCCGGTGCCTTATCAGTGTGCACGTTCCACATACACGGTGCCCCGCGTCCTAACCATATTTGTATCGACTGCCTGGCATATATATATGTATTTTTAGATAAAATATTTGAATAAAAGCATATTTATAAATCATACTTTTTTTTTAATTTCAAATCGCCTCACGGCATGTACAGTTTGCAGGCATGGTACCGCACTATCTTTTATGATGAAATGCATTTTCTTGGGCGCACAAATGGAAATATAAAAAGATATTTATATTGAAGATTAATTTTTCAAACAACAATGCCTACTCCAGAGTATAAATGATAAGAAACGCACAGGTCTGTTTGACCGTCAGTCCCTCCCCTGTGCATTTTGGTTATTGCGTTAGTGTGGTTTAAACTAAATATCAATTTTGTTTAGTTTACAAAGTGAGTTTAAAGGAAAACAGGGAACGGAGAAAACCATAACGATGAGGCAGGTCTCAATACCTTTATTCCTAAAACAGATCAGGGATTCGAACCAAGGCCTTCTCGATGAAAGGCGAGTGCGCACCAAATGTGTTGGAAAGAGTTTAAGTACATGTTTAGTAATGATCTTGTTGAAAACGATCTTTATTTAAGTAGAAGTTCAAACAGTTAATATATACATAAAAAATCAGAGAAATGCAAATATACAAACAAATGTTTTAGATACTCTTTTAGATACAAAAAAAAACAACAAAACAATGAGTTTATCTAATGAAATATTAGTGCATACTATGGGAGAGTGGTGGCTTCCCTCTTAAAACTCTTGAAAGCATCAAATGAAATATACAAGATAGACTTTATTTATCTTACAACAGTTATCCAACTTATATAAATCACTCTTGTTCATCTTATCATCTTATGATGGGAGGAAACCGGAGTACCCGGAGAAAACCCACGTGGTCGGGCAGGTGATCCCATACCTTTTCACCTCCGAACGGAAATCGAACCCCGGCTGCCTTGGTGAAAGGCAAGCGCGCTGTCCACTGCACCACCCGGTCACCCTTAAATGCAATACTCTTTAAGGTTTAGTTAAGATATTCAAGCAACGAATGCACGCCGAAAATTGTTCACTTTCAGAGAATCCAAGATGGCTGCCACCGTATATACAAATATGTGACAGATATGAAATAGCCTTATTTAGTACAGTGACACTAACAGACGTGCTATTGGCTTCTAGAAAGATAAACAAGTTGGAAATTATAAATCCTTATTCTGAGACCCTAGCCATTGTTTGGTACATTCCTCAATCAACAAGGCTACATGTAACACCATTATTGTGACCAGAGTCAATGCTTGCTTCAGCGATGGATCAGTCTTTTAAACTGTAAAACATGTTACTGGGCAAGGTCGTGTAATACAGTCGAGTGTTAAGATAAATTAGAAAATACCGAAGCGTTAACAAAATCATAATCCAAACTCAAAATCGATTACACCAGGGGCAAAATTTGAACAAAGGAAAGATTTAAATGGAGACCCTTGTAAACGCACAAGAGAATAAGACCAGTTGTTCCGGAAGGATTCGCGTATTCTGCTTCATCGACGACACCCGTCAAGGTTTTTTTTTATGTCACATCCAAGTAAACATCAAGTTCTCAAAATGAGAACCGAGTATCATTGTCAATCACTTTAAAAGATTGAGCAACAAAATCAGAACCACAGCGTGCAAAAGATTCTTAGCCCTAGACTGAGATAATTCTTTTATTACAGTTACAGTGAACTTAAAATAAAGGACACAACAGACTCTTCTACATCTGCTGCTTACCTCGATCTCTACTTAAACTACGACCAACATGGACAGCTTACTACTACTGTAATACATTAGAGAATACCGAATAATTAACAAAATTTAAATCCGAACTCAAAATCGATTAAACCAGGGGCAAACAATGAACAAAGGAGAGATTTACGTGGAGATCCATGTAATAATAATTAAATAAGACCAGGTGTTCCTGAACAGTAAGCGTCTTAATCTTCATCGAAAACACCCGCTATGTAAATATTTGTTCTCAAGATGAGAACCGAGTATTATTGTCAATCACAATAAGTAAACACACTAATGAGCATACTCAAAAACGTCCATTTTCACATCACTTTAAGATACAGAATATTTGTCAATGAGACAAAGATGGCGACCATAAAACTTGCCCATAATTCTGATCAATCTCCATCTCAGGAATCCTTGTGTTGTTAGTTTAGTGGAATTTTGAGTCCCCAAGGTTTGCTGGAGCATCCGTAGCCATATTTATCTCATTTGAGTAGTGGCACGGTACTTAATATACACATTTTAGTAGTACACGATATGAAATTGATGTTCTGAGTTATGTACAAAAGTAATTAAAATTTGTGTTATGTACAAATTAAAGTAATCTAAATTTCTGTTATGTACAAAAATAATCAAAATTTGTGTTATGTAAATGTGTGTTCTGTGCCAAAGAAATCTAAATTTGTGTTCTGTACAAAAGAATTCTAATTTGTGTTATGTATAAATGAAATCTGAATTTGTGTTATGTATAAATGAAATCTGAATTTGTGTTATGTATAAATGAAATCTGAATTTGTGTTATGTGTAAAAGAAATCTAAATTTGTGTTATGTATAAAGGAGGCCGAGGCGGCGATGTTACAATGTTCCTTTGTTGACGTCAATAATATGTATGTCGCTACTTACACCGCGATACACTGCAAGGCAGGGCCTCCTCATTTCCCATGAGAATGAAATAGACAACGATTGGTAATCGATGATGAAATATAAAACAGACGGATATGTCTTAATCAAAGGATGATCAATGGCTAGAAAGTCTGGGAGAACCTCATTCCATCAGATCACTATATATAACAGGAGGCCGGAGAGCCCGTACTCTACACAGGAATATATAAAGCATTTAAAATTTCAAGTGAGGAATGTGTTGTTTGAAATTTGCAGATTTTAAACTATTGACAGTGGGGTTTAACTGTTATGGTAATCAAACAGCACTATAGGACATTCTATGTCGTCTCTCGTCCACAAATCAATACCAGGCGCTAATTTAGCAGGGTTATTGTTCAAATGTTAATAGCCGATTTATGGGTGCTCATAAGACACGCTGTTTATTGTTTTTTATATGATTCCGAATCACCCGCAAGAGCGATAATCTCGCTGTGCGATCGAGAATAGACAATGACACCTCTGGACGACCAGATAAGTTTGGCTACCAAGGGAGGTGTTATTGGGTGTATTAACGTGGTCTGGGGGTCGTTCCGTCGAAAATCCCAGCAAATTGGAGTCTACACCATATTAACAGATATTGTAAAGGGGAAAACAATGAAGGTCAGGAGAAATTGCATATATAGAGGATAGCTAACAATGTCTTCAGTTATACGAAATATTTTACACGAGTGAGGCTCATATTTTGATATTTTTCAAGAGTGCGGACCCTGACGAGTGAAATATATTTTGTATTACTGAAGACCCGGTATGGTCGCCGTCTTTGTCTTATTGAGAAATATTCTGTATCTTTAAGTGATATGAAGATGGACGTTTTTGAGTATGCTCATTTGTGTGTTTACTTGTTGTGATTGACAATGATACTCGGTTCTCATTTTGAGAACTTGATGTTTACTTGGATGTGACAAAGATTTACATGGCGGGTGTCGTCGATGAAGTAGAAGACGCTTACTCTTCCGGAACACCTGGTCATATTCTCTTGTACTTTTACAAGAATCTCCATTTAAATATTTCCTTTATCCATATTTTGCCCCTGGTTTAATCGATTTTGAGTTTGGATTATGATTTTGTTAACGCTTCGGTTTTCTCTTATTTATTTTCAGCTATCCTACATTTCCCCCTCCTACGATTATCATTTTATCGTTACATTTGTATATCACTAGTCGATATATTGGAGTAAACACAAGACTTTAGTATACAATTTACTGAAGAGAAGGTTACATAGCTCTGTTACTTTTGACAGATTTCGAGAAAGCAATCGATTCTGTGTTTTTGTTATTCATAAAAAATACCTTCCTTTTGGTTTGGTGAAAATACGAGAGGTGTTCCAAAAATAATGTCACTTGCATCGGTGCTCATATAGCGGAAGTGCTTTTGTTCATTTTAATTTTCTCTGCCCTTCAAAATACTCTTCGCCAGCCAGAACACACCTTTTTAGCCGGTCAATCCATTTTTGGAAGCATTTTTCATACTCTTCAATGGGTACACCCATCAGACACTGATAAACAGCAAATCCAAGGGCATTTCTCGAATTGAATCTCCTGCCAGATAAATGATATTTAAGTGTTGAAAAGAGAAAACAGTCGCAGGGGGCCAAGTCTGGCGAATACAAAGGGTGCGGAAGGACGGTTACCTTCTCTGACTCCAAAAAGTCAGTCGCAATACGTGCCTTGTGAGCGGGTGCATTATCATGCAAAAGTCGGACATACTTAAGTCCTGTTTTGGGGCGGCGACTTTTGTAGTAGTTCTTCAACTTTCTCAGAACAACGTTTTTATAGAACTTGCCTGTGACCGTTCTGCCTTTTGGCACCGGGATTTGAATAGCTGGACCCTTATTAGTGAAAAAAATAGCATACAAAACCTTATTTACCGTTCGTATTCGTTTGGCAATACTTGGGCGTCTGGCATTTTTAGTGGCCCATACTCGGTTGGCAACCTTCCGCTTTGGTTCAAAATAATACACCCAGGTCTCATCACCAGTGACTATATTATCAAAAGCCTTTTTACTATATTTTGGGTACATTTTTAGAAGCTTTTTTGCCATTGTTTCACGCGTCTTCTTATGCTCATCCGTTAACAAACGGGGTATCCATCTTGCATTTATCTTTCTAACTTTTAGGTGTTTCTTTAAAATTGCATGAACTCTTGCTAACGACAAGTTTGTCATTCGAGCTAATTGTCTTAGGGTGAATCTAGCATCAGTTTGGAGGATATTTCGGATTTTTTCTATGTTACCTTTGGTCGTAGTTGTTGCAGGACGACCTGGGTGAGCAGCATCTTTCAGTTGCTGCTGCCCTGCACTAAATTTACCTACCCACCTACAAACAGTCCTGTGAGACATTTGGCCCTCCCCATAATTGACACACACCTCGCGGTGAATATCTAAAACCTTTATGCCGAGTAATGACCTACCTTTTATATAGGCCCTAATTTCAAGAAAATTTTCAGCTCGTTTTCCTGTCATTTTGTGTCTAGTCTAACGAATAGGCTATGAAACGATGTACACTGTACCGAGGCCAGTGAACGTGTGGACGAGATATTTACCTGTGTCACGCGCCAGTAATCACTCAATCGACACGATGTGGTTTTGTGCATGAATTGCACGATTTCCGCGAAATAAAGCATAGATGACATTATTTATGGAACACCCCTCGTAGCATGAAATGAATAATTTAAAACAAAATGAAATCAGAGAATACCAAAGCGTCAACAAAACCAAGTAAACTAAAAACGTCCATCTTAATATCACACAAAGATACCTCATATCATGATGCCGACCATAAAACTTGCCCATAGCCTTCATCAACCTGCATCTCTCGAATCCCTGTGACGTAAGTTTGTTACTCAGCAGGAAAATCGCAACCGTTAGTACTTGATGGATCAGCGAAATTTAAATATGGTGTGTTTTGGGTTTTCACTTATATAATCTCATGCATTCGGAATTCTTTTAATTATCTGCCCTTGCTCACGAAATATAGATTGAACTTCTATTGAGAGCGTCGCTTACTTTGTAAGTCGAGTTTGAATATAAAATTAGGACCAATGCGTGCATGTTAAAACACGGATAATTCCTGGTTGTAAAGCAAAGAATAACTGTGAACTGACGACGCATAGGCTTGTATATGGTAACATTTTGCATGTTTGCAGAGAACGACGATTCCCCCGAGGGGGTAGGCGGTGATCGGTTAATCATGTATATCATCAATGACACCAGTTCGTACTCGCAGCTCAGCATTAATTACTTGATTTTACGGACTAACGTTACTGTGAGGGATTGATGGGAAGGGGAATTCAATAATATTATGATTGATTTACACGTTCTCTGTGATCGCTCTTCACATTCGGCGTCTCGTGCCAAATCCAAAATGATGGTTGAGTAATTAGTCGTTAGCAGAGTCAGCGATTAAACGTTTCCTACATTGTATAAGGATCCGAAGTTTCCTGTCAAGCAGCGATAGGTCAGCGTCTCGCGGTATCTTGAAAGATTGCATATTGATGCCTGGTTAGAAAGTATTACATCTTTCGAAAAAAGGAACAATGTGTAAAACATGTAGTGGTAATATACCTAGAATACAGGGTTTAAGTTCGTTGTATTTATTCCGTTAGTGCATTCATTTGGTAAACGTACACAAAGGGAAATAACTCTTACAAGAACAAGTGATCGGAACAAAAATGTTACGATTTTAAAGGCCCAATATACGTAACTTCAGGAGTTTTTCCCGATCTTGAAACATTCTGAAAAAAAATTCAGTTGATAACCATTCAAAAATAAGCCTAAAACGAAGTAAACATGAGCGGTAACTTACAAGAAACTCTTGACAAAAAAGTCTAAAGAATTGAAAAAAATTCAGGTGGGGCCCACTTCAACAACAAACCGAAGGTAGAAGACGGTTCGAAATGGACGCGTGTTTACAAATAGCGTGTTTCAAATGCTGCTGTACCGGTAACCGCGTAAGAATTAATTTTGAATATTGCTGATATCAGTTAATCTTAACTTAATCTATAATAATAAACAATTATTAGGCTTGATTTTCACTTTCGGTTTTGCCGAAAGTTACGTATATTGGGCCTATAAACATCTACGAAGATATACAATTAAAGTGTAAAAATACATGTAAAAGATACATTTATCTGTACGTTGCAAATAAACAATGGGTGGTCGGATGGTGCAGTGGATACCGCACTTGCCTTTCACCAAGGCGGCCGGGGTTCGATTCCCCGACCAGACGTGAAAAGGTATGGGGTCACCTGCCCGACCACGTGGGTTTTCTCCGAGTACTCCGGTTTCCTCCCACAATAAGACCCCTTGCGCGCTGACATCCGGGCCAACATGAGTGATTAATATAAGTTGTATAATTTGTTTCATAATTGTTGTAAAATAAAGTTTTTTTTTAAATAAATAATTCTACAATAATAGAAATTTAGATATGTGGTACATTGAAATAAAATTCCCGTTTTGGTACGGAGTTCACTCGTGCATGACATACGCAAGTCTATGGATATAGGTACTACATGTAAAACATAAGGAAAAAGCCTGTTATACTCTCACACGCAATCAAATATAGAAAGGAATAAGTCTGACACTCAAGACTTACATATAGTACAGTGTGTTCCAAAAATATGTCCCCACTTTGTATAGCAATATCTTCCCCGTTGTCAAGATCATTTTAGACTATAAATTGCATTTTAGAGAATTGGTATTCATAAGTTTTTTCCCTCCTGGACACAATATAATGATGATGTCACTATTGCTTTTATGATATCATTATCGAAATCAGATAGTTAGCTGGTTTTTTTTAGAGATGGACTCAAAAAGGCGGTGCAAATAGATGTGGCGACACTTTATTTTGCACAATACTATAGAATAAGTCAGTGATAAATATCAAACATGAGGATGATGATGAGGAGGAGGAGGGGGAGGAGAGGAGGAGGAGGAGGAGGAGGAGAGGAGGAGGAGGAGGAGGAGGAGGAAAAACTAAACAATTAAAACATTCCGTTTACCCAGTGTTGCTCAAATCAGTTATTCCGGGGGTTGTATTATTATTTCAGTCGGATTGTTTTCTGTATGTTATTCTGCGTCATTATGGGGAGTGATGGGTCCAACTTTTGCACGTGTCATTCAGGCGACAAAGGTCAAGGGGGGTAATCCAGATACTCGCTATTTTGATGACGTCAGAGGAATACGCGTTTTTTGGATCACATCGGAACAAAATTTCGATTTGTGCCACATCAGGGGAAAACTTTAAAAGCTTTATATATATATAGCAAACTGTATATGAAAAGTAGGATTAGACAGGTACCGTATTTCAAAATACTTGAGAAGTACGGTTTGGACAGTAAAACTCCATATAAATAGTTTGGAATGGGACAGATAAATGAAGCAATGACTCCCTTTTAAACACATATATGGGTATACTTCAGCCGCACAAACTTTACTTACAACTAGATACTGTAACATTAATCCATTTTTCCACTATCTGTTACATGTACCTAGTCCGTTAGGGTTGATCCTGTCCGCCATATTACTTGTAGAGATGCTATATTTCTGTGTCATTGTATACACTCTGTGTGTACCCACAGTGTGTTACCAGTAAACTATAATTTCCCGGTACGTACACTGTAGTGTTCTATTTTTTATTTTTGTCTTCGTTATACATAGAGGATCTTACGCGAGTGCCGATGTAATATGGAATTTATTAAACAAGTTCAATAATTTAATATGTCACAAGCCTTTAGGCGAATGACATATTAAATTATCTAACGACTTTAATAAATTCCATATTACATATCACATTGACACGAGTGTAAGATTGTATTGATCACATGATTTATACTTAAGAGAAAGTACAGCGAAACTTGCCAATTCATTTTCTATTAGAAAGGCAAATTTCTACATGGACGGTACAATTTTCACTACCGAGACAATCACATGCATGACGGAATATAAAGACGTCATTTAAGGATTAACTTGAATCTATTTTTTATGCAATGGGGGTATAACACAAAAAAACAGGAGTGTCCACTAAATAAACCACGAAGCGGTTTATGATGAGAGTACACTCCGGTTCTTTGTGTTATAACCCCATAACATAAAAATAGATTCAAGTTAATACCTATAATTTAATATATACCCTTCGAAAATTCTCTTTATTAATGGACTCTTTTCTCTTACAAATCATTACGCTGCTGCATCAGCCAATCAAAAGCGACGTTATAAACAGCAACGTCGATTTTTACTTAATGGGCTGATAACATAATGTTTTAAACCAATGAAAATGCTTGTTTCAAACAAGATTAAATTATTTGTTTATAACGTCACAATAGTGTTATAACACATGTGTAATTCCATATTTATGACATGGCCATATGACATGACTGAACGGGTCACACAAGTTTTGTTATCCACGTACATATCATAATACAATCGGTTGGATGTAGCAGAGAGAAGTTTCCGGGGCGTCGCGGTGATTGAGATAATAATTATGATTTTAATCAAATTGGTCTTTGTAAAAGGGAAACATATTTCCTCGAAATAAAATGATAAGTGCGTTTGTCTGCATTGTCACAATGACCTATTTGTACTTCAAACGTTGAATGTCCTCATTGTCCGGAAATTACACCAAATATGAAAATATGTCTGATTTCCCATTTTCCGTAAAACGTGCGTTGCATTAACTGGTACGGAAATACTTCCGGGATAGACCGTTTCTGCATACACCGTAATCTTGATTTTGCGTTGGGAAGCTTGTTTCACTTTGTCAAACTAGGTTTTCCGAACCATCAATTAATACTCAGCTGACCTAGAGAAGAAGTCACTATGTTATTGCGACACTAGCCTGGCTTGTTATGTCAGCAGAGATATCCATTCTATCCAATACGGACTATCCACACTATTCCAATGCAGTACGCATGTACTTAATCTCTGTCGTGCCACAGGGCTAAAGGGACCTAACTTGGTGCATGAATACACATAATTATTATGGTGTGGCCTTACTTGGTCAAAGGAAGGGCAAAATCTGTTTGTCCAGGTCTCAAAAATATCTGACCAAATCAAAATATTTTATGTCAAAGACACTTAAAATGATATGTAAGGGTTTTGTACCTTGCGTACACATTGGGGTCAAATGGTTCAAATTTAGTCCAAAACTTAGAAACGGTCGAGATATCCATTCTGAAAAAAGGCTACCCGTACCCAACATCACTAAGCAACTGCAGTCATACTGTCATAATTTCAACTGGAGTTGCTCTGACCAGGAACGATAATCCTCTGAGGAGAAATAAGGTCGTAGCATGGAAACGTTTACCAACTAATCCCTATTACATTGGTATTATAGATGTGAACATTAATATACGTTTGCCTCCAGAATTTGTCCTCTGCCACAACTTCGTGGGTGGGCTGCCATCGCATACACCTCCCCACTCCATCACACAACCCTAACACCCGCCCGTCACTACACCCTCCCTACTCCACCACAACCCTAGCCCCCGCCCATCACTACACCCCTCCCCGCTCCACCACAACCCTAGCCCCCGCCCATCACTACACCCCTCCCTGCTCCACCACAACCCTATCACCACCCCCTCCCCACTCCACCACAAACCTAACCCCCGCCCATCACTACACCTCTCACCACTCCACCACAACCCTAACCCCCGCCCATCACTACACCCCTCCCCACTCCACCACAACCCTAACCAGCGCCCATCACTACACTTCTCCCCCTCAACCACAACCCTAACCCCCGCTCATCACTACACCTCTCCCCACTCCACCACAACCCTAACCCCCGCCCATCACTACATCCCTCCCCACTCCACCACAACCCTAACCCCCGCCCATCACTTCACCTCTCCCCCTCCACCACAACCCTAACCCCCGCCCATCACTACACCTCTCCCAACTCCACTACAACCCTAACCCCCGCCCATCACTACACCTCTCCCCCTCCAACACAACCCTTACCCACGCCCATCACTACACCCCCCCCCACCACACCCTAACCCCCGTCCATCACCACCCCCTCTCCACTCAACCACACCCCTAACCCACGCCAATCACCACCCCCTCCCCACTCCACCACAACCCTATTTGCCCTTCACCACTCCACCACATCCCCACTCCACCACAACCCTTAACCCTCGCCCATCACCACCCCCTCCCCACTCCAACACAACCCTAACCCCCGCCCATCACTACACCTCTCCCTCTCCATCACAACCCTTAACCCCCGCCCATCACCACCCCCTCCCCACTCCACCACAACCCCACTGCCCGTCCATCAATACACTCCTCCCGCTCCACCACAACCCTAACCCCCGCCCATCACTACACTCCTCCCCACTCCACCATAACCTTGGCCCCCTCACATCACTACACCCTCCCCACTCCACCACAACCCCACTGCCCGTCCATCAATACACTCCTCCCCACTCCACCACAACCCTAACCCCCGCCCATCACTACACCTCTCCCCACTCCACCACAACCCTAACCCCCGCCCATCACTACACCCCTCCCCACTCCACCACAACCCTATCCCCCGCCCATCACTACACCCCTCCCCACTCCACCACAACCCCACTGCCCGCCCATCAATACACTCCTCCCCCTCCGCACCAACCCTAACCCCCGCCCATCAATACACTCCTCCCGTTCTACCACAACCCTAGCCCCCGCCCATCACTACACCCCTCCCGTTCCACCACAACCCTAACCCCCGCCCATCACTACACCCCTCCTGTTCCACCACAACCCTAACCCCCACCCATCACTACACCCCTCCCAACTCCACCACAACCCTAGCCCCCGCCCATCACTACACCCCTCCCCCTCCACCACAACCCTAACCCCCGCCCATCACTACACCCCTCCTGTTCCACCACAACCCTAACCCCCACCCATCACTACACCCCTCCCCACTCCACCACAACCCTAACCCCCGCACATCACTACACCCCTACTCACTCTACCACAACCCTAACCCCCGCCCATCACTACACCCCTCCCCACTCCACCACAACTCTAACCCCCGCCCATCACTACACCCCTCCCCACTCCACCACAACCCCACTGCCCGCCCATCAATACACTCCTCCCGTTCCACCACAACCCTAACCCCCGCCCATCACTACACCCCTACCCCTCCGCCACAACCCTAACCCCCGCCCTCACCACCACCTCATGCCCCTTCCGTCACAACCTTAACCCCTAAACCCCTACCTATCACTACCTCCCTCCCCTCTTCACCTTTACCCTAACCCCGCCTTTACCCCCCCCCCCCCCCCCCCCCGCTCACCATATTCTATAAGTTAATGTTCCAGTGATGCTGTTAAAGTAAACCGATCAGTCACAGATGTAAATAAATCTGGCACCTCTGTCACATCCGTGTTTCATGTATTGTGAATCTGAGACAGCTGTTCAATAATACTCTATTACATATTTCATTTTCATAATCCCGGGCCGCAGTGTACACACACTGGAGGCGTGTTACAACTACAACACGCGCGGATACATTTAGTTATCGAGTTTAAATAGTCTGATAACAATATTAAACACCGTGAATGAAACACAAAACACACAATCAACTAACATCATATTTGTGACTCATATAATACATTTATTACAAAAAAAAATTGTTTAAAAAATATGTTCATGCTATAAAAACTGTAAATATTACATGTAAAATGGAATGGAAGCAATTTACGTTATACAAATCTTCCTTGGAGACCATTTTAGGACTCCTGTTGACCAAATTGTTAAAATCAATGGAAAGTCAAGCATTATTCTGAAATATGGATTTTCCTATGTGAGATTGGATTCGCTCCAATGCACAAATGGTTACAATAAGCACAAGCCATTTATAGATTTCCGCAATCGGTTACAATACAATCACCATGGAAACGGACACGCGGAAACTAACCACGATATCGATTACTTCCGTCATTCAATGATGCAACTGCCTGGTCTCCATTGTCGTTGATCACATTCATGCCGATCGCGTGCTTTACATGTTTTAGGTTGGACTTCCCCGGCTCCTCCGATCCGACCACGGTCACAACACAGTCACTATAGCTAAATACCACCAATATCTGTCCCGTTTCGTGGTCCTTGCCCAACACCCCGCCACACCCCTTCACACACGAGAACAGGCCGCAACGGAGGGACAGTTTGAACACAGACACGTGTCGTGTGTTGTAAATAATATTGGCAATTGTCTTCACAACACCGGGACTTTCCTCACAACTCTCCGATATTTTTAGAAGCTCTCCATCCCTGTCGGAAATCAAAATTTGGTGGACACTTGGACGGGCGGTGAGAATATCGAATGCTGTCTGGTAATCCATCAGGACGCTGGGTCATATTCTCATCGTCACTCTGTAATAGAGAAGAAACGGACATGTATTATTTTAAATTTTAAGTTTAAACGCACAATCAGTAAGCTGTTGAACAGTGATGGACAAATAGTAAATCGTTTTCTCCTATTTTCTACATGTACATATGAAAAACAGTGTGCGCTTCATCTGATAAGGCTGAGTTTGTAATAATATAGAGCAAGAATTAATTTGTATCAGTTTATTTTAGACCTAATAAATTTTACATCTATTTGCAAGATAATGATAATTAGACACTAAATACGACATAAAACATATTAAACATGTATAATAAAATATCTAACAGGTATAATAAAACATAATTATTTAATAATCTCCTCTTTGTCCGTGAATCTGATATATGCGTTTTAGTATAGTTAAATATAGGTATAAATAAGAGCACTTAGCTGAACATTCTGTTAAAAGAACACTAACAGTATCAGACTGCGGTAATTACAATGCGAGATGTATATATTACAGTACCTGAAGTACCTTCCGACTCACCTTCTCCAAGTCAGCTATCCATACTATCAGATTCCAGGTTATAGATGTATCACTCCGCGGAACTCTCGCGTATATATCGATCAGTCAGTCTCCGCGTCTGACTCGCCTGACTGAATGTGTGAACAGCTGTCCTGCGCGTCGGGCATGTTGACAAGTATTAGCATTTTATCCTCTTGAACTTTGCGCCGTAATCGCGTTTCAGCACAGAAGTATATCTCATGACTTTACTTTAAAATAAGATCGGCCAATTATTATTTCGACTTTTGACCTTATTAATAGAAACAAAGATTGGTATAGACATTTAAGTTACGTATAGTATATGTAAACTTATCCTCTGAGATTGTACGGAGATATCGTTATCTCAGTATGTATATGGAGGGAGAGCGTCCTTATCTAGTTTTTACTAAACACTAACAGGTACTGGGCAGTGACGTAACGCCTGTTGATCCATGTTATCCCCGTATTAGAGAAACAGATTGCGACAAAATCCAGCTATATACCTTTGAAGTTGTTATGACAGCGCTGTCAACTGAAGACTGATATGTAAGCGATTATTTCCGTTAGGAAAGAAAACTTCAAAACTCATTATCATCTTGTCTAGACTTTTTTCATTGATAATCAGGGCAATAATCGACTATAATAAAATGTTGATAACTTAAATGTGTGGCTCTTTCATAAAAAAATCTTTGAAAAACCTCACGATAATTTAGTATGTACATGTATTAAGATATCGTGCAAAATTAAAGCAATATATACCGGTAAAGGAGGGTGAAATACGTAACATATACACTCTAGACAAGAAGACATGTTACGGTCCAAACCGTACTTCTCACGTACAGTATAACATGTTACTGTCCAAACCGTACTTCTCACGTACAGTATAACATGTTACTGTACAAACCGTACTTCTCACGTACAGTATAACATGTTACCGTTCAAACCGTACTTCTCACGTACAGTATAACATGTTACTGTACAAACCGTACTTCTCACGTACAGTATAACATGTTACTGTACAAACCGTACTTCTCATGTACAGTATAACATGTTACTGTCCAAACCGTACTTCTCACGTACAGTATAACATGTTACTGTCCAAACCGTACTTCTCACGTACAGTATAACATGTTACTGTACAAACCGTACTTCTCACGAACCGTATAACATGTTACTGTACAAACCGTACTTCTCACGTACAGTATAGCATGTTACTGTACAAACCGTACTTCTCACGAACAGTATAACATGTTACTGTATAAACCGTACTTCTCACGTAAAGTATAACATGTTACCGTACAAACCGTACTTCTCACGTACAGTATAACATGTTACTGTACAAACCGTACTTGTCGCGTACAGTATCACATGTTACTGTCCAAACCGTACTTGTCACGTACAGTATAACATGTTACTGTACAAACCGTACTTGTCACGTACAGTATAACATGTTACTGTACAAACTGTACTTGTCACGTACAGTATAACATGTTACTGTCCAAACCGTACTTGTCACGTACAGTATAACATGTTACTTTTCAAACCGTACTTCTCACGTACAGTATGACATGTTACTGTACAAACCGTACTTCTCACGTACAGTATAACATGTTACTGTACAAACCGTACTTCTCACGTAAAGTATAACATGTTACCGTACAAACCGTACTTCTCACGTACAGTATAACATGTTACTGTACGAACCGTACTTGTCGCGTACAGTATCACATGTTACTGTCCAAACCGTACTTGTCACGTACAGTATAACATGTTACTGTCCAAACCGTACTTGTCACGTACAGTATAACATGTTACTGTACAAACCGTACTTCTCACGTACAGTATAACATGTTACTGTACAAACCGTACTTCTCACGTAAAGTATAACATGTTACTGTACAAACCGTACTTCTCACGTAAAGTATAACATGTTACCGTACAAACCGTACTTCTCACGTACAGTATAACATCGTACTGTACAAACCGTACTTCTCACGTACAGTATAACATGTTACTGTACAAACCGTACTTGTCGCGTACAGTATCACATGTTACTGTACAAACCGTACTTTTCACATACAGTATAATATGTTACTGTCCAAAAGCGTACCTCTCTCATACAGTGACTGTCTAAACTAAACTACATTATCTCTGTGCTAATCTTTATAATTTTCATTTTTTAATTTATCATAAATACACTTTTTTTAAACACACACAATTGTTCATTGTTTAAGTTTTTAATCACCAGTTTTTATCTACAAAGTACAAATAGAGTAATTTATCAGGAATGTTAAATATATCCGCATATCATACTCAGTAAACAAACATGAAATACATTTAATAGAATGTCAAAATATTAAAAAGTCAGAAAATATGTGTTATATCAGCTAATGACTATTGTTATGACTTTTATCTTCAAAAATCAACAATTCGTCATGTAATTGCCAACATGTGTGATGTAATCTATTTTTATAGCTCGTTCAAGGTACATGCATACTAGATCCTAATTGTAAAGTTAAGTTTTTATCAGTTTCCCTAGGGCCGATCAGCTGCCCATGGTGGTTCTCATATTTAAAAACAAAACATTGTTATGATGATAGTTGTGGACGCCGCGGGGTCACAGATGGGTACTGCAAACTATAGACACGTGTGTTTGTGTAATACAGATAAACAAGTCTATAAAGTTATCTATGGTTATATACTGTAACAGAACAAAGCAGCCTGTAGCATTATATTATGGAAAAAAAACAAGTGAAACAAATTTAATAATTTAGATGCCTTAATATGCTCACTGCTTGCAGCAAAACAAAATGAAATTTCTCTCTTAAAATCATCATTTTTAATAAAAACAATTGTATGCATTTAACATTTGTAGAAGCATACATACCCAATGCATTGAAGTTTAAAAGGCTATCTACTGCATATGAAAGAAACTGCAGCCCGAATGTCAATACCGACTATCACTATTGACACTTTTACTTTACCGAGGTTCCCAACAAAGTTTGCGAATAAAAGATACATTGACCTTTAGTAAAAATCACTGGGCCAATTAAATGACATACCGAAAGACCTAGATACATGATACCTCGGCCCAGAAGTTGAAAGGGTGATTAGCTTAATCACTATTTAACGACATTTTTCAAACTTTAATAATTCTGTCAATTTACATGGTACAATCGCTCAGTTTTGCATGTGAATTGACAGTACTAGATACTTTAAATATGCAAAGTTGTAACTAAATACATGGTTTCTTTCTAAAGTTACAGGATAATTAAGATTTGCGCTCATCACTGATTAAGCTAATCATCTTTTGAAGAACTGGACCCAGTTTTGGAGCGAAGCTGCATTGGAAGATCCAAACAAAGTTTGAAAATGAAAAATACATTCCTTAAAGCAATTAAGTGTTGTCCACTTTAAAGTCACAAGTGAGCGATAAATACAAGGTGAGAGATACAGGCCCCTTAGGCCTCTTGTTAAACATTTTCTGAAGATGAAGACACGTAAACTAGGGGCCCCTGGTTCGACTCCTGACTGAGGCATTGAGCTGATAATGAATTGTTGCACACGGACAAGTGAATGATAAATTGTTTCCATTATTATTATACACTTCAAAATTCATGCACATTTCACTGGCCATTGTACCATATCACAAACACAATCAGATTCACACACGGATGTGACTGATAGTGCGTCTATACATTTAGTCGCTGATATCAATTACACTGATTTACTATCAGTTAATCCTTGATGACTCATTGTTTATCTAAGTAGAGAACAACAACTGTTGGGAAAAAGGGAAAGGGGCATGCAAAAGCCTTCATATATTAATTGCTTTTCTGACCACGTCGATCGTATATACCCTTCTGAACTTGAAATAAAGGACACAAGAGACTCTTCTATATCAGCTGCTTACCTCGATCTCTACTTAAACTACGACCAACATGGACAGCTTACTACTAAGCTATACGATAAACGTGATGATTTCAATTTTCCGATCGTGAACTCTCCATTTCTTGATAAGAACATCTCTGCTTCTCCAACCTTTGGTGTTTACATGTCGCAGTTGATACGATAATCTAGGGCTTGTGTGACTAATTGTGATCACTACTGACGTCATGGAAATGTATTAAGCAAACAAAGGTTTAAAATAATCGTTCTGTCTTATTTTTTTCATGGCTCATATATTGAGTTTAGCAGTGTCTCAAAACTTCTTTTCCAAGGCGGTGGAGGAGAGTGTTCTTGCTTCAAATGCTGAGAATATGGAAACAAGCTAAAGGTGTTTTGAAAAAGAAAGTAGGGGTATCGTTAATGGTTTTCTGGTACATCTTTTGAAGTATAGTGCAAAGACGCGTATTCGTCCAGTGTGCTTTCACATATTGGCACGCTACATATAAAACTATGCAGTAGACTCCTTTGTTCATCTGTTGTATAATCTACCCACTCAAGGAATCCATGGGAAACCATGTACGAAAGAAAGTGATGTCTAAACATTGCTAACAGTTTCAAGGTCCCAGCGTACTGTGGTATATCTTTAACGCGAAACAGATTCAGTTTGTTGTTCTGACCATATTTTGCGGAAGTCAAATATTCTAAAATACCAGAAGGACTAGAGCCATATTATTTGACTGGTAATTTGAATTTAAAGAGGAAATAATTTACAAATAAAAATGACATTGACTTACTTTCAAGGTCACAGTAGTAAATAAAGCCTTCAAGTTAATTCTTCTATTTAATAACCAAAAAGGCCTAGAGACATGGCATTTAAATGGTAGCTTCATTGAAGGCGCCGAACAAAGTTTGCGAATAAAATGACCTTGACCTACTATCAAGGTTACAGGGTTAAATATGTTTAACTCTTATACCACGTTCTTTTAAATGACTTGCGGTAATATATTTTAGCCCGCTATAATCTTACAAGTAAAAGTTGATACCGGGTGAGCCATGAAAATCTCATTGGACATTTATGAACATTGGTCATTTAAGCACTATGCCATGGGCAAGAGGATGGGCCCATAAGTTCCGATGAACAATCATACAATTAAGAAATTAGTCCACAAGTCGTCCTTTAGTTAATTAAATTGACCGTAACGTTTTGCTATTACAGACCTATAGCGGGTTGTCTGTCGTTTCCGTCGCAGAAAATGTTTGATGGAGCCAGAATAAGAAATTTTCCAACTTAACCAAAAACAGCACAATAGTATTGCTTGTAATAGATTAAATAATATATTCATCATAAGTCTTGAATGCAATAGACTTAAAAGACCTGCATTGGTCGTTATAACTGGTATTTATCAAACACTTAACAGGTAAACATTCATGTTTAGTGGTGACTCAATGTTATTCTAAGGAAAATGTTAAACGATTTAAATACATATGACCCGGTTACCTGAAAAAACAAACAATTACTATTTGACTTTGCGTGCCCTTCATCCCAAAATGCAATTTTTCAAATTATGCAGATTTTCCGCCCTAGACCTTTTGTAATTGAGCCGATGACTTTAACAAAATCATACAAATTCAACAGATGCTACGTTAAAATCTGTTTGCTTGAACTTTTGATAGGTATCATAATTATGAGGATGGCTCGGTCGGGCAGGTGACGCCATACCTTTTCACGTGCGATCAGCTTATGTTACTGTAACATATTCTGTCGAAATTGACAATCGGTTTAGGATAACTACATTTGTATACGTTGTTCCTGTTGATAGCAAACTTGACGTAATTTTATCATGTTACGATTTTGTATCTCCTTCGTACTTATGACAGCAGTGAAATATCTCCTCGGCCAGTCAATACACCTTCACTTTATGCACTTTGCTAAATCATTAAAATTATAAATGGCTAAATCATTAAAATTATAAATGGCTAAATCATTAAAATTATAAATAGTGTCTGAGAAGCAGTGACATACATATATTTGTCTATTGACCTATCTGAGTCTGGAATGAGGGTAATTTAGCATAAACGTTTTTCCTTCGTCGCCCACATCATCTTACATCTAACGACGAAATGGTGGATTTACGAGCCGAGAAAGATGTGGTGGACGATAGACCGTACTTTGTATTAACCCTCTTGTATTGTTTTATTTTTGTAATGAAATATGAGATTCGGTGTAAATTAGGGATACAGACTATCCCAAGAGAGGGCACTGCAAGGCGTATTACTATTATGTTAGATATAAGACCTTTGGAATAGAACTTGATCCGTAGGCTGTTTGGTTACAGCGTGATATGCCTGCCATTTATAATTTACTTCGATTTTTTTAGAACCTGTATATCGTATTGAAACAATGTCATATGCGTTTTGTTTGATATATTTACGTGTCATGGTAGTCTCCTTCTGTTGTTTGTTGAAGATAATTAAAGTACTTTCAGTTATTAGTGACCATCCTGCGGGCAACCAATGAATGCATTTTTAGTTGGTTGAAAGGAGGCGAATGACCTTGGCGATTTTATAAATAACAATATAATTGACTCTGGGATACAATAAAACGTTTTTATGGATATAGGCCGCCTTTTTCTTAAACAAGAATGAGATTCCCCTCTAAAACGATATTTCGAGATTTTCCAGTACAGTCTACTATTATCCATGCCAAGGATGGACCGCTTAACGTTCAATAACACACGAGTGCACTACATAAGGCAGGTAGAATGCTGCAATATTATAACATTTTGTGTGTTATATTCAATATCTTGTGATTTATGTTCAAAATGTTCTGATATATATTGCAATAACTTCATATTCAAATTCAATGTCTTTTGCTGTATTTTTGATAACTTTTTTTATTTGTGTTGTAAAATCTTGAGATTTGTATCCGATAATCTTGTATGTTGTATTCACGAATATATGTTTTATAATAAAATATCTACCACTGTAATAAAAAAAATGAGGATCTGGTTACATATCACTAACCATTTGTATTCTTTATATAACCAGAAAAGGTCATTTAAAGTGTGTATTATACGTCGTGTTTGACCCTACATACTTTGAATGTGATTCAATGCCATTCGTTTGAACAGACATTGAATACGGGTACATGTAATTCATGGGAACAAAAGAAAGTCCTCCATCCAATCACGCTCCTTTAATAAGCAAATTCCCTTTACGCTAGGTGAGCTTAAAAATTTGTTTGCTGATAGGTAACATTAAGGTACATGTAACTTTAATTGGTTTTATAATTAGCTCTCCTTAAGTTATATAGGAACACTGAATCAATACGTACAAAACAAAAAGACACTAAGAGTTCAGTTTTATGTTTCATTTATTAAATAATGATTGATGGAAATTCATGACCAACACATGTGACATGAACATCTTGATTGTGGTTGGGTTAAACAAAATGTCTTTCATTTTCATTATACAGTAAATGCCCGGACAAATCTTATCATGAACGATTAACAAAAACTCTTATTCTGATATATATTGTATTAACAATTCACATTAGAAACATTATCATTAAAAAGAGTGTTTGTGATTAGACATCCTGCCTAGACGAACACTAAGAGCACCTGTGATCAGACAAATTGTACACGCCAACATTAAGAATATCAGTGACGAGACAACTTGTAAGCACCAACATTATTCGAAACTTCCTAACACATAACTCAAGACAAGGACAGTGAAATATTTTGTAGTTAATACAGATAAGTTCCAGGAATATCATATGCCTTGAAGGAGACATAACATGGTAGCCTTGGCCGATATATAATTAGTTAATCGAAATAGAATTCTAGTACACATCGAAACGGTGTTTAATCTGTTAAAGTATCTGTAGCTGCAATGCATTCTACATTTTTATATTGATATACAATATGTACGACAAATGTGCCTATTTACACACCAAATGGCATGTTAAACAAAATATGCTTCCACTTTGCGATGGCATTTTCGGCAACACAAGCTTAATGATGCAGTCATTTTATTAATAAAAGCGTTTGTGCCATATTTGTATTTAAATGATCCATCATATTTTGCTTTCTATATTGTTTTTTTGTTTTGTTAAAGTCACACGAATTAAACAATGATCTCTGGTTCTATCAAACTTTCACAAACAAAAAACACTTAAAGGGATCTACTCGTCCTTCTTTTTCAATCTTTTTGTACAGAAAAGATATATATGCCCCCAATTTTTGGAACTTCTTTTCTCCTACTGCCATTTTTTGGTTTTAATAAGTTTTCTGAAATAGAACAAATATCCGTAATGAAAAACGAAATTTTCACCAGTATTGATGAATTTTCAAAGAAAACTCCATTGAAAACTTTGGCACAGCAGTCATATTCCGTGTTCATATAGACAGTTTTACTTTTTAGCGTAATTCAGAAACATGAAATTTAATGGGTAGTTGACCGCCCCGCAGAACTCTTTAGATGTCGTGAGTGATCCAGTAGGTTTATTACTTTCATACTTAACACAAATCCTGGAGCTCCTAAAAGGGGCGTGACATATACTATACATTTAATAAAAGTATTGTAGGTGTTGTTTATTACTTTGTGATATCAATTACTAGAAATTGTTCAATAAGACCGTTTGTAGATAGAAAACAAAACTAGCAGATTAGGCTATCGTTATTATAGCGGGTATACAGTTCCGGTTTATTGCAGTGATGCATAAAAAAATTCATATAGCTCTGCTAACCAATTCATTAACAAATACAAAAAAACCTCCAATTTTCCATCATAATTGTTAACATTTCATACATGTTAGATGTTTATTTTATGAGTTCGAGCTACAAATACATAACGTGATGGTTACCAGGTTATATGGGTAGTGTACACCAATGTAACAGGTAAGAAAAGCAAGAGGTATACTGGCGCTCACCATCAGTCTCAAAATAAAACAAATGACTAACGAGAAGATGTAAATAGATAATAAAAAAAAGATCTGTTAGGGACTCCTGAGAAATGGACATTAAAACCCTAAATTGTCAAACTGAAAACTTGTTAAGACTTTAACGCAAACATGCTGTTTTCCATACCTCGACGTTCAGATTATTCTGCATAAGTTTGTGAGATGCGTATGAACAAGTCAATATCATTTGATTGAAGATACGCTTCCTAGTCTACCCTCCCGAACAAATCGTGTTTTAGTGGTTACATTGACAAAGCATCAAATCAAAGGTTAAGTAGGTAGTAAGATTTATCATAAACACTAAAGTGCTGAGTGAAGCGTTATAATATTCTATCTTAAATATTGTCAGGTTTTCAAAAAGATATATTCAAAAGGGTGTATTATGTTAACAGTAAATGTTAAAAAACAAATGAAATTATCTTTATAATGCTTAAAGTTAACCAAGAGGATAATCTACATATGGTATTATTCAGTGGATGTTGTATATTTTTTTAATTATGTACCTTCGAGAATTTTTACCTTTTTAAATTATGGTCACAGGTGCATCATGCAGGTGCACACCGTTTAAATGTACAATGACTTACAGACTTTAGGACTTTAAACACATACAAGGTCAATCAAATATTTAGTTATCAAAAAAAAAGGAAAAAACAATTGAAAAAGACGAGAAGGAAGAAGAAGCATACCAGAAACAAAAAGCACAATATTGCAAGGATCCAAATGAGATAAGTAAAAAGATAAAGACGTGACAACGTTCTAATAAGCAACAGGGTCAAATATAACTCATTGTCCTTACATACCATATTCATGTCTGATTACCCCGAGAAAAAAACTTAAAATGTACCTCAGACTGTCCAAGAGTGTTGTCTAATGTCAAAGGTCAGCTTACATTTTGCAATGAGTCGTACAGTTCCATATATTTGTATTTTTCACTCAACCATCTAATGATTTTGTGTGACATTGGTTGCTCAAGTTAGCACAGTATAGAAATATACCCCGGGGTTTAAGTTGGGGTCAAACTATAAATCATAGTCACGGTTTTGTATTGAGCAAACTAGCTGCTATCCGATATTTTAATATTTTTAAATTGAGGTCAAAACTTTATGCCATAGTGGCGGCTTAATATGGAGCAAACTAGCTGCTATCCCAAGACATAAATTACTAATTAGTTAAGCGTGGTCGCTTTGAATAGCACATCATATGATGACGATACATGTAAAATCTACTGACTAAGAAGATACTAAAGAAATACCAACTGTTCAAATATATCTGTCAATTCTCTAGTAACTAATGAATAAGATTTCAGCACAAATGTTTTAAGATGAAAATAAATATAGAAAATGAGTTGCCAGCAAAATACTGCGTACAAATCGTTAATTATATTGGATTCGAACTATGTACATGCTTGTTTATATATATATGGGCGTTTGTGTGGATACGTTACTGTTATGTTACCGTAATATATGTTACATATATATATATGTATATATGAAAGCACTGGACAAAGGATAATAAAGAAAAATAGACGGATAGCAACGCTTTTGTAAGAGACATATTCAAACAGAAGCGTAACAGATTCCTCCCTCACACTAGAACATCTATAAAAACAATGCATGCCATAACGTACAGTATACATCTATATCGTTACCAACCGGTCTGCTTCATACTGGTCTGTCTGTTAGAAACAATTTAAAAGAAAAGAAACGCATCAATCAGTTTATACCAATATACAACAATCTAATATATTTCAACATTGAAATATCAAATATACAACAATCTAATATATTTCAACATTGAAATATCACACAATCAAGTTGTACAAAAGCTTGCATAAGAAGCTTTGAGTATGATAAGCTAATGTTGATATACTTTAATAGTTGTTTACCTCGCACCTGTCTCCGTTATATATTTCTAAACAGTTCTTTCTATATGTTTTATCTTTGAATCCCATTCTTTGGCACAAACAGAAAGGTGTACTACCAAACAAACAGCGGTGTGTGACCTGATGCTGCTGTCGGTTGGTAATGCTGCAGACCAATTTACAAAATATGTCCATCCTTGATCAAAAATAAGATATTGACGTTTAAACCGCAACATCATTAATTTTTGCAATTCCCGTAACAGTGTTAACTTTATCAATATTTCGTGCATGTCAAGGATGCTGTTTTGAATTTTAAATTTCCCATGTTTATGCAACATATTGTTTTGCCTGTTAGGTTATATTTTAACTTCATCATTACTTTGTCATGTTTGGTTTACAAAGATGATTAACAATGGAAGGTATTATGTTTTTGTCAATATGAACGGATTGATTTATACGTTGGCAATGCTCAAAGAACTGATTGAAGAATATAATTTAGTGCTTTCATGTATTTCGAAGAATCCTAGGTATTATCTGAGCATGAAATTGGATCTATTTTGTCAAATTCCGTTATGCTACTAGTTAAAGCCGCATTATTACAGACAAAACTATCTCAATTTGTATTTAGGTAAACGACCTATAACTGCGAACCACCTAGGTACATATAATGTATGGCGGGTGATAAACCTTTACGATAGTCACCTTAACACATATTTCCCATGAATATACCCCGAATCTCATTTACATTTAAAGATCATAAATCATTTTAGGACATAATTTGAGAAGGTATGTGACACTTAATTATATACCTTAACTTCAGTAGATTCAATAACGACATTGATAAATAAATAAGAAACAAGCTGCAACACATACAAGCATTGCAAACGACAAGAGAAAAATGAGAATGACTTATGGGTTTTTTTTTAGATAGTAGCATAATTTTGACACAACACTGGACTTTCTTTGACATTTTAATAGACATCCCAGAAAATAACAATTCAGATATTTAATAAGATCCATTTTTCAAACTCTGTACAAAACAAAACTACATATTCCCGAATTGGAGGTAAAGGATGGTCGTTAATGATAACAATAAATAACCAAGTAGACGAAACTAATAACAAGAGCCAACACTGGCTTGTGACAAGATCGAACACTATCCATCCTCGAGCAAATTTTATATGAAAGTTAATAAAAAATACTGCAATTGACTACAATACAAATACAAATAAATACAAGAGTACTGACACGTACTGACATGTGTTAAATTAAGACATCTTCAATGTAGTACTTCCTTCTTGTACACCAGTCAAATTCGATCAATATTTCATGTTTCCGTCAAAACCTAACTTGCAAAGTACGTTGTTTTAAATACTTTAGCTAAATATATGACCTTGACAGTTAGTCAAATGCCATACACATATTAACCGGTTCAGAGATGTTATCTGACCTTGACCTTTGACCTTTAAATTTTGAACCTTACTCATTTGATACCTTGTTTGATTGTGACCACCTTGGCTTCATAATGTCATAACAACATCTTAAGCAGTCAAAAGAAACAAAATAGAACATACAGTATCTACTTAGTTATATATTGAGTAACGGTGACCTTGACCATAGGTTTTTTGAGCCTGCATTTCACATCTACACTCAAAATTGAAACGCCACATAATGTTTCATTATTTAGCCCTCTGTTTTCTGAGATAACGTCCGGAAACGAAAGTTCTGACGGATAAACGGACATAAGAAAAAACGGACATATGGACGGACACTGTGGATTTCTATAGATAACCCGTACGTTACCGGGCCCGATTAATTTTTTAGAACACCGTTAAGTTTGACCTGTCATGAATATAGTTTATTGTCGTATGCAGGGTTGTCGTACTTAAGCGGGCCTTGATCATCGTACATGGCTGGATCACTAAAATGTTCCTTATCAAAGGAGTTCCTGTTTCGAACATTATCTTCCTGTTTGATGAGGTCCCCTTTCTTCCTGTGTCTGAAAACCAAACAATAATAAAACAATTTAACATTGAGGGTCGCCGGCGAAATACAAGAATGGTATGTAAGGTAGTATTGCAATTTCAAACTACATGTATTTAAATATAATCATTAATATCATATCAACTTGTTATGAATTCTTCAATAGGTATTAATTATATCATAATCATAGGGAGGTTTCTACGAATAACAATATAGTTTCATTCCATCAAGTTGTTCATTATCATGATTTTATCATTTTCGCGATTTTATTTGAAGATTGGTCTTACCTTCTTATATATATAACATAGCACACAATGAGGATGATCACGATGAGTACAAACACCCCACAGGCGATCGCCACCGGCAGTATCCAGTCATCCTAAACGGAATATATAAACACTCAGATTAAACACACAATATTACGAAAGTATATATAACCAACAATGAACATTCCGTACACTAACACAGAAGACTCTCACTTCAAAAATACCATTTTAGCTTGTGTTTGGTGCTTATTCATCTTTCCGGATTTGATTCATAAATCGATTGTCAAACTCCTAACCAAGATTCTGTGTTTAAGACACTCGGAAAAGCACAAGAGAATAAGACAAGGTGTTCCAGAAGAGTAAGCGTCTTTTGCAACATCGGCGACACCTGCCATGTAAATCTTGGTCATATACAAGTAAACATCAAGTTCTCAAAATTGAGTTATTTATTAGAGGCTCGTGGCAAAATAAAACTGAAACTGTCATCCGTAGGATAACCTAAATACCCCCCCCCCTCCCACCGCAGATGCCGGTAGTTTATAATCCTTTACTGACTTTTGACGGTCAACTTAGAGAAATAGGAATTTTCTTAAGAAACTCTTCATTTTGAATTTAACATTAAGGGTGATGAAGATCTCCAAAAAGGTAATTTCTCAAAAAGGAACGTAACTCCCTTAAAAGAAGTCGAAAACTGAAATCAAAATGCTGATGCACAACTACATAACATACTGATCGTTCATGTGAATTTGACGGTCAACTTAGAGAAATAGGAATTTTCTGAAGAAACTCTTCATTTTGAATTTCACATTAAGGGTGATGAAGATCTCCAAAAAGGTAATTTCTCAAAAAGGAACGTAACTCCCTTAAAAGAAGTTGAAACCTGAAATTAAAATACCGCTGCACAACTACATAACATACTAATCATTCATGTGAAGCTTCAATGAAATGATGATGGACTGTAAGTTAAGACAGATTTTCTGGACAAGTTAGTTTTCATCAAAGGACATATCTCCCTTTAGAAGAATTGAAATATGGAATAATACAGTTGAAATATTAGCAGGATATATCGTTGTGATATGAATACTCCTACTGACATCCAAAGAGAATTAAAAAAATTTTAGTGTGTGGGGTTTTTTCATGTCTTTTTGTGTTAAACAAGTGTCTTCAATATCGGTTATACCATTTCAGTGAAATTTATTTAAGTCAAATAACCCTATTGTGAGGAAAAAAGCATAATCCCCCCAAAAAGGGTTCAAAATCTAAAATTAAAATGCCGATGCACAACTACATGCGTACTGATCAGTCACGTGAAGTTTCATCGAAATCTGCCAGGTAGTTAAGGAGGAGATCTCCGGACAGATTACTGCGGACGACAGACAGACAGACAGGATTATTTCAGTACCCCCGCCCCTTCTAACTTTCTTGCGGGGGGTATAATTATTGAACAAAATATTCGAATACTACACAAAGACAATTCTATTGTTTTCATAATTATATACTGTCCATACCTTTTCATCGTCCTCCACTTTCTCCATTTTGGAATACATTGATTGTATGTTAGAAGTCAGCTGGGCCTCATTTGGTCGTATTAAGTCCTCAACATCTCCATTGTCTTTTCGTGTCACAATATAGTCCACATTTGTAGCATGTTTTCTGTGGAAAGTTAAAACTTCAACGTTATGATACCATATTGATTTATATAACCTGTAATTACAACTGACAGCATGCTGAAGAAAATTAATTCAAAATTTGTGTTGGTAAACTTGATAGATAAGAAGAAAACAAATAACAGTAGACTTATGCACCCTGTCTGCAACAATCACTGTAGGAATAGTTCCTTTTGTTACATATCAAAACCAAAGGAATTCCAAGATGAAAAACAATTCGATTTGTATTGTAATATACTTTCTTTTTATCAATTAAATGGATGTGAAACATATATTTCGTTCTTTTTTTATTCAACTCGTGTTACATACTTTTGGAATAGTGTAGATAATGTATTATTTCAGCAAAAGGGTATTAATCGAAAAAAGAAGGCGACAATTAATGGGCATACTTTGATGACAACTATTGATGTAATGGCTCTATACATTAAACATCACTCAAATTGATTTTAACTTAGGGTAAAAGTGATTCTCACCCAGAGGGGTCTGTGACATTGGTGATGGACAATTCAAATCCAAGGTCATCTTCATTCAAGTCTGTAAATGTACATAGTAATGATTTACATATAGGGATCTTACGTTACATGAGTGTCCGTTTAAAAAAAATTTATGGAATTCAGTATACAAATTTAATCGTTTAAATTAAATTATTTAACGATTATAGCTAATTAACTAATTCCATATAACATTGATACAAACTTTTTATTCTTTTATCACATATCTGATATCAGAAAATATATCAAGACTCTCAAATGATTTTTTTTGACGGAACGATTTTCACCACTGAAATAATGATATGACGTCATAAAACGTACTTTTTTTGTCTATAACGTCATAATAGTTTCATTGCACAAGTGTAAAACCATATTTATGTCATGGCCGTATGACGGAATGGGTTGTTACCTGGATTTTTCTTAAGGAAAGCGGTTTTGACAGCACCCTTGACCTTGTCCTTGTCGTCCTCACTAACTTGACCTTTGACCTTGAGCTGTGCAGCCAACCGTGGCTGACACATGCACAGCTTTGTGTTTGCAGCCCTGAGATCGTCACTGACCTCTTGGTCTGAGGGTGTGTCGACAAACATGGGGCTTGGCTCCTCCTGGTTCAGGGCCACAGTGAACTCCACCGGACTAATCTCATGACTGTACGTGAAACAGTCACCACGAAAAACATGATAAAATATACACGATTGTACATGAAAAGAAAAAAGTCTTTCATTTTCATCACAGAGTACACTGTATCATAGGCGGATCCTGAGCCCCCCCTAAAATTTCTCAATTGACCATTTTTTGCAAGAGTTAAAACTAAGAATTTCATCATCAGGTAGCATTGCAAAGCATATATTGGGAAGACATATTTATAAGAAATCGGAGCTACGCCCTAAATCAGACTTAAACAGTTCATAATAATTGAGTGTAATATATGATATACGTCTGGCAAATATACTAACATAATAGCAAGAATGCCATCAATGCTTTGCATTTAAATAAATGTTAAAGATATTTATAGAAGAAAATGGGAACATATTTACGGATCATTTAATTCCAATCACTTAGGCCAGGATATATAATGTAGTTGGAATAAATTAATTTAAAGGAGTAGTGATTACAAATCTTACCCGTCATCGTCCACTAATTTGTAAGATTCAGCGGCAGCACGCTTGTTGCGATGTTGTGATTGCTTCAATGATACTTTCAGCATGCTGGCGATTTCTGTAAGGATACCCAGACATTTAAAATAGATTTATATTTCTTTAATCCTGCTGTTAAATAACTTGTAACACGGACGTCATCATGAACAAAATATTCTAGAGGGATCTTTTATACCAATCTAAGTAAGATTTTCATTAGTTAATGCACAATGTTAAACCGGTATATAATGCAGTATAGATGATTGTAAAACAGGATGGCTGTTTCAGTTACCTGCATTCTTTGAGGTCCAAGTTGTCTGTATTGCTCCAGCAATACTTGTGAAATTTAGCGTGGTCGAGGTGCCCTGTACATGCACTTTGTTGTATTTGAGGGAGGCTTTTCCACACTGACGAAGGTTAACTGAGGTCAAAGCTGTCTCAACCTCATCGTAAGATGGTGGCTTAATACCCAAGTCTTCTGGGTCAGTCTTGTTTACGCTGACCACATACTCGACCTTCATTGTGAAGAAGTCCCTAAAAAGCAAAACAGTAGATTTTGATGTTTATGGAATGTTATTTGTTTTCCTATCGCAAAACTTTGATGAGCAAATATCAATATATGTCATAATATAAACATTTCAAAAGTTAGATTATTACGTATGAACGTTTTGTTTTACTTATATTAGATAATAATAAAAATTCAAAGAAAACTGCATGTTGTCGTAATTACATTAGATCGCACACGCTCTTATATTCAGTGATCCATACATTGCAGAAGTACATACCATAAAGATGTCACAAACTTCTCCTGTGAGATAATATTCAGATCAGTAGTTCCTGCTAAAACACAAACAGTTAAAATGTATGGTATGATAACATAAAATATTAATAAAAAACAGCAAAACATTTATTATTCAAGGTCACCTATAAAACATGAAAACTGGAAAACTATGATCAACAAGAAGACTATGATGCTTAATATGGAGGCAAGTCTTACCTAAATCTGTTACAAAAGGCAATATAAATAGCTAGGGAAACATTAAAAGACTCTCACCCATAGTTTTAAGTTGCCATGCCTGCATTAGTGCCTGTGACACAAGCGTTTTATTCACCCTGATTCCGCCCAGGATATACACACTCCTGATACGTCCTCCATAGGATTTGCTCACGTTAAACTTATTGCGTAGATCTGTCGATTTGGTTAAGGCGGTGGAAAGCTTGGTCTCCAGGTCCGGAATAGACTTTTCCCAATTTTCTGTAACTTTGCCACCGAGTTTTACGGCGTAAAATAATTTGTTCATTGTAGCTCTGAAACAAATTTACAAAATGGCGTTGTTACGTGAAATAAAATAGACAGATAGGATCTTTATTTGTTGTAAAAATGTCGGCATGCCGCTTAGATTTTATAAATGAACTATTTTATAAAAAGGTGCAAAATGTTCAGGACATTCAGTTTTAACTATAAATGTGTGCAGACATGATTGTGTCGGTTACAAGGGTGCATAAACCATTGTCGGATCACAATAATCAATGTTTACATTTCTAGGGAACTTGAACTCAATATACAATGCACCTACCAAAGTGTTTGAAAGTTTTTTTTCGATAAACTTTTCAGTCGGCGTATAAATACAGCACTAAAGTAGTGCAGGAAGTTGTCCTTTTTCTGAACGGTTTACAAACTGGCGTTTGTTTCATTTTTTCAGATTGAATAACCATGTTTGTGCTGTACCATTTTATAATTGTTATCGATACAAAAAACAGCTATGAATTTCATGGGGATGAAATCATACAGTGAGTGTTGACATCACACGTCTTGTCAACTTCTGCTGCATAGACATGCACAAGTCCAATATTTAAGAAATTGCCCAAAAATATCATTATCAACCTGAATGTAAATATAAGGATTGAATCCTGTTTTGTTGAGGTTTCTGGGATATTAACCTCAATGGGTCCAGAAACTTAGTTGATATGAAGTGCTTGTCTGAAGACCCATTGAACAAGATTCAATCCTTAAATTGATCAAAGATATTGAAGATAAAATTGAGTTCAGAAGTTCATGAATGTCTTTTTTTCTGGAAAACTTGCGTCAAGAGACAGAATGACAAACGGACCGATGATAAGAAGAACGGACAGGGGAATTACAATATGCCCCCGCCCCCACCCCTTGCCAACTTTGCAGGAGAGTATGATGAATATTCAGCTTTTTTTCTAGTATTATAATTATTGATATCATAAGGACGACTACAAATTACCTAACTTAAATACAATTTTTGAAAAATAGCAATTACAAACCGGGTTTCCTTGGATTGGAACTTTTGATTTGTTACAACTTCAATCTTCACATCACCTGCAAAAATAAAGTATGTGAAAATCAGTACAATGTACATTATCATAATAGCTTAAAGTAGCTATCAAACAATTAACACACAGTATAAACTATAAAACTTGCTATATCATACTATTACTTGGTGTAAAAGAATAATGTTTGTGTCTAAAATAACAGAATCATAAATATGATACAGTCACTAATAATGTGTGGTGACGAATTGAATTGAGTGTTTTGGCCCCGAGGTCATAAAACACACTTAGTAAGTTTTTGCTTAGACAATCAAGTATCATATTTATTTTTGTGACGTTACATGTGATTAAATTCAGAAAAGATCATTTCATCATACTGGAGCCTTATTCTCTTGTACTTTTACGAGGGTCTCCATGTACATTTTTTCTCTGTTCATATTTTGCCTCTAGTTCAATCGATTTTGAGTTAGGATTATGGTCTTGTTGACGCTTTGGTATTCTCTGATTTTTTTCACACATACCAGAAACATCAGCACCCCACACGTCACGGATTGTCTGCTCCAGTTTTAATCGATCAGACATGGTCACTTTTGTTACGTTCTTTGCAAGTTTTAGTCCAAGTTGGAATAAACCACTCATGCGGAAAGTCTCTTTTTGACCGCTATACACATGGCCAGACTGACCACTAGACGTCCAGACGGACGACAGGGACGATCGTGCCGGTGATGCCTGGTAATTCGGGGTCAAGGTCATGCTGTTCTTCTCCAAGGCATATACCAAAGTTGACAATTTTAACCTGTGGCAAAATTTAGAAGAAAGTAGATTATCAAATAAATTCCAAAAACATCTGCAAGTAGTTAAATTATCAAAAACTAGAATCTATACGAAAATACGTCTCAGTCTAACAAGTGAGCTTGATTATATCTCAAAAATATATCTTATGGTTCTTTCCTTTGAAAAAAGTTAAAAGGCCTATATTTGCTATCAGTGTTATTCAGTTAGTACTTTGATCGAACGTCGTACCAAATTAAGGTCCAGATCTATTTTTAGTTTGGAATTTCCAAAATAATGGCACTTGGTCACGATAATGCCAGAACAATTTGCAAAAACATTAATATGTTCAAATTTTCGAAATGGAATCTAAGGAAAAGTTTTAATGAGTTCGAAGAAAATGTACAATATATATCTGTTTTTTCTGGAAATTGCACTTAAACAAGAATTAATGATGATTTCTAGCACGTCTGAAAAATTATCTTCAAAGTTAAGACAATCTGATTTTTTGCGTCCATTCTCTCATACTCTTAAATGACACGATCATATCATAAGAATTCCATTAAAGTTTGATTGATTCTTCGAGAAAATAAATGGTTCAAAGGACGTATATCTAATAGATAGGTGAGATAAATACAACTTACCCATACATTCCCACCTCTTCCTCCCTCTTAACAATGACAACTGTGTAGTTGGACGACGCCGAAGTACCTAGAGGGACATTAAAAGTTCTTATAATGTAGAAACAGACTTTACAATGAGTTATGCAAAGGAAGTTCTACACTTTCTGTTTTATTTCAGAAATGTGGTACTTTCCTGTTTTTCTGTTTAATAATGTGCTTCTCTGATTTATTTGAAAAGTGAAATACCATTAAATCAAATGGGTCTGCATTTCCTCACATGTAAATAGTTTTAGATATTTTGTGAAATGGTCATGATCATATATTGGAACACTCTTGATAAACTTTATATCAGAGCATGCTGCTGACTAGAGATTCTCCTTAAGAACTGTTTTTCTATAAGCACAAACGTGTTGGAATGGACTTAACTCTTCTTATGTTTGTAATTTTTTACAAATTTGAAAGTTCTTCAGCCAAGCGTGCACCTGGCTAGATTTCAATTGTATTTTGGCTGTTTAGAAGAAGTCAAGTAAAGGTTTTAAAAATCTTATCCTTAAACATAACTGACGGTTATTCTCAGGGACACACTTGATACAAACAAACGCTATGTGCTGCTTGCCAAATATTATAACTCCATAAGTTTTGATGTATTCAACTTACCTTAACACATAAAGTCTCGGTTTGTATTAAACACGAACACAATTTGCAAGCTTTTACCGTGAGCTTTGGAAATGTCTGTTTCCTTGTCGGACATTACCAGTAAGTATAGTGACTTATGTAACCTTGTACTAGTGTACCTACCTCCAGGAGCGTCCTGTCCTGTCCACATGGTCTGTATGGCGCGAGAGATCGCTGCCATGTTGAATGGCCCATGATGGCCCTGTAGAGACAGTGTATAACAGTCGTGGTAGTCGGTTTCCTCTTGGCCGCTGTACACAGTCACACTAAGATTGCGAACTAACTGATTAGTGTCCGCCATTACTGTTACAGACGGGTACAGCAGTGATCCATTGTTCTCCACAAAGTAATGATATTTCGTCAGAGTTGTCCTGGTAACACATTATAAAACATAATTTCAAAAAAGGACGTTAATGATATATATTTTTTTAATTATTAAAGTTGTACATGTCGATTTGGTGGCTTCTAAACTGTCCAACTACATTTGTATTTCACTACTTTTTTATCAGCCATAACAAATATGATGACTTGACATGTGTAACAGATGCATTTAGCAACAGCTAATACTAATAACAGCACAGATAGCAACAACCGTAGCATGGTTCAAAGTTTGCGATTGTATGCCCTTATTTCATATTTCAAAAAATGCCTGTTCAAAGCACTTACCCGTTTTGACCAATAAACTCTTGTCGTTTCAGGTTACTTATAACTGCATGTACTGCTGAAATAAAGAAATGAGCCAACTTAAATAAATTAAACAGACGTAAATATTAATCATTAAGTTTTCTGATAAATCTTTTCAATAATTAATGTGCAAAGGAAACCAATAATGATGAGACACAAGATGTTATCATGAACAAATAAAAAAGATATGATCCTAATGGTGTTACATTTGGGTCAATTCCAAAATTATCTATTACAAAACTTTATGCTTATTTAGACGAGAAAGGAAGGTACCCATTTGGGCATTTCTGCAGCCTATCAGTGATAAAGCTAAAATTTAACATTTTGCAGGAAGATACTAAGAGGTCAGCTGCATATTGTTTTTTACTCAAAACAGTCAAAAATTGTTGTGGAAGTTATTTTGAACTGGAAATTGCAGGAACATTTTTAGTTTTTGCAGTTTCTGCTAAATAAGAAGCACATTTTAAGTTTTAAGTAGAAACAAGGTAAAAAATAGATGAAGTTGGTCAAGTCACATAATTTCTATCTGGCCTATTTTGATATCAAATCCTTTAGGAAAATTTACCGACTCCAAAATGGATTGACAACAATTATCGCGCTACATGGAGATCATAATATATACTTGGCCTGTTACAGACCCCGCAGGGCTCTATGGGACCTTGTGCCCCTAACACAAGTCCCATAGAGCCCTGTGGAAATGGTTATGCTCTGTATACGATACTGCCTAAATTGATATTGTAAACGTTCTTAATTTGGCACAATCAAATTTTAGCGCATTGTCAGTTTTTGACATATGATCGCAATAATGTATTCGCGCACCCGTGGTAATTACTATAGAAGAGGCATATAAAAACTCAAATTAGCGCAATCATATTTTAGCGCAATACTCTCATCGTGAAAAGCGTTGAAATAAAAATACCGCAAAAATATGTACGTGTACAGTAGTTTATCCTCAAATACTCGCCAAAATATCAAAAATTCTCTTTCATGATTACTAATTTTAACGCATGAATCCTATATATAACACAACAAATGAGTTATGAAAAATTATACATATTGAAAATCCTTGAGTTTTGCATAAAATGTTATCGCGACGGATATTGTAGCACGAAAATTAAATCAGGTCGTGCTTTGAGGTACTAACCATTTTGCACCTAATGGTTTTATATTGTTCTGTATACTCATACTGTATCAATTTTAGCGATATGTTTGTTGTTTTTTTTTTGCGAAAGAGTGCTGTCGCGAATATAGCGAAAACTAGACACTCGCTTAAATAACCTAATATACGGTATTTTGAAGTATTTGTTTAGAACCACGCGCTCGAAATATTAACGTGAAACAGAAATGAAAAGGGGATAGTATCCTTTTACTAATAACTCACTTTTGGAATAAATAGTACGGTATAAAGAGCACTGATATATATTTACCAGGTACCCCGATTTGGGTACAGTTGTGTATTATGACTTCCTGTTAACAGGTGACATGTCTTCATGCTGACATGTATACATACTATGCTGTTTCCATGCTGACATGTATACATACTATGTTTCCATGCTGCTGTCAGTTGTGTCTGGATAAGCTGTGTTATCGCTGTTGAGACCTGGCCAACTAAGGTCAGGCCAAACATGTCTGAGTACGACCGAACTATACTTTGACCCAGCTTGTACCCAGAGCCAAGCCCCGCGCCGGACAAGGTCTGGTTTAGGTTGTTAGCTGTCAGCTGGGTGTGGCGGGACGGGTCCAGTGTAGTACCATTTGTAGCAACAACGTAGCTATATCGCCAAGCAAACTGTCTGCAAGTTACAAATAACATTCGTGTTAGAATACAGTGGACTACACTTAATATCACCCCTGTTAATATCGCATTCCTCTTTATATCATGTTTTTACCAAGCACCATTTTTTCTCTTTATATAATATCTTTATATCATGTATTTTGAGGTGAATTCCTCTTAATATCATGTTTTTTTAACCAGTCACAAAAAATATCTAGAAAATGATGTCATTGCCATTGAATTCAGATACAACTTGTACAAAATATTGCAAAGAAAATAAAAAAATACCCCCATTAATGATTGAAATGATTGAATTGAAATAGTGTTATCTACATATTGAAACATCTTCATATGTATATTGAATAGCTTACTTTTTGTTATGGAGATTGGTAATGCACTAGATTTAGTGGAAAAGCATGTTTCTCTTAATGTCACATTCCTGTTAATATCATGTTTACGTCTGACAAATGCTACATGATATAAAGAGGGGTGCACTGTATATCCCTTAATTTTGACTGCACTCTTCCTACCATTACATTTAGGCATGAATATGTGTGAATGTTGGATATTATAACTGCAACTTGCCCAAAGCAATTTGTTTAGTTGACCTTCACTAAAACGAAAGATGTCTGAGAGAAATTCTGGCTCCAATCTCAAAACATTTTAAAGGGGTTTATTTATATCAAGATTGATCCTTTCTCTTTATTGTGAGTGTACCTGAATATATATTAGGACCTATGACAAAAAGAAATCCCCAATGAAATTGATCTTAACTTCTTCGAATCAAAACTAAAGACGACTGTCTATTGGTTTTTAGTTTCTACAATCAATCTTCAAATTATGCATGCTTTTTAGAAAAGGAAAAATTTAGGGGATGGATTGAAGCTGTTCGTTTTTATGACCGTTTTGTAATGTGGTCGAGGTATTGTTGTGAAATTTTGGAAAGATTGCTAATGTAGATTCTGAGAAGTACAATGTAGCAATGACGATATGCAACTATCGGCGGCCCCTTTATAAGTTTTCCAACGGTTAAGCATACAATTACAGGTATGTGTTAATATCAAATAAAAAATACCTAAATATATTCGTACACTACATACGCCTGTGATAATAATTGAATCTTCACATGTATAACGAAATTAATAGTCCTTACCCACTAGTCTGGTCCACCACTTTGTCTGTCCGAAAGGCCACAACCTTCAAGGACGATGTCTGTAAACCTACAATAGAAGAGGTCACTGTCAAGTCACATTCAAAATTATTAAGTCGATTAATATGAATTATTGAATATCACCGAACTTTCAATAGTTCATCAGTAGGGCGCTAATTAAGCATGTAAACCCTATGAAAAAGCCATAGACCATTTTGTATGTCATTACCTAATGCAAAGTGATGAAACTTTCGAAAAAGGTCTTTACACTGGAACTCTCGTTAGGAAGTTATACGCTAATTAAATTAATGTTTACGTCATACGAACTGACGTGGTTAAGCACTCTCCCCCTTATTATCTACTCCTACAGTGCATGCGAATACTAAAACAGAAGGATGAAGGACAATACCCAACCCCTAAACAAATTAATTTCAACCCCTTTTCCTATTTTCTTACCATTTTGTCCAGCAGCAACACTTTTCAGAATTCCTGTTTTGACCTTATCCTCATCCTTGAGCTGAACCCGCCTGCTGACCACGAAGCGGTAAGCCTGAGATAACCGGTAAGTTTTGGTTACTCCAAGCACCTTGTATCTGACCCCTAAGGGACTGTTCGTATCCACACCCTCAGCTAGTCGGGCCGTGCTGACCTCACCCACAAGTCTTGGGTTGATGGGAGAGTAACTGTCTTGGCTGGATACATGGTAAGATAACTTCCAGAAGACGTGTCTGTTCAGGAAAAAGAGAAGCTTTAAATGAATTTCATTTGCTTCCATTTTGTTTTCTTATATTCATTATAGCTTCAGATTGACTAAATTACACACGCAGTAGTTGTACAAGAGTATTTAAGTGCAGATTCTTCTCAGCCATTCCATCAGAGAGACAGTGACAACTGGGTGACTATCAACAGTGATCTGTTTTTAATATTTTGTAACAACTACAGCATCATTTGAACATAGAACCTTAGGAAGTTATTTACCAAAAACCGTAAAAAAAATCGTGATGTGATAAGTCCCACAAAAACAACATCTTCAAAGGAATTGCAGTCTCTCATAACAATTATTGTAAAAGTTTTCCAGCAATAATTTCGATAAATACGATCTGTAAGATTAATTACCCTTGAGCGTCAATCACTTGTTCCTGTTTCATCAACGTCACACTCTTTGTCATTTTCTTATCTGAAACAAAAACAAACCACTGTTGCTAGAATGGGGAACCTACCTCTTTTTCCACGTTACATAAAAGATTCAGTTCTTTCAAATAAAATTCAAAATCAAAGAGAAATAACTCCAAAACAATTTACAATAACTCCAGGTATTAACAATACACCATTTTAAGGATTCTGTGAAACACATAACATATTATGTATCATTTATTGCAACTGACTGAAATAAAAAAAGAGGTAGCTCTATCAAATAGAGATGGAACTCCAACTTGAAATCTTTATTTACAATTGCTGCAGTTAATACACTTATAGTAATCTTAAAGATGACATAACACACACATATGCTGCCCCTTTTGAATTTGGTAATAGTTACAGTATGCCGAAAAAATTAATTAAACGGCACCATACAACTGTTTCGTCCTCCTAGGACTCTTCATTGATTCTAAGGGCTAAAAGTTGGGAATCCAAAATTTCTAAATTAATATAGAAGCAGAAGTGTCGGGTGCGTAACACCTTTTATTTATGAAGTAAAACTAAACTTGTTCTGTTTAATTTCAAATCTTAAACTCCTTAAACTTCAGCTTTTCATTTTGTTTTTTATTAAGTAATGCAATCTCACTGTATCTGGAGGCGTTATTTGATAAGAGACATTGCCCTTGCAAATACCTTTTTTCCAGACGGTTGTAAGATTGGCCTGAACACTAAGGTAATCCTGAACAGCAACACGTTGATTGACATGGAGATGGTATAGATCTCGATAGCTGACGGTACCCACAGCGTTGTTCTCGTCCAGGAAATGATACGTGTTGTTACTGCCAGTTCTCGTCAGGTTCAGGAAAGTCTTTACGCTGTTGACGGACAGCTGTGAGACTTGTGCTCTATTTAGCTGTCTCTGGTTGTTTATTGTGATCGCATACTTGACATCCCACATATTTCTCCTTAGAAAAATCAGAGAATAAAAGACATTTGAAGAAAAAAATGAAATAAGATATACCTAACACGAGGCCTTAGGGACCTGACATATTCACCTTAAAACAGTTTCGTTAGCGTTCTAGTACTATAAATATCGACAAGCTAAAGGCTTAATAGCATGATAGATGTTGAAATATGTTTTTATCAAACTTATTTTATTCTTCAGAATATCCGGTGTTTTTTTTTCATATGCAGCTCAAGTTAACTTGCCATATGGGTAAAACACCACCTTGCATCAAGCTGGGTCTGCAAGCATTTGTTTTTTTTTCAGAAAAAAAAAAATTGACTTATGTAACCTTGGATTTCAGTCATTTCTGTTTACTTATGTCATGACTTCATGCACCTTAGTTCAGAAGATGAAGATTGAGAGTTTCTACATATTTGGCCCTGGTGAACTTTAACATTAGTCAACGAACTTTATTTCTCCAATTTTGTCTGCCAGCAAGACTATGCATGCAGCATGTAATGAATCTAGGTGACATAGTTTTCCCGAAGATACAATGCCTCTCATCCTGAAAATATATGTCCTGGTCATTTATTTATCAAACTCTGCAGTTCCTTGTGTTAACAAGAAACTGAACAAATACCATAAATATCGGGCTTTTGTTATTTTTTTTATTAAACTTCTTTCTGTGTTTTATATCCATTCATATTTTCAAGAAGAACTTGATGAATCTCACCTTTTCTCCGTCACTACTTCATCCTGGAACAGAATCTTTGCGGAGAGGTGGAAAATATCTGTAATATCAATTAACATGAGTTTTTAACTAGCTGTCCCACGTGTGTGTATCAACATATGATAAGACAATGCCGTCACCAGTGCTGTGATATAGATGTTCGTGTGCATGATATTGTTTTACTGTAAACACTTCTGCTTAGCTTTAAACTTCATTGAAGGAATACCTCTTTTTTATCCAACGAAGGTTCCAAATTAGCATAATGGATCATATTTTGCACAATAAGAATTGAAACCATATATTACCTTCAACGCCCACCTTCAACTTGGATAAAGTGTCAGAAAGTCCTGCGTTATGTCCAATACTATATACAGAGGCTGTCACTGTGGATCAAGAGAAAACAGTAGCATTTATACAGTATATGTGTGTTTTTACAAAACAAAATTTCCCTTCTTGTTAAGACTGATATGTAATTGTAATGCTATCTAGCGTTTTCAAATTATTAAATCATGTTTTTGAAAATAACAGTTAATGTATTTATCCTATGTACCAGTATTAGTTATTAATCAATTTTCAGCTGCAAATTAAGTTAAAGTAAAGAATAACATATTTGATATAAAGCACACAAACTCAAAGTTATTAAGCAACAAGATGCCCATGAGTTATATTATATTGATACTTGTTTTTCATCTTTCATATATTATCCTCAGATATTTTTCTTAGTTAGACTGACTATGTTGTCACAATATCTTAGGGATTGTTTGGGGGGAATTTTATAACTCTCATTAGGTAATTTTCAAAAATTACAAAAGGCATTCGCTATAGCATTTATTTCACATTCGTTAAGACACTTGCTTTTGAAAATTAACTTACTCGAGTGAGTGTCTTTTGTATTTTTTAAAATTAACTTAAGAGAGTGATATTACCAAATAAAACATTCACGAGTCGTGTCAACTGTTTCTACCACAATCTCAGTCAGAAACAACTGGAGTGTGACTTGATTTGAATAACAACTATCCACGCTTTTCTGACAAGGCTGACGAAAATAAATAAGAGAATTCCGAAGTGTTTTCTGCTTCATCGACGACACCCGCCATGTAAATCTTTGTCACATCCAAGTAAACATCAAGTTCTCAAAATGAGAATTGAGTTTGACACATATTTCAACAGTCACTTATTAATATCAAAAATGGCTTTATTTTACTTTCGGCAAACATTTCATGACAACAATTTTGTAGACAAAAGCTTTTAAGTACTGAAACTATGCTACATGTTTATTCCTTTAAATCTTAACGATAAATATATAATTCTCAATTTGAGGACTTGATGTGACAAAATTTACATGGCGGGCGTCGTCGATGAAGCAGAAGACGTTTACTCTTCCGGAACAACCGGTCTTATTCTCTTGTACTTTAACAAGGGTATTCATGTCAATCTGTCCTTTGTTCATATTTTGCCCCTGGTTTGATCGATTATGAGTTCGGATTATGATTTTATTAACGCTTCGGTATTTATTTATCCCTCAAAAGTCTGAAAGTGTATTGAGAAAATATAAACTGCAACATCATGATATCTAAGCTAAGATATAATTTATGAATTTAACTTTTCTGTTCTACTTACTGTTTGGTGGGGACAGTTGTACACCTGATGGACGTGGCTCGGCAAAGGCATATCGGAGTGGAAAGAAGTCATCCACTTGTAGCAGGAATATGCTTCCCTCAAATCCCTGTCCCGTAGCTCCTGTATCTACAAATATGCAATAGTTACAAAACCTTATCAAAGTTTCAACAATTGTATTTACCGTTAATGTTTTACTAGCTTACATCATCAGTGATATGTTTCAAATATGTTTAATGAAGTGCTGTACCATGAAAGCAGCAGACACGTACCACAGCATTTAATTGACTGTTATACGAGCATTAAAAGGTCTAACTCCAAACAATCACATACCCAAACCCAAATTCATGGATTGTGCTTATGCCAAAGTGTAAAGAAGTGATAGGTAAGCTACCCATCTTTGGTTAGATGAAATGCATTTTGAAGATCTGTATATATCATAGAAGATTTTGTTATATGTGGATGTACCCTCCTAGTCCGTATTTCATAGAATGTTTTTTATATAATCTAAATAACTTGGTAAAAACAAAAATTCATGTACCTTTTCAGACCTTGGTATAACATAAAAGACATCGGTAGACCGTAGAAAATGTAATCTCGAGATAAGGCTGTAGGGATTGGGTCATTTTAGTATGGAATTCCAGAATAATTTTGGAATCGGAGTCTTAAAGCTGTTTAGGACTATAGGAATAAATGTGGAATCAGACCGTATTTTAATAGACGATTAGTTTCTAAAATATGTTTGACAACAATAAATCGAATATCTTTTTTTCAAAGTCGTCTTATTTTAGATTTATATTTATCAAATGTTTTGGCATTTTTTAATTTAAGAGCATTTTCGTATGAAAAAAGATCTATACCCTTCCGCTGACAACCATCATGTGAATCTAGATGTGAATAATATCACCAACGCTCAGATACAGTTCATTCCCAAATGAAATATTTGGATAGGCACATAAATATTAATCGCTAGACAAAACTCAATTGTACAATCATTATGAAGTACTCAATGATATAAAGTGCGAGCTTCTTACCATTGTTTCCAACATATAAAGTGGTTACAATTCCGTCTGGCTTTAGCATGGTTGTGTGATACTCGTCGCCATCATCAACCTAAAACATTCAAAATCGGTTCGAGTATGTACGTTAAATGCCCTGCTGAGTTGATAGGAACCCCAGGGAAAGGGACAGATCCCTACGTTTATCTTGGGGACATAGTTATGTTGTTGTATACGTGCCAAGCATGCGTTTATATTAAAGAGTTAAATGAGGAGAATATACAACATTCTCATTTAGAATATCATTAACTTGAGTGCAAACAATGGGTTAAAACATTTTGTGTATTTGAATTAGTACACATTAAATCAAGCGCTCTTGGATAAGACTTAAGAGTAAAATTAATTTTAAACTCGCGTAAAAATGCTCTAGAATACTTTTTTAAATTAGCGGTAATTTTCTTGTCTAATATGCACCACATGATTGCGAAATTTGAATGAGCGCATTGATTTGCGCCTGAAAGGCGCTAATTATTATGCGAATAAACTAAAACGAAGTATAAACATGATTGACATGTATCCAAATTTGTTCAACCCGCTGATCGTATACCGTGATAATTTTCTGAAGGATGATTTAAGGTTATTAAATATTTGAACATACTTTGAGCCCTGTTGAATGAATTTTAACCATTTTTGAACAGTCTGAGTATTGAGACTTTGAATAAATATTGGGGAAATCTTAAACCCTTTTTGTCATCGACTATTACCTACAAGTGATTTAACTGGATAAACTAATAATACATCTTTCCTTCAAAATGTAATTCTAGGTTACATTGTTCCTAACATAAATTGTTAAAAGACACAAATAGAAGCAAAGTAGCCAGTGAAGCCTTTTGCTGAGGTTACTTAAAAATATACCTTTACAACTGTTATTTACTTTCAGTAGAAGATGAAGCAGAGGACGTTTACTCTTCCGGAACACCTGGTCTTATTCTCTTGTGCTTTTACGAGATTCTCCATGTAATCTTTTCTTTGTTCCTATTTTGCCCCTAGTTTAATCGATGTTGAGTTCGGATTATGGTTTTGTTGACGCGTTGGTATATTTTTGTTCGATATCTATTATACAAATAACTATGCGATGTACAACAAATCTAAAACATCATCAAACAAAATACTTACCTGCATGAAAACTGTCCATTTGGTGGTGGTCACTTGCTGTGTACGTAATTGCATCACGTGATAAACCCCGTCTGTGTAGTCAACACCTTGGGTAGTTATCTCCCCTTTTTCAAAACCGGATTCCATGATAAAGGACACAGATCCTACAACAACAGCAACACACGCATTCATATAGAGAGCTGCTGAGTTATAGCTATACAGCTATTGATCTATGGAAATGTAGATATACATACGATATCTATCGGTGCCTTCAGAAATGTAAAATATTTACTCGTGTGGCTAAAATTTTGATATTTTCACTCGTGCGTGGTGAGGCTAACTTTTTTGATATTTTGCACGAGTACGTTTCAAGACTAAAAAAAATAGCCGCTCGAGAGGAATACATATTTTTTTCATTTCAGAGCAAAATCTACTCTGGTAGCTTTTTATTTTCTAATTGTCATTTGTGAACAGTGTTTTGATTGGTCAAATCTGAAAAAGTGATATGCTTTAACAATACAAAATATCGTATTTCTCCCAAGTGAAAAATATCACTTTTTTGGAACAAATAATTTCCGATTTTTCACTGGTAATAAATTGAAAAACGTTTTAAGGAAGTTGTATTAAATCTTAGGAGGTATGTTATATTTACCAGTATTTGTTATTTTCACACTGACATAAGTGTCTTTCCCAAACTCTAGTTGTATAAGGGTTCCCTGTTTCACCGACGTGGAGAATCCAATGCAGATAACATCAAAATTGATCATCTTGTTAATGGAAACCTTGATCTGATGGCTTTGTTTAAACGTGACTGTTATTGCTGCAAAGAAGATACAAGTCATATAAAGTCGTTACTGTAAGGCTTAACATGTTACATAGAGTTACTTTAAACGAAGTTAAGGTACTCCTAACTTAACATTTCAGCAGAATCCACATTAAAATTGATACTTAATTTTGATTTCTGTTTGGAACTGTTTATATAGTGAATATTGTTTATAAACTGTAATTGTATGTATTAATAGGATGGGCTTATAACACAAAAACGCGTATGTCTAAAACAAAATATGTTACAAAAGTGATATTTGTGTTGACAAGTTTTATTTGATGGTACCCTATACCTAAATTCGTTTCATGAATACTAGATAACAAACCTCGTTTATCTGCCATCTGAGAGAGCCAGGCTTTGGCTAACTGAGTCTCCATTACAGAAGTGTCCTGGTCCAGGATTGGACTGGTCAGAAAGAGGCTGTGCAGGTCGCTGTAACTATAAGCTGTTTCAGAAGCGCCACCTATTTGAGAGGCACTACTCGCAAGTTCTTTGACTCCATTTAACAAAACTGTTGTTTCACCGGTTTCAAACGTTATCATTTCCTGGACTGTTTTATGGTCAAGGTCAGTCAACTGACTGAAGCGTATTTCTGTGCTGTTGACATCTAGAAAGTAGGTCATCTTGGATCCCAATTTGCTGTAATGAAACATCTTGAATGGTACAGTAGACCCCAGGACAAAAGTACAAATCTCTCATAGAGAGAGAGACGGCAAAACATTCTGTACCGGGGAATTATATTTGTTCATACTTTATTCATTTTAACCCAATGTTAACTGCACTGCTGTTTCACCATCCAGTGTTTCCCAATATATGCTATTAACATTGATACTTTGCATTGTTCACATATGCAAGATGTTATTTTAAAAAGTCAACAACAGAATTTACTACACTCTCTAAGCTTAATTATTTGAAAGAGTTTACAATATGCATTTGAATTTACTGGCATTAATCGAAATGTGTTATGTTGGGTTTACATAAATCAGAATTAATATATGGTCAAGACCCTGTGCGACAATAAATGTTTTCTTTCGTTTGACTTAACCTAAGATACAAAAGCCTATATATTTTGTTCCGAAGACTCACCCTGTATCTGTAACCAACTCTTCCTGTTTGACGATAGAAACGGTAACATTGCTCGTGTCAAAATCTGAAAAAATACAATTAAGTTTGTATCCAATTACATTTTTTGAAACCATGTTATTATAATTTATAAATGCTTCACCTTTAATGTAACAAGATACGTCACAAATATTACTACACAATCATGTTTTGAGAGAGCATTTGTGCATTTATTTATGTTACTCAAACTACCCATGTGATATATCAGACATGCTTATATTGATAGATCATAATTCAAAATGTTTTAACCATGCTTTACTCTGACTGGGGACCATGAACGTCTGCTTATCATGAACATTTTATTAAATTAAAACAATAATTTAGAAGATGGAAAAGTCAAAACAGATTCATTCGCATCATTTTTTAAAACATGATGCGAAAACAGTTAATCAGCTTCAAATTATAATAATTATGAAATACCACGGTCACAAATGTGAACTTTGTCATACAATATTATGTATATAGAAATTTAAAGATATAATTTCCGCCAAACTGTATGTCAAACTTAAAATAGGCGATAGCTTATTTAGAATTGTCACATAATATTTAGTATGCTTAATATTGATAGCGTCTTTACAAATTAGTTGACTTTGATATTCTTGCATTAACTTAAACGCTACAGAAAATCAAAACTAAATGAAAATAACCACTAATACATCGAGAGCAAATGACAACCTTAATTTTTTAGATTGTTTTAATACAGCTTTAGAACACGCTGAAACATGTTAAAAATTTGTGTATTTTAATTGTGTACAAAACATTTACCTTTGGTTCTCCAGAGCTCAGCAATGTTTATAGACAACATACTGAGTTGGGCTCTCTTGACAAATGCTGAGAGGTACAGGGAAAAGCCAGTGTCGTAACGCTTGAGTCCGCCCTCCACCTTAGATATCAGTCTGTATATATCACTCGTAATTGCAGCATTCACAGACTTTTGTATATTAGTCACATTCAGGTTGGAATGTTCACGGGAGTCCAGGTATTGTCTAGCGTCCTTGTTATACACAAAGATAGGTAGAACCCAGTAGAATGTTCTGTAGAAAATATAACTCACACAGTTACTTTAAACATTGATCAATAACACAATGAACGCTGAGAAGTATGAGAGACTTACTCTTCCGGAACACCTGGTCTTATTCTCTTGTTCCTTAACGAGGGTCTCAATGTTAATTTTTCACGTGTTCATCTTTTGCCTCTAGTTATATCGATTTTGAATTAGGATTATGGTTTTGCTGACCCTTTCGTATCCTCTGAATTTTTTCATAAAAGGCAAATGACAAGTTAAATCTTCAACGTAACATGCAATATTTAAACTAACAATTGAAGGAAATCCAACATTAATCATCAAACAAGTGTTTTGCTGAAAACTATTACAAAACTATGCAGTGGTCATCAAATACTGCGCACAAAATCTGACCCTTGGTCATACTCATTTAACTCTTTGCTAAAATGCATTTCGCAATAATAAGTTCTCTGCACCTCATTGCTTTAGTTCATTCATTGACACGAGGTTGTTATTACTCACCCTTTATTGCTGACCATCTTTACTTGCTCTGGTATGTCAACTGTCACATTCGCTGCAGAAGAAGAGTAGTAAAAATAATCATTAGGACGAAACAATAGGTCCCAACTTAATAGAGAAAACATCCGTTTATCATGAAGTTAAATGTAGAAGAATGAAGTTACCTTTATATCGCCCGTTCATCCTGGCCTCTCCAATGGAGTTACATATCTTTATACAATTTTAGTCCTCTTAGCCCCAAGATACTTTAAAATCAATTTATTCTTATGGTAGATAAGGGGTTCCAAAAGTTTTCTATTTGCCATACCCAGCCTTTTTTATTCGGGGAAGGGGGAGGGTCCTTCACCCTGGTTTATACAAAATTGAGTGCACATTTCGCAAGGATGCTCATGACCAAATTTGTATGAATTCCATTAAAACGTTATTGTAGAAGAAAGATTTATTTCTATTTCCGGTATTTGCAGGAGGAGAAGAGCCTAATACTGTTGCTACAACCCTTTGGTGTTAAAACCCTTTACTGCTACTGTAGAAGTACTTTAATAGGTTTTGCCTCTATTTTATTTTTTTTTGGACCAGCCCTCATATACCCCAGAATTATCAACATACTTAATAGTTTTAAAACGACATCAACATTTTTTCCAGAGATAGCAACTTAAAGGTGAACATGTGTAAGGAAAATGTACCCCTATATCAACTAACCTATGTTAGTGACTGCGGTCAGTGAATGTCTAATGGCTTCTATGAAGTGCTGCATATGTGACATTTTGACCTCCCTGTCTACTGTAAGCGAGAAACTCCAACTGTAGTCAGCTTTAATAACCATGGTTGTTGGTGCTCGAATACTGACATTGCTACCATGGAGACCTTGAATAATGGCACCGCTGAATGTCAGATCCGGTAGGATGGCTGGGTCCAGGAAACTTTCATTGGCAAGGAGGAAGTATTCGACTCTCCACCATGGCTTCCTATTATGAACCAAATCAAACTATTTACACTTAAGATATTTATACAGCTGATGAGGAAATAGCGCCAATAAAAACTATTTCATTTATTATTATTTAAGCTACATAAATATAACAGTGTATAACCTTCGTGAATGTCATAATAAATACCGAACTTGTTTTCTTTTTGAACTTTAAATATTGTCCACGATCAGAGAATTATAAACTGTAAAAAAGGTTTTTATTCCAATGCACAGCATAATTGTTTTGGTAAAATATGCTTTGGTAATATTTGAGTTAAAGTGTTATCCGGTAAAAACTTACCGGATAATGAAATAATGTAATGTATACAAACCAAAATACATCAAAGAAGCGTGCCATCCTTATAATGTCAACTTTTACCGTCTGGTAGCCTGGAACACAATTCAGAATAAAGATAGTCAAGGGAATACGTAATAGTTCACACATGTATAATACACGTAGTAAAACTGGAGAACAATAAACTTATACCTAGAACAAATACTATAATAACTTACGAAAATGTATATGAGCAGGAATGAAAATATAATAATGTGAAACTTGCCAATATCTATATTGTCATGCTGTTTTAATATGATAACTAATTAAATATCATTTATAATTTTTGTAAAATGCCTTCAGAGTAATGTTAGTTCGAGGAAAATCATATATGACCTTTAAGCATCCATTCCTTTTCGGTAAAATTCTGCAGCTGATGAAGTGCAGCCTGCTGGTCAAGGTAAAAGTGGCTGGCCAGCGAGAGTGGTCTGACACTGACCACTGCTGTATCCACTACTCTGTACGCCTCGCCCTTGGCATCGGTCAGTCCTGGTAACAGTATCTGAAGGTGAGTCAGGTTCAGGGGAGAATGTGTCCTTGATTCCACTATAGTTGAATTCTTTTTCAGGAAGTAAGTTAACTGCCATAGTGATTTTCTAAGATAAAAAAAACGAAGTAATCATAATTTATTACATATATTGAAAATGAAGTCTTTGGCCATCAATTTTGGGTTTTATCAGAATCAAAATTAGTGTCAATATTTACAACTTACTGCTTCGTGGTGCATTGTACACACTTGAGTATTTAAATTGTATATATACCAATGAATACTCACCTACACATATATGTTTCAAGATGTTTTCTATGAGCAATCTGTTGGGGCAGGGTGCTACCACAAGAATAATACAGTAGAAAACTATATGCAACCTTTTCTACCTTAATACCCTGGGTTATTCCTCTCTCAGACCATTGTGTAAACGTGCTGTCTGTTTGATAAATATATCTTATATGCCAATTGTGGTATATGACCTTCCGGACTTTTGATTGGTTAGGAAGGAAAATTATGAATGGACATCACGTGGTTCAATGTCATGTGCGGTTATTATTGATATCGTCATCGATTGTCACAATTTGGCGGGAATATATACGAGATGATGTATTTTCGAGCAAATAGACCGCGATTCACTCCAGAAAACAACATTGTCACTGCGATTTAATATTATTGTGGTAGAAATAGGTCACACGACTTGTGGTTATTGGATATCGAATTTATTTCAATCGCGTTAATTATTTTTGAAAAGATAAAAAAGAAACTCGTTAAAACTCGGGTCTTTTGTAACTATTAAAAACATAATTAACTCGAGAGTGAAATAAATTCCAAATCCAAAAACTACTTTTGTGTAACCTGTATATATACAAAAAGCCTATGCCAATCTTACATATTTTATCTTCTGATACAATCTTTATTATGAATTTGAAATATAGCAAAAGGCAGCTACAACCTTCCTGTATATCACAAAATATAGAATTTGTATTGAACTTTTCTTTTCTTTCTTTTATTTTTCAGATTGTTCACTCTCACACTTGTACACAACACAATATCATCTTCCTCATTTCCAACATGCCTATCATTTTGGAAGTAATGAAATGTTCTGAAACATGCTGCAGAAACATCGCGATCCACTACTTAACCAATCCATTGCCTGATTATAAGTTGATAATTATTTAAGCATCATAGACTTAACTTTTAATCATTTAAACAAGAGGCCCATTGGCATTAATGGTAGCTAAAGTGGAAATGCTATTGTTATTTTATGCGTTATGTGATGTGACAAAAATACTTGTAGCCATTTGAATTTTTTGTTTTGTGGATTTGCTGAGAAATTGATATTGGAAAGTGTCACCAACCTATAAAATACAGCTTGAAATTGTTAGAAAAAAAGAAATTAAAACTAATTATAACATGATATCTTATTTCTCTGAACAAACTTTAGTAAACAATAAACTTTACCAGTTAAGATTTTTTATATGACCTGAAGTTTATAAATTTCCCAGGTTTTGAACCCTTTTAAAAACAACATAAACCCCACTGAAATGTATTCCACAAAAAGGAAGCAATGAACAAACAAGTGAACTTAAGCGGACTGATCATTGTGATTTCAGGGGCCCTTATATTGATTTTCGTGCTGACGAACAAACTTACGGCACAGGGATTCGAGAGATGCTGGTTGATGCTGGTTTTAAGGTAGCCATCTTGATATCATCGAGAAATATTTTGTATCTTTGTGTGATATGAAGTTGGGCGTTTTTGAGTTTGCTTGTTAGTGTGTTTACTTGTTTTACTCGCTTCTCATTTTGAGGATTGATGCTTACTTGGATGTGACCAAGATTTACATGGCGGGTGTCGTCGATGAAGCAGAAGACGTTTACTCTTCCGGATCACCTGATCTTATTCTCTTGTGATTTTACGAGAGTCTCCATGTAAATCTTTCCTTTGTCCCTATTTTGCCGGATTATGGTTTTGTTGACGCTTTTGTATTCTGTGATTTTTTTTATCGATACATTCACAAAAGGTAGGTGGCAGTTTTATCTTATGGCATATTACAAGCACAACATGATGTTTTAAATGTAAAATTTGAAATGAGACTTACCCATGTTGGTCAACCACTTCTTCAATCCTGATGACTTTGTCTATTGATATACACCCACACCTGTCATATTCTGAAACAAATGCACAAGTAAATCAATAATTAAGAGGAACAATTCATCTTTATGCGTAATTGAAAATCCTCTTCTTAGTGTTTAAATAACAATTACATTGACCTTCAAATCTTTTAAACATTTTTTGAAACTTCTATCAGTTTATCACACTTACAGTTTACAGAAATACGAGGAACTCATATCTCCAATGTGGACCCCTATCAAACTTACCGGCACTGGTATGTTTCCATGCATCAATGATAAAAGACTGCAGGTCTATTAAAGATTTCTGTGTGATTTTTGTTTCCATGGTGATAGTAAATCTGTCCCTTAAGTCGTAGACAAGGTCTGATTTTCCTAGAACATTATAGTGAACACCGTGTGGTCCTTTATATCCATCCAGGGAAATGTTTCCTAACGACAGACTGGATGCTCGGACAGTTTCCCCATCCACCTTGACAAAATACACCACCTTCCAGCCTCGAGTCCTATGGCATAAAGTAAATATAGATTAATGAGTGTCAAAAACATGACGAGTCGTACTTGAATTAACAAATGAATCTAATAAGTCTGATAAAAAGTAAAGGGGAGTTCATTGAATATAACTCCAACGAAGACAAGAATCGACTCACGGCTGAACAAAGATATTGTAATAGAAAAAAATGGCCAAAACAAAGCGAACAGAAAAAATATTTGAACAGACTTACCCATCAGTTTTTAGGTATTCCTCTTGTCTGACAATGGATACCGTCAGTTTCCCTTTCAAGTCTGCAATAACAAGTGTAAGTTAACATGTGTATGTCATAACAATTGCATGTAGTGATTCTGTTTACTGCTGTGATCAAAAAGCCTGAAAATAGTTTTATCCTTTACAACCCTGCAATTCCAAAAGTATGGCTAAATCAGGAAAGAACAGTTGCTAGAAGCTCTGAGAAAGTGAAGACTTGTCCTTGCTGGTAATCTTGTTTCTAACTAGTTAAAATCTCACCAACACCACTTTAGGATCCGATACCAACGATGGCCGCTCGTGGTCATATCAAATAGCATATATGTCTTAACTCAAAATCGACTGGAGAATCGATTGGTGTTTCCTGGAAATCAAGCGATTCTTCAGGTATATTCAGGTATTATCAGAAAGCAACACACTTCTTCGTTGTACAAAGATAGTCTTCCATGCATGTCATTAGAACGAGAAACAATGAGAGTCATAATAAGCCTAACGTATCGTTTATATGGATCCCATATCAGAATCTTACAGAATGGACCAAAAACGAATACATTATAATGGGCTGAGCTAAATTGGCAAATAGGCTTAGGTTGCTACCATTAATATAGTTTGTTCAACGTCCAATCAACAAATATGGTCATTCAAGTACGGCCTTGTGTTAATGTGTGTATTTAATAGGCTATGATATGTGATTCTTGGAAAGATGAATAAAAAGATATCATTAAACGTTTGACTTTTGTTACTTTTAAAGTGGGGCACGTCGGATCATTCGAACAAAGTAGGTATCATCTAATCTCTGTATGTTACTAAGTAGCATCACCCTTTGCCTAAGGTGTATCGAAAAGAAGTTTAAAATCATTATTTACTTTGTCCATGTATCTCTTTAAAGGGTCAAGGCCATTCATTTGAACAAACTTTGTAAAAGCGTACTGCTGGGCCAATAGTATCAGCCTAGGTTAACACGTCAACAAGTCAACAACAGTAGTTGTTAATAAAAGAAAATGACTTTAAGATTGACACCGGACGATAGACAATGCACCACGACATAATCCAACTTGGCCCAATGCAAGGGAAGCTAACAATATACAGTTGAACCTCGCTATCTCGACCCCGTATAATTTGAAGTATTTTGTCAATCACTGCCAGGCATCACACTAAGTATTCAAACCCACCTACACCGAAAACTCGGAAAACTCGAAGTTTTGTTTTGGCCCGGTCGACTTCGAGATAACTAAGTTCGACTGGAGATTGGACTAACTAACAAACCTTGATTGCTGTGTTCTAGATCCTTTGTAATCTTATCCGTCAACAACCTAATGCCTTCCGTGTCGAGCTTGTGGTCAATAGCTACAGATGACCCTAAACTGTATTTCAGGTTGGAGGTAAGGCCCGAGCCCTTTAGTGTGACGTATGGACCACGGGGTCCCTGGATGACACCCAATGTTGAACTGTTGATGGTCAGAGACACACGGCTATCTAGCACTTCACTCCCATTCTTCACAACGTAAACCAACTTCCATACAGAATTCCTTTAAACAGAAAACAAATACTTCATTTAGGACATTTGTTGTTTTAAATTGTTTTTAATCCTTACAATCATTTCAAATTCTTCCAATTGTTGGTGTTTTTCTTCAGAATGGTTTTTTGGCAGAAGAAAGTAACAGTCACTTTTCCTATAGTTTATGGCAAATCTCACAACTTAAAGGCCCAATATACGTAACTTCAGGGAAATTTTCGTGATTCTGAAAAATTCTGAAAAAAATTCCAGTTGATAATCATGCAAAAATAAGCCTAAAACGAAGTAAACCTGAGCGGTAACTAACAAGAAACTCTTGACAAAAAATCCAAAGAATTGAAAATAATTCAGGTGGGGCCCACTTTAACAACAAACCGAAGGTAGAAGACGGTTGGAAATGGACGCGTGTTTACAAATAGCGTGTTTCAACTGCTGCTGTACCGGTAACCGCGAAAGAATTCATCTTGAATATTGCTGATATCAGCTAATTTTAACTAAATCTATAAATATAATAAGTTATTAGGCTTGATTTTCGAGCCAAGTTTTGCCGAAAGTTACGTATATTGGGCCTTTAAACGATACGATAGCGTTCTCGTGTTGGTATTATTGTCTGTTATGTTCTGCCGAGTCATTTAGGGGTGGTCAAGCTCTATGGGGGTGGTCAAGCTCTATGGGGGTGGTCAAGCTCTATGGGGGTAGTCAAGCTCTATGGGGGTAGTCAAGCTCTATGGGGGTAGTCAAGCTCTATGGGGGTAGTCAAGCTCTATGAGGGAGGTCAAGCTCTATGGGGGTGGTCAAGCTCTATGAAGGAGGTCAAGCTCTATTGGGGTGGTCAAGCTCTATGAGGGAGGTCAAGCTCTATTGGGGTGGTCAAGCTCTATGAGGGAGGTCAAGCTCTATGGGGGTGGTCAAGCTCTATGGGGGTGGTCAAGCTCTATGGGGGTAGTCAAGCTCTATGGGGTTGGTCAAGCTCTATGGGGGTGGTCAAGCTCTATGGGGGTGGTCAAGCTCTATGGGGGTAGTCAAGCTCTATGGGGGTGGTCAAGCTCTATGAGGGAGGTCAAGCTCTATTGGGGTGGTCAAGCTCTATGGGGGTAGTCAAGCTCTATGGGGGTAGTCAAGCTCTATGAGGGTGGTCAAGCTCTATTGGGGTGGTCAAGCTCTATGGGGGTGGTCAAGCTCTATGAGGGAGGTCAAGCTCTATTGGGTTGGTCAAGCTCTATGGGGGTAGTCAAGCTCTATGGGGGTGGTCAAGCTCTATGGGGATGGTCAAGCTCTATGGGGGTGGTCAAGCTCTATAGGGGTAGTCAAGCTCCATGGGGGTAGTCAAGCTCTATGAGGGAGGTCAAGCTCTATTGGGGTGGTCAAGCTCTATGAAGGAGGTCAAGCTCTATTGGGGTGGTCAAGCTCTATGAGGGAGGTCAAGCTCTATTGGGGTGGTCAAGCTCTATTGGGGTGGTCAAGCTCTATGAGGGAGGTCAAGCTCTATGGGGGTGGTCAAGCCCTATGGGGGTGGTCAAGCTCTATGGGGGTAGTCAAGCTCTATGGGGTTGGTCAAGCTCTATGGGGGTAGTCAAGCTCTATGGGGGTGGTCAAGCTCTATGGGGGTAGTCAAGCTCTATGTGGGTGGTCAAGCTCTATGAGGGAGGTCAAGCTCTATTGGGGTGGTCAAGCTCTATGGGGTAGTCAAGCTCTATGGGGGTAGTCAAGCTCTATGAGGGTGGTCAAGCTCTATTGGGGTGGTCAAGCTCTATGGGAGTTGTCAAGCTCTATGAGGGAGGTCAAGCTCTATTGGGTTGGTCAAGCTCTATGGGGGTAGTCAAGCTCTATTGGGGTAGTCAAGCTCTATGGGGGTGGTCAAGCTCTATGGGGGTAGTCAAGCTCTACGGGGGTTGTCAAGCTCTATGAGGGTGGTCAAGCTCTGTGAGGGAGGTCAAGCTCTATGGGGGTGGTCAAGCTCTATGGGGGTGGTCAAGCTCTATGGAGGTGGTCAAGCTCTATGAGGGATGTCAAGCTCTATGAGCGTGGTCAAGCTCTATGAGGGATGTCAAGCTCTATGGGGGTAGTCAAGCTCTATGGGGGTGGTCAAGCTCTATGGGGGTGGTCAAGCTCTATGGGGGTGGTCAAGCTCTATTGGGGTGGTCAAGCTCTATGGGGGTGGTCAAGCTCTATGAGGGAGGTCAAGCTCTATTGGGTTGGTCAAGCTCTATGGGGGTAGTCAAGCTCTATGGGGGTGGTCAAGCTCTATGGGGATGGTCAAGCTCTATGGGGGTGGTCAAGCTCTATAGGGGTAGTCAAGCTCCATGGGGGTAGTCAAGCTCTATGAGGGAGGTCAAGCTCTATTGGGGTGGTCAAGCTCTATGAAGGAGGTCAAGCTCTATTGGGGTGGTCAAGCTCTATGAGGGAGGTCAAGCTCTATTGGGGTGGTCAAGCTCTATTGGGGTGGTCAAGCTCTATGAGGGAGGTCAAGCTCTATGGGGGTGGTCAAGCCCTATGGGGGTGGTCAAGCTCTATGGGGGTAGTCAAGCTCTATGGGGTTGGTCAAGCTCTATGGGGGTAGTCAAGCTCTATGGGGGTGGTCAAGCTCTATGGGGGTAGTCAAGCTCTATGTGGGTGGTCAAGCTCTATGAGGGAGGTCAAGCTCTATTGGGGTGGTCAAGCTCTATGGGGTAGTCAAGCTCTATGGGGGTAGTCAAGCTCTATGAGGGTGGTCAAGCTCTATTGGGGTGGTCAAGCTCTATGGGAGTTGTCAAGCTCTATGAGGGAGGTCAAGCTCTATTGGGTTGGTCAAGCTCTATGGGGGTAGTCAAGCTCTATTGGGGTAGTCAAGCTCTATGGGGGTGGTCAAGCTCTATGGGGGTAGTCAAGCTCTACGGGGGTTGTCAAGCTCTATGAGGGTGGTCAAGCTCTGTGAGGGAGGTCAAGCTCTATGGGGGTGGTCAAGCTCTATGGGGGTGGTCAAGCTCTATGGAGGTGGTCAAGCTCTATGAGGGATGTCAAGCTCTATGAGCGTGGTCAAGCTCTATGAGGGATGTCAAGCTCTATGGGGGTAGTCAAGCTCTATGGGGGTGGTCAAGCTCTATGGGGGTGGTCAAGCTCTATGGGGGTAGTCAAGCTCTATGGGGGTGGTCAAGCTCTATGGGGGTAATCAAGCTCTATGGGGGTGGTCAAGCTCTATTGGGGTGGTCAAGCTCTATGTGGGTAGTCAAGCTCTATGGGGGTGGTCAAGCTCTATGAGGGAGGTCAAGCTCTATGGGGTGGTCAAGCTCTATGGGGGTGGTCAAGCTCTATGAGGGAGGTCAAGCTCTATGGGGGTGGTCAAGCTCTATGGGGGTAATCAAGCTCTATGAGGGATGTCAAGCTCTATGAGCGTGGTCAAGCTCTATGGGGGTGGTCAAGCTCTATGAGGGAGGTCAAGCTCTATGAGCGTGGTCAAGCTCTATGGGGTGGTCAAGCTCTATGGGGGAGGAAACAGTAGACTTTTGGGTCAGGAAGTCAGCTTTCAATATGTTGCAAGACTACATGACCCTTAGGCTAGCAAAAATCCATTATAAGATTTAGGAGGACTATACCTCTGATTTGATAATCTTTAAGTGCAAGATGAAATGCTGATGAGTTTTAGTGAAGGAGTTTACATTGTTTCGAAACTTTTCGAAAAGCTTTAGGAAAAAGAAGACATTTTTGTTAGCTATATGAGTTGGGAGACGTTTTATAAGCTTTAGGTATAGGAAGATTTGTTTGTAAGCTCGATTAGGAGTGAGACTTTTTGATAAGCTTTAGGTGTAGGAAGATTTGTTTGTAAGTTATATGAGTTGAGAGACGTTTTGACTTGTTTAAAGTATAAGTAAACTTGATCTCAGGTTCTATGTGGGGGAGACTTTTTGTTTTGCCAAGTTTGAAGTATAGGAAGATTTCTTTTTGTAATCTCTTTCTGTATGGAGACTTTTGACAAGCTTTAGGTATCAAAAGACACGTGTTTAAGCCCTGTGAGAAGGAAGACTTCACTACCTCTGGGAGTTAATGCGTCCTAGATAAGGAACATTTTCTTTGAGACGTCAAATTTAGGCGAAGGAAGATTTTACGTACCCCTTGGAGTTGACAAGCTCTTCCTGTGTTACTATATCCACTGTCACATTTTTACCTGCAGAAATAAAACAAGTTATACACAAGATGAATTAGCAAGTAGAACGTTTTTGTTCTCAGTATTCAGAAAAAAAATCATTTCTTGATAATGCCCATCAAGTCGAAGAATAAATTGTTCTTTAAAAATGGTTTTAAACGAATGTTTAATTGGTTTAGTTACCAATAGCAAGCCATGCTTTGTGTAGTTTCTCCTTGAACTTGTAAAAGTCAGACTTGGAAACTTTATTTGTAAGGTATAGAGGAAAGAGCATTTCGTAGTTGGTATAGGCCGATGTCAAGTTCTTTAATTCATATCTCTCTGTGCCTGATCCTGTCAAGTTGAATAGACTGGTCAGCTGGTCTCTATCTATGGATTTGACCTCCTCCGGATGTACCGATGTACCATTGACCCGCAGCACATAATCCCACTTCCACAGGGACTCCCTGTGTACATTAATAAGGCGGGAGTAAGTGATTTGATTAATCAAATAAAGACATAACGGCGACACATATGAATAACAAAATCATGTCAAGGACACACATTTATGAGTATATCAAAACAGCATATGGTGTTTGAAATTAGAAAGTGCTTCTTCAAATCACTTAAAAGTTAAAAATATGTGTATTGTCTGTCTGTTACCCCCCCCCCCCCCCGCCCCCCCCCCCCCCCCCCCACACACACACACTCAGAACAGATAACTCTACTCCCTCCCAATCCTCTAGTAGACCATCTAATCCCTCCCCATCATCTAGTGATTACTAAATGCATAAAAATAACTGTTTTTGCATAAAATAACATCAGCATTCGATTTTGTTAAAATCTCTTTTTTTAACATTTCATTTTCAAATGGTGATAAAGCGCTTCATGAAGACAAATTTCAAAATTTCATATTCATACAAAAAACCACATTACATATTCAAAGCGAAATGGAACACTTTTAAGGAGTTAACATAATCCCTGGGTTTAAGTTGAAGAAAACTTACCCTGTTAAACTGACAAACTGCTTTTGTCTGATGAACTTCACATCAACATTCGACGAATCTGTTAAAAAGTTTGAAGATATCCATATAAATCTTACAGTTAAATGTTTTGATTAGAACGGAAATAACAAAACCTCTTAGGCAGGACAGTCGACAGTTAATATTAAACCAAAAAGTGCCTTGTTTCTTGACAGTGGCTTGTGCTGTTATGAAATCTTATTTTTGTATTATGATGTATTAATAATACAAGAACACCAAATGACCTTTCCATCCACGAAGACTTCATACTAACATGTATGTCCCAAGTGCCAAGGTCGAGTCATGGTCTTTATTTTCAATGAACGGTAATCACGTGATGATAATTCCGATCAAGACTGAATTATTCCCCTAGATAATAAACAAAATGTACCCAAAATGGTTATGTCTCTATGCCAACTAAAGTATGTAACATTTCCCCTTTCGTAAAATGAACAATTTGTGATCCCCTGGTAATAAAAATGTACATTTAGAATAAAACACCTTAGAAAACTCGCATCTAAGGAAGTACTGCATTTGATTAAAAAAAAATCAGAGAATACCAAACCGTCAACGAAACCATAATCCGAACTCAAAATCGATTAAACTAGGGGCAAAATAGGAACAAAAGAAAGATTTGCACTCTCGTAAAAGCCCAAAAGAATAAGACCATGTGTTCCGGAAGAGTAAGCGTCTTCTGCGTCATCGACGACACCCGCCATGTAAATCTTGATCACATCCAAGTAAGCATCAATCCTCAAAATGAGAAGCGAGTCATCATTGTCATCACAACAAGTATTTAAGTATATCTAAGTCTTGAGCAGAATATTGTTGAAATGTCCGCCGGTTTGGTAATGTTTTATTCGTCACTCAGGTCCTAGGATGAACAAGGGTCATCATTTTCATGGAATGACATTTAATTACACGATGATAACATCAATCAGGTTTGCAATTCTATTTGAGTAATTTCTCGGCTTAAACTATAACAACCTTAACCCCTGCCCCGGGAATGGATGGCGGACTTTAAGGTAATGAAATTCCCATTGTGGATAGATGTTTTTAATTCAAGAACATTCCATCCATGATAATTATTTGATTCCAGTAGATCTTGGTCTGAGAAAAATAATTGATGAATTGCCCTGTCAATTTAACCCAATTTTGGCAATGCCTCTCATGCCCTATGGGTAATATCCACAGAAGTCACTATTTTGACTTGAAAAATCTTTCTGTGTTTTGGGATGAAAAAAAAAGTTAAACGCTAATGCACAACACATGACGACGGACAAGGGCAGATAAAACAAATGTAACAAGAGGCCCAGTGACGGTAATGCAATGTAGCTGATCATCCAAAATTGAACATGGGCTAAATCCCTAGGGACAAAAAAGACACTTAGTACATGAGTATATATATTTGTTTCGGCATGAACATCAATTTCATTAATTTCTTTTTGTTACAGGGCAAGGATCTCAAATATTTTCAGTGTATGCCTGTGCGAGGATATAGCATAACAACATGTCCATTCCTAGTTACTTGAAGGTAGTTGCGGCGGTGATACAATTCACGTATAGAATGTACGTTACGATTGTTCATAAGTGAGGCTAGATCGCCAAGATCAACCTGGTTGCACGAATGAATTTGTTTCGTCCAGTCTAACAACTTCATATTGATATAGTAGATGTTAATACGCTTCCTTGTTAAGGCTTCGGAATTGGGTCTAGATCAACTTCGTTTTGGCAAGCTTTGTAATGTTCCTTTAGGAAACCTTAAGCAAATGTTAACCAAGGTCTTTTACTTCTTCAGTATCAGTTGTGTGATGTTTCTGATATAGTTGACCTCTAAAAATGAATGATGGTCTTCTTCTAGACTAAATTTTGATCTAAACATTACCATCTGAAAGTAATGTCTCTAGGTGTTATAGTGATATAATTATGTAACTGGATGTAAATCTGGTTTGCCTCAATCTCAAGGCACTTCCAAAATTCCATGAATCTTAGTATATAATAATTATTATTATTCCATCGTAAAGAACTTTGACGCTTTTGGTATGTACATGATGGACACTGAAAATGAAATAAATAGTTTGTATATGAAAATGTTTGTTATGATACAAACAAGGCAGTTATCCTGTAAATGTCATTAACTCAGGCATTTTTGTTCTGCAGCAGAAGTTGTTTAAACTTTTGTCGAATGTCAGTTGCGAAAAATTGAAAGCTGACATATAAAAATGGTCTTTTATATGTGCAAATCCTACAAACCAGAGTATCACTGCATGCACACAACCTGTTTGTTATAATACCCCTCACTGCTAACATTGCTTGCTAGGAGATACTAAGGTGTACTGTATGGATAGTTATCACTAAGATAGTGCTACGACCTACTTCCATAGTGTTCCTGCCAGACTTCCTTGACCTGTTCCTGAACATTATGTAAGTGGGAAATGGAAACATCTGTTACAAGGTGGAGGGACATGAGCGTTTCCGCCGACACCAGACTTGTTGTGTTAGCAAGTTGGTAATGGATAGAGTTAGTCCCGGTCACTGTCAATAGGTTTTTCGTCAGTTCTGTCGAGTTCAGGATCAGTGAATCCTTTGTATCCATCTTTGTTCCATTGATACTGAGAGAGTAATGGAGCTTCCATGAGGAATGACTGAAAAACAATCCACTGATATGAAAGTATTTTCACGCACTGACCTTTATTTATCTATAATGGCAATGGCACTAACTTATGTAAAGTTTGCCTTACAAAACCAATAAAAGTTTATTTGTTGTGTAAAATGATATCTACATAAATCATAACTTCCAACCAAAGGAACAAAATTACAAATGATACTGATTTTTATTTACCTATTGGAAATGATAACAATTCTCGTTTTACTCAATTTAGATGTTTGACATTATCTGTTTAGAAATTTTGGATTCTCAAGTGTAGGCCCCTTGCATCACTGAAGAGTCTTAAGAGGACGGAACAGCTGTATGATGCAGTTAAATTCATTTTTTTCAGCATACTGTATATATTACTATATTTAAAAGGTGCAGCATATGTGTGTGTGACGTCATCTTTCGAAGGGTATCTGGCCGACAACGGATACAGTGTACCTCAAATTATTTACTTTCGAACATTTCTGGGATGTTCGGAAGTGCCCGAGAAACATACCCTTTCTGGTCCACCAATTCTCTCTGAGGTCCAATGTCAATCTTCAATTGGGATGCTTCCAAATCTGTACAAAGCAAGTAAAAAAACATTTGTTCACCTCTAAGATGTTTGTATCAAACTTATTATTTCTATGCATGTTTTGTAAAGTTGGTTCAAAGCACACGTAAACTTGTAAAACGAATATTGTACTTGTGTGTTTAAGGTGAAATTCATACATTATTTTCCAAGTGTGTTATCAGATATTGTATGAATGTTTGCAGAAATGACAAAAATAATAGGGAAAAACCCTTCTAACGAGGCAATTACACAGGAATACGTTAAAATACTCAACAAAACATCAAAACAAAGCAACTAGTCAAAACATAAAACAAGATAATTTATACACAAAAACAAAAGTAACAGTGCCCAACGCAACTGATACACAGGAACGACTCAAAATACTAATCAAGTCAAAATCATCTAACGCAACTCATACACAGGAACGAGTCAAAATACCAATCGAGTCAAAAACATCTAACACAACTGATACACAGGAACGAGTCGAAATACCAATCAAGTCAAAAACATCTAACGCAACTCATACACAGGAACGAGTTAAAATACCAATCGAGTCAAAAACATCTAACGCAACTCATACACAGGAACGAGTTAAAATACTAATCAAGTCAAAAACACCTAACACAACTCATTCACAGGAACGAGTTAAAATACTAATCAAGTCAAAAACACCTAACGCAATAACTTTAACACAAGAAATCCTCAACATTAATACAAAACTTAATTATAACATTGAAACAAGCCAAAATACCTAACACAAGACCTCCTCGTAGTTATGTCTTGCTTTTGTCGCTTTTTCAATAACTTCAAAGTCAAACGGAATGTGTTAGAATGGCAAAATATAAACAGCAAGATGGTATCATTAACTTTTGTTTAGTTAATCACCATTTTCCTACCTGGATACTGCTTGACAAGGGTCTTGATGATAGCAGCCTTAATCTCCTCATAAGCAGCACTGGAAATCTCGTGCTCCGTTGTTATAGAGGAGAACTTCTGTGTACTGGTGACCTTTGACCCGGAGATAAATTTATAGGTGGATCCTTTGGCAGTTGTGACATTCCAGCTGGACTGGAGGGCGCTAATATTGAGTGGCGGAGGATAGGTGTGTGTTCCATTCACATCTAGTATAAAGGGGATGTGCCATGCAGTCGAGCTGAGGAAAGGATATACTAAGGTTAATATTGAATTCAAAACAATCGAAGGAGGATAGTATTAGGCGGTCGACATTTATTCACCCATCTGACTTAAAAACAATTAATATTATAATCCCAGATGGCATGGATGGTCGGCTTGGGCAGCGGCTTGTACATGTATATAGGCCTTTAACAAACGCGATCTAGGCTTGATTGGGGCGGTATTATTTGTCTCACCTTCACAAAACATATTTTATTTCAAGTCTTCCCTTAAGATATTTCAGGAAAAATATGAATTTAAGAGAAAAAAACTATGCAGAATAATTTTAATAATAAATCCGCCAACCCTTCCACTTTCGATCGGGTGAGCCATTTACGCCAAAACCCTTGTCTTTATGTGGCAGGGACAGCCTGTCCAGGTTTTCTGATAATTATGAGACTATAATGTAGTAATGTTTTAATGGATTTGTAAAGTCCAAGATATTTATTATTTTGATATTATTTAATTATATCCTGTATTGCTCATGTATTGTTAAAGTGCTTTACTGTACTGTCTTTGTGTTATTGTCCAGTTGTCAGTTGTGTAGAGCCATGTGCTTCTGTTTATGTGTTGTGACCTGTGACCTTTTAAATTCTTACCTGTATTCTGGTCATGTGACCTATACCTGGCCTTTCTTCCACCCTGTCCAACTGCACATGCTTAGTGTGAGCTGGGACAGAGATATCTATACATGTACCTCACCTGGAATCCCGAAGACACAAAGCACCAGGTAGGAAACTATGATTTATTTATCTAATTTAGTAAATTGGTATATTCATAATGTATTGAAAATATAGTTCAGTATTTGGTGTAAGATTTATAACTAATAAGATATTGTATATTAGCTGATTTACTGAAATAATGTGGTCAGTGAATAATGTTCAGGCTTTCGGCCATTTTGACAATATATTGTTTTAAGGTATACATTCATTTCTTGTATGTGTTAATTCATATCTTAAGAGTGTTAGGTGATATTATATTCACTAAGCAAGATGTACATCATGTAGGATAGCTTTTCATATAGTATTAATTATGAATTTAACTTATAATTAATAAGGGACCTTTTCCTTTTGTTCAGACTCAACATCATAATAAACCTATACCTGAGCTACTGAATAATGAAACGCCTTAAAGCCACTGTCACTTTGATAGAGTAAGTTCATATTTAACATATTCTTATTTATATGTACTATCTATATTGTTCATACTCTTAGTCATATTACATGTATATTAAGAAGTAATGTAACGTCCATGAAATATGTTATATATCCTGGTGTCAAGTCATGTATAATAATAACTAGGTAGTAATCAATAATGATTATATATATTTATGATTCAGTAAAGTTTATGAGTAAGTCAGTATGTCATAAGTACTCTGTACCCAGTATGGTGTAAAGTCTAATTAGTAATTGTAGTGTTATGTTGTTAAATAGTATTGTTGAAATGTGTCACTGTGATATTGTATATGTACATGTATTACGTCACGTATATTGTGTATATTGTATTGTTTTAAGGCTTTTAAAAAGTAAAGATCAAAGAACATTCTGGCTGTGTATGGTTGTCTGTGTTAGCCTCTGCCCCAAATCCCCATCCCTGTTTCATTTATAAACAGAGCTTCGCAGCATGTTCTTATGTTAAGGGTATAGTCTGTGTCCTTATTGTGACATCTACAAGCTGCATAGCGGAAACTGGGGTAACAAGAGGAAGAGCAAAAATGGTATTTGGACACTTGCCCCGGTTTCCTCTCACATGAATACCCCGCACGCAAACATACGGGCCAAAGACAGCGGAAAAACTTGTTTCACAAGTGTTATAAAGAAATAAAATCATTTCTTGTTAGTGATTTCACGAAATAAAAGTTTTTCAGTAGCATTAATGAAGGCAAACTTTGGCTTTCCTTTTTTCTGAACGCATTTGATAAAGAATTATCAATATACAGAACCTGTTTTGCTTAGATAATAAGTTTAAAGTGTCTCGGTCTAGTCTATATCAAGACTAAAAAGAACTGTCATTTCTGATACGCTTTGAATATGACAGAATATGATTTACATATAAACTTGATCAATTATTAAGTTTTGAGTTATTTTTCTGTAAAAACAAACTGAATCTGGTCAATTTTGTCATCGTACAAGCCAAATTTAGTAAGGCAACCTCAAACCTTACCCTTCTTTGGAGAAATATTCCCTGGGTGTACTGGTAATTGTTACTTTCACACTGTCTGAAAATAAATAAAAACCAAACGTAGAGCTAACGATACATAGCATGCCATAACACAACACTATGGAATCAGATTGGTAGCTGTTCGGTTTATATAGACATGTTGAAGTGGTGCTAAGGAATTCCAAAGAGCATGTGTGTGGAAAACAAAATAGACTATACCGAAGTGAAATTAATCCATAATCCGAACTCAAGATAGATTAAATTAGGCCAAAATTCGAAAAAGGAAAGAACCACATTGAACAGCGAGCAGTGCAAGCCATGGTTAAGGCCAAATTCAGAGTGAGGGTGCATGTCGGCATTTTGTGAAGGGATGCAAAACTATTGTCAAGTCTACCTAAAATCAGGACAATGGTTTTAGCAAAAACAAGAATATGTTCTTTTCTGCACTTAACAGTTTGTTTGGAAAAAAGACGTCTTTATTTGACTTGTTAACTAACAAGACATATATACTGCAACCCCACACAAATTTAGGTTATCGAACAAACATGTAGGAGGAAATTGCATGCAAAGTAGTCTTGGTGTACATGTATATCTTATTTCTGAACAACCTCATAATCTAATCAAAACCTACAATTGTTTTAATATGTTATGACTTGTACTTCATAAGTAAGCTGGACACCTCGAATAAAGGGAGAATTGTTACCATTGTAGTAGCGGGAGTAGTACTGCTCTAGTAATGAGCTAAGCTGGTGGTAATGGGAGGAGGACAGCCGATGAGATAGATACACTCCACCGAGACTGCTATATCGACTGTATATCCTTCGGAACGCCCACTGCCAGGAAAAGATATACCCGTATCCATAATGGCCAGCAACACCAGAATACTGATTATTGAAGTACGACCAAGCGATAGGTCGGATCGAAGACAGGGAAATCACATGGTCATTCTTGTACACATGGTAGTACAAACGCCAAGAAGTGTGTCTGTTCAACAAAAACAATACCGAATAGACAATATCACATGAAACAGATCACAACAGTATTTAAAGTTTAAAGTTTGCTCAAATATGTAAGCAGAATAGTAGATTTACCACTAATATAAAATCGTTATTCAGCGCTTTAAATTGAGCATATTATATCAATCTGGAGGTGATTACATTAAAATGAATATAAATTATTGATAACCATTATTATTTTGTATAAGCGAATTTCCCTTACCCACTGGTATCAACAACTTCCTCTTGGAACTCCACTTTAACATGGTAGCAACCACAAACTTTGAACTCTGTAAATAAACGTGTCATCAAATTTACAATCATTCAGCAGACAAACATTCACTTTTGCAATACAGGAACACATGACAAGTACACGCAATGAAATAGTTTTTTAAGCCATGGCCTTTTGCCTTAATCACGGTTTGCAAGGTTAGTTGAGAAACAAACCCCTTTAATTTATATTTCCTTAAAGAGGTTAAGTCAAGTCTTAGATTTTCCATGGCAACATGAAGCTGTACAGTATGCCAACTTAATACTTATACAAAAATGCAGTGTATGTATCGCTCAACCGGAAATGACAGTACATGTATAATAATTTTGTTTTTTGATGGAAATACTGACGGTATCAAAGATTTGATCCAGAGTTTAAATATACAATATCCTCTGGAACAAATCTTGTAGCATAAGTGAATGTGTCTCTTTATAATCAGCAATGGTTTGAACCAAGACAATAATACTTTAAACCAATTAAGGGCGGCTTTCTGATTGGATGAGATCTTTGCACACCTCTATGAAAAAAAATCCGAAAATGGCGCGAAAAATGTGACGTCACAATACGGCAATTGACGTTGCGTATTGATTTGCATAAAGGTATCCGTTGTTAGATCAGTCAAATTGTACATAAACATGTTTTAAATTTGAAAAAATAAGTTTCAAAAATAAATTAATTATAAGCGTTGAGGTCAATTATTTTTTAGTTTCATAGGGTTATGAAAAAAATTTGGTTGCAAACTTTTGTTAGAATCCGCTACATTTTTTTCCTACCCCAATGTAACTCAAAAAATGTCATCAATGTTTAAATAATCAATAACTAGGATGTTAAACTATTATCTAAAATAATTCGATTTTCGTCGCCAATCTTCCTCTCTAGATTTCGAAACCCTTCATTAATAAAATGATGTGTGCCGTTTTTCAATACGAGTGCGTCATTCAGTGAAAGTTTGACGAATGGTCAAATGATTAACATATGTCACACCATCGCAAAACTGAGCAAGCAATATGAAAAAGTAGAGTTACCTGGATTTTGATTCAGTAAAGACGTGGTCATATCTTTTTCTAAAGCAGAGAAATCTGTGACTGACACCTTGTGGGTGGAGTAGACACTTATGAGAGACTGGAACCATTGGAGCGAGGTACTGATGGAGATGTGTGAAGGCAGAGTTGAATTTAGTGAGGGCCATGATTGGGCGTCCACTGTCCAATGGTGACCGTGCTCTCCATTGTACCGCAAGAAGTAGGTCAACTGCCATAATATCCCACTGTAACCAAATTAAAGCAACTTAAATACTGTTAATTAACAGTAACGTATAGTTACTTACTTAGTCTATTGACTCAGACATCTTAGGTTTAGTTTTAAAGTGTATGTACATGTATCTACAATACAATCTTACTGGGTTTTTTTCTATCTTAAAATGTTTTTCCAACATATGATTCTACGCATACTTGAGATTGCCTATCAATCGACGTTCTTGGCCATAAATGAAGTACGAAAATAAGATATTTTCCACAAACATTCAGAGGCGAAATCATTAACAGAAAATTCTTAATATCGATGCTACTTACTTTGCTGTTGGTAGTTGCTGTTGTTTCACAATATCCACATCGAGACACGTCTTACCTATAATGAGATACAATTATTTATAGACATGTTACAATATACAGTGTATCAATAGTATTAATAGATTTATCTTATTTATTATATGCATTTATATAAAACATATATTTTGGCTAGCAACAATTTAGATGAAAGGTTTAAGGAATAGCTTTCTTAATGAAGGGGCTTTCGGCGACCTATCTCCTTTTAAATTTAAATGTCAATATCATATTCAATCAACAACCCATGCAGGCGGCAACATCTGAACATGTGCTTTAGTTTGTGTTATACAGGAGCTATAGTCTGTATCATACAGCAGCTTTATTCTGTATCTTACAGGAGCTTTATTCTGTATCATACATCGGCTTTATTCTGTATCATACATCGGCTTTATTCTGTATCTTACAGGAGCTTTAGTCTTATCTTACAGGAGCTTTAGTCTTATCTTACAGCAGCTTTAGTGTTTGTCTTACAGGAACTTTAGTCTGTATCATACAGACGCTATAGTCTGTATCTTACAAAAGCTTTAAACTGTATCCGACAGAAACTTTATTCTGTATCTTTCTGGAACTTTAGTCACTATCTTACAGGAGCCGAATATTAACAGGGTGCATCAAGGTTTTTGAAACGAATTCTAGTACATGGAACCCATGCACTATCCTGTAATTGTAATACGTATCCTAGCATGATCATCTTAGCAACAATACCACTCTGGCACTGCCGACTCAAGTTCATTCTGTATCAAGCTACTGTGTTAACGTAGATATACTCACAGAAACCCATACCGCTCCAGGCAGACTTGAGTGTGGTAAGGAGAGTGTCTCGCTGTGTCTTTGTGTAGTAGAACTTGGTGTTATAATACAGATGGAAGGCGTAAGAGAACTGCCACATGTCTATATGTCTTGTTACTGTCTGATAGTGCACGCCATACTGGCTCATCCACGTTGTGTTATACTCCCGCCATTTTATGTCGAGTGTAGTCCTCGAGTTCAACCATGCCCCATTCCACCACACAAAGTAGATGATTCGCCAGTAAGACACCCTGGTTTTTAACAAACGATAATAAATTAAAACTTTTCTAAAAAAAACAAGTTATTCGTATGAATTTAAGGATCTCCTTGTCAAACTTGGTTTATGATACAAATGCTTACCACACTTATATATTATAAACATCAATGATTTGCTACTAGGTCTTTAGCTCTCAAACGAAGTTTTAAATGCACCGTGTAAATATGTTACTAAAACCAATCCTATGGGAGTAGGATACGAACACGCTGCCAGCTTCCTTTAATCAAACAAATTACAATGAATCCATATAAAGAATTTAAGGAGTAAGAAATGTCAGGGAGAAGGTGAAAGGTATGGATGGGTCCATCATAAGGAAAAGGTTACACAATGAAAACAAATACAAAACCGCAACATCTATTTATACAAATCTTTTAAATGGGGCGGTATACAGGGCACACCAGGTCAATACAGAAACAACTCAAACCGTGGTAACATACATTGGAGGACGGCAAAGCTTCCTTGTATATGTTATAAATATAAATAAATATCATTTGACACACACATATATATTGAAAAGGTTTAAATTTCAGCACGTTGCTTAAAAGGCATGCATTACAAAATTAAATCCCATCATTCAGCAAGCATATAAAGGACCACAGGAAACAAGCATGTGAAACTGAGGAAAAAAGTGTCTCCTGTATTTTCTGTGAAATAGCTTTTTTTAAGAATTTATGATAATTATATCCATTTCATCCATCTTAATTTTCTGATCTAATTTTAAAATGCAAAATGCTTAAAAAAACAAATACTATGTGTAGTGAAGCGTCTACACAATTTATCTATCACAAACCCTCGTCATCTTTAATTGATGCCTTGTCTTGGCATCCTCTCATTCCACAACCTTAAATAAATTTATTATGAGGTTTATGAGTACCAACTTAGACGACTTGAATATACTGACATTTGTTTATCTACAGTAGATGTAGTTCGTATTTATATGCCTTTTTTATATTATCACATTAGCTTAGATTGTAATAACTTCTTTCTTTATGCAAAGTAAGTATCAAATTATTACCTACATGTTGTGAAGCGCTTTAGAGAAATTTTACGAATTTTATAGAGCGCTATATAAATGTTGTATATTATTATATTATTATAATTAATGATAACACGATTTTACGTTAACGTTTTATTTCTAACTCACCCATTGATGTCGAGGACATGTTCCTGATCTTTTATTGTAATGTTCACATCCGTGCTTGCCTGACAACCTGATCAAATGTAATGTTGATCATTAAATTTAGTGCGAGATCATGAAAGATTAACAATTAAAAATACTATTCAAGAAATTTCCAATGAATATAATATCAATTCATTATAGTTTTACATGAACATATGAATCATTATCTTTTAAATCAATAATATTATTTTTCATTTATCTGGTTACTAGAATTATTTCTTAACATCTATGAAACAACGTTTTATTGAAGTATCGTTCCAAAATGCTAAGCAAACAAAATACACTACCTTGTATGTTATTACACCATAACATGTTAAGGTCATTTGTAATGTTGGCGTAATCAATTCGGGAAACTTCCTGGGTGAAGGTCACGTGAAAGTGTGACCTATAAAGGAACAGGTTTGTTGACGTCTGGCCTAGGTAGAGGTCATATGTGTGACCTTCACGACTGGTGATGGACAGACTTCCGTTAAGTATGTGTTCGGTTAAAGGAGCCACCCACAAAGGGTTAATGACCTCCTTGTTCGAGGATTTCAGAAAAAAGACAACTCGCCACACTGACCTGCATTAAAAAGGTAAAAACGAATATCAACAATAATAATTAACAGTTATATATAATTAGGGCTCAAACACAGTTTGAGTGGATGTGTGTTTGGGAGGATGAAGTATGTTCGTATAAGCCTCCTTAAGATAGTCCGGAACTTTTGCCGATTTAAAGTGCTACCATACTGAAGTATACTGTCGAAGGCCCCCAGCAGAACATCCCATCCGATCACATTATACTGACAACTGGTAGTACTATGTATTATAAAAAGAGATTGATAATTTAATTATCTCTGGTACATTATTAGCCGACGATTTCTAGTTAATTTTTGGTACAGTCTTTACTCTAACTCACACTGTCTAAGCTCATACACTTTGCAGTTACACCAATGCTTACCTAGTCCCTATGTAAACCATCTCCTGATAGGCTACATGGATTTCAAGATCCTTGATAAATTTGTAATCTGAAACAATGACATAATATAGGTACTTCACATATGGTGTATACTAAATATGACTTTAATATAGGTACGGCAGATCTCTCTAAAACGTTTTTGTCTGGTAAATTTTACTGATTAGAGACCATCTTATTGGCAACTCTGATAAAGTTATCATATTCCAAAGAAGCAACACCAAAAACTTTCAGAACAAAATAGCAAAACTTGTTCATGCAAATAGTTTTGGCAACAGATCAACAGACAAAATTGAAAACATTACTCTTTAGTGACTTTTCTTCTGGTGTTAGACAAGGCTCTCCAATGTCGGTCATACCATATTACAAAATAAAATGGTCATAACTCCATCAATGAGTGCATCGCCACAAAACTAGAACTTCTGCATCACCTTACAACTATATAAACCGAATAAATTCAATATTTCTTACTTCTGGTTAAGTTGCTAACAGGCAATCACAGAGACGGACGGAAGACAGACAGACAGATGGAAAAAATCATAACTAATTACATATCCATACATCAGATTAATTCTGATCGTATATGCTCATAACTACACAACAGAAGTTAGATATGTAAAATTTGGCATTTAAATTTTATTTCCTGTAATGATGAATTGTTGTTTTGATTCTAACCAACTTAACTACCTTATTTCATTTTGGGGGTAATACATTGTCTTCGATAAAGGTCGATTTTAAGATATTAATTATTGTTTGTGTTTCTAACAAAACTTAACACTTAACAATTAAGCAATAACTTTTGACTCCTCAGAAGAGAGCAGCGTATTCCATCATGTTTCAGATATAATAAAACATAACCTCAGTCTAACTCTTTGTAAATTGATCATTGATCATTTCAAAATATTGAATGATATATTTTTTTTTTAATTAATTTTAGAAAATTGATAGAAGTGCATTCTCTTTCAATAACATAACAATTCCTGTTAAAATCATAACAAAATCTATTAGTAAATCTACCTTCCCATTTGAGCGCCTGCGAGGTTTTCAGAGCTGTTTTAAATTGGCGGTCAATGTCAAGCTGCCCCAGCCTGCTGGTGAAGAAGAGGACAAACTGTCTGTCTAACATAAACCAGGAGGATAGATCAGTCGTGATTGCCGTATAGGTCCGTGTTGTCGTCCAGCTGGCTACTCTCGATATGATGTACTGATATATAGTAGTCTTTTGTGCCACACTTATTTGTGTGGCCAGCAGGAGCTCGTTGGTTATCGAGTTGACGAGTTTGTAGTGGAGGGCTGTCAATGTCTCCTCTACCCTGTAAACAACAAACAACAACAGTTGTATTGTACCACACAAGCGTCCTCCTCTTTTTCGCCATCTTAACCAACAAATCTCGATCTTTCGTATCTACTGATTGTATTTCCATTTTTTATCATAGGAGTAGGTGGTCATGATTTTAATCCTCAGAGAATACCTAAACGTACCAAATCGTAAGCTTAATTTCAGCTTTATGATATTACCAGATGAAAGCCACTGGACAAAACTTACCCGTTCACTGTTCTTGTGTAAATGATCGACTTCAACACCTTTGCTATAGTTCCTGCAAGTAGAAAACGAGACTTGCCACAAAAATGATTCATTATCAATGTATATAACTCATTAGGATCATTGTTATAATAAGTTTCATTAACTCAATAATAATTCATTCAGTTAAGACATTGACTTTAATGCCTGATGCATTAAAGGCATTGAATATAATGTCTGATTCAATCTTTTTCTGAAAGATAAACCTCAGAAAATGTTCTACTGTAAACTTAACAAAAGTAGTAACGTTTACCTGTAAACGTATTATTCCATCCGATCTGTATTTGGTTCTGAATGACAGGTATGTCCACGTGGTATACATAGCCCTTCACATACAATACAAATGTATCCTGAACTCGAATCATCTCCCTGGGTACGTGAGCTGTAAACACGTTGTATGGCTCTCCGTTCCTGTGTTTAAAGGTCGACCAATCCTTACTGGTCTGTGATAACCAGGTCAAAGGGGGTACTCTTACGACCCTTGAATCAATCACCTGGCCTTTGCTGGTGGTTAGGTAGCATATCAGATTTGTAACAAACTCCCTGAAAAAACAAGTAACAACGACAATTTAATAAGTTCATGTTTATAAGATGACGTTACACACATGTCTTTCACCTCTTAAATTAAGTAATAGACACAGTACGCCGAAAAAATGAATTAAACTGCATCATACAGCTGTTTCGTTCTCCTAGGATACTTCAGTGAGACTAGGGGCCAAAAGATAGGAATCCAAACTTTCTAAACCATATTACAAATTCTCAAACAAGACCAAATTTAATACAGGTCGTTTTAACAAGCGTTGGGCTCAATAGGTAACAACAGTCTTATCGTTTGGCTCGCGTCCTTTCTGCGTTCGTACATGTACAGCGTCTCATCTCCGTTGGTACGGCAAAAGTGGATACTACGCTGTATCTATAGCTGTAGCTTATGAATAATCCATGGAGAACAACTGACATTGGTGTTATTCCTGTAGTTTAAGTGATAAATTATAACCATTGGAAAGAAAGACGATACGAAAAAAAACATAAGAAAATCACATGGGAGAGGATTATGAATTTTAATAGAAATAAGTTAAAATGTAACCCTTGAAAAGAGTGATAAATACAGAAAAACATAAGAAAAACATTAAGGTGAGCATTATTGATGTCGTTTTAAAACATCAAATTACTTCATAGACTTTTTTTGGAAGTGAAACAGTTACATTAAAGAAAAACCACGATTCTTTCAATATATGTAAATCATATTTGTAGCAGAAACGGAATGAAGAGATGTTAAAGGCCCAATATACGTAACTTCAGGGAAATTTTCGTGATTCTGAAAAATTCTGAAAAAAAATCCTGTTGATAACAATGCAGAAATAAGCCTAAAACGAGGTAAACCTGAGCGGTAACTAACAAGAAACTCAAAAGAAAAAAATCCAAAGAATCAAAAATAATTCAGGTGGGGCCCACTTCAACAACAAACCGAAGGTAAAATACGGTTCGAAATGGACGCGTGTTTACAAATAGCGTGTTTCAAACGCTGCTGTACCGGTAACCACGAAATAATTCATCTTGAATATTGCTGATATCAGTTAATCTTAACTAAATCTATAAACATAACAAGTTATTAGGCTAGATTTTTTATTCAAGTTTTGCCGAAAGTTACGTATATTGGGCCTTTAAGGTTTTCATTGAAACTAATTCTTATGTAACTTTCTTTTCATAGATATCTTGCTTCTGGAATGAAATATCCTGGGGTCGAGATAGTAACCAACGAGTGTGCCAAGTGAGGAGGCCATCTAGATACGAAGACTGGGCTCGTTATAAACAACGATCAGCGGACTTTTCAACTCAGCCATTGCTTCAACACCCTCTATGGTGAACAAGGGGAAGTAACTCCCACATCACTAGCGTCACCGTGACCAAGCTGGGTAAGAAATGTAAATAGCAGTTAACTTAAGAAAAGCTAAAGCTAATGCTTGTTGTTAGATATTTTTACCATGTACAATGTAACTTACCCGTCTGGACTGACGAACAGTTCGCTGCCTTTAATTGTTATTTTCCAGTCCTTGTAATTTGGGTGTGATCCTGGAAATATCAACACTATATAAAATGATATCTTACAAATTATGTTAATCTAATGTGAATGTATAAAACTGTATCAGTAGGGTTAAACATAACATATTAAACATTTTCCGAAACTGGACATGGTCAAAAGATAATGCAGGAAACTGATTTGATTAGAACACCCATTTAGTTTTGCGTTATGAACATTTATATTACACTTGAATTCCAACGAGTGGTGCAGTTTGAGAATCGGGTATATTTGTCCTTGTGAAATTTAAAGTTTAAGTATAGGTTATCTTTGAGCTGGATAAGTTTGAGTATGGAGCATCTTTGAACTGGTGGAGTATGATTATGGAGTATCTTTGGGCTGTTAATTTGAGTATGGAGTACCTTTGAGCTAGTGAAGGTTGATTATGGAGTACCTTTGAGCTAGTGAAGTTTGATTATGGAGTATCTTTGAGCAGTTGACGTTTGAGTATGGAGTATCTTTGGGCCGTTAATTTGAGTATGAATTATCTTTTAGCAGGTGAAGTTTGAGTATGGAGTACCTTTGAGCTGATGAAGTTTGAGTATGGAGTATCTTTGAGCTGATGAAGTTTGTATATATAGTACCTTTGTGTTATTTAATTTAAGTATGACGTGTCTTGTATGGACTCACCTTTGTTTGTTTGTGTCCAGTTCGTCCAGGAAGTGGTCAGCAGTGATTGTAGAAGTGTGAGGTCAGTCTGTAGGTCGACCTGACCCCTGATGAGGTAACTGTAGTGGTGATGATACCTAAACCTTTCTGACCCCATGTACAGTGTGTAGGGGGTGCGGTCAGGGGTCATTAAGGTCATACTGCTGTTCATCCGGGTGACCGGAGGAGGAGATACCACCAGGGGGGACAGGATCGTAAATTGTAGGTAGTTGAAATAAATTAATGCTGTCATCGCGGTGCTACAAACGCAAATAATTTTTATTTATATATCACAGTGCTGACTTAAAACTTTCATTTATAGAAATATTATAGGACGAGAAAAAGTGATAAAGATCGTGCCGTCGCTGGGGATCGATTCCACGACCATTGGCTCTCCCGCCCGATGCTCTACCACTGAGCAAAAGGACAATTTCTTACAGCTCATGCTTGTACATATGTAGGGCAATCTTATCAAGGCACTTCTTTTACATAACATTGACCCTTTCTTTCTCTGCCTTTAAAGAAAATCGAGAAACTCCAAATATTATTGGGTGAAATTCTCACAATATACAATCAAGACTCTCCTCACAAGATATCATTTTGTTTTTTCACTCTGTTTATTTTTCTTTGACACTAGGACTGCAACATATTCTCTGTGTATAACATTTTATGCTTTCCAAGAATATAAGTGAACTGCACATAAGTCCAACGTGTGACTTGACCCGTATTATCTTGTGATGGAAAGGGAAGTTTCTAGTAACAATAAAAAATGTCTACATCTTTACTCGTGTATACTGCCTTGCGCCCATTGTCCCCTGTGTACTGGACACCGTCAGACTTACCCATTGTCCCCTGTGTACTGGACACCGTCAGACTTACCAATTGTCTACTGTGTACTGGACACCGTCAGACTTACCCATTGTCCCCTGTGTACTGGACACCGTCAGACTTACCCATTGTCCCCTGTGTACTGGACACCGTCAGACATACCCATTGTCCCCGATGTACTGGACAATGTCAGACTTACCCATTGTCCCCTGTGTACTGGACACTGTCAGACTTACCCATTGTCCCCTGTGTACTGCTCTAGTCGTGCTATGGTGATGTTACAGATACTACAATCTTTGTACTTGTCTGTAAAAAATACAGGTAAGGTATTTTTTACACCTATTACCTATAATTTATGACTGAATGAAAATCCTTCAAATCTAGCTTCCAAAATTACATATAGTTGAAACAGTAGAAACAAGATATCACAGAGAACGTGAATTTTATGTAAGTAAAAAGATACATATGTTTTGGTCCAGCAACTTTGTCAACATCCTCATCAACGTTTGTATTCATGTTATACTCTCTATGTGCTGGTGCTATATCAATTTATATCGACAAAAAGCTTTGATATTTGGGTTTTTTTTCAGTCAATATACCAGATGTACAGCATAAGGTTTTGCGTTTGATTCAAAGGCTAATACCTTTGATATTTAATATTTTATTGGAAATATATATAAGTTCGTTAGACAGACTGCAAAAATAAAGTATTGTGTAAAAAGAACCTTTCAGAAATGTAATATATGTTAAGGAATATGCTCCAGTTTCACCTGGGTATTCCGCGGCCCAGACTTGTTGTAGGAAGGATGTAAACTTTGGCAGATCCTCCTGGAACACTGCCCCATTGACCAGTAAGGTGTAATGGAACCTATACGTTGTGCCTGCCCAGTCGGTATGGACCTTTACGTCTGTCAGGCCAGCAGATGTGAAGGCAGACTCATAGTCAATGCTGAGAGTGGCCGAAGTATTAACTGTTAGTGATCGTAATGGCGTCCCATCTCTCTCAACGAAGACGTAAATCTTGGTTAGCTCCACGCTACAATAAGAAAACACTATGATGATATGTTAACAAAACGCATCTTGCAAGTGTCATTCAAACTGATGAAGGATTTGCCATGTGAACTAAACACCAAATTAAGCTTCCAACATGGGCATCAAAAACAATATATAATCGATTTATTATCATTATAATATCATTACCGTTAAAAAATATTTTTTCAATGAAAACCAAAAAGATTTTTCTATATTTCCTTCCATTTTAAAATATCATTTCCTTTAGACTGATATTTTCGTAATGTATTTTATCAAATGCAACCGAATAATTTGTCTCAAAGGATTGTTTTTACACCTGAATAAAAGTAATGGTGATATATCTACACTGAATGTTGACAAGTGAAAGTCCCATTACTTACCCTCCTGGTCCCACAAACTCTTCAAACTTTTTCATGTTTATAACAGTGTTAATGAGGGACACACAAGCTTGGAACTCTAAACAAGAAACAAAAATGTAATTTAAAGCAATCCTTCGTGTTAACATGACGTTAACAGTTCAATCGACTATTATAATTCAATTTCTCCAAGGACATGTAAAATAGTTTGTGTAAATGGTCTTTTTATTTTTCCCTTGTTTTTTTTTCTACTAAAATTCTCTGAGACGGATTGAAATATCCAGCGGATAATAAATATAATTTCACAAATTTCAGCTCATAATTTGTATTCTATATTTAACAAAAGAAACCAGAAATTGTAAGCATCGTTAAATACTAAACAAACGAGCAATGGAGGTCGCAACTTCCAAAGAAACTAATGTTATACTCACAGGAGCAATCTTAATGTAACATATTTAACCTTGCTTGTAGTAATCTATGGATGTAATGGTAATAATGTTTTCCATGCTGTTTGAGTGAGTGAGAAACTCCCACGATACATTTACAAATGTACAAGTATGTGTAACTTATCTGACAATTAAGACACGGCACTAGTTTCATCTACAATCAATATAACGTGGCTGCTTGTAAGACGTAGGCCACTAACGTCCAAGAGAAGGATTTATTTATTATTTGGTATCGAATGTCATCTTAGTTGGGCTATTTTGTTTGTTTGTTTGTTTTAATATGAACAAATCTGGAGTTTGCGTTTACGCTCAGGATGAAATAGACATGTTCAATTAACAGATAACTGACTAAGAATTCATACAAAAGTTTCAAGTTGAATTACTTCGTTTCAGATCTCATGATTATCAGGAGGTATGACATGTTGTTGATAGCCGGTTTGGTTTCAAAATGTTTAAAAAAAACATTGTTGCACTTTTTTATTCTCCCATTCTTTTTTGCGAGATTTGAAAGAGACTATACATATTCAAACCATTGTACTCGAAAGGTAATATTTTATTTCAATTACGCGAATATAGCTCATTGTTAAGAATGTATGATGTCATCACAATGTAAAACCTGTAACATTCGGTACAGTCCTAGAGCTTCAGTTAGCTAGCCTGACAACTACGTTTGAGAGAGAAGCAGTAAAGATAAACACTACAGCTACTGATCTTCTGACATATCAATACTCACCACAGCTAGCATTGAGAGCACTGAAGATGGCAGTATCCCATTGACTCCTCAGCCAGTCCTGTGGTCCTGTCCCCTCCACTATAAAGGTTAACGCGTAGTCCAGTTTGTATAGCTGTACAATGGTAGTAGACCCTGTGTAGAGTATGACTGAGGACGAGTTGGCTGCTATCTGTATCTGGGACTCAATCACCTCAGGGGTTGGTTGCTTAGCTGTGTACGGTACTGTCAGAGTCACAGACACTACGCAAACGTCCACCCTGAAATGTAAGGAGGACATATTAGTAACAGATAATTTTCTAGGCTTATTGTATTTTGATATGTTTCACGAATGAAATCATTCAATCAGATAATGTTTTGTGTTTTCCTTTGAACAAAATATCCGATAGAAATCTTGGTGTCAAAGTAATATATCCTACTACAGACTACTTAGAAACTTCAAGAAAATAAAATTTGAGAAAAATGTTTCCCTCTCAAAATTCAAATTAACAATTTGGTAACTATCTTAGCTATCTTGTTTTTGTTTTTGTTTTAAAGTAACAAAGGCAAATAAAAGAACAAAAGGGAGCATATATTTGAAGTTTGAGGAGGACCCCTCCTTACCAGGATTCCTGAGAAATATTGTAATTAATGTTTAACAGTAAAAATTATTGTAGCCGCCTGTCAAATATCTTGATTTTTATATCAGTTACAACATCTGATATACACAAAGTCACACCATGAAGAACCTATTATTGAAGTTAGGAAGGTCCCTCCCAGACTTTCTGAGAAATAGTACACACAATAATTGTACAAGGACAAGCCCCAGATCACAGACCGAGCTTTATTTGACAGGAAATGAACCCAACAATTCAATAAAAAAAAAATTTACGTTTTACAATCTTTCAGGCAATTAAACATTTCATATGATTTTAAACGTTTGCATGTTAACTTATTCTAATCGATAATAGTGCATATAAATAAGAGAATATCGAAGCGTTAACAAAATCATAATCCAAACTCAAAATCGATTAAACCAGGGACAAAATATGAACAAAGGAAAGATTCACATGGAGACCCTTGCAAAAGTACAAGAGAATAAGACCAGATGTTCCGGAAGAGTAAGCGTCTTCTGTTTATCGACGACACCAGCCATGTAAATCTTTGCCACATCCAAGTAAACATCAAGTTCTCAAAATGAGATCCGAAAATCATTGTCAATCACAACAAGTAAACACACTAATGAGCATACTCAAAAACGTCCATCTTCATATCACTTAAAGATACAGAATATTTCTCAATGAGACAAAGATGACGAATGTTTTCTTTCTTCAAATACAGTTACAGAAAATACAAAAAAATTAAACAGTTTAGAAGTAGACAATCCTATTCAAACGTCTGTAAATCTCTACCATAATGGTCTTACCCATTCTCCCCAACAGCCTGGTAAGAGTGCACAGCTTGTACATGTATATCCTTGACCGGAATGGAGGCTGAAAACAGAAAATGATTGTGGATGTTTAACAACATTATGTACAATCTTAAAGGTTTACAGGGAACTCTTGTGAATGTTTAACAACATTATGTACAACCTTAAAGGTTTACAGGGAACTCTTGTGAATGTTTAACAACATTATGTACAACCTTAAAGGTTTACAGGGAACTCTTGTGAATGTTTAACAACATTATGTACAACCTTAAAGGTTTACAGGGAACTCTTGTGAATGTTTAACAACATTATGTACAACCTTAAAGGTTTACAGGGAACTCTTGTGAATGTTTAACAACATTATGTACAACCTTAAAGGTTTACAGGGAACTCTTGTGAATGTTTAACAACATTATGTACAACCTTAAAGGTTTACAGGGAACTCTTGTGAATGTTTAACAACATTATGTACAACCTTAAAGGTTTACAGGGAACTCTTGTGAATGTTTAACAACATTATGTACAATCTTACAATTTTACAGGGAACTCTTGTGAATGTTTAACAACATTATGTACAACCTTAAAGGTTTACAAGGAACTCTTGTGCTATTTAACATCATTGTTTCTAGCAAAACGTAATTTCAGAAATGAACTAAAGTATGGAAAGATACCTCCTGTACTTCATTGGAAACAAAACTAACGATAATTGAAAGGATCGAGCAATGTGAATTAAATATAGATAGAAAGTTCAGTATTTCGCAAGTTACCAGGACATGTAAAAAGAGAACACCCAGCAACAGGAATAATTCTTCCAAATAATCCTTCAATACAAGATTTTGGCTTAAATATTTAACAGTATATATTGGTGAGTGCTTGATTTAATGACCAACGCCTACAAAGTTAATATAATAATAAAGATTTACATGGCGGGTGTCGTCGATGAAGCAGAAGACGCTTACTCCTCCGGAACACCTGGTCTTGCACTTTTACAAGGGTCTCCATGTAAATATTTCTTTTGTTCGTATTTTGATCCAATATTAATCGATTTTGAGCTCGGATTATGATTTTGTTAACACTTCGGTATTCTCTATTTTTTTATCAAATGTTGACGTACCTGATTTTTGCCATGCCATGATTAGGCCAATAATAATGAAGGTATCTCGCTCCTGAGCCACCAGCTGAAGATATAGCTGTTGAGTGAGGTTCTTAAAATTAGGATGTGGAGCAGTGCTGATTGTTGGTGGCAACTTCGTTGAGGTGGTAGGAACAGGAGTAGAAGTCGATGGTGGCATTGTGGTTGAGGTGGTAGAAACAGGAGTAGAAGTTGATGGTGGCATTGTAGTTGAGGTGGTAGGTGCAGGTGTAGAAGTTGATGGTGGCATTGTGGTTGATGTGGTAGGAACAGGAGTAGAAGTTGATGATGGCAGTGTGGTTGAGGTGGTAGGAACAGGAGTAGAAGTTGATGGTGGCATTGTGGTTGAGGTGGTAGGAACAGGAGTAGAAGTTGATGGTGGCATTGTGGTTGAGGTGGTAGGAACAGGAGTAGAAGTCGATGGTGGCATTGTGGTTGAGGTGGTAGGAACAGGAGTAGAAGTTGATGGTGGCATTGTGGTTGAGGTGGTAGGAACAGGTGTAGAAGTTGATGGTGGCATTGTGGTTGATGTGGTAGAAACAGGAGTAGAAGTTGATGGTGGCATTGTAGTTGAGGTGGTAGGTGCAGGTGTAGAAGTTGATGGTGGCATTGTGGTTGAGGTGGTAGGAACAGGAGTAGAAGTTGATGATGGCAGTGTGGTTGAGGTGGTAGGTGCAGGTGTAGAAGTTGATGGTGGCATTGTGGTTGATGTGGTAGGAACAGGAGTAGAAGTCGATGATGGCAGTGTGGTTGAGGTGGTAGGAACAGGAGTAGAAGTTGATGGTGGCAGTGTGGTTGAGGTGGTAGGTGCGGACGTAGAAGTTGATGGTGGTAGTGTGGTTGATGTGGTAGGCGCTATGGTAGATGTTGATGATGGCAGTGTTGGTTTAGCTGTTGGTGTGGTTGTCGGAATAGTTGTCGGTGTGGTTGTTGGTGTGGTTGTTGGTGTGGTTGTTGGTGTGGTTGTTAGTGTGGTTGGTTTAGTGGTTAGTGTGGTTGCTTTAGTTGTTGTCGTGGATGCTTTAGTCGATGGTGTGGTAAGGGGTTTCTTTGTTGTTTTTAGGCAAGATGATCCAGTGCCACCTGGAAGTAAAAAAAATATAAACCGTAGATAAAATTTGTATATTTTTCATTTTTTTTTCAAAAATGAACACAATCTAACTGTAACATATTGATAGGGACATTATCCAACCAATGAGTAACGACTTATTCAACAACACTGTCGTTCTTAGTCATGATAAACACTCCATCACCTACCATATTCACAGGGTCTACGTAACATTGGTATTTTTCTCCCCCTATCGAAGGAATTAAGTCTTGCAAATATACAACCACATTGTAGGAATATTTGATCTAGTTTCTCATTGCTGTGTATAAAATTGTTATTAAAGATGATATTTCCTTGCACAGTATGTAACCCATAACATGGAAAACCCTTACTTGAAATATGGGAATACATTTAACTGTATACTTCTTCGGGTGAATTGATAACTAACTGTAACTGTCAAATCCATTCTTCACAGACTCAAAAGGAAGCAATATTGCACAACTTAAGAACCTTTATAAATCAATATATACAAGTTGATGAAGATCTGTGCAGAAATAATGATTTATCCTAAAATGCCGAATCAATATATAGTCACTATCGTTTGGTCTGATTAATATCAGATTGGAAACAGAAACAGGCGAATATCAAAATATACAAATGTACAGCGAAAATGTTTCAGTATACAAATAGCATTGGTGAGCTTTAATTCTCAAGTAAAACATTTCCACCTGTCAGCCATCATTTTTTAATCAATGAGTCCTAATATTCAATATAGAAAAAAGTAAATTCATAGTGTTATATAATGAAAATAATCGGACTTTGTCAAAAGTTCGACACATCGAGAAATTCGAATCATCGAAGTTCGATTAATCGAGGTTTGACTATGACTGCAAACTATGAAAACAGATGAACACTTGTTCAAATGGTCCTCAGTATGAGAGCGTTTTGTTAAAGGTGTCCCAAGTTGCAGGATGTACAAAGACTACAGCTAAAGTAATCTTATTTTATATATTCATTGACGTTGGTTTTTATCACAATTTAGCATTGTTATTCGATGATGTAAAAACTTTAACAGAACATAAAAGTGACCATATTTAAGCCAGATGTATAAATCGGAAAATAGAAATTAAATTAATGCTGATATAGAAAGGATCTAAAATGTTGTAATCTCCGTAATAGTGATCTCTCTGTGTGATAGGTAAAGAAACAGATGATCAGCTACCTTCGTTACAGCAGCAGTAGAACTGTTCCTTCTTAGATCCATATCTCACACACGTGCCCGCCATGTTACAGCCATCGAAGTATGCTGGAAACAGACATTTTAATTGATAATCAATATTTGTATGCATCAACTGAGTCGTTGAACTTGTTAGCTATTTAAATATAAAAACTCTGGAAGTAAATCTCATTTCTTGTTTTTCCTGACATCAAACGACATAACTTATTGTAAGTGTTTACATCATGTAGTTTAAAACGCTCAAGGCAATTGCTCAGGGAGAGTCAACTAAAGAACAACGTTCTGAGATCTTCGTTAAGTTTCATATTTTACTGATCCTTTCATCTTTTTTTTCTTATCTGTTGATTTTTTTTATAATTTTGTTAATAGTAAGTGCATTTTGTCGTAGCAAATTATGAATACTTTTTTCCAATGAGTGCTCTTTCAAAGTAATGCTATTGTTTATTTCTAAATGCATAGCAAATTTGCACCTTCAGAATCAAAGACGGCTAACTGAATACCATAATGGCTATTCAAAATCTGATGATCCAAAATCAATACATGCAAAAATTTGATAATGCGAAACATTGCTTACTCGGAGGTCAATTTTTAGAAAGTTTAATAACATCTTTAAGATCTAGAGAGAAAAAAAACGACAACAACTTTGAACTCTTAAAATCAAAGAGTGTGGCCTAGCCAGGGAATTGGGTTATATTTTCGATTCCCGTGTTTAGAATTTCCTGTTAGCATCTATTTACCTTTGAGCGCAAATACAATATTGTTTACAGTTTATCCTGTGTATCATAATTGGTCCACATCATCTCATCGTTGGATATATCGTTAGGTCCGATATAGGTAATGGAGATATTCCATCATCTGCTATCTGGTTTACATTGAGTTCTGTAACTCTTCCTTGAGTTTTAAGCATAAAATAACCAGTTCATTTGATTGTAGATGATATTCTTAATCTCAACTTGTACACAACTGTGTATGCTAGTTACATATCTGTTCGTGTTAATCAAATAACTGTGTATGCTAGTTACACAACTGTTCGTGTTAGTTAAATAACTGTGTATGCTAGTTACACAACTGTTCGTGTTAGTTAATAACTGTGTATGCTAGTTACACAACTGTTCGTGTTAGTTAATAACTGTGTATGCTAGTTACACAACTGTTCGTGTTAGTTAATAACTGTGTATGCTAGTTACACAACTGTTCGTGTTAGTTAATAACTGTGTATGCTAGTTACACAACTGTTCGTGTTAGTTAATAACTGTGTATGCTAGTTACACAACTGTTCGTGTTAGTTAATAACTGTGTATTCTAGTAATACAACTGTGTATATTAGCTACATTACTGTGTATGCTAGTTACGCAATTTTGTATGCTAGTTACACAACTGCACACAGTTGCTAGTTACGCAACTGGGTATTCTAGTAACACAACTGTGTGTGTTAACAACATAACTGTGTATGTTAGTTACATGAGGGTGTATGTTAGCTACATAAGTGTGTATGTAAGTTCGCAACTGTGTATGCTAGTTACACAACTGTATGTGTTAGTTACACAATTGTGTATTCTAGTAAAACAACTGTGTATTCTAGTAACACAACTGTGTATTTAACTGTGTATGTTAATTATACAACTGTGTATGCTAGTTACGCAACTATGTATTATAGTTACGTATACACAACTGTGTATTAGGGTTACACAACTGTGTATTAGTGTTACACAATTGTGTATTATAGTTACCCAACTGTGTATTAGTGTTACACAACTGTGTATTAGTGCTACACAACTGTGTATTAGTGTTACACAACTGTGTATTAGTGTTACACAACTGTGTATTAGTGTTACACATCTGTGTATTATAGTTACACAACTGTTTATTAGTGTTACACAACTGTGTATTAGTGTTACACAACTGTGTATTATAGTTACACAACTGTGTATTAGTGTTACACAACTGTGTATTAGTGTTACACAACTGTGTATTAGTGTTACACAACTTTGTATTAGTGTTACACAACTGTGTATTAGTGCTACACAACTGTGTATTAGTGCTACACAACTGTGTATTAGTGTTACACAACTGTGTATTAGTGTTACACAACTGTGTATTAGTGTTACACATCTGTGTATTATAGTTACACAACTGTTTAATAGTGTTACACAACTGTGTATTAGTGTTACACAACTGTGTATTATAGTTACACAACTGTGTATTAGTGTTACACAACTGTGTATTAGTGTTACACAACTGTGTATTAGTGCTACACAACTGTGTATTAGTGTTACACAACTGTGTATTAGTGTTACACATCTGTGTATTAGTGTTACACAACTGTGTATTAGTGTTACACAACTGTGTATTAGTGTTACACAACTGTGTATTAGTGTTACACATCTGTGTATTAGTGTTACACAACTGTTTATTAGTGTTACACAACTGTTTATTAGTGTTACACAACTGTGTATTAGTGTTACACAACTGTGTATTAGTGCTACAAATCTGTGTATAAGTGTTACACAACTGTGTATTAGTGTTACACAACTGTGTATTAGTGCTACACAACTGTGTATTAGTGTTACACAACTGTGTATTAGTGTTACACAACTGTGTATTAGTGTTACACAACTGTGTATTAGTGTTACACAACTGTGTATTATAGTTACACAACTGGGTATTAGTGTGACACAACTGGGTATTAGTGTTACACAACTGGGTATGCTAATCACACAAATCTTGTCATATCAAGAGTTTTACAATATTTAGCGTATACACATGAACTCTGTTCAAAAGAGTCTAATTCTATCACATTCCGTACTCTATGTCCATGTGTGTTATACAATATTTTACCTCTCAATGATCTTACCCTTTGTTCGTGTAATATTAAGCACTGTACAAGGCTCCTGGTCTATCAATACAGTGCCCGTCATTTCTATAGCCTGGTGGTCCTCCTCTTGCAGATTGAGCTCCAACTTGGTGAAGTTTCTTCCCCCAATGACTTGCGGAACCAGCGATTGTCCCTGAAGGGTAAGTATCTTGAAAGCACTGGCATACGTTCCTAAGAGTGGGATGACGATGGATTGGATTGTGATATCTCCTACTGTCGTGATGAGACCCGTGGAGTGAGTGACGTTCAAAACAAAGGTCTGTGATGGTTCCCCAGGACATCTGTACTGACCTTCCCAAACACTCGGTACAAACTCTGTCCTATCTGGTACAGAAATACAAAAGTAATTAAAATTTTGTTTTAAACATGTAAGCGGTAAAACAGGTCCTGTATGATCAGTTATGGATGTAACAAACCTCCCCAAACACTCGGTACAAACTCTGCCCTGTCTAGTACAGAAATACAAAAGTGATTAACATTTTTTTAAACATGTAAGTGGTTAAATTGGTCCTGTATGATCAGTTATGGATGTAACAAACCTTTCAAAACACTAGGTACAAAATACTGTCCTGTCAGGGACAGAAACACAAGTGTGTTTAAAACTTGTATGGTGATAAAACTAGTTCATGTATGATACATTATGGATGTAACGAACAACTTTGCGTACATAAAAACAAAAAATGTTTTACATTGTAAAATGATTCTGACCTAAATACAAAACAATGGTTCACTTTGATTTGTTTTACAATGAAGTAGATTTCGAACATGCGTTTTTTGTAATCTAGATAAAAGTATTTCTTGATATTTGCATTTTTATTTACAAAATGTGTATCATTGCGAGTGATACAGCTTGAACAGACTAACATCGTGCTCCTAGTCACGGAGGGACTAAGATGATACCGTGTTCCTAGTCACGGAGGGACTAAGATGATACCGTGTTCCTAGTCACGGAGGGACTAAGATGATACCGTGTTCCTAGTCACGGAGGGACTGAGGTGATACCGTGTTCCTAGTCACGGAGGGACTGAGGTGATACCGTGTTCCTAGTCACGGAGGGACTGAGGTGATATCGTGTTCCTAGTCACGGAGGGACTGAGGTGATATCGTGTTCCTAGTCACGGAGGGACTGAGGTGATACCGTGTTCCTAGTCACGGAGGGACTGAGGTGATATCGTGTTCCTAGTCACGGAGGGACTGAGGTGATACCGTGTTCCCAGTCACGGAGGGACTGAGGTGATACCGTGTTCCCAGTCACGGAGGGACTGAGGTGATATCGTGCTCCTAGTCACGGAGGGACTGAGGTGATATCGTGCTCCTAGTCACGGAGGGACTGAGGTGATATCGTGCTCCTAGTCACGGAGGGACTGAGGTGATATCGTGCTCCTAGTCACGGAGGGACTGAGGTGATATCGTGCTCCTAGTCACGGAGGGACTGAGGTGATATCGTGTTCCTAGTCACGGAGGGACTGAGGTGATACCGTGTTCCTAGTCACGGAGGGACTAAGGTGATACCGTGTTCCTAGTCACGGAGGGACTAAGGTGATATCGTGTTCCTAGTCACGGAGGGACTAAGGTGATACCGTGTTCCTAGTCACAGAGGGACTAAGGTGATACCGTGTTCCTAGTCACGGAGGGACTAAGGTGATATCGTGTTCCTAGTCACAGAGGGACTAAGGTGATATCTTAAATAGAAGATACAAACTAATAGGAACGTTACTGACCAACATCATACCAGGGAGATAACCTTATTGATTTGAGTACTTCGTGGGAACTCACTTAAACGGTGAAATTTGAATAAGTCTACGTATTTTTCTGATCAGTATACAAAATGGAATATGTGAATCTTAAACAAAGAATTGGCTTATAATTATCTTGTATGAAATTTTAGGAAAATCTGCCAAATGCCTCTTCAGAAAGAGCAACAACAAACTGTTAAAAGCAAAAATATATATCTAGCAACCATCTTGTTTGTCTATTCAGTCTTAAATTGAACTATGCACAACAAATATTCCATGTGCTGTTTAGAAAAATCCGTTGTATTTTGTTTGTTTTGTTTTTGTGTTTTTGGTCATTTTTAGCAATCCTAATTAAAAGAGATGTTTATGCTTGGAATGTACAGGAGGCAGGCCGGCAACAAATGACTAACTTCGGCCTATATGGAATTGGGAAATGCATTTCGTTCATATAGTTTGGTAACCAAAAAAAAGTAATAGTTCAAAAATGGAATGTTGGTTTCCTTCAATAATCATCATTTTCAGTCGGTTTTACCTTAAACATATAACTTAAACATCTTAATACCAAATATTTATAACATGATGAACGGCGAAAAAAATATTTTTCCTAATTTGTTTTTCTTTTTGTCCAGTTTGCAATTGTACATCAAGACGTAAACTTCAGTATCTAAAGTACCATTTTTAGATACGTAAACGTTGTAGTTTGGTACCTTGATAAACACTGCAGTCTGCTGGACCCCCTTGTATCAGGACATCGCAGTTGTCTTCCTTCCATCCTGCGTTGCATACCTTGCGTCCTTTGTTGTCACATGTGTAATGGCCGTCACATGCATTGTCTGCCACACAGTTGATAGAACAGTCGTCGCCATAGTAATGAGGATCACAGTACACCTTCACCTTCAATGACAGACTGAAAACAAACGTAAATTGTAATGAGGATCACAGTACACCTTCACTTTCAATGACAGTCTGAAAACAAACGTAAATTGTAATGAGGATCACAGTACACCTTCAATTTCAATGACAGATGGAAAACACACGTAAATAGTAATGAGGATCACAGTGCATCTTCACCTTCAATGACAAACTGAAAACACACGTAAATAGTAATGAGGATCACAGTACACCTTCACCTTCAATGACAGGCTGAAAACAAACGTAAATAGTAAATCTAGGCCAGATCAAAGCTAATGCCATAGCCTCAAAGTGTGAACTGAGGCATCAATCACAACAAACAGAAATGCTAAACTATAGTCTATAATGATAAGGCTGTAGGCTATAGATTAAAATTTCTGTTTGTTGTGATTTATGCCTCAATTCTCACTTTGAGGCTATGGCATTTGCTCGGATCTGGCGAGATTTACATGGCGGCTATCTTCGGGGAAGCAGAAGACGCTTACTCTTCCGGATAACCTGGTCTTATTCTCTAGTACTTTTACGAGGGTCCCCATGTAAATATTTCCTTTGTTCATATTTTGCCCCTAGTTTAATCATTTTGATCTCGGATTATGGTTTTGTTGACGCCTTGGTGTTCTCCGATATTTTTATATATGGTTCTAATAGTAGTTTAGTGTTTATCATTATCCATCATGAGTGTTCACTAATTTTGTAATTATGTATTGGAAACGCGGCATAACAAGTTTTATGCTACATGAATTGTACTGTTTAACGATTGCACATGGTAAAGGCTTTAGATACCCGGATATATTATAATGAAAACTATCTTAAAGTGAGTAATGACAGACTTAAATTATCTAACAATTTAACTTTATTTGCAAAGTTACTGGGTCCTATCTTACATCAGAGCAGATAATTTGACTAATCGGCGCTTCTAGTAAATTTTTGAGGTAATCTTCAACATTTAAAGTCAATATTATTTGATGAAATGATCATATTATATAACAAGTGTCTGTGATAATGTAGTCAACAATAGATACACACCTGGTGGGTTGTTGAGGTCGCTGACCCTTTAATGTATACGTCGACTTGTAGTCTGTTGTAGAGTTAAAACCAGGAATATCACTGGTGAAGTTAAGATACAGATTATCTACAGGTACGAGTCCATCACTGTCAGAGTCTGTCACCAGAACAGATAAATACGCCGACCCCTGAAACAAAAACAGAACATCAAAGTTTAATACCAATATACTGTAAAAGTGCATTTTTCGCGGCGTGAACATTTTCGCTTGTTGGTTTGGTTTCATTAAATATATCCACACGTGAACATATCTAACACGACCGAACGGCTACAGTGTATTAAAGTATTATAGAAGATGACGTAACACACACATATGCTGCACCTTTTAAATCTTCACAGTACAAAACAGTACGACTGACATATAGATATATGGATGCCATTCATATAAATTTGTATTCTTCAAAGATAAAAGTAGGTGTGGGGGGGGGGGGCTTGTCACCAGCCATTGTAAATCTTTCTTAATTTTTTGGCAGTTCTCTTTTTTTTCTTTACCGTATCTGTTTGACCAAATCATAGCCACATTGCTTTTGTAATCAACATTCCTGAAGTACTTTCTTCTGAAAAGTAGCAGAATATGATTCTCACTTTAAAAATCTAAGATGGCTTTCAACCGTTTTGTTTTTCAATCAGTCTCAAAAGTGAATATGCATAAAAAGGTATGTCGTTAAATTGTACATCAATAATTGAACACTAATCATGAAGTAACTCTGCACGTACAAAGTGATAAGGTTATTTAACTTCCAGGTGTGTTAATTATATACAACATTACCTGTCGTATGGTTGTCACTCACCTTCCAGGTATCAAAACTGAACAAAGATGACTTCCCAGCGCTAAAGGAGATTTCGTTCTCGTTATCGTTGGCATTAAAATCTTCTCTCCCAAATCCACAACTGTCTCCTGTTAAATTCGCACTACAAACAGAAATAAGATAAATGGAAGCAGAGAAATAAATTGTATTTAGAATATTTTACTTACTAGGTTATAAGCACGGCCTTCAGTCAGGTTCAGTACAAACGATTGCTATCATTCCTCATACTAACGTTTGGCCATATCTTAATGGTATCTTGGCTAATTTGGCAGATTACATGCTAATCAGACATTTATTTACATGGTTTACCACTATTTTGCTTAAGTTCCCATGAGAAATGTGGTTTTTGAACTTTCAATATGACAAATAATTCCCAGTTGTTTACTTTGTATATCAGCGAAATGACATGTACAAGTACCAGTGTCAGAGATCAACAGATTCTAGTAACTTACTTAATTGTCTTTATAATCTGCACTTGAGCGATGTTAAAACACTTATAAATATGACAATAAAAAAAATTCAATAAAATAAGAGAATGCCGAAGCGTCAACATAATCATAATCCAAACTCAAAATCGATTAAACCAGGGGCAAAATTTGAACAAAGGAAAGACTTACATGGAGACCCTTGCAAAAGTACAAGAGACTAAGACCAGGTGTTCCGGAAGAGTAAATGTGCCGTGCATTTCTCTTTGTACCAATTAATTTGACAAATATTGTATCACTTAAAAATGACAAATCTCGACGCTTTACAAAAATGACGGTTACTTTTCCGGAACACTTGCTCTTAACATCTTTTACTTTTACGAGGGTCTCCATGTAAATATTTCCTTTGTTCCTATTTTGCCTTTAGTTAATCGATTTTGAGTTCGGATTATGGTTTTGTTGACACTTTGGTATTCTCTGTGGTTTTTTTCTTGTAAAGTTTAATGTTTCACACTTGTTTTAACATTTAATATGACAAATATTGTAACAATTACTATGACAAATATTGTACCAATTACTATGACAAATATTGTACCAATTAATATGACAAATATTGAACCAATTACTATGACAAATATTGTAAAGTTTAATGTTTCACACTTGTTTTACCATTTAATATGACAAATATTGTAACAATTACTATGACAAATATTGAACCAATTACTATGTCAAAATATTGTAACAATTAATATGACAAAAATTGTAACAATTACTATGACAAATATTTACCAATTACTAAGACAAATATTGTAACAATTAATATGACAAATATTGAACCAATTACTATGACAAATATTGTAACAATTAATATGACAAATATTGTAACAATTACTATGACAAATATTGAACCAATTACTATGACAAATATTGTAACAATTGATATGACAAATATTGTAACAATTACTATGACAAATATTTACCAATTACTATGACAAATATTTACCAATTACTAAGACAAATATTGTAACAATTAAAATGACAAATATTGTAACAATTAATATGACAAATATTGTAAAGTTTAATGTTTCAAACTTGTTTTAACAATTAATGTGACAAATGTTGTTTATCTTAATGTGCCACACCTATTTCTATTTTTACGTAATACAATTATGTGACTCTTATTGTCCAGCTATTGTTACATTCACTGCGTCAAACATTGTAAAATTCAAATGTGTCGTGTATTGAAACATGAAACAATGTTCAATGTTTGTATTTGTAAAGGTCGCCGAGTCATATGTCATGTTGTTCTGTTTTACTGCCTGTTACTAGTGCCCCACCTACTTGAACCTGTCAAGTCTCTTTAAAGCATATTATTGTTCACTTTGTTCCAACACATTTGACTTGTATATGAGGTGGAAGACTCTGCTGGTGGCGTTGTTAGTTCCCAAGGTTTGCTGGAGCCTCCGTATCCACAGTTAATCTCACTGGAGTAGTGACACGGTACATAATATACACACTTTAGTAGTACACAATTTAAAATTTTACAGAACCAATTTGACTTTTCTTCTAAATTCATAAGTTAAAAGGTGTTTTACGGACCTGACCCTTCTGCTTCTAAGTTAGTCTTGAACATTTCGATTCCCACCTTTTGATCCCTAGCATCACTGAAGAGTCGTAGGGGGAGGAAACAGCTGTATGATGCAGTTTAGTTCATTGTGTCGGCATACTGTATCTATTACTAAAGTTTAAAGGTGCAGCATGTGTGTGTGTTACGGCATCTTTGACTAATAAAGCAGGCTATGACGTCAGAGGAGAACCGAATCATTGTCCTATCTGGTACATGGGTAGCTTTGTATATACCGTGGTTTGTTTATACCGAGGTTTTTGCTCTGATGTCTGTATGATATTTGATTCGTTTGATTAACGATTGTAATAAATAGACTGCAAGTTATATACATGTAATGTACTGCATTTCTTATGATTTAGTATTTCTATATCATATATATGTATTTAAATAAAATCAATGGCCCTGTGTCCGGACACCACTTATGTCTTCATACGAACGACAAAATCCAAAAATTGTGGGTTTTAATTTTACAATTTCATTCCGTCAAGTTTTTTTCTATTATTATTTATTGTTATTATTATTGTTTAATATAATTCTAATTTTTTTTAAAGATATCATTGTTAATATACCTAATGCGATTGAACACACTTGTTTTGTCTATAATGTGAAAATGTATTTGTTGCCTAAATCGTTTTTGATGATGAATATTGCCCCTAATTTTAAACATGTTAACCTGATCGAGAGGAAGAAAGGTCAAGAGGTATACGAAATAGGAAAAAAGGAATCTAAGAAGACTTTCTAATCTGGACGTATATCAGAAGATGATATATTCCAAATATTACTCGCGTACCTTCACGAAACAGATGCTGAATACTATCAGCGAAACAGTGTCAAAGTCCGAACGGAGAAGATGACGCCGTAAAAAGACGTTTATTGTTGATACTTATGGAAAGAAACGAGGAAAGGGAATGAGTGAAACTCAGCACAGTGGTTTCTTCCATTCAATGTTGTTACAAAGCGACGCGACAATTATAACACTCCGACGTACAGGTTACATTTTACTAGCAGACCGTATTTTTTTTGAGGTATTGGCTCTGAGGAATTGACTTTCAGGAATTGGCTCTGAGGAATATATATACAGACAGATGCGATGCAGAAAACAAAGTCCGTTTGGGTTGAAATGACGGGCGAGTTATAACTCAGAAGTCACCATTCTAGGTCAATACTTGTAACGCATCAGTTAACCACCAACTGCTAGGCGTATTGGAATATTTATTTTTTGCCGCGACCAACAACAAGATGAAACCGATATACGTGACCATTTGCTTATTTAAATAAATCTGGCTCTATAGTAAATAGCGGACATTGATGCAATATCTAGGTGGTTGTAACGCACAGGGTTTACTTGTAGTTTCCGAAGCATATCGGGAGTTTGCATTGTACAATACACGGAAGGTTTGTTCCCTATGGGGCGCTTGGACAGGATCGAAAAGGAGAAACAGAGAAAAATTCAGGGCATTTTTGGCAAACGGACTTGAAAAAGTGAATGTACCATCCTGATCAACTACTCTACAAATATTTCATAAACAACAACAAGACAAGATCGTAAACAGAGAAATGGACCTATGCTACAATAAAGATGGCGGTTACCTTTGGTGTTTTCCAGCACAAAGAGTGAAGTGGTGGTCACATTGTGCCAACGGACACGTCGGAATATTGGCACCGTCACAACACTGACCATTAAAGTCCAGTCCCTGGGGGTTGTGGAAGTCCACTAGCTGTACAGCTATCTTCCCTTTGCTTTCAACATCGAAAATCTATAAAACGAAAAAGAAACACCAGCATACCTAATAATTGTGTAAGATGTAAACAAGTGTATTTTAGTATTGAGTTCAACGTGTGTTAGAAATTTCTTTTTCTATTATTCAGTCCAAATATATGACAGTGCCAACTTAAATAATGTATTTGTGATGCAATAAAGGCAAGTATGTAGTAATATCTACAGTTCTACTTATACCTGAGCAAATTCTTACCTTCCTTTGTAAACGCAATACCCCCTTGTAAACCTTGGTCACATCCAAGTCAATGTAACGTCCTCAAATTGAGAACTCGGGCATTATCATCATTCAAAACAAGTAGACATACTGATATTAGGAGCATATTCAAAATATTTCTCGACGAGGCCAAGATGGCGACCGTAAAACTTATATTATTCTACAACCTGCCACTCTTGAACAAAAAAAAAAGTAAAATCTTGATAACAAAATCAAAATCGTCACGTTTATTAATCGTGCAGGTTTGTAACTTGTGCGATAAAATATATAAGCCAAGTTGTTCAATTGTTAATTTCTTCCGAACTGAAAACGAAATACCTTTCCGCGAAAAAGCCTGTTTTACAAACTTTTTTCATGTGGCGTTATGTTTCTTTGTTTATGATTTCCATATCGATTCAATATGTATAAGAAAATGTATACAACACGTCTCAACTAGATTTGATATATAATGCATCAGGTTTCAAAATAAAACTAAAACTGTATGACACAGTTGTGCCTCATTCTTATAGTTAACTTGTTTGTGTTTTCATACAAGGCTGAATTTGTGAAAGAGCTCACCAGGACAGGTAACAAAAACTTTGCCAGATCTTTTAATTTCACTTTCAGATATATCGACGATGTGTTGTCTATGAACAACAATAGACTCTTTAACATCAGCTGCTAACCTCGATTTCTACTTAAACTATGACCAATATGGACAGCTTACTACTACGATAAACGTGACGATTTCAATTTTCCGATCGTGAAATTTCTATTTATTGATAGTAGCTTCCCCTGCTTCTCCAACCTATGGCGTTTAAATGTCGCAGTTGATTGATATTCTAGAGCTTAGTGATTTTCGTGATCGATGTCGACTGCTGACAAACAAACTTTTAAGTGATATGAAGATGGACGCTTTTGAGTATGCTTATTAGTGTGCTTACTTGATGTGCTTGACAATGATGACTCGGTTCTCATTTCAAGGACTTGATATTTACTTGGATGTGAACAAGATTTACATGGCGGGTGCCGTTGATGAAGCAAAAGTCGTTTACTCTTCCGGAACATTTTGTTTTGTTGACGCTTCGGTATTATCTAATTTTCTTATATATATATATATATACATAAAAAGAATTGAGAAAGAAATATTTGATACTTTTTGAGCCTAAAAAGATGGCCGACAGGAAGCTATCTTGAATATTAAGACTAAGGTTTGTCAGCTCTATATCACAGGAAGTAGCACAAGGATATCGTACAAACTTCACGTGAAGGGTTGTCATGGTCCTAAGTTACGCATATCGATTTGTAAGACAAGCAGTCTTGAATTTTGTTAGTTCATGCTTTTTCACAGAAAAGGTATCTTTCTAAAATCTAACATATAAGCTCCTTGTTGCCAGTAGTTTTGAGACTGGAAAGACAAACTGGTCGACATGCGGCCATCTTGGATTTTGGCAGTTAAAATGTATGATCTCCGTTTCTCAGGAAGTACTGGGTGAATCTTTCCCGAATGTTATATGCTTGTTGGCCATTGTCTCTAGCTTTACATGATAATTATCTGACCGGCATAGGCATCTAAAAAATACCTATGTAAGATTTAACATCGCTACTACTTCACATACTCGTACAATTCAGAGGGGATCTTTCGCAAAATGAGATATTCAGAATTATTCCCCTTTTTCTATTGATGTACAAGTATTCTTTTGAGATAGATTCAGAAACTGTTTTAACGGTTAGATTTTGATACATTTGTATCACTATTTCCGACTAACGTCTAGATACAAAATACAAGATACATGATTCTCCATTTAACGTCGCGTATTGGAACAATAAACATTATTACTGATGTGATATTATTGTGACAAATGATAGATTTGTCTTAAATTTGCTAGTTGTGTCCTTAAAAAACCTTGTGTAAAACTGTCCCAATTGACAATACTCGTACGTAATACAATTATGTAAGAAATAATACATTTTAGCTTCTTGCATATCATTATACAAAATTCTCATAACGAAGCGTTTCCCACAAGCATTTGACATTGTGAAAATGAAGGTCAAACACTATAAAATATCTTCTACAGATCTGATAAAATCCTTTGTTGGTGAGCTAGAAGAACTTCTGTCGTACACTGAACACTAAAAAAATATCAAATTAGTCATTTATCATAGAGTTTTAGTTACTTAATTGCACAATTTTTGCACTTCTTATCTTGTTTTGCCAAGCAATGCTAAGAAGTATGTAAATATATCTGGATGAATATGCTATTGGGCGGATATTTGTTTTTGGATAGAAATCTTAGATAAGAGAAACTTGATTAATGGTAAGGTGGTAAAATTGAGGATTGCACACCTGTATATGGTTATAGACACTCTGTGAAGCGCCTGCCCGTCGTCATAGATACGTACAGGTAACATAGTAATATAGGTAACCCATAATGTTTGGGGAATATATACATTGATATAACAGGTTTAATGATATTAATTTGACAGAAATTAATGTAAATAAGGGAGGCATAAAAAGTTAACTTCTAATTAAAAATATATTGGGGAGAGTATATTATTATACTTACCTATCATTGGTGGTATTCTGTGGCGTTTTTTATAATCTCATCTTACACTTGACTATTTATCTTAAAAAGTTTTATAGACGTACAACTTTGATATGACTAATTTACTAAAAGAGATTGAGATATACAGTGATATACTTACGTCGTTTAAGAAAACGGTCATATTAAATTGAAATTTGGTGTTTGTTGTTTACTCAAAATTGTACAAGTCTTACTAGCTTGCCATGGTATTTATAGGAATCATTTATAAATACTATGTGTCTGTTTCGTATCAAGACTTGTGTGCGTAAAAAAAAACATCTGTCTGACGCTGATTCTGAGGGGAATAACGGGGACGTTCGATGATACTGTTCATGCAATGTTATCTTGGCACGATGGACAGACAGACAGACAGACACTTCGTTCCCTCTTTACAGAGATTTATCCTATGTCATACATACATGTGGTTATAAACGAAATTAACTTCCAAAATACACATATAAACATTAAAGGTTCGATAAAAACATTTGTGTCCTTCGATAGAAATATCACCATTTGAAATATTACTACGTTTAGTATTTTTGTTAATACACTTAGGTACACTGATATACGCGTAGTATTGTCTTTCACTTCTTGTAAAAATACTTATATTAGTACAGTTATCAATATCGAAGACGCTGTACATAAGGTTACATTGTACAATTATAGGACTACACTTACAAGTTCATTTTACCACAATATGAAGTTATATGAAATGCCACATCATCATTTGACATCAGTGAAAAGACAAAGAACGGACACCTGATTCTAAATACACTTTCACCACATTTTTCTTTCTCGAATGAGCACAGGTATTTTTTATAACACTAAGCTATGTTTACGTATATACGTATCAAGTTTGACAATACAAATTAATACAAACATCTGCTAACAAATTTGACATGAAAGAATTTGTTCATTTCTAAGTAGAATTGGTACATCTAGTATCTAGAATATTGATTACAACAATGAAATATTGAAGATTTTCGGACGTGTAACGGTTTCGTTTAAAGGAATGACCAGTATTATTATCTTTTCAACGTTAATTATTACTAATCAAATACGTTAAATGTATACTTACATTCCACAGAAAAATGCACAATGCAAGTGTAAAATCCATTGGAGTCACCCTCATGATATATACTCTAACTTTTAACCCAACGAAAAAATCAAATTATACAGCCATATTTGTTCAGTATTCCCCTATGACCGAGCAGCTATTCTCTCTGATAACAGATATACCCGACCACAGGTACGCTGTCGGTAGAAATGAAAGAGTACATAAATTATTTCCAATATAAAGGACCGTTTGGATTTTGAAAGGTATGTTAATGCACTACGGCTATTGATTCTGCCCTAGTTGCGAAGCTATGCTGCATGCCACACCCGTGATAAGATCAGGTACAGGTGTGGCACTAGCTGGACCAATCCACCCTTCCACAGGTAGGCTTATTAATAACGCCTCACCTGTGTGATCACGTGAACGTCAGTGACGGCTACATCAACGGTCAGCGGTTGTCTTCAGCAATTGTACTAACCTAAGTTTGTTTGTGTCATACCCTGCTTTCCGACTTTTGAATACGAGATATTGACAAAAGAACCACGTGATTATACCATAAGGCGACGATGAAATAGACATTAGATTTTATTTTCCTTTTATAAGTTGAAGAGAGAAAGAGACAGGAGAAGGGGTGGGCAGGCGAGCAGGCAAGCAGACAAAGTTATCAGAAGTATCTCCGAAATCAAATGAATGGATAGAATGCATCACCCCTAGGGTTTTGGGTAGGAGAATCTCAACCCGAAGGGAAATTGCTAAGAATATTCCATGAGGGATGAGATTCCCCTTTCTCATCGTCAAAAGGGTGATCGATTATTTTTCTCTTACCCCTCTCACCCGGTGTGTATCATATTCATAATCAGGGATTGGTTGTCATGTTATTGACATTCATTGGTGTGTTATAGGACTGTAACGCCATTAGCTAAAACATTCATTGCTTGAATAACACACATTGGACCCAGTAGCTTGTTCTAGTCCTTGTGTAGTGGAAATGTAAATATTGTAACGCTAACGTTGCCGTCGTAATTAAGACTGACGTGACGTTAATTGACTGCTGACGTAGCGTCATGGTATTGCGTAACGTCATATCATTGTGATAGATTAGAGAATCTAGTACCTAGAACAAGGAAAGGACATCGGTAAACGTGCGGATACGCCTGTCCAGGATAGGAGAAACTGATATACGGCAAAAAACTTCTCAACAACACTGTGTCTATCTGGTATGGCGTGGGAGTGCAGCAAACATGTACACTTGAACCGTTTGTAAACGTGTTTAGATCTCTGCATGTGGTGCCTTACTTGGCCTAGTGTTATACAAAATAAATTGCAATGATATGGACACCCCTTTCCTATCAATAAAAATATGCGCATCTTGGTTATAGCGTTTGACTATCCGTAATAGAAGATAATCTGACTGATTACAGGAACGAATAAACATGAAGAAATAAATAATACTATGATACAAGTGCATTGAGCTCAGTATGTACAGCTACTTTGAGGTCACCGCTTTCACAACTGATACAGTGAAACCCCAGGAATACCGAAACATCATTCAGCAAGGCCGTGTCTCGAACTCGAAATCGGCGAACCTTTTAGTTTGAACAAGTGTTAGGAGTATCGGTTGAACTGTTTCTGAATGGTAAACATATTTTGCCACATCAAAGACACTGTTAGATAAGTGTGACATGCACATTATATGTGTCGCTCCGTTTACTTTCCACATACATGACTTCTGCCAACTTACCATAAGGGCTCATGGTCATGTAAACTTTTTAATTAGCCAATCAAATTAGCGCTAATAGAATATTTTTGAAGTGAATGTTGGTGGACGAAAAATCTTGCATAATCCCATTTGTGCGTTAAGTCATTTTGTCTCCACAAGCTGCAGATGACAGTGTCAATTACACAATTCGACTTGATTATGAAGTACAGAGGGTGAAAAGGTCACCAGAACATGACCTCTTACAGGAGGTCTTCAGATCCTTATGAAACGGAGAGATAACAAGGCATTGTGATCAGATTGGTTTACGTCGTGTCCAAAATGGGGGCAAAAGGAGGGACAACAAAATCAAAGGAGATTTGCAGTATTCGTTAAGAAGAAAATAGTTGTTTCCTCATAAAATAGCGATTGCCTTAGTCTCCTTCAAATCTAAGAATCGAGACAAGGTATCTAAGAGAATCGAGGAAACTTTTGCCATGCACCTCCCACACATACTGGGTGTGGACAAATTGTGACAAAGTCCAAAATGTGCATTACATTGTTCCTTGTACACGTCATCGGCATTTTTCTTAAGTTTCAAGTGTACTTCATGTTTTAAATAAACTCGTAACAGACGACCAAACGAATATTTCTGTAGTCTTAATATGGGCATAAATCAGTTCAGGAGTTATCAGTCACTGATCAATAAAGCATTACCTTTGTGCTGCATGATAAGGTGTATATTGATTTGACGGGTAAGGAGGCGTGGGACTAAGGAGGTACGGACCACAGGGGCCGGGTAATTTGTTACAGCTAGTTTTGGACCTAAACTAGGGTGGTTCGATTTTACACATTTGGGGGTTTAGATCATTTTCGATAAAAATGCCTCCTCAACAGACGCTCGTCTTACCACAGGGACCTGGGAATTTGTTAGAGCTAGTTTTGGACCTAAAATAATGTGTTTAGAGTAAGTATACCTCCCACAACGAAGTTAATGGGGGTCGGCTGGAATCACACTGTTTGTTTGTCTGGATGTCTGTCATCCGCAGTGACTTGTCCGGAGATCTCGTTAACTGACAGGCAGATTTCGATGAAACTTCACATGAATGATCAGTATGCTATGTAGTTGTGCATTGCATCGGCACTTTTATTTCGGATTTCGACCCCTTTTAGAGTTATTAATTTTTACCCACACTTTGAGTGCAATTTAACTTTGAAAATTTCATTTAAATGGTATGACCCACATTGCAGACCCTTGTCTAACACCAGTTGATATTTAGAAAAATGTTTCATTCTCTTACAATGTCAGTGGGAGCATTCATGTCACACTGATATATCCTGTTCATATTTCAACTCATATTTCATATTTCAATTCATTTTAATGGAGATATTCCCTTGATGCAAAATAAATTGTCCAGAAAATCTGTCTTATCTTACAGGTCATCATATCTTATGTAGTTGGGCATTGGCATTTTAATTTCAGATTTAGACCCACTTAAAGGGAGTTATGGCCCTTTATGGTAAATAACTTTTTTCAGATCGTCATCACTCTTAAAGACCCAATATACGTAACTTTAAGAAACTTATCGTGATTCTGAAAATTCAGAAGAAATTCAGTTGATAACCATGCAAAATTAAGCCTAAAATGAAGTAAACCTGAGCGATAACTAACAAAAAAACTCTTGACAGAAAAACCCAAAGATCTTAACTAAATCTATAAAAATCAAAAGTTATTAGACTTGATTTTCGCTTCAAGTTTTGCCGAAAGTTACATTGTACGTATATTGGGCCTTTAGTGTAAAATTCAAGATGAAGAATTTCTCAAGAAATTCCCATTTCTGTAAGTTTGACCGTCAATGTTAGTAAAGGATTAAAAACTACCAGTCTTCGTGGGGTATTACTAATCCTATGGATAACAGTTCTAGTTTCACTTGTTTAGGTCCAAAACTAGCTATAACTTATTCTCGGGTCCCTGTGGTACGGGTGGGTGTCGACAAAGCTTGACTAGGCGTGGTATCGTGATAACCCGGATGTAACACGGGGTCACCATCACTGTCAACTGGTGTTCGATCTCTATCTCCTAATGATGAACTGTTGTACGGGCTAGTTAGGTTGTGGACAAAAGGTGACCCACGAGAAACTGTCAATAAGACATCTGTCTACTGTCTGTTGACTTTTGCAATGATAAATCTGTAGGAAGTTTTTAAACACTCTGAAGGGCTTCCTTATCGGACGTAACAAAGACGTCAAACAGAGACCGGGAAATAGGTCAGAGTTTACTTTATAAGGGTTCTTCCTCTGTTGATTTCAAATTGCATAAAAATATACCTAATTATAGAAGGCGGTTGCTTATCATGTTATCGAGCTCTGAGTTTATTTATATTTAACAATATATCAATGTTTCCGAATTTCTTTAAAATCACATTGAATCCAAGTTGAATAACATAGCGTTCGAATTTTATCAAATTACGAAAAGATATTATCTAAAAACAACTTACTAAAAATCCATGTACCAGGTATATGGATAAGATAAAGGTAAGGTATTTAAAATATCGCATGAGAAACGGTCCATAGAAAAAAAAAGTTGTTTGGGGGTATCATATTCGAAAACATCTTTCAACGACCTTTTCAAATGGCAACCGAAAGAAAGGTTTTACACTAGTTCCATAATATGGCTGCCCTTTGAAAAACGTTGCGGTCAGTATGTTTTGGGAATGTTTTTGAACTGAAATTTGTGATCTTATTGGGGTATGTTAGCATCCTTTCCATGATAATTGGACAAGGATACATGGACACGTTATGTGAAACCTCTCAACAAAGTAGGTCTAACTCCCGTAGTTGAGATATATTCAACAATGCCGAAGACCTTATAAATGAAGACAGTAGAGCACTATAACTATCGTACACTTAGGCCTATATCTGATGCGCTCAACTGCTCCGCTAATGTGCAAGAAGAGTTGGCTGTTGTGCACAGTTAAACTTTACTTTTGTAATGGTTTCACTATGTTATTGTACATGGTTTAACAATGTAATTGTACATGGTTTAACACTGTTATTGTACATGGTTTAACAATGTAATTGTACATGGTTTAACACTGTTATTGTACATGGTTTAACAATGTAATTGTACATGGTTTAACACTGTTATTGTACATGGTTTAACAATGTAAATTGTACATGGGTTAACAATGTTATTGTACATGGTTTAACCGTGCTATTGTACATGGTTTAACAATGTAACTGTACATGGTTTAACAATGTAATTGTACATGGTGTAACCGTGCTGTTGTACATGGTTTAACAATGTAATTGTACATGGTTTAACACTGTTATTGTACATGGTTTAACCGTGCTGTTGTACATGGTTTAACAATGTAACTGTACATGGTTTAACAATGTAATTGTACATGGTTTAACAATGTAATTGTACATGGTTTAACCGTGCTGTTGTACATGGTTTAACAATGTTATTGTACATGGTTTTACCGTGTATGTTTTAACTGCCTTTGATGTTTGCTACTTGATATTTGACCGACAAGTTGCTTACTACTAGTATTCAATATTGGGCTTACACAACGTTGGGCTGGGCCCGTTACTAGGCTTGTTTGATATTCATGACTATCATGATTAGTTTTGTGATATTTTTTTATGGATATATTTATCATATTACAGTCTTACCATCTCGTAACATGCACTGTTACAGTAAAATATACATAAAACATAGGACGAACGCCACTTTTAGAGAGTTACGAGGCACTATAAATATTTCGAATGCATTTAAATGCACTTCACTTCAAAAGAAACTTGCTTTGAAAAGGCTATAGAAAGGAGAAGCTAATACATAAAACATATTGCAGTTACATATTTCCCTGTAAAATGGTCAGTGATATATTAAATTATTACGTCAATCATTGATAGCTACTAGACCTGTGACACTATCTTTAACACAGTTCTCGTTCGCTAACAAAATGGATTTTCTAAAAACAAATCATAAAACAATTATCAATGTGTTTTTGCTCTATTACATAAAGTTTCACGTATGTTATCATATATTGGATAATTTAGGTATTATGTGTTCCACATCCTCGACTAGGTCCTCCACCTAAACCCTAACAGTGCGTCGTCTGCGGATCTCGCATACAAAAAGACATCAGCTGTATCTCAGGTGAAATATACCCAGTGGGGAACTTTTCTATTTTCAATATTTTTTATTTTTCGTTTTCAACTCGCCAAGTCGTGTTGTTACAGGTATTGTGCCACATTACCATTTCTATGTCATAACAGGGCATCGTCTAAAGATCTCGCACACAAAAGGGCATCTTACAACGATACCCAAGACTAACGATTCCCTTTGTGTGAAGCTCGGCACAAACCCTTTAGGTTGGTTATATATGGATACCAAGCTTGCTGAATATTTGGTCAGAATAAGCCACCACCTTCATGCTGCTACCTGACCTGACCACTCTGTTCTACTGTTTATATATCGGCATGTTGTCGCGATAGTCCGGAGGCCCAGGAAGATAGGACGATTACCTAGCCCGGGTGTGTACACAGTCTCGGGCATGTCTTTGTCCGTATCACTTCTCTTATTGAATACATGTCCGTATCTCTCCTACCAATCCCCGTGTGAGGGTTACTGGCACAAGGCAATACGGGTATCAGAAATTAAATATAATTTGACGACAAGTTGAGATAAATGATTGTTCCCTATCATGGTCTACGGTGTCACATCGTAAGCTGTCGTCCCTGTATACTATAGGAGCTGGCTGGCATGTGGAACTGGGCTGTTTAGGGTGGACACAGTTAAACACTGTTCATTTATAACTAATTGGTTGAGTCATGAAACCCATGACGTGTTTGCATTAATACGAATAGGGGCATGAAAAACTTTGTTTCACCTATATTTGCACCCGATTTACACGTGTTCTATACATTTGTATATTCCATTTCTTCTGGTATGTTCGTTTCACTTGTGACGTTTGTATCATGGAAGATCAATCTTCGACATTTAAGATAAAATTGTTTGCAGACTTATCAATGACCAACAATGAATTTATAATCAATAGCAGGGACGTACAATTTCGATAGAAAAACTTAGTAGGTGGGATGTGTGTTCGTGGGTGGGGTGAGTTTGGTGTTTCGAGAGTGTGTGTTTATCAAAATAAATATTTTTTGAATCTAGAATATATTGCCTAGTGTGCTATTTCATTTCCTTGTTTGGCCCTATTCTAACATGTCACATATTAGATAAATGAGATTATTCAATATTCACGATATCATTTTTTTTCTGCGTAATTGTACCAAACAGAAAAAGAACAAGAAAGGAATTATGTGTACATTCAACATGTTGACCACTTTGACTTTGTTAGAGACTAATTATTTAATTTGATAAATAAATGTTTAAAGGCCCAATATACGTAACTTTCGGCAAAACTTGAAGCGAAAATCAAGCCTAATAACTTATTATATTTATAGACTTAGTTAAGACTAGCTGATATCAGCAATATTCAAGATGAATTCTTACGCTGTTACCGGTACAGCAGTAATTGAAACTCGGTATTTGTAAACACGCGTCCATTTTGAACCGTCTCCTACCTTCGGTTTGTTGTTGAAGTGGGCCCCACCTGAACATTTTTCAGTTCTTTGGATTTTTATTTCAAGAGTTTCTTGTTAGTTACCGCTCAGGTTTACTTCGTTTTAGGCTTATTTTTGCATGGTTATTAACTGGATTTTTTGTTAGAATTTTTCTGAATCACGAAAAAATCCCTGAAGTTACGTATATTGGGCCTTTAAAGTTTCTTTATCTGACACGATTCTTTTAATGCAATGAAAATAATTTTGAATATTTTTTAAAGGTTTCTGAGAAGTGTGAAACTTTTTGTTTTATGTTTAGATCTTATTGATTCCGAAGTCGAGCTGAAGAACAGAAAATGAGTGATTTAAGTTGAAACCGGAAATTACAATGTAAGGATAGAGTAACACCAAACGAAGCGACACAGAGGTAAGATAGGTTTGTGTGACATTATCGTGAATTTTGTAGATTATTTGAGCAGTTTCTCCTAATCTAGATTTTCTTAAATAGGGGTTCGAATCGACTTTCAGAGTATACAACAGATTATCAGCTAGAATAAGAGGGTACATCCGTTATATGTATATCCATACCGACTCAAGTCGAGATTTTTCTTGTTTGTCTGCGTCACCATGGTGATAAAATGTGTCAAACTGGTCTGTTCTCCATAAGTCTGTACTTTACTGATGGCGCTATTAATCCCAAAACCTATCGTAAACAGCTTGGGCTGTTGAAAATATGGAATAAACTTTTCGTATGGAGGGCATTACGGAAATTCAATGATTTGTCGTTATTTTCTTCAATATTTGTGTTACATTTTCGCTTGGTTTATTTTGTTTTATGTTCTTTTAACAGCTTAGATACTTTAGGAACGACCTCCTGTGGTATCCGATGTAAGTGCATGTGCCGAGAGCGTGTGTATTTGGGAGGCTGCGGTATGTTCGTGTAAGCCTCCTTGCGATAATCCGGAACGTGTGCCTATTTAAAGCGCTATCACACAGAAGTATACAGCTAATATCTCAAAGGCCTCTAACAGAACACCTATCCCGGGCACATTATGCTGACAAATAATGCTGAGCGTCAAACAAGGAGTACTCATTAGTAAGTATCGGCCAGGGGTCCGGACAAAACGCCCAATCACATGCGCTTGAATTTGGACCCCGCCCTCTTTACTCGCCAGTTTCTTCTATAACATTAACGGTATTAGAGTAATTGGCGAGTAGAGGGGGCGGGGTCAAGATTCGAACGCCCGCGTGGCCCAAATAAAGGTCAAAAGTGAGACAGTGTCAAAAGAGACATTAGGAAGAAAAGAGTTGTTTAAGAAAGGACAGAATAAATGAAATCTCCAAATTTTGTCGTTTCTTACGAATCATGCAATGTAACAGTAGAGGAAAAAACTAACGACATTTAATTTCTAGACAGATACTGGCAATCGACCTGGTCCAGTTCCGCTAATTTCTGCTACTTATTGTTCATATGGTTTTGAAGGGAACTAACTTTTAAAGGGGCTTGGTGTAAGATTTTACAACAAAATCGTTCTATGAAATATTGATATTTTTGAATTTTTGACATTTAACATTGTACAACATCAGTTGTTACTAATATATTTTCATAATATTTACAAAATCGGAACACGAATTTGTGGATTTTGTATCCATCATCAAATGTACGTTTCACATCACAACGACCACACGGCAACGTCGACATGGTGATCCCCTAACTGTGGCACTTTTAGGCGACACAAAAATAAGTAATCTGCTGACCATGAATTTAGATACCTCAAAGAGTAAAGCCAGCAGGTTCATTATTAGTTTGAACTCATTTTAAATTCATATAATTTATTCAGTTACATTCAAGATGAAATGCATTGAAAAATTCAAATAATAAGGATGAAAAATGTTCATTGTAACTTGACTCTAAACTATGGAATGTCGGTAGGCGATGCCCAATGCGAAATGATAACTGTCATTCGATAAGTTTTTGCTTCGACAGTGTCGCTTAAGATCTAAAACGTAAAATTCTATTTCCACTTCCAAAGAGAGATACAATTGAAGATATAAAAAGAAAGAAAAGCAAGAAATTATTTCCTGGGTCGTTTTTTTTTAAAAAAAGTATGAAATGTATACGTAGTTCTCCTGTTCCGTTCTCCTTTCCTCTAGAGCCGATGATTTTGAAAAATAGAAAATGGAGCATGCTACCGTAATTGTAACCGCTGAAATCCCCATTTCAAAGAAAGGCAAAAATATAGTTGAGATACCGTCTTCATGAATCAGCCCCAGGAAAAAAATCATAATTTCTATTAACATCAGCAATATCTTGCACCAAAATTCTGTTCAAGCTAACATACCACCGTACTTCCGATATAAAAATACACCGATCATTTCCTACAGTTATTCTATACCTATTGCACCAAAGCTTTTCAATTACAAGCAAACATTGCAACAATTGAATATGTTCAAGTTCAAGTTCTTTATTTGCTAAAGTTTTACAACTTATGGCAATACACATATAGAAATCTAGGACACACTCACACAAACTATCACTCGTCCTCTCTTTCATCATCTTTACATGAAGTTACCCCCACCCTCACACATCATCAATTAACTCCCTAATCAACTAAACCCCCACATCAATCCACACATCATCATCATCATCATCATCATCATCATCATCATCCATCCATTCATTCATTCATTCATTATCATCATCCAAGCTAGCAATACTCTTCACTATATTCACTCTAGGAAACTCACATACAACTTAATAAACATAATAATAGGTTATTTGAAATGTTATACAATATAATAATTTCAAAAGGATATATGTGACATATTTGTTTACATAACCTGTTCTAGAGGTGACCTCTTAATAAGTTAGATCTACGTTTAACTTATTTACTTAATATGGATGACCTTAGAATGACTCCTCTTTCAGCATGTTCATGTTCTTCATCTCAATATTGCTATGGTCCAGCTGGACACAAGGTAACTGGTAATCTGAATATTATCCCCAACATAACGCTTCGGGGGCGTTTCATGAAAGGTCCTAAGTATCGCGAGAATCCATCCATCAATTGGAATGTGAATTTCAAGATTCTTATGGGCGGAAGATTACTCCAGACAATGCACTAAACGTGAACATGCTGAATTGGATTCACTTTCAAAGTGGATGAAGTCTATCAGGTCCTCTATTTCAGAAAATTTTAAGCAATTTGCGTCACAAAATGAAAACTAAACACAAGTCGATATTTCTTGACCCCGATTTTTGAACAACACTCAACAATCTAAATGATAAGTATGTGGTTGTGTCTGCAGACAAAGCATCTAACAACTTGGTCATTGTTTGCAAACGCTATTACATTCATTGCTTGCAAATAGAACTAGGCCTGCTTGATAACCTAGGAAACCCTACTTACACATTGACCGGTTTTTCGAAAGATGAAATATTGTCTTACCATGCTTCTGTATTACAATCTTTCAAAGTACCGGTCAATGAGCAAGACGCTGACCTACCTCGTCTTTATTGGATACCGAAACTACACAAGGATCCTTATAAGCAACGTTTTATCGCTGGCTCTGCTAATTGCTCGACCAAGCCAGTATCAAAACTTCTTACTACCATTCTTAGTAACATAAATTCAGGGTTTCAGTCTTATTGTGACACTGTATACTCCAGAAGTGGCATTAATGGGGTGTGGATTTTGAAAAAAAAACCTCAAAAGATCTTACCACATACCATATACCCAACTGAAAGAACGTCTTCGGTCTCTCATTATGAGAGCTTTCTTTTCCAAGAAAGGCGGACGACGATACAAATACATGGTAGTGAGCTATCTTGGAGCAAACTTTGTGAAAAACACGACAAAAGCTAAGAGGAAATATACTGAAGACGATATAGTAAGGATGATTGAATTCCTGGTCGACAGTATTTTTGTTGAGTTCGGAGGAAAGATTTTCCAGCAGACTGTTGGCATTCCAATGGGAACAAACTATGCTCCACTCTTACCTGACTTGTTTTTGTTTTCATACGATGCTGACTTTGTGGAAGAGCTAATCAGGACAGGTAACAAAAACCTTGCCAAATCTTTCAATTTCACTTTCAGATATATCGACGATGTTTGTTGTCTATAAACAACAAGCCGTTTGCTGACCACGTCGATCGTATATACCCTTCTGAACTTTAAATAAAGTACACAACAGACTCTTCTACGTCAGCTGCTTACCTCGATCTCTACTTAAACTACGACCAACATGGACAGCTTACTACTAAGCTTTACGATAACCGTGATGATTTCAATTTTCCGATCGTGAACTTTCCATTTCTAGATAGTAACTTCCCTGCTTCTCCAACTTATGGTGTTAACATGTCACGGTTGATTCGATATTCTAGAGCTTGCTCAATATTGTGATTTTCGTGATCAATGTCGACAGCTGACAAACATATTAACAACACAAGGATTCGAGAAATTCAGTTTGATCAGAGCTATAGGCAATTTTTATGGTCGCCATCTTTGTCTTATTGAGAAATATTCTGTATCTTTAAGTGATATGAAGACGGAGTTTTTGAATATGCTCATTAGTGTGTTTATTTGTTGTAATTGACAATGATACTCGGTTCTTATTTTGAGAATTTGGTGTTTACTTGGATGTGACAAAGATTAACATGGCGGGTGTCGTCGATGAAGCAGAAGACGCTTACGCTTCCGGAACACCTGGTCTTATTTTCTTGAACTTTAACAAGGGTCACCATGTACATATTTCCTTTGTTCATATTTTGCCCCTGGTTTAATCGATTTCGAGTTAGGATTATGGTTTTGTTGACGCTTCGGTATTCTCTAATTTATTTTCAAACTAATACTTTACATCTATGATTTAAAAAATTCCAAGATCAATGATAACAAAAAATGGTTACGTTGACAACTCTACAAAGACAATGAAGATTTTTCCGCAATAACGAAGGATGATTAGTTTTCACATGCTCACTGACCCCCGCATGTCCAATTTCGTTGCTGAGATGTGATGATGAAATCAACAATTAACGAATATACATTGTAGCATGGCACTGAGGGCAATATAGGAGTTTATGGTCACCCAAAAGTATGTATATGGACCGAAGCGAAGATAAGGTCCATATACATAATTTTGGGTGACTGACCAGTCCTTAAACTCCCATATTGCCCGAAGTGACATGCAATATTTGTTATAGTATACCGAATCTACCTAACGCGACCACGCAACGCAAATCTATCACAGTCAGAAACCGTTTTTCCAGTGTCTGGAATAATGACGTCACTACATTGTATATAACGTCATCCTGGAATTATATAGTGTCGGCCCGTAGTCCTTGACTCCTGGCCAATATACCAAAATAGTGACCTGAGCAACCACTAGTGTCATATAGGCACTTAAATGAATTAAGTATAATAGAGCGAAATACAAAACGTTCCTTGGTAACGAAGGAGAAAAACGGAGGACGATCGTAACAAAGTGGGAATAATTTTGAAAATGGACAAAACATACCTTATTATAATATATATAACTCAAATGGGCAAAGGAACTAAAATTCATACAAAACCCTTGTTGGGGATGGATGTGATGAGAGAAGAGGAAACGACGGCCTAAACGCTTCACACATTTATTTCAACTGCACTTCATCAAACACTGACGACACAGATACACCAAGTTTGGCATCCATAGAAGCAATGTTAGTAACACTATTCCCAACGCCCTCACAGCCGCAGAAAGTTTATATTAAAACATATAAATGCTACAAGCCATAAAATATTGTTCAACCATGTCCAATAAACACATGTATTACTTTGATGTACTTCGCGTTTACTTTGGCAATAAAAAATGTATCAAAAATACTGTAAATGTACATATTTTGGTACATTCAAATATCAGTAAATAACCAAATGACCAAATAAACAGTTATTAAAGTGAATTTTGTCGCACTCACAAAACTTCCTCTGGAAAGCAATATACAAAATCTGTCGTTACTTACACAATCCTAATTTGACTAAAATAATATTACCAATAAAATACTGCAAACGCCAAATATTTTAGTCAGCCTTTTAACTGTTCGCGATGTGGAAATTTTCGCGCTGTCGGTCATGCTGTTTTGTACTGTGTACCTTTAAAACTAGTATACATTGTAAAGTTTGAACAGTGTTTAATATATTCGCGTGTAGGTATATTCGCAGACATTTAATACAAGCGAAATAAGCGAAAATTTCCATACCACGAAAAATTCCACTTTTACAGAATGTACATTTACAATTCCTCCTGTCGCGATCTTTGTGGTCTTTAAAGCCTCTGTACAGTCCCGTTATCTTCATTGTTCTCCTCCAATGACTATAGCTTATCTCAGTAACTGTAGGACGATTTGGTTTTCCATATTCAGTTTTTACTTTTGCTGCCCTAGCTGCACAACAGTGGTTAATTTCCATGTATTTATAAAGCAATCACCTCCACTTAAAGGCCAAATATACGTAACTTCAGAAAAATTTTCGTGATTCTGAAAATTTTATCCAGTTGATAACCATGCAAAAATAAGCCTAAAACGAAGTAAACCTGACCGGTAACTAACAAGAAACCCTTGACAGAAAAATCCGAAGAATTGAAAATAATTCAGGTGGGGGCACACTTCAACAACAAGCCGAAGTTTGAAGACAGTTAAAAATGGACGCGAGTTTACAAATACCGAGTTTCGACTGCTGCCGTACCGGTTACCACGTAAGAATTCATCTTGAATACTGCTTATATCAGTTAATCTTAACTAAATCTTTAATAATACAAAGTTATAAGGCTTGATTTTCGCTTCAAGTTTTGCCGAAAGTTACGTATAATGGGCCTTTAAAACAACGTCTCCCCTTTGATTGTTTGTGTCGTATGTCCAGATATCCTACGGAATTCACCTTATAGTGTGACATATCCATGTCTCCATCCATACCAGAAATGTTCTCTCAGATCTTTGTTTCAGTGAAACCTCGTGACTGAGTTGATTGTCAGAAGCATCATCTACATGTTATTTATTTATTTATTTATTTATTTTATTTTGAGAGTTTTACGTCCTCACATGGCCTTGCGACCTTCGGTGGACGAGAAAAGATAGGAAAGAGAGTAGAAGGGATAAAGTATGTAGGAGGAAAGGCAAGGGGAATGGGTTGAGAGGGTAGATATAGGAGTCGTCTGGCCTACCAACCTACATAGGGGCGCTATTATTTTGAAGACGAACCCTTTGCCTAAAAATTCCTACCTAAATTTCGGAAGTTTGCCGGTCGTACCAAGATGACTTAGCGCGAATGGAAGATGACCGAGAGTGAGACGAGTCTGTTCCCAGATAAAAAAAAACCCGAAAAAACCGTCGATCCGCACCGACCTGGCCGCCCAGGGTTTACTATCGAATTTGGTATTATCTATCATTTTGGATGTCCGCCAAAATAGCTAATCTACATGTACATCTCCTTCCTAATTAGATGTGACCTCGTCTGGGTAAGGTATTCTCCGAATTATATTTCCGTACAGAAAAGTGGCCCCGGGTCGTTAAAGGCCCAATATACGTAACTTCAGGAATTTTTTCGTGATTCAGAAAAATTCTGACAAAAAATCCAGTTAATAACCATGCAAAAATAAGCCTTAAACGAAGTAAACCTGAGCGGTAACTAACAAGAAACTCTTGAAATAAAAATCCAAAGAACTGAAAAATATTCAGGTGGGGCCCACTTCAACAACAAACCGAAGGTAGGAGACGGTTCAAAATGGACGCGTGTTTACAAATACCGAGTTTCAATTACTGCTGAACCGGTAACAGCGTAAGAATTCATCTTGAATATTGCTGATATCAGCTAGTCTTAAATAAGTCTATAAATATAATAAGTTATTAGGCTTGATTTTCGCTTCAAGTTTTGCCGAAAGTTACGTATATTGGGCCTTTAAGAGGTTTAACCCAGCACAATTGTTTGAGTTTCTGTCAGTATATAAAAACAATGTTTATATATATGGAGCCGCGGCCCATTACAGAATGTACATTACTGTAATGGGAGGCTCATTTCACACATGATCTCTACAAAAATCAATACTTCAGGAAATTTAAGGAAATTTTTCGGGATTCTGAAAAGAATCCAGTTGATCAGCATGCAAAAATAAGCCTAAAACGAAGTAAACCTGAGCGGTAACTAACAAGAAACTCTTAACAGAACAATCCAAAGAATTGAAAATAAATCAGGTGGGGCCCCACTTCAACAACAAGCCGAAGGTAGAAGACAGTTCGAAATGGACGCGTGTTTACAAATACCGTGTTTCAACTTCTGCTGTACCGATAACCGCGTAAGAATTCATCTTGAATATTGCTGATATAAGTTAATCTTAACTAAATCTATAAATATAATGAGTTATTAGGCTTGATTTTCGCTTCAAGTTTTGCCGAAAGTTACGTATACGATAGACAATTACATATATTACATTAATTAGATATTAAAGGCCTAATATACGTAACTTTCGGCAAAACTTGAAGTGAAAATCAAGCCTAATAACTTATTATATTTATAGACTTAGTTAAGACTAGCTGATATCAGCAATATTCAAGATGAATTCTTACGCTGTTACCGGTTCAGCAGTAATTGAAACTCGGTATTTGTAAACACGCGTCCATTTTGAACCGTCTCCTACCTTCGGTTTGTTGTTGAAGTGGGCCCCACCTGAATATTTTTCAGTTCTTTGGATTTTTATTTCAAGAGTTTCTTGTTAGTTACCGCTCAGGTTTACTTCGTTTAAGGCTTATTTTTGCATGGTTATTAACTGGATTTTTTGTCAGAATTTTTCTGAATCACGAAAAAATTCCTGAAGTTACGTATATTGGGCCTTTAAGTAAACCGCTCTTGTGCTAGCACATGTAAACTTCCGCTTAATTTCATCACAATGTTATTCCCGTGTGAAATCTTTCTGGAATACAGCAATTGGCATACTGTTCTTTTGCTAAATCGAGAGTAAATAGTCACTCACTATTTCAAAATCATCGATACGATGAAGATAATGATTAAAGTGTCTGTCATTTTGAAGATTGTGTCACCACAGCTTGATAAGGCTCGTGTTTAACGAAGACGTCGCGATATTTCTGGCAATGCCATCAAAAAGTGAATTAATTACACATATCTCACTCTGCGTTCTCTGTGGTTGGTGTCACATCCTTTTCGGAGCAAGCTGTGATGTTCGGTGACGTGAATCGTCTGATAGCTAACAGTAATTCTCGGTCACAATGTTCGTTCACTGTGTTGGATCTATGCAAAATAGGGTGCATACCTTCTAGTGTTGTACCATTCTCCGAATCGTCCTTGACTTCATTATTACCTGCAACCATTTGCAGTTCATGGCTTTCGAGAATCGGACAACTGCTACGGCGGTAGTTAAGATGGCGTTCGTTGACGTCCTTCGATTGTTTAGTCAGTAATTCCCGCTTCATTTTATTTAGTTGAGACAGTCGGTCGCGGACTGCAGTCTGTTCTCGCGTAACCTCAAACGTGACGAGTTTTGCGTCCTTTTCAAACTGTTGCACGTCTCTCTGACACTGCCAGGACAGGCGTCTATGAACACTGTAGTGGTGGGAACGCTGGGGCAAAAGTTTGATACGCTGGTATGTGACGTCATCCTCCACGGTGGCGTTAATCCTCTCCATGGTGAGATTTACAGAATATACAGTCTCGTATAGTGTCAATGGTCATAATGAGCTAAACTAATCCATAAAAGCTTGTGTGCAGAACACGGACTTTCTTGTCTTTTTGTCAACGCGGAAAACAACGAAACCCAGAAAATTGGACTCCTAATCATGTGCACTTAACACTTCTCCTGGATTTCAAATATGTGCTTACAATTGGGACAATCCGGATATTGTTCAGGTTCACAGACTTCTGGAAACAAACAGAAAGTAATCCATTCTGAATTAATCTATGGTGAATTCGAAAGAGCATATTCTTCAATCCTTTGTATACGGAAGCAGTTGCCCACTCATGTCTTTGTGAACAGTTAAGCACGACACTTCCAACGATGCTCAAGCTAATTAACACGTTCCTAATTCAAGTACGTATTAGCTCTTCGAATTAACACCCCGTCCATTCCCATCGCGCTCTTGTGGTGCAGTGCCGGGTGCAGCGCTATAAAGGTTTGATTTGGTCGATAGGGGTCTCAAAGTGCATCCTACCCTGGTGTTAGTTCTAAATCAGGACTAAGAAGGTCAGGTCTTATTTGAATAGGTCAGCGTTAGTGCTGTTGTTATCTTAAATGTGTATTTATTCTCTTTATAAATTGATTTAAGACTTCAGCATAACTTCTTTGGAACAAACAAGTCTTAATGTGCACTACAGAAAGCGTATTGACTTTAGATAAACAGTCTGTGCCGATTAACAGACTCAGATAGTGCCTTTGTGTGGTACCACAGGCCTAGAGTACCAAGTTACATTCGGAAACAATATCCTCGACGACAAATATTTTTTAAATACTGATGAGCAATGAGTTTTAATTGTTATTACCAACTAGATATCCTTATTAAAAGTCACGCCGCGGGTAAGTTATTAGCTAACATCGATAATTGGATTATTATTTTGTTGAATAGTATGTACATTAAAATAAAATGATTTTGTTTTCGTATTGTACCCGATATGTAAACGAGATGATAATCATCACAGGTCCCGTATACGCGATACATACATATAACTGTAACCATAAGATGAACGTTCTGACGTTCACCCCGCCGTGTTTTTACCTGGAGAGATGATTAACGTAGGTTTCAGTGATACATGGCGAGGGTAGTAAGGCATCTAACACATTGCAGCACTCACAAAGGGAAAATCATTCAAGTTTGTTTTTAGTATTGTATATTTGTACAATCTGGAAGCAACGCCCGATGAGATTTTCTTTTTATTATTTTTTTTCCTAGTGCCATCACCATTTCAAAATAGACAGAGCCGCTCTTCCTCCAATGTTACATGTTCACCATGACATACGTGTTCAACCTCCCTGTTTCAAAGATACTCAAGGTTATATGTCTCATATCGTCTTGGGCTGTTCACGTTGCATCCATAGTTTAAAAAAAACAAGAGGCCTTGGGGGCCTGTTTTGCCACTGGATATACATGCAGCAATCTGTTTATGGGGTGGGGATGTGAAGTTGTGATTCAGAGAGGAAATCCTCTGGATTGTTGCCACAGTATAGGGGCAATTCTAATATATATGGCTGCATATCAACTTCTCCTAAGTTGTGACTAGGAAACCTGGTGCCTAAAGGATGAGGCCAGATCTCCGAGGTTAATGTTCATTTCATGATCGCGTTTTATCTCTTTATGATCATGATACATATATAGTTTTGGGATGGAGATCTCAACCGTTTCAATGTGATGAGATAACCCGAGTCTTGACTGGTGTGGTATACTCCGAGATCAATGTTGATATTAAGATGGCATCCATCACTTTATGTCAAACAGTTGTTTATAAAGCTTTGGGATGAAGATCTCAACCATTTCGAAGTTCTTAAGGCATACTCCAGAAGGAAATATCTGCGTTATTTCGTTAACAATTCCTTAGTTAGGAGGATCAGCTTGTTGATTTGCACAATTTCTAAACCCCTACCATCCAGTAAAGCACCCTTCAAAATAGAACATTTAATGGCTAAATTGTCCCTATATGTTTATGATAATTTCAAAACTATGCATCGTCGGAAACGCACGGTACACTTACTTATCGTTTGTGTACCGTGGGCTAGAAAAGACAGGAAATCTCATTTAGGTATTGAAATAGTAGCCAATCATATCCATTCTTTCAACCGTGATTACATCCAACCAGGATATCCTGTTTGTAGTTATACAATACAAACCAACATGACTGCGTCATAAGGACAATTTAAGTCTTTACGGAGATTGACATCTGCGTCATGACTACAAAAATATACCGAGTGCCAGGATAAGTGACCATTCTGATTATCTCCGAATAGACTTCTATTAGGGAAAACGGGATTTTCCGTCTGTTTTAGCCCACGGTACACAAACGATAGAGAAGTGTACCGTGGGTTTACGATGAAAGCACAGTACTTTCTATCAACCCAACTCTTAACACATGACACAAACACAAACATCCATAAATATAACATTTTATTACAGTTGCTTTTTCCTACATCAACCTTAGTTTTAGTGATCCTGTTTCTCCTGTTAATTCTGATAGAAATAGTGATCGAGTGTCCACAGGAGTCAGTCTAGTTAACACTACTGAATACCTTAATAGTCAAACAAGCTACTGTCGGCACCTACGTACACGTAGGTTTAATCCACATTAATACACCTCCACATACATATTAACAACCTTCATAATGTTTATATCAGTAACAACCTTCACGTGTACATGCAACCATGTATACTAAAGACATCAACATAACCTCACACATACTCGCACGTAACACCAATACAAATATATGGTTGTGTAAATTTGTGTTCATGGAAATCTATACAGACCCTTACACATTTCTCAGTGTTAATAATAGTAAATATCAGTACAGGTCCTTACACATACTTACATGTAAGTTAACAGTAAATATCTATACAGATCATTATACATTTCTTACATGTAAGTTAACAGTAAATATCTATACAGATCATTACACATTCTCACATGTATTAATAGTAAATATCTATATAGATCCTTACACATTCATCACATGTGAGTTAACAGTAAATATCTATATAGATCATTACATATTTCTCAGTGTTAATAGTAAATATCTATATAGATCATTACACATTCTCACATGTGTTAATAGTAAATATCTATATAGATCCTTACACATTCATCACATGTGAGTTAACAGTAAATATCTATGTAGATCATTACATATTTCTTACAGGTGAGATAACAGTAAATATCTATACAGATCATTACACATTTCTCAGTGTTAATAGTATTAACATTATCATTAACATTACACATATAACGTGTGAATATCGGAACAAAACTTTACATATCACACATGTGCATGTGTAAAGTGGCAAAGAATAGCATACCACTAGTCTAATTTGATTATACACTATACACAAGTATAGTATTCCTGGTGTGAACTTCAGATATACACAATAGTATATCTGAAGAATACGTCAGTTATACACTTAGGCATGGAACTGCTTTCAGTAAGCATTCAAAGGTAATATAAATGCCAAGAAGACATATGCAAATATTGCATTTCTTCATATGGACATCATATACAGCCTATGAATGTCAACTAAATGTAGTTCTTTACTTATATTTACCATGTTTAGAATCTGTTCATCTTACAAAAATTTCAATTAAACTAATTCTTATTTTTCAGTATTTATCGCAAATGATGTATCTATTGTGTATGCTTGGTCAAGGAAGAGAACAGCCATCGCCCGGAGACAGATAGTATAATAACGAGGACATGAACAACCGGTCCATGGTATTCATTGCCTGTATGAATGCCAACTTATTTCGGTAGGGTTATACAGTGGAGATGCCACACGATGGTTAACACAATAGCATGTCTACCATGTACTGGAGTTCCATTCAGTGGTATGCCACCCAACCTGCTGCAGTTTCTATACATTTACATGCCACCAGTCTACTTTTCTCTATGCAACTTGCCTACGACAGTTATAACTAGAACTGTCGCCAGGATGGCCGACTAATACCCCCGCAATCCGCATGAGTGAATGAACAACTGGAACTGTTTATTAGAGGAATTTGAACAGCTGCATGCACATCTACACATGTTCCCTAACATACCTGTGAAGCTTTGTAAAAATCGGTCCGCAAGTAAAGGAGGACTTGAGTGGACAAGATGTGTCTACAGACAGACAGATGGACAGACAACCTGATTCCAGTACACTCCCCCTAACTTCGTTGCGGGGGTATAAATACTATCAGACTAGTGCAGATGACATTCCTCTACCAGATACCATTCAAAGATCATGCTATTTTTCCAGGTTGGATCATTATAAAGAAAGAATTCTTTCCCTTCCTTTGACAATACAATAATTGATTTACTAGCCTACAAAACATTTTATATAAAATTTTCACACAAATGATGCGTCTCCCCTCACCCTTCAAGCATGTGTCGGATATGTCAAGGATCTGTCCCATAATGCACAGCAGCTTTTAGCCTTCCTGAATTTTGTTGAGGACACAACTGTAATACAGTAAGTCGAGAACACTTTCCTTGACTAGAATGACCGCTCAGTCTCTGACACCACCAGTATTACAGTGTTTTATGTTCAAGTTCTGGTCTTCCACCCCTACAGTTTACACACAACACTATACTTGATAATTATGTTTTATTACATTTAGTATTTGTCACAAAACTTCTGCCAAGTCTACTTTTCTTCACTGATTTAACATGCCAGAAAGGTTTCAATACAGCCTGAGTTTTTGGCAGTGGTGTGGTGATCCTTAATCAATAAATCACGATCAAGCATTGCAACAAAGCTATATTTTACATGTGTAGACACTTCAACCTAATGAAAGAAAACAAAGAACCCATTCCCAATGTGTAAGGGTATGAAATGAACAGAACTGGCTTAAAATAGCATATGAGAAAGAAAACATGACATGGTCCAGTTCTGTCCAAGCACCAGTGTAAACTTCATATCATTAAAAATTGTACCGCACATATAGAGCAACCATTCATGTTAGCTACAATTAAAATCTAACAAATTACATCTCGGTTACCAAATTCACAAAAAGTATCCTAAAAGTTAAGGATGACCCTTGATGGTACATGTTTAACGAGAAACTGTGACATAACAGCGTACCCTTTCCCCCAATTTTGGCAAAATTAATGTAATTATGCATATTACAAAACAATTAGACTCCTTCATTTCATATCATTACGATCCCATTTTTCATTTATTTATTTCTGTCGTAGAAATAGCTCTACTGAGCTAATGTTATTTGTTATAACACACGACACAAAATAAAACAATTTGTATCTGTAAAAGAATAATCTTTCTGGGAGATGAACAAGCTCGTAAGTAACTTACAATGTACAATTTTCCATAGGAAATGTATTTTTCATAAAAAAAAAATATTCTCAAGAAAAAATGAAATACAATGATTTAATGTGAGAGTATATGATAAATTGATTTATTAAAAATCAGACCAAATGGATGGCTGGTACTGACAATATAGAAAGGAACCACAACCAATATGTTAATAGTTAATGAGACATCAGCATCACACAGCTCAACAGTGGCTAGGTATTGTTGTTACTGTGTGGTACATGTATACAATAAATATAGGGCTTTATAATACACATAATGTAGATACTGAAAACTACATAACCAGTGATCAAGTCCTAATGCTGGGCGCAACAAATCCAGACTAAAACCAGCATATGTTCCGATTACAATATAGGGAGACAAAAATTGCTGCATTTGGGTAAAACAAATTTACAATGTCATATGAAGCTTAACATAGGTCTGTATATACACACAACCTGACTTGTTACACAAACCCACACACTGACAAACATAAACACACCCTGACTAACATACACGCCTTTCCCCCTAACAATTGTCAGTAATTATATAATTTGATGCTTAACGCAAGCAAACAAACTGACAAAACCCCACACACACAGCATCAGAATGCTTCAATTATTGGTCACAAAAACAAACTCTGACACCACCAACAAAATGCTTCAGAAATGTGATAATAAATGCAATACCAACAGAATGCTTCAATTATCGGACACTAAACACAAACTCTTTATACAAAACATCAGAATGCTTCAATTATCGGACACTAAACACAAACTCTTTACACAAAACATCAGAATGCTTCAATTATCGGACACTAAACACAAACTCTTTACACAAAACATCAGAATGCTTCAATTATCGGACACTAAACACAAACTCTGACCCGCACCAAAAGAATGTTTCAATTATCTCGCACAAAACACAAATTCAGACACGCACCAACAGAATGCTTCAATTATCGGACACAAAACACAAACTCTGACCCGCACCAAAAGAATGTTTCAATTATCTCGCACAAAACACAAACTCAGACACGCACTAACAGAATGCTTCAATTATCGGACACAAAACACAAACTCTGACCCGCACCAAAAGAATGTTTCAATTATCTCGCACAAAACACAAACTCAGACACGCACCAACTTATTAACAGAATGCTTCAATTATCTGATGCTAAACACAAACTCAGACACGCACCAACAGAACGCTTCAATTATCTCGCACAAAACACAAACTGTAACAAGCACCTACAGAATGCTTCAATTATATATCTGACACAAACTCTGACAAACTGACAGATTGTTTAAATCGAAATGGTAGCTGACAAAGACTGATCACAACAATGAAAATTTACAGCAAATTACCTGCAGAGTCCCAAAAGCTTAATATCTAAATAAGTACTATTTGTTACAACCCTATTTACACATGTCACATTACACAAGGTGTTTATCTGACATCACAGGCTTTACAGTTACACAACACTGTGACCCTTATAGTCACTGGTAAAACAAGGTCACTATAAATTTAAGGTTTTAAGATAACAGCAATTTTGAAACAACTTTCACACTTTATATTTAAAAAAAATTGCATCATGATGGTAATCAAACACAGACATAAAATAATGCCTTTATTTACAATAATACTCAGTATTCACATCCTACAGTATCCAGGGCATCCAAGAATTTTAAATATCAATCAATTTTAGTGATAAGTTACAGAAAATCATACTCCAATGACAAAAGAATGACCTAGAATTAGCTTTATGAATGAGAAACATTAGACAGGCCATCACATTGTAGATTTTATATATATTACCTGCTATATATACATGTACTACTTACTGTGTTTTCCATAAAGGCATTTATACAATCTTATATATATTATAGTTCCTGAAAAATATTTACAAAAATAGTATTTGGTCCAATTGTGAATGGAGACAAAAATACAATTCATTCATATGATTAATCTACAGTTGATGACATTCACACAACTATAAACAAATTATTATCTATCACTCTTGTCAAATGAAACTTCAATATAATGCCCTTTGTTGGTCACCTCACATACCACCAACAAATTCCATGTCTCTTTTCTCTTTTAACTAAGAATTCCATTATATATATTTCTATTAAAATTACAATGTATTGCTAATTAAATTCTTTATAATGCCAAATTCTTTATAATGCCAAATCCTATAAAATGCCATTTTTTTTATAATGCCAAATCTTTTATAATTCCAAATCCTATATAATGCCAAATTCGTCATGATGTCAAAAATTCCCTGGATAAATGGTGGTAATATAATGAAGTTTTACGACTGAACCTGGACAAAAATAGGACAGTCTTCTACTCTCGCTCTCTGTACAGCTGTGACACACAACAACCGTTAACTAACGTGTCATAGCCCTGCTTGTCATGTATAAACAGTGAGTGTTGATATAACTACACCAGATATTGCACCCCAACATAGAAAAAAATTGAAAAATAACAAAAATACATTGAGGACACTTATATGTTAGTCAATTATAAATTGGTGGTCAGTTTTGGATTTTTGTACTTTAGATGTTGTTCCCCAGCAAGGTTGCTTCGAAATATACTGTAAAACAGGAAATGTTTACCTCGTCTTTATTTCGCCCTCTCATGAAAAGATTTTAATTCGCCCTGTCTTGAATTCACTCTCTCAAATGAAGATATATTATATATACGAAAATGAATACTTTGATCCTCATCGTACTTGTAATATGAGGCGCAAGACTAGGTTTGGTAAAATATTTGCCGTCTTAAATTTGCACTATCATTGTTGGGTGTAAAGGGCGAAAATAAAATGAGGGCAATTTTTTTTCCAGTTTTACAGTAAATATTTGTATTGTTTTAGCAGTTTATGCACATGCCAACCATACTTAACTAAGACACAAGTAATGGCTTACAGGAATGCTGATGTCACAATCTTATCCAAAATTCAGGTAAAATCATTTCAGAAAAGCATGGAACTGCTGGTATCATTTGTTAATTATTTCATCATTCCAAAAAGATCATGATTTCATCATTCCAAAAAGATCATGATTTCAATTTTATTTCATCATTCCAAAAAGATCATAATTTCAATTTAATTTCATCATTTCAAAATAATCATGATTTCAATTTTATTTCATCATTCCAAAAAGATTTATCAATAAAATAATTGATCCAACAATATATTGAGGACTATTCCTTACACTTGTACAATTTACCTAGATTAGACACAATAACTTGATTAGGCATCTCTTTGGTCTCCACCATGTCCAGCATTGTTTGACCAATTAACTATCTACAAAACATTACACTTAATATGTTTTTTTTTGTATGTTCACTTTCATTAGCTATTCCAGATATTTTAAGTATGATCATACAACAAAATATACAAAAGACTTCCACTTCCGTATGCATTTAATACTAGTTATAATACCCTTATTTATGTTAAGCTGGAATTTATGCAAAATCATTGATTGTAGGGAAATATTTCTTGTAAATGATACCATTAAGATATTTAATTAATTATGCAGTATCCCAAAAAATTAAATACAATACTGCTTGAATTCTGATTTAGTCTTTCAGCAATAGTCTAAATTAAATCAAGACTTGATTCCCATGTCCCTTGGATGTCTTGCAGTGAATTTGTTTGATATATGATCAACTCTTCAAGGAAGTAGCTTTTAAAATAGTTCACACCCAAATTGCCCAATGCTGATCCAGCAGCCCATGGGAAGCTTCATTTTTTGTTTCCACAATAAGATTCTTAGGTTTTGAAAAGATGTTAATTCAATGACTAGAATTTAACAGAACACAAATGTTTGTTTGCTTGTGTTTCAAGGCCCATCTACAACTAAAGTCATTTCGTGCCAAGCAAATTTGAATATAAACCAGGTTTCCCCCTGGGACCCTTAAATTTGAATATGAACCAGATTTTCCCCTGGGACCCTCAAATTTGAATATAAACCAGGTTTCCCCCTGGGACCCTCAAATTTGGAATCCTGGGACTCCAATCCCAAATAATATAAATTAATTTTTTTTTATAAATTTTTGGAGTCCTTTGGCAGTTTTAAGAGTCATGATACAAACGATGCTATCCACGAAATATGAACAATACATGTACCAATTACAAGTATTACAACACTTCCCCTTCGATATTCATTGGTTTTGGCACTATGGTAAGCCATGGAGGTCTAGTGGTAGGATGCAAGGCCAGTGATCGAAGGGTTGCGAGTTCAAGTCCTGGTCAGGGCACTTGTGTTGTATCCTTGAGCAAGATTCTTCACTCTGTTTGCTCCAGTCTACTCAGCTGTAAACGAGTACGTGGTTGGGAAACGCTAGAAATTGTAGAATTTTAGCTGTGAGCGCCGAAATGGCAGCACCGGTTATATGCTCCCCGGGGAGTTGAGAACTATATTGGCTGGTTGCTAAGGCCCTATAACCACGGGTAATAATTTGTGAACCGCTTTGAGGTGACCTTCAGGTCGTGATAAAGCGGTACATAAGAACCTCGAATTAGTATTAAGGAATTAATGTTTAAGTTACAAGTCTTCTATTGTGACCTAAGTGAATTGTGTGCTCAATGTTTAAGGGGTAAGTACTAATGTTTAAGGGGTAAGAGCTACAGTGATAACAAATTCCCTAAAATTCTAACCAATTTTATCTTTTTATCTTCAATCTCAACCTACAGTACTGATGGTAGTTAGTAATTTTATCATTTTAGATACATTGGTAGAGTCAAAACCTACTATAAATCCAGTTTAACTAAAACCATGTTGTATCCTCACAATATCTTGTGTCAACTTAACATATACAACCACCTGTTTTTATCATTTCTTCCACTTCAAAGTAGGCATTCTGGTTGGTTTTAAGCAATTATTTGGGTACTAATTATCTTGAGTTTTTTGTTGTTGTTTTACGGCCCATCCAAAAAATTTGAGACAATAAGGATCAAAATCAGTGGGTCATTGTGCCTTGGCTAGTAACCAGTCTTTAAACTTCCATCTACCTCAATCTCCCTATGTGCTGAATAAATTACTCTATACAGAGTCATAATAAGTCTACATAAACAATACCATCAACATCTCAAACAAAATTTTATGTCTGGAGAAAAATATATTAAACGAAAAAGTATGTAATTCTACATACAAGTATAGTCCTAAGCACCAAGTAAACTGCAGACCACAGTGTTTGGCCGTGTCTGTACAAAGCTGTCAATCAAGCTTTGTATCAGGGCTGAAAATCATCCCCACGTATCTCCGCAACTTCACCCAACCTTAGATTCTTCAAAGGTTTGGTTGACGGTTAAGATTTCAGTTTTCACGTCTGGGTTTCTTCTTTTTACTTTTAGTTTTAGCCTCAGTCCAAGAATCTGAAATGGAGAGAAAATTAAAGTAATTGAAAACAAACTGGCATGAAAGTTTATGAAAGGTGGCTATTAATTCATAACAGTGTATAATGATGATAATGAAAATATTTTCCAGAAACATTCTTGACCTTGCCTTGTGCCTTCTATCAAATCTGAATTGTGACAAGAGTTGGTGTCAGAATAACGTCTACTGAACTATATTTACATGCTGAATTATGGCCTCCATTAACTCAATGGTAATCTGGATTGCATTCACAGGTGTATAGATGCAGTTAAGACCACAGGACAATAACGAGACGCCATTTTGATGCCAAGTCAATCAATGTTACACAGACGCTTTGCACATCCCCTCTGATGATACACATTATAGCTTTACGTTTTACATTTAGTTGATTGTGATTTTCTAAAAGTACTTCTAGTATAAATAAACATTCAAGCACTTCTAGTATACATAAACATTCAAAGAGAAAACCCTTTATAAATTGGATAAAAATTACATGGTAATGTATAAGATAATATCTGAAATGTAATTAAAACCATTGAATGTCTGTCAGATTGTATTTATTGTCCATATGAATGCAATTTTGAAGCTAGAGAAATGAATCATGGACATCATGCTTATTTATCTGGCACCCAAATTGCATTCATATTGACAACAGATACGATTTGACAGACATTCAATGGTTATGTGACAGGATCATGAATGACATTATAATGAGGTTACAGCCATGTATATGCCCCGTACCTGTAAGTCCCATTTCATCAAAAGCCACCACTTGTGGCCCTTCAGACGGGGCCTTCGCCCCCTCTTCAGGTGAAGCAATAGTAGCCACAGGTGTTTCTGTAAAGAACAAGAAATACACTTAGTTATAGATCTCGCCTTTCTCCCTTTGTTGATAATGTTTAAGTCCAAACGGAATATAATAGTATGACAAAATACATTACAAATAAAAATTAAACACTCACGCAAGTTCTCAAAATTCCCAAGTTTTAACCCCAAAATACCAAAACCTGTAAACTTTTTTTAAAAATTAAGATCAGCTATCTATATGATAGTTGAGTAATGTGACCAATTTTCAATTCAATTGGATAATTATAACACTGTAAAAGTGGACTTTAACGCAAATGTTGTCGCATAAGCCGCCACTGGGAAAGCAACACCTGAATCCTCGCTTTTCTCGATTATCATCGAAGATGAGAAAAAAATCAAGGAGTCCACCAGCTTTAACAGTCACTGGAGTTTTTATATACCAATTTAGTTTTGTTGCTAATATGTCCTTAAACATTAAATAACAGCAATACCCTGTTCTATGCAAATAAAGCACCGGGGAATTTTTCCATTATATCACTAACACATACATTTATTATCAAACAACAGCAAATTGACAAAAACATCCCCAAAACTACCGATGCAATATCTAGTACGTATACATTCATATAGAATTACGGTGGAAGATTATTTGATTAAAGTTAGTTTAAGATTATATATTAGTTGCACCTAAATGGAAGTGATGTTATAATACACCAACAAACAAAATTTCATTGCAACGAGGTAATGCTTATAATTTTTTTTATATATACCGTAAAAACTTGTGTAATCTGCACTCTTTTTTAAGGAAAATTAACTTTCAAAAGTGTGGGGTGCGTAAATTACACTGATATAGGTGTAATTTTTTAACATGAAGTTACTTCTCAATTAAGGTGGGTTTGTTTACAGGGTTATAACAAACTTACATACCAATTTTTATCAACACTGAGTGACTAAGTGACAAGACTTACCTGTGACAGATGGTTTGGAAGCTTGTGTTGGTGACTGGGATGTCTCTTTGACTACTGTCTCTGTGACTGTGGCCTTCTACAAAGAAAACAAGTCGTCTGTGTGAAATTTTAATAGAAAACAAATATCCAGACATAACCATTTGAGAGAATACACTTTTTTGTTTTGCTTAATTAAACTGAAATTTATATCTTCTTTTTCATCTTATAATCAATTACCGAATTATTCACTTCCTTGTAATTCAGATGCGAATGATAAAGAAAAGCTACAGTTTACACTTGTTGGGACTGGTTAGTTTGTATTATCCAATGACCAGCTAATTACCACAGTGATAGGTCACACACAAGGTGATAGGGTCATCTCCAAATCACCAAGGTGATAGGTCACAACCAAGGTGATAGGTCACCTCCAAATCACCCAGGTGACAGGTCACAACCAAGGTGACAGGTCACAACCAAGGTGATAGGTCACAACCCAAGGTGATAGGTCACAACCAAGGTGATAGGTCACAACCCAAGGTGATAGGTCACAACCAAGGTGATAGGTCACAACCAAGGTGACAGGTCACAACCAAGTTGACAGGTCACAACCAAGGTGACAGGTCACAACCAAGGTGATAGGTCACAACCAAGGTGACAGGTCACAACCAAGGTGATAGGTCACAACCAAGGTGACAGGTCACAACCAAGGTGATAGGTCACAACAAAGGTGATAGGTCACAACCAAGGTGACAGGTCACAACCAATGTGATAGGTCACAACCAATGTGATAGGTCACAACCAAGTTGATAGGTCACAACCAAGGTGACAGGTCACAACCAAGGTGATAGGTCACAACCAAGGTGACAGGTCACAACCAAGGTGATAGGTCACAACCAAGGTGACAGGTCACAACCAAGGTGATAGGTCACAACAAAGGTGATAGGTCACAACCAAGGTGACAGGTCACAACCAATGTGATAGGTCACAACCAAGGTGACAGGTCACAACCAAGGTGATAGGTATAATATACTAAGGAACATATAAGTTATGACTAATGGTCAGAATACCTCATCATTTCTATCTATCACATCATTTCTATCTATCACATCATTTCTATCTATCACATCATTTCTATCTATCTCAACTGAATGAGAGACTAATCAATATACTTGCATTGGTCGGCATTGCACCCTATCTTTGGATATACTAGCTTAATTGAAATAGGATGGTAATTATATATAGATGTGTACAGGTCTGTGAATTTTCTATCTTAGCTTGAACGCAAATTATGAGAAATTGTCAGTATGTTAGTTTAATACATGCAAAGTCAACTTACCTCATTCTTTTTCTTGTTTTTGGGACTTTTTACTGGTTTACTGTCGCCACTAGAGGAGTCTATGGCTGTACTGTCTTTGCCTGTTCCAGCTGGCTTGGGTTTGGCAGCTTCTGATCCTGCCTTAGCATCTTTGGTTTTGGCTTTTTCTGCATCAGAGGCTGAGGATTTAGACTTGCTCGCCTCATTCAACTTCTGTTTGCCATCATCAGACGAAGGTTTGTCAGGAGACGGGGATTTAGATTTAGCTTTCTTTGAAACAGAGGTGTTTGGTTTTGGTGCCGATTCTTGATCCTTCACAGCCTCCGCAGCAGCAGCAGCTTTCTTACCCTTGTTCTTCTTGCTGGGACTTTCAAATGGAGCTTCAGCACTCTGTCACAAACAGCATATATCATTCATTGAACTACAGAACTGCAGCAAATTACACTGTTTGATTTCAAAGAACCTAATTATCGTGACCCCCGGCAGGTGAGAGCTAAAACTGTTCCAATAACAAAATATTTAAAGTATTTTTGTATGAATTCAGTTCATCTTAATTTGAAATGTTTCGTATAAATTTCATAAGTGAAGAATTCATTCAACAAGGACATACCCGGTATGTCGTCAAATTGCCCCACCCATGCAAATAAAGTTAAAATACATAACATTACAGTGGGCATTACGCATAAAAACAAGACACATCATTGGGCGGGGGGATAAAAATCTTTTTCCAGAAGCTTCCTTCTTTTAAACTAGAATTGTCTGTGAGACATAAATGCCCCCCATCCCGTATGAAATTAGTTCTTCATGCTTATTATGTATGCGAAGTTTGATGACAATCGGATAAGAAGTTATTTAAATAAGCTGGCTACATTTCCATGGGATCGAACCCCCCCCCCCTCCCCCATCTCATGGCGGGGGTATAAAAATAAGTCTAACAAAGACATAGATATTTTCATCTCCTGTACTAACTGTGGACTCTGCAGTCTTGGCTACAGGCTTTGGGGCCTTGGTGGCAGGTTCTGGAGCCTTCGTGGCAGGTTCTGGAGCCTTTGTGGCAGGTTCCGGAGCCTTTGTGGCAGGTTCTGGAGCCTTGGTAGCAGGTTCTGGAGCCTTGGTGGCAGGTTCTGGGGACTTGCTGACAGCTTTCACTTCCTCCTTTGGCTCAACTGCTTCCTGTGAATATATAGTCAATTGAATCCTTCTGCCGAAGTGACCTTGATGTACACTTATAAAGATACGATCAGTGGCTATGTCTAGAGTTGTCTTGCGTTTTAAGTGATTTTGTTTCACATTTCACATTACAATACCTTGTGAGCTTTTTTCTTGGATTTGCCCTTTGACCTCTGTTCCTGAGGAGCCTCCTCTACCTGGGTCAGTTTGATCTCGGACTCCTCTCCGGAGTCAGTCTTATCCTCCTTCTTGTTTTTCATCTTCCTGTCCTTGCGGGACACCTGTGTGGTCCATCCTTATAACACAAACTCTTTAATGCAATATTTGGAGTTCTAATATTCACAATATACATGTATGTTATGTACAACAGGCCCCGTGGCAAGATATAAATATATGGCTGGCTGTCAGCCATTTCTTTTTTCTGACCAGTAGCAAAATCAAAAAGGCACAACTAGACACAAATGGGAATTTCAGATGAAATTTGGGAAAGAGCCATTATCATTTCTCAAGAAAACAGCTCAAATAGTCATTAGGAACTTTCATAGTCAAAAATCCAAGATGGCCGACACCAATTGGCCATATTTTGAATTATTGGATCAGTCCAAAAATGGGACAATGTACATGTACAACCAGGAATTATCGGCAACACCCAAAATTTGAGAATGACCCATCAAGCGCTTCTCAAGAAATAATGATAAAAAGATTTTTAGCCAGACACAACGTTGCAGGACTTAAGAACCAAGGGCAATGACCCCCTACTCCAAAACTTGGCAGGGATACATGTGAATGGATATGAGGATGCACATTGGCTTATCTAGGTTATTGTGTGATAATGTGTTGGGCCAAAATAAAACATTCGTTTGTTTGGCGTTAGCGTCCGACTCTTACAAATGTGTGCTACTCATTTTTTTTTGTGCATGTTTTCTCAGTTTTTTTTTTAATCTGCATGTGCCGGTTATTGAAAAGCAGTATCACATTAATGCCATGTCAAACAAGCTCAAATGTTGAAACAATATAATTACAGTTCTTTTAAAATGCAATATTGATTTAGGCAAAATGTATATACCGGCATTGGTATTGTATTAGCATATTAAAAAAAAAAAAATGCCTACCTACCTACCAAACCCTAAAAGGGGTGGGTATACGTAGGCAAACGCCAAACAAAGAATGTTTTAGTGCTGGCCTTGGTTCTGTTTTCTCTTTCTTATCCTTTGCAGTACAGCATTTTTATTGGGTATTCCTGTTGGTATTATATGTTAAAATGACAAACCCATACCAAACTCTTGCTATAGGAATCTTCTAAAGTGAGAATGCTGAACATTAAAATGGTGCAGTAAAAAGGAATAAAACTTACCATCTTCTTCCACCTTCACTTTGGCAGTTGCTGGGACTGCAGTTGTGTCCTCCTTCGTCTTCTTTGACTACACACAGAAATGTACACATCATACACTCATCATCTAAAATACCATCTTCATATTTATTTTTAGCTAAAACAAGAAAATGTCTGTCAGACATGAAGGCCCCAGCCAATGTTCAACCATTTTGTATTTGTATTTAAGAAACATGCTTTTATCCGACGTGTCAACAATTCATGTAAAATTAATTGGTCAATGTTTTCTATATTTAGCAATAGTGACCTTGGTCTTGAAACCCTGAAATGCAACAATGTGCATAGTATACTCGTATTTGACCTCACCTTCACATAAAATCTTACCAAAATTAAAAAAGAATGAACTTGCTACTATGATGCAAAATTTATTCCATAAGAAAGTTTTGGACAGTTTTTTCCTTTCATAATTTTGGTCAACCAGTTGTACCAAACTATATATATATATATATGCCGATAATGAGAGAAGCACACAACACTGTCAACAGGGCAAGCACTAGGGGGAATATACACTGTAAGTATGCGAAAGTTTGTGCATGCATTATTTATGTGCCCAAATTGTTTCTGCATTGTGCGGTATCTCACAACTGTACCTTTTTAGTGTGAACTTCGGTTTTTCGGCCAGTTTTGTTGCCAGGGGACAAGGACTTGGCTAGTTTGTCAACATGAGTAGGTGAGGACTGGGATTTTGTTGGTACGTTAGCTTCTGTAGGCACAGCAGTGACGTGGCCATTTGTTTGACTCTTCTGTTGCTGAAAAAACATAAGGAAACATTTTCACTGTATTAAATCCATAGATATCATTAATTTTATGACACAATTAGGATTAAAGGTTTTACAAACAACAGCTTACTTAGCAGGGCTTGCCTTTCCTGGCTAGTCAATGTAGTCGTCATGGTTATTCAGAAAAAAAAGATATTTTAATATTTGCACTTATTTGATCCACTTGGCCTTGAAATGGGGTCAAGGTCATTCAGATTCAGTTGAAAAAACTCAAAGTAGTACTTCATCCAAACAGGCTATTGGCCCAATATGTCATCACATTGTTATGCGTAGTTATGAAAAAATATCTTTACTTGAGGGAAATGTATATATGTACATTACGGCTTGTACCTTCTGCCCTTATGTATCAGAACTCTGGGTCTTTTGGTCATTTAAAAGGAAATTTTAAGTTTTCTTTTAAACACTTGCTCCTTGAGACTTTGAAAGTAGGTCAAGGTCATTTGTTTGAGGAAACTTTAAAGTACTTCATGCCAAATGCATTCTAGCCAAGTATTAGTTCTCTGAACCAATTGGTTATTCAGAAGATGGTTTTTAAATGGTTTTACATGTGATTTGATCCCTAGCTATGACATTAAAAATAGGTCAAGGTCATTTATTTGAGGAAGCTAGTATAGCACTCTGTTCCTGGTACATACTGGCCAACTAGGTAAAAAAAACTTGTGTTTGTCTCTGTGAGGCAACATGAAAAAACAGGGTAGGTTGGTAAGCAAATTTTTTTTTGACAAAAAAAAAAGATATTAGTGTGCTTAAATTCAAATTATATAATATTTAGATATATATATATTTAATATTTTTTTTGGGGGGGGGGGGGGGGGGGGTTTACTGAGAATTAAGTAAAAAGTGGATGAACTTTCATGGACGATGGATGATGACAACGTATTTCAATAAATACTTTCCTTTTCATTTGTCATTTCCCAGACTTAGATAGCAATCTGATTCTATGGTCATTTGTTTCCCTTTGGTACATTTAAAATTATATTATTTAGAAATTTACTGAAAATTGCAATGATGAAAATAAGAGTCTTCTCGTAATTTAATTAATATTGTATTGTATTCTACACTACCCGGTACTTTAAATCTTTCATTTAAACGACCCCGCTGTTTGTGAATTGTCTGCATTTTGTATGTATGATGCATGAGATAACATTAATATTGCAACCATACAAACATGACTATATAATTAATTTACATTGCACCAGATATATATACCACATATTTACTTTAGTGTAGGCCTATAGCTAGATCGGTCGGTGCTCCAGACAGTATATACATAGCATTCGTCAAGGCTCGTTTCTTGTGCATGCAATAGCTAGGTCTAGAGTAGGCCTATTGCTAGCTACTGTCGCATTACTAGTCTACCGTAATGTTGTAATTATAGGCTAGTAATTATATAAGCTTAGGTTTATAATGGCCTGCAGCAGACCTAACCAGTTGGCTGTATAGGCCTAGACCTATAATTTACCAATCGTAGAAATGGCAAAATATATGTTTTATTTCGTTCCACTTAAAGATCAGATGACATTAAATCAGCTCAATACCTTGGCTTTCTTTGGCTTCTTTTTCTTGCTTTCCTCATCAAAATTGAAACTCGGTGGCTGGGCAGGTGATTTGAAACCAAAGGCAAAAACAAGAAATGCACATAGCAGAACACCAAATACGGGTACTGCCACATGCGGGGAAACAACTTCAGTCAGCTCCATTGCAAGCAACTCTTTAATTCGTCTGTTGTGTGATATATTCGTCAAAATATGGTATCTTAACTCAACGTTTACATCCCTTCATTATACGACGTATGGAGCTCATGCTGACGTCGCGTGCTTTCTACGTCATCAAAACTTGTGTATTGATATTTTAGGAAAAAAATGAAAATGTATCAAAAATTAATAACAAAAACTTCATTTGACAAATAATGATATGGAATTCATGACGGGGTGTTATTCTCGTTAAACTCGATTGTTATTATAATAGCATAACAAACGAATGACGTTCTACACAAGACAATATGGCGACGCGGAGTTAGACTCCGTTGTAAGATTTACCTTGCAGTTTTTTGGGCTTTCATGACAGAATATGTGAAAGTTGTACATTTTCATTACAAAACCGTGACCTGGGTGAGTAAGGATTGGAAATTATTGTTCATAACAGATGCATGATATCGATTTCCTTGTTGTGAAAACCTTCGCGAGAGGAAGTGATTCAGCATGTAAACACAACATGACGAAATGAAATGGTCCTGTCTATAAATAGAGTGTTGTCAGATTGATTTAGTAACGAAGGGTATGTGATGTCAAACATATCGAATAGTGATTCAAGTTTATTTATAAATAACTCGACTTTGGCCTGGCTTCAGTTGCCGTATTTTATCAATATATATACGTAACAAGACAGATGGAACGGTATGTTATATAATTATAAGATCATCTTTATGTCAACTGTACATGACATGTACAGTTCAGTTATCTGTACATAATGATAGACTACTGTAGTACAGTGCATATTTATACAGTAAACAATACAAATTACTACATGATGTTGCTGTAACAAAATATTAACACACCTATGGAAATATATAGAATCTAATTATATTATTTTTTATTCTTGACAAATTAAATTCTAAAACAAGGAATATATATAGCATTTATATAATTGCGTTTAAATTTGTAAAAATTGAAACTTGGTCATATTCCGTATATATATACTCATCTTCAATACTGATTTCCTTACCTCAATTTAAAAGAAATTGTTAAAATTACAGGTTCTGGTCAGGAAATTTAGGCAAAAATATCTAATTTTTGAGAATTTACTTTAAAGTCAACTTTTTTACAGTGATCAGACTGAATTGAAATTAAACTTAGCCTGCAAATTATACCTTGTAATATGTTTATATATATTGATACCATATATCATACTTTGAACATACAAACATCAATAAATTTATTATAATTATAAGGAATAACATTTAAATTGGTGGACATGAGCATGGAATGTGAAGTTATACATGTATATGCATAAAATCATGTAAGTAATCTTTTTGGTTATTTTAATTTTGAACTCAAGTTTTGACAAGAAACCCAGTATGTTCTAGATCTGGCATCACACATTCCAGTAAACATGCATATAATTTGTATATGGAGCTAGCATGATCAATTACCACACCTTAATTATGCACCAGCGTTAAATGGGGGGAAATGCTTTAGATTAAAATGGTATTTTTCAAGCCCCTGAGTTAGTTTAACTTCCTGTTCTGAGCAGGGAGTTAATTAAAGATCATCAAACATTGCAAAATACAGAAAAACTACTGCATGGTCCAAAAATGAACCAACCTTTTCAAGTTAATTAACATTAACTCTCTCTTGCACTTATCATAATAACTATGCAAAATGTGTGTATTTGGAGTTATCAAGTATGTATGGCAAAAAGGTAATAATTCTAGCTGACCTGAACAATTTTCATTTCAGTAAAATGGGAGATGATGAAAGCTTGCAGAGAGAAGAAAACACCACCAAGCTTCCGTCTGCTTTTAGAAGGTTACGAGTTGAGTCAGAAAGGTAATGAATATTCTGACTAAAACCAATTGAATTGAAACTTGTGTAATTTGCAGTTTTTAGCTCACTTATGCAATAGAACAGCATCCGTCGTCCAGCTTCCATATATGCATCCTTCATCCTTTGTCCAGCATCTGTTGTCTGTCTTGTGTCTATCAACTTTTCCTTTTAATAACTTCTTTTGGAATACCGAACGTCCTAGTAAGTGATATTTGGCTGGTAGCTTCCTAGCATAGGATGAAGACAAAGTTTGCAGGGGAAAGTATCACTTTTACCTTCTTTCAAGATCACAGGGTCAAATATATATCAGATGGTTAAATACATTGTATACAAATTTGTCAAAACCTACAAATTCTTCTGAAACAAACTTTGTAAAAAAAATAGCTTTGACCTTCTTTCAAGGTCATGCAGGGGTCAAATATATATCAAAGCAGTATATCTTCTCAATAACCAAAAGGCCCAGGATGCTGATATTTGGCCAGTAAGTACCTGGGGTAGAGTGCTACAAACTTTTCCCATATTAATGACCTTGATCTACTTTTAAGGTCACAAGGGTCAAATGTAGTAAATTGTTTTCAAACAACTTCTCCTCAGTAACTATAAGGCCTAGGGTGATGATATTATGCCTAAAGCATGCTGGGATTAAGGGCTACAAAATTTCCTCATATCAATGATCTTGACCTGTTTTCACGATCACGGGGGTCACATATGTAAAATTATTAAGAAACTTCTTCTCAATAAGTGAGAGGCCCAGGGTACTGATATTTGGCATGTAGCATGCTGGGATGAAGGACTACCAAGTTTGTTCATATGATTGACCAAAAGGCCCAGATTGCTAATATTTGGCCAGTAGGTACCTTGGATAGTGCTACAAAGTTTCCTCATATCAATGACCTTGACCAATGTTCAAGGTCACAGGGGTCAAAAATATTTCAATTCTTCAAGGAACTTCTCCATCACAGAAAGGCCTAGCTAGGGTACCGATATTTGGCCTGTAGCATGCTGGGATGAAAGGCTACCACGTTTGTTCAAATGAATGACCTTGATCTGCTTTCAAGGTCATAGGGGTCAAATGTCTTAAAATGTTTCAAACACTTCTTCTCAGTAACAAAAAGTTAATCTGCTGGTATTATCACAATGCTGTGATGAAGGAATAACAACTTTGTTCGTTGACTCTCTTAGGTAACAGGGTCAAATATGATAATATCTTTAAACAGCTACCAACAGAAAATTATATAGATTGTCAGATGAGCGTTGAGGCCCATAGGCATCTTGTTTATAACATTGAGGTTCATACACTGTATATAACATTGAGGTTCAAATACTGTATATAACATTGGGGTTCATACATTATATAACATTGAGGTTCATACACCATATATAACATAGAGGTTCATACACTATATATAACATTGAGGTTAACACATTGTATATAACATTGAGGTTCATACACTGTATATAACATTGAGGTTCATACACTGTATATAACATAGAGGTTCATACACTGTATATATATAACATTGAGGTTCATACACTGTATATAACATTGAGATTCATACACTATCTAAAATTGAAGTTTATATACTCTGTATAATATTGAGGTTCATTCACTGTATAACAATTAACATATTGAGATTCATACACTGTATAACAATTAACATCAGGTTCATACACTGTATCTAAAATTGAAGTTCATACATTGTATATAACATTGAGCTGAACATTTCATTAGACATAAATAATTGCTTTTTCAGCCCAAAAGTTTCCACTGGCATAGTGACTAGTGAAAGTGCCCTTGTTGTCAGGGAGCTTTGGCTAAGGTAAGTTCATCTAGATATTTGGTGAGAACAAATTTGAAAGAAATGATTGATGACACATATATATGTGATCACATTGTTCACCATGCACAGTAACATACATTATTGTATGTTATCTGTAAAGGCTGATTAGGGTCACAATTCCTTCGGTTAAGTTCCAATATATCTTGTTCTTTAATTCTGAACTATTGATGTCATTAAAGTGAATAATATTCCGACTTCAGAATTTGTTTAAATTATGCTTTCCAAAAATCTGAACCGCTGATGTCCAGTTGATTTAAACATATTTATTTGCAAATATACAAATGGGATCATGGGGGTATTATCTGAAATCTGTATCCAGCATTGGCCAATATCATTAAAGATTTAAAAAACGCACAGCATTGCTCCTTTATCATTGTTTATGCAAACAACATTTGGAATGTCTAAATAGGCATCTTGTATCTTGCAACTTCAAAACAAGAACTTCTAATTATATATAACAATGCTTTTTGGGTGAAAGGAAATCACACTTTGCTAAATGTGGTTTTAAATATTTTGAAATGAGGTGACACTGACACCTGTCTTTAGACATGTTAGAAGCCAGACCAGGTATAACCAAGAAAGAGCAGAATTATCACAATAAGGACAGCTACTGTTTGTGGGAGAGGTGGGAGGCACCTGTTATAATATACCGGTATCATGGGTGGTGGGGGTTAAAACCAGATCTACATACAGGTGCTCAGGGTTTGCGTTGAAGCCGTCCCTATATCTTTTTCAACCATAAAATCTGAAAAGGACCCCATTTATTCAGGAAAGGACCCCATTTATAAAATATCCAGCGCAAACCCTGCAGGTGCTATTCTTATATTAAATCTCTTTTCATATTTGATAGGTGAAATTTGGAAAAAATGCCTACCGTCCCTCCCACATGGTTAAATCTAGAACAGCCCTAGCTACTTACTGTCTCAGAAAACAACCTTTAACTATGCCAATTTGACCACATATAGTGTCATATTAATGACCTGCAAAAAACCAAGTGCTGAATTATTTTAAATTGCCCCCCAATGTTCTTCATTTCCACTCACTATTTCAAGTGGTTTTTATATTCCAACCCTTAAAGTTTAAAGTCCTATTGGTGAACAATTTATTCATTTGAAGTTTTTCTTGTTTTGGATTTCATATTGATAATTGGATCTTGGCTGGAAATTTATTTTTAGAACAATTTGCATATATTCAACTCAAGTAAATACTATTACTTGTTAGATTATAGTGAGTTGACCACTTTGTAATTTACAGGGACAGTGGTAAATATTATTACTTGTTAGATTACAGTGAGTTAACCACTTTGTAATTTACAGGGACAGTGGTGGGCAGCAGAAAGGATTGACCAGGACCAGTGATAAGAACTCTCCGAAGTACAAAAAAAGCGTTGCCAGGATGGAGCCATACCCACAGGAAGTCATTTTTTCCTTGCAGAAAATGACCTTGAAAAAGGAAGAATGCAACACGAAACATTGTAACTGTTCTACGAATCACAGTGATACAGAAAACCGAAACAAATACAACTATGCAAACATCTCAGGATCTCCCCGTCGTTTAATTCGAGAGGCCAGGCTCAAAATACACCACTCAGAGAAAGACAGAAAGCATATAATAAGGTCGGCTAGACTCAAACTCATTAAGAAGGAAAGAAAGAGTGATCCAACTGGCTTAAACGTTATCAAGCTTCCTAAATCGGGCAGTAATTCTTCAGATAATTCTGTATTTGGATCAGGTACAAAAGCTGTTCTTACTGATTTTTCGAGCATGTGCATCTCTTCTAAAAAACCGACGGAAGGAAAAAATTCTATTGCATCATTTAATGTGGATCATCCACAAAATGTGTATGGCGGTAGGAAACATTCTCGTGACGATGAGTCGAAGAGTTGTTTTCCAGATTCTTCCTGTAGTCCGAAAGCCAAGACAGCACGCCATTCAAAGACACGATCTGCCCCCGGTAGAGCAGTCGAGTCGGTGGTCAGTAAGACTAGTCAAGATCAGGTGTTGGAACGATCGTGTTCACAGGAAGCAAGGCTGGATGACTTGACTGTGAATGAATTAGCGGGCTATTTCGAAGATTTTGTTTACATCCCTAAAAAGATGTCGAGTATGGCTGAAATGATGTATACATAGTTCACCATTTTTGTGTTCAGTGCTTTTTGGTTGTCACATAGCTCATCAACTTGGTTAACCATTATGTTACAAATGTTCACTTTCAATTTGTAAATACAAGTTTGAATTTATTAATTTTCAAATATTTTGTTTCTGTATGTTCTGTTTTCTCTAGGTTGTACTCTACAGGTCATTTAATTCATTGTTTAAGTCAAGTGAAAATGAATAAATTTACGTATTTCTCTTGTAATTTTCAAATGTTAATTATGTGTAGTACTTTACACATGTGTACAAACAATCTGATTTTAAGAGAGAAAAACATGAATTATTCTCATTAACTAGGTTTTGTAATTAAAGCAATACTCCTGGAATCCCAACGACATCTTTCATCTATGTATTTAACCTGAGCTTTGCTTAAGTGACCTATTTCATTTCCTGCTTCGTGCGTAAACTTTGAATTACAAATAATGTACTACATTTTACGACTTTCTTCTCAAGAATCACTGGATGGAATTCTTTCAAACTTGGTCAAAACTATCTTTGGTCTATGTAGTTCAAAAGGGGCCAGGGGGGGCCCCAAAGGAAAAATAAACCACTATTCAAAATTCTTCCCTGAACTTATACATTGTAGGTAATCTTCGCCTGAATAAAGTTCCAGAATTAATCATGTGGGAGGGGCGGCCATCCATTCTGTCTGGGGGAGGATGTTAACTATGTAAGTTTATACATGTAGGCAATTAACACTTTTGGGTATCTTTTGTAAAATATCAGTTGGAAATGATTCTTACCGGTACTTGGTGAATATATATTTTTCATTCTTGGAGAAAGATGGCATCAACTTGTAAAATTGTGATTCCTGCCACAACCCGAGGAGCCAGGGCGGGGCACCAAAGGGATATTAAACTGATATTGTCAAGTCAAATGTACAACAGTGACCTTTGATCATGTCACTGTCCAGGGCCATATGTTCTCCTTTTGGGAATGATTTAGGGTACTCTAATGATTACTTAATAAATGTATGTAGTTCAAAAAAGGAAAATATATGTACACGTTTAGGTATATTTTTAGTCAATTTTAGCAGAAATTATTTTACTTGGTGAGGATCATCCATGGAGCAAGATATATCCAAGTGTAAAATAGGAATTTGTACCCTAGCTACCAAAGGGGCCAGCTGGACGGCGCCATCAAGGGAGAACCAACCAATGTTTAAAAAGTCTTCTTTACCAAGCTCCGAGGTACTGACAGTACCGGGAAAACCAACCAATGTTTAAAAAGTCTTCTTTACCAAACTCGGAGGTACTAACAGTACCTATGACAAACATTTACTCAGGTAGCCGTTATTTATAAGGCCCTAGCTTGTGTGTCTTGCCTGTATTAAACCAGATTATTATAGGAGTAGGACTGTCTGTGCTGTAAATAATCAGTTCCTGTAATTTTGTGTTTTGCCGTCAACAAAACCTGTTTGATGTATGTATGTTTTAGAATGTATTATACATGTACATTATTTATACAAATGGAGAAAAGGCGGGTCATACAAAGATTAAAACTCTGTAATTTCAAACCTTGTCTTTTGTGGCACTATTTTTGATTCAATGTAACTTTAATTTTGATGTACAAAATAAAGTATTCATTTTGTTGTTCAAAATTATGAGATTGCTTTCATTATGGAATGTCAACAAGTAATGATTAATCGATCACAGGAAGTCAATTTTAAAGGCTCAAATTGACTTACTGGTATTGTGATCAAGGGTTATATCGTCGTCTTGGAGTCAAAACCTCGTAACTGCTTTTTGTGAAAAACACATTTTTGCGCCATTTGCAATCTTCCCGCCTCCCTACATCACCTCTCAAAAGCTAGTATATATATATATAGGCCCATGAAAATTTGTATTTTCATCATGTGATCAAAAACTTTAATTTTCATTCGACTTGATGTCTAAAAGTCTTAATGACAAAACCTTGCATCTACATGAAATTGATCGCGACAAGAAGTCATATTTGCGGGAAAATGACTAACATGTGAGTCTTTGCCCACTCAGTTACAAGGTTTGACTCCTGGACAATGATATATATATCAAGTTTGTTCAAATGAAAGACATTGATTGACTTTCAAGGTCTCAGGAGTAAAATCTTCTCGATATCACAGAATATTTAGGAGTGTGACTGGTGTATCATGTTCCCGCTGGTGGTACTCTTGTATACACAGGTTAAATAGGTAACAAGAGGCCTAGAGGGCCTGTATCTCTCACCTGACTACAAGAGGTTTAGAGGGCAGTTGTATCAAAACCATCATGGACAAATTGACATGTTGCTGTCATTCTTTTAGAAGGATTTTGAAGAATAAAGAATTTACTACATTTCCTCTATTGGGCTCAATCCCTCAAGCTCTGGCCCCCAGGGGGTCATGCAAAGTCCCATGGTTTAAATGCAATTGAATCCTCTTCACCCAAGAATGCTTCAGAGCAAATATGAATTTCAAAGAAATTACTACATTTCCCGTATTGCCCATCAGGCTCCGGTTGGGTCAGTCCCATCATTTATTAAAGCAATGAATATTAATGTTTAAGCAAATGTCCTATAACACACGTTGCTATTGATGACAAACTTAGCAAGAGGCACATGGGCCTTAACGGTCATCTGACAATCTATATAAGTTTTTGTTGGTAGCTGTTTAAAGATATTACCATATTTAACTTGTTACCTAAGAAAGTCAATGAACAAACTTGTTTTTCCTTCATCACAGCATAGTGATAATACCTACAGAATAGCCTTATCCTGGGACTTTTAGTTACTGAGAAGAAGTGTTTGAAACATTTTAAGACATTTGACCCCTGTGACCTTGAAAGCAGATCAAGGTCATTCATTTGAACAAACTTGGTAGCCCATCATCTCAGCATGCTACAGGCCAAATATCGGTACCCTAGACCTTTGTGTGATGGAGAAGTTACTTGCATATTTCAAATATTTTTTTAACCCCTGTGACCTTGAAAGTAGGTGAGGGTCAATTAATGAACAAACTTGGTAGTCCTTCATCCCAGCATGCTACATGCCAAATATCAGCACCCTGGGCCTTTCGGTTATTGAGAAGATTATTACATATTTGACCCCTGTGACCTTGAAATTAGAACAAGGTCATTGATATGAGGAAACTTTGTAGCACTATCCCAGGTACCTTCTGGCCAAATATCAGCATCCTGGGCCTTTTGGTTTTTGAGAAGAAGATTCTTAAAGATTTTTACATATTTGACCCCTGTGACCTTGAAAGTAGGTCAAGGTCATCGATATGAGGAAATTTTGTAGCCCTTTATCCCAGCATGCTATAGGCATACCAGAAATATCATCACCCTAGGCCTTATAGTTACTGAGGAGAAGTTGTTTGAAAGAATTTTAATACATTTGACCCCTGTGACCTTAAAATTAGATCAAGGTCATTGATATGTAGAAACTTTGTAGCAGACTATCCCAGGTACTTGCTGGCCAAATATCAGCATCTTGGGCCTTTTGGTTATTGAGAAGATCTTTAAAGGGAAAGTTTACGGACAGCGCACGATGACGGACGAAGCACAATGGCAATAGGTCATCCTGACCCTTTGGGTCAGATGACCTAATAAAGCCTGGTGGGGCTTTATGTAAGTTTGTAAGCAATAACAATGATTTTGTTTTGTTGATTTTGGCCCAAAAAATGACAACCCATGGTCACCACCATCTAAGGACCATTTCTGGCAAGGGTTGGCTCAATGCCATTGTTGGCACTTGCTTAGAAGTTTGAAATGATGGCTATATAGGTCATCCTGACACTTTCAGTCAGATGACTTGAAAATAGTTTAAAATATATTAACTAGAAATCGAATATATCAAATTTGTTTTATTTCATTCAGGTTTTCCAGCTTTACTCATTCTGTATATTTAATTCACCACTTTTACCAAATTCCACATTCATGTCGACAGATTTAACCACAATAGAACAAAAGACTGTTAAATTGTATAATTGTGCAGATGATGTGCATAAAGTTAATCCTGGCTGGGCTAAATTTGTGCCTTTTTACATCTGAATTGAAAGAGGTATACATCATGATGCATCAGCAAATTCAACACAATAGTGAACATTTATAACAGGAAAGTGTAAATTAAACACTGCATAAATATGTATTTTACTACATAAAAACAAGGGTTATACTTCACAAATTCAAACATGTATCGGGTCAACAATCCATTCTCTGTATCATGGTGATAATCATATTCAAAGCCAACACAGATAATTGTACATCCCATAGCCATATTCATGTGCAGGGCCACACCTGTATCCCATAGTCATATCCATGTGCAGGGCCACACCTGTATCCCAGTGCCATATCCATGTGCAGGGCCACACCTGTATCCCATAGTCATATCCATGTGCAGGGCCACACCTGTATCCCAGTGCCATATCCATGACCTGGGCCACACCTGTATCCCAGTGCCATATCCATGTACAGGGCCACACCTGTATCCCAGTGCCATATATCCATATGCAGGGCCACACCTGTATCCCAGTGCCATATATCCATATGCAGGGCCACACCTGTATCCCAGTGCCATATATCCATATGCAGGACCACACCTGTATCCCAGTGCCATATCCATGACCTTTGCCACACCTGTTTCCCTGCTCAGCATTAATATACAAGGGCCAAAGCTCGTTCATTCCTTCACCACATTGATTGTCACATTAAGTATAAATATACTGACGGAAGGATATGTTCTGTATTTGTCAAAATCAGAATTGTCACACTCTTCAAAAAGAAACAATTAAATACAGAAATGCCATAATTGCATGATTTTAGCACAAACACATGAAATTAAGGTTAACGAACATATCTTAAATCTGAATTTTATTTTGAAAGATATGACGAGAAATTTACTGTAAATCATATAATTATAAATTTGAACTCTACACCCTATAATGATGAAAATTATCAAATTTTAGAAATAAAGATATTTTCTGAATCAATCAAATGTTACAGATTAGATTATCGTGGTCAGGTGGTACAGTGGATGGCACACTCGTTCACCAAGGCAGCCGGGGTTCGATTCCACAACCGGATATGAAAAGGTATATATGAGGTCACCTGCCCAACCACGTGGGTTTTCTCTGGGTACTCCATTATCCTTCAACAATTAGACCCCTGCGTACTTTCATCCGAGTCAACATGAGTGATTAGTATAAGATGAATAACTTGTTTCACAATTGTTGTAAAATAATTTAAAGTTTCCATATTATATCACACATTTCATAAGGTGTCAAGTACTGTACATCAATTGAATGGAAAACATATGAAATAGTAAAAGGGAAGTGTTGGAACATGTCTGATATTGACAAGTCTCTAGCATACTGTATGTTTAGTTCTGTGTCACCTGTTATGTAGATTTGATAACCAGTAAGTTTATATGACGTGAGAAGGACTAGTCAGTATGTGTGTATCAATGTGACATCGTACAGGGCCAACAACCTAGGACTGCATCCTTTTATTACTAGTGATATTCCAACACAGTTCAACTTTCCGTCTCGTACACAGATCCATGAATAAAATAACCCGACTGGCTCCAGGTTTGAACACATGTAGGTCTGTATGAATCTTTGTTCAACAAAAATCCACTAGTCATATTAGCATCATGATTCATGTATCCTTGTACACCGCAGGCGCCTTTCCAAACATTCCAGAGCTATTTATACATGTTCAGGGCCTTATCCTTATCATCGTATCAGTAAGCCGCAGCTCCCTGAGTGTCGTCTGCTTTAGTTTTACTTTTCAGGATCTACAACAGAGAAGGTCGGTAACATTAGTGATTGTTTACTACAATAACCTTGAAAGAGGGTCAAGGTCATCTATTTTAAGTAACCTAGAGCCCTTTATCCTAGCATACCACTAACCAATTTGATGCATTGGAAGAAAGTGTTTAAATGGGTGATCAGGTGATAGCTCACTTGCCTTTCACCAAGGCGGCCGGGGTTTGATTCCGCGATCAAATGTTAAAAGGTATGGCCAACCACTCGGGTTTTCTCCGGGGACTCCACTAAAAATGCTAACGATGCTAAAAACCCCTGAGCACTAACATCCAGGTGACCAAGATCAAGGATTAATCTAAGTTAAATTACTTGTTTCATTATATATACTGTAAACCAACTTATTTTCACAGGTCATTAATTTTTCACGTATTTAACGGTTGATTAAAATTTGGGAAGATTAATCCCCGCGAAATGGTTTCTATCAGAGGTATGTCAACTGTAGGTGTATTGTACTGTACTGTACATAGGGTTAATGGCCGTATTTATCGCAAAATTAAATCGGCGCGAAACAGTCGTTTCATTTAAAAATGCGAAATTAAATCGCCGCTTAATAAGTTGGGTTTACAGTACTTTATTTCTTATTTCAGCTCTCAGAACATCTTACCCTTGAACTAGACAAGGAGCAAAGGTTATTTCAGATAATTATGATAGTTCTTCATGATCATCTGAGAAATCTACTGACAAAGTGCACTCATCCTTGACCTTTGTTTCAGCAAATTTGACCCCCGAGATCTTGGATATTGGAAAATATAATTCATATGAATGGATTTGTTAGCCATTAATTAAGAATGCAAATGTCATCACCCTTAGCCCTTTGTTGTTATTGAAAGATTTATGATTTGAGCCCTTTACAGTTGAAACATAAAAATATTATTGGCATCATTTTTTGATGCCCAACAAGTCGTACATAAAATTCCAAACGAGAGTCGAACATGACATCTGTATTGTTACCTGTTGGCCACGATCGTTTCACTACTAATTTTGGTTCAGTCTAAAAACCAGAAACAAAAATTGCTAGTTTATATAATGATATGACAGAGTAAATACAAGTATTCTGATTTGCATTCTATTATCTTGCAAATTCAAATTTCTTCCTTACAATTCTTATCCCAGTGTGTGCCAAACTTTTAAAACCTTTTCATGACATTTGGGCAGATTATCCAAAAAATTTACAGGTCCAAAATAATTTTTTATACAAAATCTGAATTAAACAGGAATTTCTTCAATTTTGTTAGTTGTTTACACCACTTATTTTGTTTCTGGTTGACTAGACGAAAAATTTGCCATGGCTTCCGTATGACAACTAAAGAAACGAATACAAAACATTTTTCCATTTGTCCAGCGGACATTTGGGCATGTATTTAAAATATTTTACCGGTCCAAAATGATTTTTTCGGACATGACCGACGGTCAGACGGTGTGTGGCACACACTGTTATCCAGTTGGATTTTTCAGGATACTCACCTCCTCCACTAATCCTGCTGCTATTGTAGAACCACTGTACCGCAACATGAACCTGCCCAGGTCTTTGAACTCTTTATACAGCTCCAGACACACAGGTCGTTCAAACTCTATTTCTATCACAGCACTTGTATTCTTTGTTAAACACCTTCATGGAGGAGAAAATATATCTCATTTTACAACAAGTCTGCTTTCTTTTGTTTTTATGAAAAGAATTTTTGTAGCAACCAATGAATGATTTCATGTGATGTTATGATGACTCAAAACATTGATACGCCACATTAAAACATTATTTAGTCCTGTAACAAGAACCTTTACATAAATCATAATTTCAAACCAGAAGAAAAACAAACTCTGCATTTTCCAAAATTCTAAATGGATATCGAATGTAGTAATACTGTATAAATGGAATTTTTAGCAGTGTGGAAATTTTAGCTATTTTCCCTGGCATTAAATCTCCACGAATATATCCACACTTGAACATAATTACACAACTCAAACTCTAGAGTGTATGGATAGTATTACTGGTACATAGTGAAATACAGCATGACTGTAGAGTGAAAATTTCCACGCGTGAAATATTGACTTTTACTGTACAAAACTCATTGACACTAATGTAATTATTTTGTGACTTTAATATGAAAAGGAACAAAATGATTGACACTTAAAATGCACTGCTTATCCTTAAACGATACAAAAGAAGAAAACTAATATTAAGTGTGTAGCAATTACGTTTGTTCCTTTACTGCTGTCACTTACTTAGGTCGGTTCTTCAGCACCTCGCCCGAACTTTTATTGAGCTGACTGACGAGCCGTTTAATGACTGCAGGCTCAGTGATTGACTGGTAGTGGAACACAACCTGTTGATAAATACACAGCGGTATACATATTATATAAAATTAAAATACACAGCAGTATACATATTATATAAAATTAAAATTGTCATTTATACAAGAGGCACAGAGGGCCTGTATTGCCCACTTAGGTATTTATTCATTCAGATGACAAAAGATTCTAATTAAAAGTAGTAAGTTGTAAAGAAATCCCAAGGACAGAAACAGTTACTATACTGTTAGCATTATACATTGATGCATTGTCTAAAAATGACTGCTTAAACTAATTATCCGGTATATGAAGATAAGTTTTAATGTTCAGATCAAGGACAAACCAAAAGATAGATTCTGATAACATGACTTCATGTTCATTAAGCAATGGTATTATGGTTTTGGGATGGGAATCTAATTTAGTTTCAAAAGTATGATCCAGTGACTAAGTCATCAAGGGGTTGGTCAGAACCTGGAGCCGTCCTGGTAGCATAAAGGTATTCGCTTCTTATAACTCAGCAACTGTATATAATTTTAGATACAACCAATGTAGTTAAAGTGTATGGAATCAAGCTGTTGCGAAGTTGTGACCCTGAAAGTCATATGGGTGTATGGCCAGAAAGTCTGTATGAATGTATGGCCAGTAAGTCTGTATGAATGTATGGCCAGTAAGTCTGTATGAATGTATGGCCAGTAAGTCTGTATGAATGTATGGCCAGTAAGTCTGTATGAATGTATGGCCAGTAAGTCTGTATGAATGTATGGCCAGAAAGTCTGTATGGGTGTATGGCCAGACACCAGGATTAAAATATCATGACTTCATTAATCTCTTCATTCTGACATTGTATTCTATAACAGTGCATCACTAAAAGCATTACGCCTGTCACATGTTGAATATTGATGGCCAGTTGATAAAATGTGTAATGTTTCAGAGAGATCAGTAAGTGTAAAATACATCATGGAATGCATGTAGTATCCCAGTATTGAAACCAAGCGGAAATAACTCTATTAATTAATGGGTAATTTCAAAAACATTGCCCAAAATTAGCCAAGGTATGAAGCTAACACTATTTTGGAAATTGGATAAGGGCCTTACTTGGTCAGTTAGCATACATGAAACAGGTAGTCCTTTATTACAGAGATAAAAAAAGTAACACGGGCCAACATCTTACCATAAATCCCTTAGTTGCAGGTATCTCGAGATCTTATCATAAATCCCTTGGTTACAGGTATCTCGAGATCTTATCATAAATCCCTTGGTTACAGGTATCTCGAGATCTTATCATAAATCTCTTGGTTAACACGGGCCAACATCTTACCATAAATCCCTTGGTTACAGGTATCTCGAGATCTTATCATAAATCCCTTGGTTACAGGTATCTCGAGATCTTATCATAAATCCCTTGGTTACAGGTATCTAGAGATCGTACCATAAATCCCTTAGTTACAAGTATCTCAAGATCTTACCATCAATCCCTTGGTTAACACGGGCCAACATCTTACCATAAATCCCTTGGTTACAGGTATCTCGAGATCTTATCATAAATCCCTTGGTTACAGGTATCTCGAGATCTTATCATAAATCCCTTGGTTACAGGTATCTCGAGATCTTATCATAAATCTCTTGGTTACAGGTATCTCGAGATCTTATCATAAATCCCTTGGTTACAGGTATCTTGAGATCTTATCATAAATCCCTTGGTTACAGGTATCTTGAGATCTTACCATAAATCCCTTGCTTAACACGGGCCAACATCTTACCATAAATCCCTTAGTTACAGGTTTCTCGAGATCTTATCATAAATCCCTTGGTTACAGGTATCTAGAGATCTTACCATAAATCCCTTGGTTACAGGTATCTAGAGATCGTACCATAAATCCCTTAGTTACAAGTATCTCAAGATCTTACCATCAATCCCTTGGTTAACACGGGCCAACATCTTACCATAAATCCCTTAGTTACAGGTATCTCGAGATCTTATCATAAATCCCTTGGTTACAGGTATCTCGAGATCTTATCATAAATCCCTTGGTTACAGGTATCTCGAGATCTTATCATAAATCCCTTGGTTACAGGTATCTCGAGATCTTATCATAAATCTCTTGGTTACAGGTATCTCGAGATCTTATCATAAATCCCTTGGTTACAGGTATCTTGAGATCTTATCATAAATCCCTTGGTTACAGGTATCTTGAGATCTTACCATAAATCCCTTGCTTAACACGGGCCAACATCTTACCATAAATCCCTTAGTTACAGGTTTCTCGAGATCTTATCATAAATCCCTTGGTTACAGGTATCTAGAGATCTTACCATAAATCCCTTGGTTACAGGTATCTAGAGATCGTACCATAAATCCCTTAGTTACAAGTATCTCAAGATCTTACCATCAATCCCTTGGTTAACACGGGCCAACATCTTACCATAAATCCCTTAGTTACAGGTTTCTCGAGATCTTATCATAAATCCCTTGGTTACAGGTATCTAGAGATCTTACCATAAATCCCTTGGTTACAGGTATCTAGAGATCGTACCATAAATCCCTTAGTTACAAGTATCTCAAGATCTTACCATCAATCCCTTGGTTAACACGGGCCAACATCTTACCATAAATCCCTTAGTTACAGGTATCTCGAGATCTTATCATAAATCCCTTGGTTACAGGTATCTAGAGATCTTACCATAAATCCCTTAGTTACAGGTTTCTCGAGATCTTATCATAAATCCCTTGGTTACAGGTATCTAGAGATCTTACCATAAATCCCTTGGTTACAGGTATCTAGAGATCGTACCATAAATCCCTTAGTTACAAGTATCTCAAGATCTTACCATCAATCCCTTGGTTAACACGGGCCAACATCTTACCATAAATCCCTTAGTTACAGGTATCTCGAGATCTTATCATAAATCCCTTGGTTACAGGTATCTAGAGATCTTACCATAAATCCCTTAGTTACAGGTAACTCAAGATCTTACCATAAATCCCTTAGTTACAAGTATCTCAAGATCTTACCATAAATCCCTTAGTTATAGGTATCTCGAGATTAAAAAGCACCACCCTCGCACGGATCCTGGTGGCACAGTGAATCGGATAGGCAGGATCACAGACTACACTTCCTATAATAACAAAACATCGCAGATGAATCAAAATAATTGAACATTGTATTATATACAAAGTGAAAACGGAAATGTTGAGTGATCAGATTAGACATGTTTTCCTGAGCCGGTATTCATCCAGGATAAAATAATGTTACTTTAATGATGGCACCAAAATTCTTTTCAAAGTAACAGTGACCTAGTTTTTTTACCATGAAAAATTTGAAATGTGAACTTGCACAAGATATGATGTTGATGAACACCAGTATGAAGTTTTGTGTCAATCAGTTGAGAACAAGTGTAATGTCTTCACTTGGCTGTGTTTAGGAAAAGAGTAAGAAACACGTCTCTCTCGTTCATTTGGTTTATTCTCTAGCCCATGAATTCACAATATATCCTCCTTTTTGGAGAGTTCTAACATTTACATGCAGATGACAGATTATCTCCCTTAGACTATCATTCTCTCTCTCACCCATCATATACCATACATACAGCAATAGTAACAGTGACCTAGATTTTGACCACAAACTCGTACAAGACACAAGGGTGAAGTTTAGTGTCAGTCAGTTAATGTCTCATGTTTGTTCTGCAGCATTAACTCAATTAATGGAAAAACGCCACAATGTCGTCTAAAAAGTCTCCAACATTGGAAAAGCCAGTGGAGGGAGATTCTCCCACATTGGGTTCCTTACAGGTTGGCAACCCTGCTAGTTTTAGACTGCAGCAGGTTGAAACACGAACTGGTACAAGAGATGTTGTTTGTGAAGTTTTATGCAAATCAGTCAAGAAATGCAGCCTGTAGAGCGGGGACGTCATTCGCGATACATACATGTACGTACGTAATCCTTATAGAGTATAATTAACATGCATAGTTAATATCAACATTTGGTAGGGAATGATGTGGTAGAGACTACGCACTACCAGTATTTTGTGATGCTACCACACACTATACTTTATCTGTCACGTTTTAGTGCGACCAGGAATCTGATCTCTCTGGCTTCTAACCTAGAAAAAAAGAACATGCTGAGCACAATCTTTAACTTGTAATAATATTTTCAGGCCCTGGAACTTCATTTTGTCACGACTACAATATAATTAACACTGATAAGTATATTTCTACAGAACATACAAAGCCTATTTACATTTAGTCTTACTGGTGTCCCAAAAATTAATTAAATGAAAGGGAATTATGTATTTATGTGAATACAAAAGTTGAATAGGAATTTCTTAATAAATATCATTCAACAATTTAATTTTATTCAACTTTCAAGAATAAGGATAATTATTATGGAGTAAGAACATCATGTGGAACAAACCTAAGCTGACATTTGTCATGTCAATTCCAGTCAAGGTCAAGATCACGTGGTCACCTGCGAACGCACACATGGCAGACAGTTCTCCCAGCATGATTCCTGTAATAAATAAATCAAAATGAATCCAATAACTCGACACACTTCTCTTTAATCTGTACACAATAAATAGCCAAGGAATTAAGCTGTGCAATGAAAGAGTTTCTATGACTGTTTAAGATATGAGAGAGTGATTTAAGTGTATTTAAAGGCATACTATATGCTACTTTCAGCAAAACTTAAGCAAAAGTCAAACCTTTTCATTGATTATTTTTTTAGATATACTTAAGATTTATTTAGCTTATTATATCAGCAATAGTTCATATGTCGATCACTCGCCTAAAAGCTACTGGCATATTAAACTATTGAACTCATTTGAAAAATTCCATATCACATTGACACTCCTTTAACTATTAAGATCCTCGATCTATTTATACAGCAGCAGTTGAAACTTGTTACTTATAAACATATCTGTTAACAGTTACCACTAATTGTTTTTATGATTATCTACACAATTTTACATCAGGGCTTTATGAAAAAGAAAGAAGTTGGACAAAATATTTAGCATTATTTGCAGATGTATATAACAGCAGTGGAAAGCACTGTGATTTTGTAGGGTTGTGTTGGTTATCAGTTTGGTAACTAGACCAGGTTGGGGGGGGGGGGAGTAATTGCCATTCCCTTCTGAGCTGCATCACTTACTACTTTAAACCTTTTTGAGGATTCACTTTCGGCGTTAAAGTTCACACTTTATTTTCAAATATGATGTAGATAGCTTTGACCGTTCATATTTCTGGTAGATAATTATGATGTAGATACCTTTGACCGTTCATATTTCTGGTAGATAATTGTGATGAAGATACCTTTGACCGATTATATTTCTGGTAGATATGATGTAGATACCTTTGACCGTGGCTGTCTCTCCAGATGGCATGACCTGCACCTTGTCTCCAGTTTGTACCGACCCAGCCCCGACTCTTCCTGTTACACAGAACCCTGCCCCCATCCCCTTGAACACATCCCCTACGGTCAGACGTAGTGGCTTGTCCAGTGGGCGAGTCACCATCTTAAATTTATCTGCAAAGAAGCAAGGAAATACCAGGTAAGATATGAAAATCTCTCACTTCATAATCAGATAATATTGGGAAGATTTTAACCAGAGAGCGCCAAAATCTAAACTTGTGCAACACATGATGTTTGTGAAAATGTGTAATGATTCAAAATTAATTTAAGTCTGTACAGTTATCCTACACATTCTACATAACCATACACATTCTACATAACCATACACATTCTAATTAACCATACACATTCTACTTAACCATACACATTCTGCGTCATCATACACATTCTGCATCATCATACACATTCTTCTTAACCATACACATTCTTCTTAACCATACACATTCTTCTTAACCATACACATTCTTCTTAACCATACACATTCTTCTTAACCATACACATTTTTCATAACCATACAAATTCTGCATCATCATACACATTCTACATAACCATACACATTCTTCATCATCATACACATTCTTCATAACCATACACATTCTTCTTAACCATACACATTCTTCATCATCATACACATTCTTCATAACCATACACATTCTTCTTAACCATACACATTCTTCATCATCATACACATTCTGCATCATCATACACATTCTTCATCATCATACACATTCTTCATCATCATACACATTCTACATAACCATACACATTCTACATCACCATACACATTCTTCATCATCATACACATTCTTCATCATCATACACATTCTAAATAACCATACACATTCTTCATCATCATACACATTCTTCATCATCATACACATTCTGCATCATCATACACATTCTTCATCATCATACACATTCTTCATCATCATACACATTCTTCTTAACCATACACATTCTTCTTAACCATACACATTTTTCATAACCATACAAATTCTGCATCATCATACACATCCTACATAACCATACACATTCTTCATCATCATACACATTCTTCATAACCATACACATTCTTCTTAACCATACACATTCTTCATCATCATACACATTCTTCATAACCATACACATTCTTCTTAACCATACACATTCTTCATCATCATACACATTCTGCATCATCATACACATTCTTCATCATCATACACATTCTACATCATCATACACATTCTTCATCATCATACACATTCTACATCATCATACACATTCTTCATCATCATACACATTCTTCATCATCATACACATTCTACATAACCATACACATTCTACATCACCATACACATTCTTCATCATCATACACATTCTTCATCATCATACACATTCTAAATAACCATACACATTCTTCATCATCATACACATTCTTCATCATCATACACATTCTACATAACCATACACATTTTTCTTAACCATACACATTCTTCTTAACCATACACATTCTTCATCATCATACACATTCTTCATCATTATACACATTCTACATAACCATACACATTCTTCATCATCATACACATTCTTCATCATCATACACATTCCATTTAGCCATACACATTCTTCATCATCATACACATTCTTCATCATCATACACATTCTTCATCATCATACACATTCTTCATCATCATACACATTCTACATAACCATACACATTCTACATCATCATACACGTTCTTCATCATCATACACATTCTTCATCATCATACACATTCTTCATCATCATACACATTCTACATAACCATACACATTCTACATCATCATACACATTCTTCATCATCATACACATTCTACATAACCATACACATTCTATATCATCATACCCATTCTTCATCATCATACACATTCTTCATCATCATACACATTCTTCATCATCATACACATTCCATTTAACCATACACATTCTTCATCATCATACACATTCTTCATCATCATACACATGAAACATTCTTCATCATCATACACATTCTTCTTAACCATACACATTCTTCATCATCATACACATTCTTCATCATTATACACATTCTTCATCATCATACACATTCTTCATCATCATACACATTCTTCATCATCATACACATTAAGTCCTTAAAGGCTATTGAAATGTAGGCGTGTTTACGAGATAGGTGAAGCATCAGATATTGGCGTAAAATGAAAATGTTGAGAACAGAACTGGACATAACAAAACTACACACATTCAAGGCTGAGTCAGTGTTGTAAGCCTGAATTCCCTAAAACAGTATTCATAGTAAATATAATTATGTACATCTTGTAATAGTGAAGCTCATATGTGCTCTGTAAGACAGATGTTTTGGCAAAGCTTTTATAATATGTTTGAGTTCAAGTTGCTAGAATATAACTGACCTATCTGTTCCACCAGTGTATTGCCCCTGTACCAGGCAGACAGCTGGGGCTCCGACACCGTCTTAGCCAGGTTCTCCCCGCTCAACCCGCTACAGGGGATGAAGGCGATATCGGTGTCACGGTATCCCGCTGTCTTCAGGAAAGACCCCAGCTTTTTAGTGACTTCATCATACCTGTCCTGGGCCCAGTTTACCGTGTCCATCTTGTTTACAGCCACAATCAGCTGGGACACACCTGGATAACAAAGGGAATAAGCTCTAATACACACTGTTTAACCCTACTTTCGGGGGCCTATATTGCTCACCCCTGGTTTGGTTTCTCTAAAATTGCTTCATCTATACTTGCAGCTGTTTTGTCCTTCTAGGACTTGACAGTGACCTTGCCAGAAGGGCATGTTCCCTGCACCAAACTTACCGAGTGACCTTGCCAGAAGGGCATGTTCCCTACACCAAACTTACCAAGTGACCTTGCCAGAAGGGCATGTTCCCTACACCAAACTTACCCAGTGACCTTGCCAGAAGGGCATGTTCCCTACACCAAACTTACCAAGTGACCTTGCCAGAAGGGCATGTTCCCTACACCAAACTTACCAAATGACCTTGCCAGAAGGGCATGTTCCCTACACCAAACTTACCAAGTGACCTTGCCAGAAGGGCATGTACCCTACACCAAACTTACCAAGTGACCTTGCCAGAAGGGCTATTCCCTACACCAAACTTACCAAGTGACCTTGCCAGAAGGGCATGTTCCCTACACCAAACTTACCGAGTGACCTTGCCAGAAGGGCATGTTCCCTACACCAAACTTACCAAGTGACCTTGCCAGAAGGGCATGTTCCCTATACCAAACTTACCGAGTGACCTTGCCAGAAGGGCATGTTCCCTACACCAAACTTACCAAGTGACCTTGCCAGAAGGGCATGTTCCCTACACCAAACTTACCGAGTGACCTTGCCAGAAGGGCATGTTCCCTACACCAAACTTACCAAGTGACCTTGCCAGAAGGGCATGTTCCCTTGTCTGACCTCCGGTCTCAAAGCCAGTCTCAAACTCGCCTCGTGTAGCATTCACCACCAGGATACCAACATCGGCCTGGGCAGTGCCTTAAAAAAAAACATCAGAAATACATTAAATGACTTTAAAAGCATGTTTTGTACAATGGTCCATGTATGCATTGACTATACACTTATCTGCTGTTTCCTACAAATATGATGTTATTATCTGCATAAGCAGTTGCTTTTGTGTTGGGAAATTCCTTTGGTCAATCTACAGAAAGCAAAGTAGAATTTTTATGTAAACAGAACGTTGACCCAGAAACATCTGATGGCTATTCCAGTAAAAAATCTACCTAACCACAGGACTCCAGAATGAATAATTGCTTCTATCTGTGGCGGGGTTTCTTCAATGTTCTTAGGACTTTTGGTTAAAAAAGTATTTTATTAACAATTATGTACAATACAAGATTCAATATATACATTTTGATATAATGGGATTTGGCAACAAGAGTTCACTCTTATATTAAGCTTTCTCCCAAGGACTACATGTATTCCATAATTAATTATAAGGAGGAGGTGGGAATCACCTGTACTTGTATATCATGGGTGACAGGGTTAAAACTACATCTGCCTAACATTCCTTATATTAAGTCACTTTCAATATTTGATGGATGTTGAGGTCTCTGGAAAAGTGCCTTCCGCACCTCCCACATGGTTAATTCTGGGACAGCCCTTAACTGTTACTTTTATGCAAAATTAGAAAAATAAATCACAAGGGTGCTACTCCATAACATTACATATAGTCCTGGGGTTGGAAAGATATTATACTGGAATAGATAGCCCACACTTTTCTTGTTTTTCTTTTGAGTAATTAACACATTTGATGCCTGATGAAGCACATGTAACCAGGACAACAGTTTTAGTACCTGTTATCATATTGGGGATAAAGTCTTTATGTCCAGGAGCGTCTAACAAAGTTACTGCTTTCTTCGGAGTTTCAAATTTCGTCTGAGCAATATCCATGGTAACACCACGAGACCTGGAGAATATCAAATAAAACACAAATACACTTCTAAAACTCTCAAATTAAAGACCATCTTTATCAGGACCCTCACATGAATGGAAAGAGATCTAGGACTTGCATGAACAAGGCTTATATTTAATGCATTGCAAGTTTTCAAATAAATTAGGTGGTCGGGTGGTGCAGTTGATGGCACACTTGCTTTTCACCAAGGCGACCGGGGTTCAATTCCTGCCTGTGAAAAGGTGTCCATTTATCTGCCCGACTATGTGGGTTTTCTCCGGTACTCCGGTTTCCTCCCACAATAAGACCCTTCACGCTAACATTTGGGTCAACAAGAGTGATTGATATAAGTTGGATAACTTGTTTCATAACTGTTGTAAAATAAATAAAGTTTATATATATATAATTCAAATAAACACTAAAACATTTGCTTATGCTAAATTGGATTCACATATTGGATAGTTGTGACACCACATTCCAAAGGATCGACAAGTGAGGCCGAACGGGGGTAATTTTTGTGCGATTTATAACCCTCACTCTCAGAACAAACATGAGCTGTTGCTATTGAAATCCCATTAAAATTGCATGTACCGGGGTATATAATTTTTATTATGATACAACTCGTTAATGTCATGTTAACTCACCAATCAGAATGTAAAAGTCTCATTATGGTGTATAAACATCAACAAATCAATTCATAATACAAGAAACGTTCACTAGATTTATCTCTGTTTCCCCCACTTTGTCCTCATAGTGACCACACCCAGGCCATGAATAATTTGAATCAAGTGAGCTAAAGATGACCTACCTTTCTTCCTCTGTCTCGTCAAGTACCCAGGCGAACGCGAATGAGCCCTTGCCAACCTTCTTGGACTCCTGTTCATACTTGTGCATGGCTTTTTTGTTGACCATACCAAGTTGGAACAGTAGATGGCCCATCAGCGTGCTCTTCCCAGCATCTACGTGACCTGTGGAGGTATCATTTTTGCATGGTTATTGAAACACTGAAAAAATCACAAAACATGGGAGGCAGTTATATGGACAGGCCCAGGTTTCATCAACATTCCTTAACTTAAGGAAATTCCTTAACTTAAAAATCTCCATTGGAAAGCATTACAGAATTTAAGGAGAAAATCCTTAGTTAAGGAACTTTCCTTAAATTCTGTAATGCTTTCCTATGGGGATTTTTAAGTTAAGGAATTTCCTTAAGTTAAGGAACGTTGATGAAACCGGGGCCTGGGCAGACAACACATCAACTGTTTCTCTCCAAACAAGATAACACTAGAACAACCGTTGTCTTTGGAGAGTTTGCTGATCAATTTAACATCTTTCACACAACTACAGGTTCATACAACAGCTAGTACCGATATACCGTGATAAATCCGATAAATTTGGTCTATAAAAGATCTTAGAAGGATCTTGGGTGTGCACCATCAAATGGTCTTTGTCAGATCTACTGAAGAAGATCTTTTACCTTGTTTTCTCTCTGCTTTCCTTAATACGTGTTCTTTTTCTCATTTCTAAAGGAATCCTGTATGTCACATGTTACGATTACACTAATATTGCCACTGTGTAAAACCATTGAAAAACTACCAAAAATGCTCAACTTTTGTCATTTTTACCTAATTATAAAAAGTGCTTTTATTGAGGGACGAATTCTCTTTGTGCCAGGTTACATGTATTTCTGTTGAAATTAGGACATAAATATTTGGTAGGTATATGCAGGGATTCGTAACCCCAATTAAAAGTAAATGAACTTTTAAAGTCTATATACTAACCCAGGCTATCTATGTGGCCAATGATAACATGACATACACTAGTTACCTATGACAACCATGTTGAGGAGATCTTTATCCCCCTGTCTTCTGTCATATTCCTCCTTTAATCGCGCCTTATCTTGTTTTGTCCTGGAAATGGAATATGTTTCGAATTAAAGCATGTTTGACTTTCGTGAAGGCGCATACGCATATAGAGAAACCAGTAAAGTTTAATGTTTTGCACACAAACTGGGCATTTAAATAAAACAGGTCAGAATCATCAGAAATGCGGTAAAGGTCAAGACTGTATGCTGTCCGCTCTTTGAAATACATGTTATACATACCAGAATATACCCAGCTTTTTGTTTTATATGTAATGTTTTTATTGACCCCTTACTTCGGACATGATATGCTATGAAAAATTAAAGATTAGATAAAATAGAAAACAATTCTCAGAAATATGCCTCCAGTTTGATTTCAGGTCCGTGAAGACACTATCCTCCAAACACAAGATCAATATTCCAGAGGGATCATTTATTTGCCCAACATTATATCCACATGACATTTCAGAATTATCCATCAAGCACTTTCCATGAAATAGCGACAACAATCCAATACTATCTGCCATAATGTTGTTCCAGTCAGTACAAAATGGGACTATAAATACAACTCCAATGGACCAAGGTGAACCTACTTATGGAGAATGACCCATCCAGCACTACTCAAGACATAGCGATAACAAGAATATATGTTGCAGGACTGCAGACCACAGACTAAGGGCAATTTAAAGGCCCAATATACGTAACTTCAGGAAATTTTTCGTGATTCTGAAAAATTCTTAAAAAAAAATCAGTTGATAACCATGCAAAAATAAGCCTAAAACGAAGTAAACCTAAGCGGTAACTAACAAAAAACTCTTGACAGAAAAATCCAAAGAATTGAAAATAATTCAGGTGGGGCCCACTTAAACAACAAACCGAAGGTAGAAGACAGTTCAAAATGGACGTGTGTTTACAAATAGCGTGTTTCAACTGCTGCTGTACCGGTAACCGCGTAAGAATTCATCTTGCATATTGCTGGTATCAGTTAATCTTAACTAAATCTATAATAATAAAAAGTTATTAGACTTGATTTTCGCTTCAAGTTTTGCCGAAAGTTACGTATATTTGGCCTTTAAACAGCCAACCATCATCAGATGGTGGGCTAAAAATTAGGTCTACTCACTTAGATGAGCTCTTTGTCAGCTGAGTAGTTGACGCCTCCTTTTTGGGAGTTTGTACAGGTGTAGAAACAGAATGATTGCCTACAGACACCTCAGGTTTTTGGGGTATCGACCCGTCAGAAACGTCCTTATTGCCACTAGAATTTGTCCTTAGATCACGTTCCCCATTGTCTATTGAGGCTCCAGCCTCGGGCACTCTGGGCTCAAATCCACGCAGAGGCTGCTTATTATTGTCTATTCTGATCTGGGCCACTACAGTAGCAGCATCTTCATCAGCCTTCACAGGCGACACCTGCTTTTTCACAGGCGTTTTCAGTTCTACTGTTGGAGGGTTAGGAGCGAAAGCTAGAAAAAGAAAGAAAATGAGTTTCCAAAATATTTCGTGACATTTCATTCAAACTAAAATATGTTCTCTATAATCATATTCACTGCACAAATATGTTTGATTGAAAAGTGTGGGTTAAATATGGACAAACCAATTCTTCAATTTTTATTAATTTCTTTTAACTGTCTTCATAAAACAATTGGAAGTCTTCTTTTAACTGCAGTTTTGAGAACAAAAATGCTAGATTATTTCTTGGTCCCACTAACTTTGAGATTACAATATTTGACTATTATACTTGTAGGTCATTGCTAAAGATATTAACATATTTGACCACTGTGACCTTGAAATTGGGTCAAGTTCGTTAATTTGAACATACTTTGTAGCTATTCATTTGAGCATGCAACAGGCTAAATATCAGTATCCTGGGCCTTTCAGTTATTGAGGAAAAGTTCCTTGAAGATTTTTTATCATATTTAACCACTGACCTTCAAAGTAAGTCAAGGTCATTCACTTGAACCAACACGGTAGCTCTTCGTTTAAGTATACTACAGGTGAAATATCTGTATCATGGGTCTTTCAGCTATTAAGAAGTTTCATGAAGATTTTAACACATTTGATCCCTGTGACCTTGAATGTGGGGGTCAAGGTCAATCATTTGAACAAACTTGATATCCCTTCAATTCACCCAAGTATGCTACTGGCCAAATACCAGTACCCCAGGCCTTTCGGTTAATGAGAAGTTTCCTGAGGTTTTAACACATTTGACCACTGTGACCTTGAAAATAGATCAAGGTCATTCATTTGTACAAACTTGGTAACCCTTCATCCCTGCATACTCACTATAGGCCTGTCGCCTGTCAGTTATTGAGAGGAAGCCATTTAAAACAAAAGATTATACAGGGCAGATGGCTCACGACATTGGACAATGCATGATGACAAAATTGTCATCCTAGTCCTTTGGGTTAGATGACCTAAATCTTGTATTTTTCTAGACGGGATGAAATTTTGAAACAGTGGGTTTGAAAAAAGATGTATATGGTGAATTTGAAGGGTCAAACTTTGATTCATTTACCACTGAATTTCATAATGAACTGTTCCAACTTTTGATTTGAAAGAGTTCAAATGTGTCTCAAGGGGTGAATGAGTTTTAAATACCACAACAATAATTTGTCTCTGTCATAATATAATGATGGTTCATTTTCTTCCATATGACTTACAGATGATATATCAATCATGTTAAGACTCTGTATCCGTGACTTTGATCTCGAACACTGTGACTTCAAAATCTCACCAACTTGGACTTGTCACAATAGATGAATCTCAGAAATGTTTGTTTGCAATTTCAGTTCCTGAGCATTCATGAATATTCCTTAATGAAAGCACATTGAACACACTGTGGAAAAATAGGTCTAGAGGGCCTGTATCACTCAGGATACAGTTGAATCAAGTAATCATGGCAAAATATTTTCAAATAGTGCAGGAACAGAGACAGACCCAAAAACCAATCTTTGAAGCATAAAGTATCTGTATAAAAGTTTGGGTTATGGGATGGTTTTAGTTGAATTCATTTTTTTTCGGCATACTGTATCTATTACTAAATTTAAAAGGCGCAGCACATGTGTGTGTTACGTCATCTTTCAATTGTTTCTAAGTTCAACCCAGACCCAGGACCAATTCTAACATCAATGTATTGTGTTAATCATCCCTTTGACCATTAAATGTATATATAGTTTTGGGTAGGGGATCTCACTTAGCATTTCAAAGTTATGAACCAGAGGTTAGGTCTGCATTAGGGAGTGGCAGACCCCTTGGGATTAATTCTAATATCATGGTTAAGTTCATCTTTTAATGCCCAGCAATTGTATGTACAGTTTTGGGGTGGGAATCAAAAGCATTTCAAAGTTATGACCCTGGGTTAAGCATGCATGATTGCGATTGTCTCTTCATGCTCAGCATTTCTTTAGCTTTAGGGTGGGGATCTCCAGCAATTTTATAGGATTTAAGTCTACAAGGGCTTGACAGACCCCAAGATAATTTCTAATATCATGATTGTGATTGTATATTTATGCCAAGCAATTGTATAATTAGTTTTGGGGCGGGGATCGAAATTTTTTCAAAGTTTTGCCCCAGGGGTTAAGCATGCAAGGGTTGGGCAGACCCCGGGACCAATTTCAATATGATGAATGTACTTGTATCTTCATGCTCAGCATTTCTATAGTTTTAGGGTGGGGATCTTAAGCAGTTTTATGACCCAATGGATTTAAGTCTGCAAGGGCTTGGCAGACCCTGAGATAAATTCTAATATCATGATTGGGATTGTATCTTTATGCCAAGCAATTGTATACACAGTTTTGGGATAGGGATCGAAATGTTTCAAAGTTATGACCCAGGTTTTAAGTATGCAAGGGTGTGGCAGACCCTGGGACCAATTACAAATCATGATTGTATTTGTCTCTTCATGCCCAGCAATTGTATATCTGGTTATAGATTGTGAATCTCAACAGATTTGAACAGTTCTTAATTCTCACCACCTGGGAATGCTTCAAACATATAAATTTAATTTTCATCGCCTGATTCCAGAGAAGGAATTGCTTAAGGCCAAATAACAAATTATAGTCCTGTCCCTACTAAAGCCCTGGGGGGTTTAAGCCCTTCCATTTGTACAATTTTGAATCCCTACCACCTAGATATGCTTACAACCTTATATCATTGGGGGAGGTGTTAGGGGGTGGGGAGGTGTCAGAGACCTACCATTTGTACAATTTATAAACCCGCAACCTAATAGTGCTACCCGTGTGCTTGGTTTCAGAACAGAAGCTGCTTGAAGCAATATACCAATTAACCCATTTTGGCCCAGCCCATCAGTCCCCTTTGAGATCATCCCCTCCATTTGTACAATTATGAATCCCTAACTCCAATGAATGTTTCAAACCAATTATGATTGATATCCTGTGCATAGTTCGAGAAGAAGTTGTTTATAGCAGCATTATGGTCAAATTACTACTTTTTGCCTCACAGTCAAACAATGAGTACAATTTGAATCTCCACTACCAGTGATATATGTTTGGTATCCATTGCTTGATTTTGGAGAGGTTGCTTAATCAATAAGCCTTGGGGGTCAGCCATACCATTAGTAAAATTTTGAATAAAAAGCCCCTAGAAATGCTTTCAGCCAAATTAGGGTGATTTTCAATCAGTGGTTATGGAGGAAAATTTGGCCTGTATGGCATGACACCTGGTATCAATCCCTTTCTTGTAACCATTAAATCACCTAAAATATATTACTGTAAAACATTCAGAAAAACAAGATTCAACAAATATTACCCCTGTCGTAAGACCAGGTCATTTTCATTCACAAACTTTGTTCAGCTTCTTCCAAGGAATTAAGCTACCAGCCAAATATCATGCCTCTAGGCCTTTTGGCATTTCAGGAGAAGTCATTTAAATCTTTTAACAGATTTGACCCCTAAGTGGCTTTGAATATAGGTCAAGGTCATTTCTTTTTGCAAACTTTGTTCGGCTTCATCCAAGGAACCTTTCAGCCATATATCATGCTTCTAGGCCTTTTGATATTTCAGCAGAAGTCATTCAAAGGTTTTAACACATCTGACCCCTGTGACCTTTCTTTTTGCAAACTTTGTCAGGCTTCATCTAAGAAACTTTTCTTTCAGCCGTATATCATGCTTCTAGGCATCTTAGTTAATCAGAGGAAATCATTTAAATGTTTTTACTGATTTGACCGGTGTGACCTTGAATATGCATGGGTCAGTCATTTGTTTTCTCAAACTTTGTTCATCTTCATCCAAGGAAGCTACCAGTCAAATATAAGGTCTCTATGCCTGACGGTATTTCAGAAGAAGTTGTTTGAAGGTTTCAACCCCTGTGACCTTGAAAGTAAGTCAAAGTGATTTTTTTCGCACACTTCTTCCAAGAAAGCTACCAGTCAAATTTCATGTCACTAGGTAATTCGGTATTTCATAAGATAAGAAGTTGTTAAAAGGAAAAGTTGACGGAAGGACGACAGACGTCATCGCCGCGCTGGTATGGCATAAGCTCACCTTGGTCCTTCCGACCATGTGAGCCAATAACTAATGATACAAAAAGTCAAATACAAGCTCATGTTCATTGTTTTTATCATTATATATACTGTAAAAAAAAAGTGAAAAAAAATTAATCAGTCTTGTATAAATTCATTATCAATATTAATAATATAATATGTACATATTTAAACACAGTTGTTTTCGGACAGATACCAAAGTTGCATAGTTAGAAAAAAATATATCATTATTATTTCATACATTACTAAACAGCAAACATCGTTCTTTGGCCATGACCATTTTATCATAAATCAAAAGAACATTCAAAACGATCTTTTTTCCAGAAATGTACCAGGAAATGAATTTGTCACATTGTTAAATAGAATGCACATAAGTATCAATTGTAGTTTAGCATAATTCATATCCAAAAAAATCTTCAAAATTCATTATTACAGTAATTAGGCAGATTTCATTCTGTTTGATGAATTTCGATGAATTTCAGTTATATGCGTTTGAATTCATGAATAACTGAAATTCTTACATATCTCATGCATTTTCATATATATTAATAAATGTGTTTGCTTTTCATAAGTGTTCATAAAGAATTCATGAAATATACATTTGATGAATATTCAAGAACATTTGTACATGAATCACAAGCTATGCATCTTATTGAATATTCATGAATTGTTCATGAACATAAATTACATAAATAAACAAGTTCCATATCCCAGGGATGGTACCAATCGAAAAATAATATCTGTCACAGACTGTGATTTCATAGTATATGCAGGCTTCCTTAAGTTGAACATATATGTTTGACCTTTGCTGGACTCCTTAAAGAAAGCTACCAGCCAAATATCATGTCTCTCAGCTGCCTTTGGGTATCCAGAAGAAGTCATTGGAATGTGTTAACAGATTTAACCCCTGCACATGTCCTCTTAAGTAGGTTAAAGTATTTTTTTCTGACAATCTTTCTTCAGCTCCTTCGAAGAAAGTAACTAGCCAACATCATATCTCTATGGCTTTCGTTATTTCAGAAGATATGTCATTAGAACAATTCAACACATCTGACCCACTGGGACCTTGAAAGTAAAATTTTCATTTCTAACAAACTTTGTTTGGCTCCTTCCAAGAAAGCTACAAGCTGAATTTCATGTATTTAGGCCTTTTTGTGTTTTAGAGGAAGTCATTCTTTGAATGTTTTGAAATATTTGACCCCTGTGACCTTAAAGTAGGTTCAAGTCATTTTTGAACCCTTTCAATACAAAGATTGGAACAGTTCAGGGGTGAATGAGTTTAAACCATAGATCTCACCAACTCTTGGGTTTTATCCCACATATATATGTCCCTGGGTTGGGAGACCTGAATCCGATGGCATACTTTCACCTCCCCATGTCTATCTATGGCTAATGAACAAGGGGGATTTTAGACATTGCTATGTCCTCCCCATCAGGGTTTGCTCCTCCTCCCCCAGTATATTCTCAGCTTACACAAAACTGTATCCCCTTTGCCAAAGGACAGGGACACTAAGCCGTTCAGGATAACTAGTAATTGAGACAAACAATGGACACAAGATCAGATCCCCAACCCTATTTGATGTCAAATGAAAGGTCATTGCAAATTTAGTCACTTAAGACTTCTTTGGAATGATTTGAATATACAAATGTAGAGAAAGATACTTTACATATCAGAAAATATACAACATTTCTTACAAACTTTATCAATTTATTAATTTGACACAGTTTAATAATACATATACAATGTTTTCATTAAACAAGAAGCCCATGGGCCTTAATTAGTCACCTGAGTTTTGATATACTGAGTACCAATAGCTTTTGTTGTTGAGTTCTTCCACTAAAATTATCATTAACCTAAGGTTGAACTAAAACACGGAGAGGTCAGCAAGCTAAAAGGGTCCCATTAAAGGCCATATATCTCTCAAAATCATCACCCTTAAGCTTTGCATCTAATGGTGATATGCTGCCAAAGTCTTTCCCAAAAGTGTCCTTTTCCTATACCTGTACTATAACCATCATAGTAAATTTAACATGGGTGGGGGGTATGAAGTTTAGGTGGCATGTAATTCACAATTTTGATAAAGCACTTACCGGTAAGACCTTTCTATCTATGAAGAATATTTAATTGCAGCATTAACTGTATATTGGAAAACTTTTGCGCCTGGTTATTTTCACCTTTAAGCAACACACAACATATTCACCGAATGTGTAATTCTCCCTGTACACCCATAGTTACATGTATATTACATTGGAAACTCTTGATACAGCTGCACTCGGAACATCTGGGGATTTATCGAGTTTCCAAAATGCCTTTTCCAAACATTGCTACATGCTGGAGTTGAGACATGTAATCAGGTTGGAAATTAAGAAAACTTACCCGTTCATGTGTTAAGGAGTTATTGTTAGCTTTGTATTAAAATATTAAAATTCAAATAGTGTCAGGTATGTTCAGGAAACACAATGAATCGTATGTTCACCATGCCGTGGCTAATTACTAACCAGTGTTTTCCAAATAGTTGTTAAATTTTAGAGCCAAAATCACAGATTTTAATTAACAGACAACCCGTCTCATCAAAGGGCCAATGATGAAATTTACAAAACTGTTTTATCTCATCGGCATGAAAGTGTACTAGAACAAGGTAGGTAGTTATCGACACCTTTAGACAATATCGGCAATAATACGTTCAAGATCAGTAAAATATTCAGCAGTGGCTTATCCTAAAATAACATTGTTGGTATCTGCACATACATGAATGTAACTAAAAGTTTCTCACCAAAGAATGTGTCTTATTTTGGACGCGTTTGATTTGAATACATGTTGTTGTTTGCCAGCAGTTACAGACAAATTCTGCAGTTAAATGTTTTGTAACTGACATCACTCACACTGTCTTATAATTTTCGCCCTCATTTTCAATTTGCCCTATATCTGAAGGCCGAAATGGTGAAAATTCAATGGGAGCAAAAATTGGCCGGTATACCCTACAGTAGGGTCTGAAGAAAAAATTTGAAATTTTAACCAATTTAACCCTTTTTGGCCCCTGAATCAGTCCCCCTAAGGGATTAGGTCCATATACATGTAATTCACATTTGTGCATTATTAGCTAGGGAAAGTTCCTACAATAATTCATTTAAATCCATTCAAGGGAATTTGAAGTCGACAACGCTGGACAACGGATTATGGACAATGGATGAAGATGGACAAATGGTGATCGCAATATTATAGACTGTCTCAGGTGAGCTACAAACAGCATAAAGATAAAGAAGCACAATTAACCTTGGACAATCATCAGCCAAAGCTATTTATAGTATATATATACATTACAATACGAACACACTGACGATTACAAGTGTGTCAGAACACTTATTTGACACACTTACACCATTTTATAAAACATGTTTTCAGGCTACAACAATGAACTCTTACAGGAAATACAAACAACCAAATTATTTACATCATGCTTTTAAACAACTCAGTTTATCTTCCACTTCTCGTGAAAGCCAAAGTTTGCCTTTCCTTTACAATATCGTCTGGAGAAGGTGTTGAAAAATCGAACGGCACCACATTTTCCTTCAACACGGCCAAATTTTGTTTTACATTACACATTTGCACTTGATATGAAAACTTTGGATATCGTAGTCGCTTTTTAACACCGAGCTGTTTTGAATGAAGGAAAGATGAAGGTAAAGTCTTTGCAAGTATGGACGGTGAAACCATCTTTACTCTGTCAATAACATCTGTTTCATTTTCAAAATAATAATCAATCTTTGTAGTCATTAACTCTGAAAACTTATCACTCAAATCTTTTTCATCATTTCCGGTATCCATCTCCTGGGAAAAAGCTTGAGACTTTCCTCTGCCAGACATCAACATGCTACTTTCTTTTACACATTTCTCTACATTATTTGATCTAGTTGTCACATCAGAACAAGATTCAGTTTTGGCCACCCTGTTCTGCTGTGGTGCTAAGTCTCGCAGAGATTTGGAACTTGTTGTGTGTCCTTTTGTTGGTTGCGACTTTTTACTTCTGGCCAAGTCTGCGAGAGATAAACCAGACAATTGACTAACCACTGACTCTCTTGCAGCAGAACTTTGTTTCCCTGGAATCGTGTCTGCTGCTCCTGTAGCGGCTTTGTGTTGACTTGCCAAATCCGCCAGGGATTTCCCGACCTTACTTGAGGACGGACCTGGCTTTGGTACAGGTTTAACTGGGTCAGACAAATTAGACGATGTACCAAGCTTATTTCCCGAGTTAACTTCACCTACATCTGATCGTGACCTTTGACCTGCCAAATCTGCCAGCGATACTTTGGATGCATGTCCACGTTGCGATGAAACATCCTTGGTAACTGGCCCAGCCTTGTTGTCCATTTTATTTTGTTTTATCAAGTCTGTGAGTGACAATCCAGCAGGCTTATTTGACCTGGACAGCGATACACCTGTTAATGGCTGTCTGGGGTTTCGCTGATCACTAGCTGTAGTTCCTTCAGGTTTTGAGCTCACTTCCGTTGTCAGAGACAGTTTTTGTAAACTACCCGAGTCTTTGTTCTCCTGGTCACCTGTTACACGTGGTTTTGCCAGGGAAGCAAGTTTCACGTCCTGGCTCGTACCACCTACACTGTGCTGTTTGGCCAGGCTAGATAGTGTTAATCCGCCACTTTTCGTTCGACCATACATCTTGTCCTTAGGCTGTGTAGACCTAAGACCACTGCCCGAGTCGGTAGTATTTGGTACACCAATATTAGATACAGAGGAGTCAGCTGAATCAGATGTACTAATGTCAGTTTTACTTTTTATCTTACCAATATTCTGTATGGGACTGTCAACTAAAGGGGACAGTTTACCAAACTTTAAAATCCCAATATGTCGGTTTTGGTCTGAAATGAAATGTGTTTTTTCTTGTGATTCCGATTCAAGTGACTCAATAAAGGAATTTAAATCATATTCAACATTTTCATCGCCTTACCTTACAGAAGCCAAAAGACATTCACGTACCAACATCAAGGGAGACAATTCATAGGGACCAGCACCAAGGGAGACAATTCACAGGGACCAGCAGCCAGGGACACACCCAAGAAGGAGGCAGAAGAAAGGAAAGGCAACTAGTTAAGCAATTTTCAAGAAAATAATGCGAAATCTTCTATACTAAAATAGAAAAATAGCTTCATTGGCAATTTTTAGAAAGCTGTCTACCATCACATGTCCTTTGATCATCACATTAACATGCGATTTTCACACATCTTGTTACATGCATTTCATTTAAAATCTGGAAATTTCACACGTTATCAATAGAAATCCTTCCTCTCTTCTTCATTCAGAATCCAATTATTTCCTGTATTCTATATTGATGTTTGAGATTATCTGCCGATGTACTGCCTAACTCAATTCAGCTACAGCTTTTGTCTACCAGGACACCGAAGTAAAGAGGCATATACCTTGTTGTCTGTTCCGTCGGCCTTGTCTCGGCTCTCTCTGGGGCTTAGGGGTTGCTATAAGGAACAAAGCACTTCAAAGTAACTATGCAACAAGTAAAATGAAATCGTCAAAGAAAAATTAGAAAACAAGTTGATAAACACAGACAGAAACTGTGTACATTGTATGTGAACCTTGTAATTCACCATTCAAAAGCATCTGTCTGTACCAAGTTATTGATAACTGTAATCTGCACTAGTGCTGTTGCCACTCAGATTTAGTTGGTATAAGATTCCTTCCGGAGACTAGTATCATTTGACCTAAACTTTTTGCAGTAGACCTAAGCACAAGCAGTATTTTAAACTAATATTTCAGCATGAGTTTTACACAGAAAACCATATTCTATCTAAAAGAACTCAGTTAACATGTATCTTTTGTGAAAACAAAATTTCCTATCCTTGTATTTACCAATTCATGCATTTCACTATCTCTAGATCTCTTTACCAGAAACTGTAACTTAGCATCTATTGTCAGGTTGTTTCTGGCGAAATTAATAATTCATTCAAGGGAAATAAATACCATATTCAACATCCACTCAATGAGTAACCTCTATATAGTCAACAACAATGTTCTGGTAGTAAAAATATCAGCAGACTAAACTCCAATTCAAAACCTAAATTTGATATTGTAGTAAAATTGTTTTAATATAATAAGTTACCTGGCAAATGGAAATGTGCCGGCCAAATTGTGCTACATTGAAACAAGAGTTAAGGGAGGCTACTCTGTATGGTACGTACCGTCTGTCGTAAGTAGCTCGTTGAGACTGGCCTGCATGTCATATTTGTTTCTGACAATGGTCTGACACAACACATGGTCTGGGGTGCTTTCTCCAAGAATATTGCGTATTTCTTCTAAACAAGAATTCAACTTTCCTGAAAATATAAAATGTAAATTAAACCAAACCTAAAAACAATTATTTGTTCAATATTATTTCTTTTGGAACAATTGATAATGGCATGTTGTCAAACAAGAGGCCCACAGGGGTTAACAGTTAACAGTTTTTCAAGCATGGCAACATTTAAATTTAACAGTTAAGTTTCCTCTCCATGGAGGCCTCTTTGTCAAATAAAGAAAGAGAAGCGTCATGATAAGACCCTCTCCTCTATGTAGAGTATTTGATTACTGTTTTAATTTTAGCCCATTTGGACCCCTCCCTCAGTCCCAGGGGTAGCCCTGGGTTAAGGTTATCATTCAATGGTCTTCTCTGGGTTATAATCACAATTAAGTTTGAGTGATGTCCAGCTGAAGATGAACATGGTATTTCTGCAATTTCTGTCCTCCAATGAATCAGAATGCACAGCATTGTGTTATTTGATTGCCAAGTTGAACCAATACCCAACGCATAAAGTTCAAGTGACAAGTTGTGAATGAGACAATTTTTATCATTGATGAAGGTCAAAGGTCAAAATGTAGGACAAAGTGACTTTCATTTACACTGTGACATTCCTTGCCAAGAAGAACCTATACCCAAAGTATGGAGTTCAAGTGACACGCATACATGTACGTAGTATAGGAGAAAGAGTCTGCACAAACTTTTTCTTTAATGTAGGACAACGTTCAACATGTAGGTCAGTCACCTACTTTTCATACACAACACTCTGTCGCAGCAAAGTGAACTTAAAGTACAAAGTTCCATTGACAAGTAGCATAGGAGACAAAGCCTGGACAATATAGCTGTACTACAGATGGACACGATACTATAGCTCCCCACTCCGGAAATAAACCCAAAAGCGTCATTTTCATATATAAACTATACTCAATAGTTTAATTCTTTTAGCCAATATGACCCTTCCTTTATTGCCTACCATCTATAAAGCCAATTTGATGTGTTCACATTTTGGCCCTAGCTATTATAGCCACATGCCCCTGGAGGGTAAGATACTTATAAATTCGCTGTTTTGTTTACTTTTGACTACGGAACTTGTATGAAAATTTTTATTGAAATTTAGGATTTTTGCTTTTGTATAAGTCAAATATGGTTTATGTTCACTGACAACAAACGATGATGGATAAACTTAATCATGTGAACCGTGATAGAAATGTTATATTGCGGAAGGGAACACCTGACACGCTGATGACTTACCTTGGTCTGTATCACTGAGGCTGGGTTTTTTGTAGCCCTGGGAGTCATTGAGAGACTGGGGGTCTGTATCACTGTCAAATCCTTCCTCCTCTTCTGGAATCTTTTCATTACTCATGTAGGTCGACAAATCAAAGTCCTTCTCACGGTTGAAAGTGAACTGGGCAGCTGGAAAACAACATTTCATACTATCTAAGATGTTTGTAAAATTCCTTTACCTTTTTAAATGCTTGAACTCAAATAAGTGAAATAATAATTACAGTGAATAATTAACCCCAATACCTTTTCAAATATAAATGTTCAATGTTTTAACCATGCCGATTGCGTACCTGTGCCCGGAGATATACAGTAGTTGTCTTCCACCGAGTGTCCAAGGTAATCGTCGTCATCATAGCATTCTGAAACCACGTCAAACTATATAACAGTCTCAGCAGATCAGAGTATTGATGTACATAATTGTTTAAGACTGAAATCGCCTATGTTACATAGTAAAAGTTAAAGAAAAGAAATAGGTCCAAACAGCCTGCATTGTTTACCTGGTGTTGAGCTTATACTTGTAACCATCAAAATTAGATAAGGAAAAGAATTTGATAAATTGGAATAGGGCACGACTTAATCTGATTGAAATGCTTTTCCATTGTCAATCCGTTACTCTCTGACAACATCCAATAAGGGGTCATCTTGAATATGAAAGTTTGTGGGTGAAAAAGCTTGCATAATCCTGTCTGTGCATTTAGTCATTTCGTTACAACAAGCTGCCATCAATTATAAGTAGAAAATTCTACTAGAGTGTGAAGTAAATAGTAGGGTTGGCAAACCGGATCAAAAACATTAACAGGTTACTCAGAACACCGATATGAAAGCCACGGTTAACCAATTAACTGGTTTATATTATAGATTTCCTATAGAAACACTAATTCGTGTCGAATTCTCGCAACACCAAACAGTATCGGGATTGTTATAATATTATCAGCTGTCCAGAAATATTCTTAATAAGAAAAGGTACTCATATTATCTTGTTTTCAGTCTAGATCAGTACAGTTTGCTGCTTACCGTATAGTCACCATTTACAGGTCGGGGAAACCCACAAATCGGCATATTATAGCACACCGATTGGGGTATGGATTTGTTACTTATTATATGCTGATTTGTGGTTTTCTCCGACCTGATATTTGTGGTTTGACTTTTTTTTTAAACTTTCACAGTGCTATGAAAGGTCAGTGGTTACATCCATATTTAGCATGAAGCCCTTGGGAGCTTCATTCGATATGGATGTTACGGCATATGTTTACATTTTAACTATAGAATAATTGCTTAACTGCATTTATAGTTTTTCTAATTTTTATTTTTTTTACCTATGATTGAATATGTGTTGTCATTTAAACAACATTGCCAAACAGCTAAGTTTGAATAAAATTGGTGCCAATGATAATTATTAGTCAATTGCGCATTTGACGCAGTGGCATTCTCTAGATCAATGTTATATGAAGTGGAGCAACAAGACTCTCACTGAACAAGCTTGATCTATGACGTTATAAGTAAGCCACATGCTATGTCTCGAGAACCACTGCTTTCATACTTTTATGAAAGGCATTTCTGCTGGTAATGTTCATACAGTGGGTTGCAGCGCAAAAGTAAATATGTGATAATATGAGGGGGATTGAATTTATAATTGAAAAAATAATATTCATTAAATTGATATTGTGTCATAGTTGTTTTTTGTTTTCAGCATTCAGCAGTGCTAGTACAGCACCTCAAAAAGATACCAAGCAGAGTTGGATATATATATAATTTAGACCTGGCCCCACACCAAACATCTTGCTAGTAGAAGGGTTTTCCTGATGCACAAAAACCTGCATTTTGACTCCTAAAATTGTCAAAGGACTCCCAAAATTGATGAAGTTTTATAATATATAATTTGTGATGGGAGTCCCAGGACTCCTAAATTTATTAAATTTGAGGGTCCCAGGGAAAATCCTGTAGTAGGCCTATCTGTCCAAATGTGCAGTTTACACCAGGAACTTATTGCATGTATGGAAATATTCTAAGTGAGATTTTCTCGTTTCATTCATACCTCTAGTCATCCACATATAATTACAAAATATAAGCGGGAATTGTAAGTGAAAAATAGAAGATGTGTGCTGTGGCAAATATTGACACAATATGAAAATGGATCACAGTATTGGCATCACACATATGCATGATGAAACGACTTCAAATTTACCATCTTCATAGTTCATAGTCCGGACATTCCTATGCCGGGCCATGATTAAACAGGGATATTGATATTAGAGCCGATTTCTCATCACAGCCTTTTGCTGATGCAGGCAACCATTTTAACTTAAGATTTATGCTATTTCTTATTTTCGTACGAATTATTTCTTCGTTCAGCTTCACTTGTTAATCAATATTTCATCCAATTCTTACTATTTTATTCATTTTAAAAAGTTCCGTATACAACAATCGGTCACAAGACGTACTTTTTCAATCATAGAGAATATTTTTTGTCATCAGTATCGAAACTAAATGCTGTCTGCACTGGCGGAACAAGAAGGATAACTCGTCGACCCGTACGAAAAAATACTCGTTTACGGAAAGTGACGACGGATCCCGATAGCGTACGGACTTGGGGGGAAGTTGACATGTGCACGCATTCGATAAGACCTACTTATTGATGGATAAAAAAAACCCAGAAAAGTGACAGTGTTTGAATTAAAGAATTAATTAAATTTGTTTATGAAATCAATATTTAAACTGTCTCTGTTGTATAGTATTACTTTGTGTTGCAGAATATTTTGATGGTTTTTAGGCCTAGGCCTACTTAGTTTGACCTGAGACGTATATATAAGATCTGGTTTGACCCCTGATGCTTTGAAAGAAGGCCATGCCTGGTTTCATCAACGTTCCTTAACTTAAGGAAACTCATTTGCTTTAAAATCTCCATTGGAAAGCATTACAGAATTTAAAGGCCCAATATAAGTAACTTCAGGAAATCTATCATGACTCTGAAAAAATCCAGTTGATAATCAGTAATTGCTTTCCTATAGAGATTTTTAAGTTAAGGAGTTTCCTTACGTTAAGAAACGTTGACGAAACCGGGGTCAGGCTCATTTGTGAGATGTAACTTTATGTTACTTCATGTCATGTAGGCCAACCTACTAACCAAGTATCATTCTGGTTTTTGAGAAAAGACTTACATATTTGACCCCTGTGACCATGAAAGTAGGTCAAGGTCATGTGTAGAATTTATTGAAATTCCACATGCATGTTGAGAATCATTTGCTGATTTCTCAACAAAAATTTGTATTATTCACATGTCTGTAGCCAAATTCAAGAGATATATCCTGGTACAATTTAATTTTTTTTTAGCAACGATAATTTTAAGTAATTAAGAATATACAGAACAAGCCAGCATCGCACTTTCGATACACAGGGACCTGAGAATTTGTTACAGCTAGTTTTGGACCTGAAATAGAGTGTTTAGAGTAATTTTACACATTTGGGGGGTTAAGATTAATTTTCGATAAAAACGCCCCCTCAATGGTAATAAAAGCTTTTAGAGTAATTTTACACATTTGGGGGGTTAAGATCAATTTTCGATAAAAACGCCCCCTCAATGGTCGTAAAAGCTTTTATGACCATTGAGGGGGTGTTTTTTTATCGAAAATTGATTTTATAACCCCCCAAATGTGTAAAATTACTCTAAACACCCTATTTTAGGTCCAAAACTAGCTGTAACAAATTCTCAGGTCCCTGTGTTTCGATACAGTGCATATATTTATCTATTTCTCGAAAAAACGAAACCCGTGAAAAGTATGTAAAGGTTATCAGGTTATTATTCTCTACAATTATGTGCAATTTCAAGAAAATCTGCTGAAAAACAAAATCCTACAAATTAGTTGAAGATTGATCTAAATATATGAAATATATAGTGAAAATAAGACGTGGCCGAATACTTTTGGCACAGTAATGTACATGTATTATAAAGTAACTCGCCAGTCGATGGCAGAAATATGCCACCATAATTTCCGATATCATTTCATCCCTAACGGAAATTGCTTCGATTTAACGTACCTGTCGATATTAATGTCTCTAACGTCAGGTCTTTCACCTTTTAGTTCAGTCTCAGTTGGGTCTGCCTCTCAAGTTCCACCATCCGTGCTTTATTTCCTTTCTTAGTTGTGAACAATGAGTACATCTTCTCTGGCCCGTGGTGAAGTAAAGTTATTTAATTTTAAAGTATTCGTTATTTAAATAAGGAATAATTGTCGGTAATTTTTACTCATTTTCGTTCGTTATATCCCAATACCTCTTTCCAATTTTTATATCCGTAAGTATGTTTTTTTTTCAACCGACGCTCAACATGGTAGACAGAACCACATCGAATCTGATTTTGATAGAATATTTCACACTTTCTTTTATCGAAGTTCAGACACCCAATACAGAACATGACATCCATCACACTCCATCAAAGTTGTGTTTTTTTTATTACAGCAATTTTGTGCCTTTCAATCAAGGTCACAGCTGTTAAATTTGTTCAACACTTCAAATGACATCTTCTCTAGAACCATAAGGCCAAAGATCACGTTGTCTGGTCAGTAGGTAGCTGATACAGAGCTCTATTAAAGCTGTTCAAATAAATGACCTTGACAGTTATTCAATGTCATGCGATGTCTGATTAGAACCATAACGTAAGGCCTTGGGTCAGGATATTTTCATATAAATAACATTAGCCATCATTCAAAGGGGTAAGATGTGCCAAAAACAAACCGGTTGTACAGCATAAATATAACGGGTCTCGGCTACAAATTGTTCCTTTGTAGAATACAATACAAATCATGTTACCATTAACTTAAAGGTCGATGGACCTCTTGTTTTTGAAAGTTTCGCTGACTTAAGTTTTCGTAAGATGGACCATAACTCCTCAGACATTTTATTAATTAGATCTAATCTTGGTTTAATGTTGTAACTCATCATATCATAGCCTATAGATTAAGGGGGGGGGGGGGGGGGGGGGGGGGAGGATGTTGCAGCATTTCTCAAACTGGGACCTTTGGTAATTTTGTTATATATTAATTAAAGACTCATTTACAAAGAGACTGCTGTTTAGACACAAGTAAAATTTGATGCTTAATTTTCCAATCGAATCAATATCATGGTTTCTCATTTGCTGCAACACATCTGCAATCTACATCTATATGTTAGTTTCTGTTCTGTAATGGACAGCAATAAATGTTGTTTGATGGAATATGTTAATGGTATTGTCTTGAAGGAGGGGATAAATTAAGACAATGATCTACTGTAAATAGATGCTGATTAATCAGAATTTACGATTAAACACTCTTTATCTGACCGGACAGGATGGAAGCCACACAAAGGCCTCTGATTGGATGACATCAGATTTGAACCTATATTTTGAACAGTGGCTGCATTGTAATTATACTACCGGTTTTAGCAAAATTAGTTCATTTCTAAATTGCAACCTATGGAAGTACGGTTGTCTAGTGGTAGGAAGCCAGGCTCGTGATCGAAGGGTTGCTAGTTCGAGTTCCTATCACAGCACTTGTTTTGTATCCTTGAGCAAGATACTTTACTCCGCTTGTTCCAGTCTTCTCAGCTGTAAATGAGTATGTGGTTGGGCGGTGCTAGAAATTGTAGAATGCTAGCTGTGAGCGCTGAGATGGCAGCACCGGTTGTATGCTTCCCTATTTATTTATTTTGAGAGTTTTACATCCTCACTTGGCCTTCCGTGGACGCTATATGCTTCCCGGGTAGTTGAGAACGATATTGGCTGGTTGCTAAGGCCCTATAATCACGGATAAAATTTGTGAACCGCTTTGAGGCGACCTTCAGGTTGTGATAGAGCGGTATATATATAAGAACTTCAAATTATTACCCAGTATTATGCAATCTTTTCAGATTGAACATTTTGTCTGGAATCTGAAAATGGTAATATTAGTTATGTTCATATTTTCTAAATTTTGAACCATAAATCAGTCGATTTCTGAATTTTGACCACTCAGAATTAAGACAGAAAATATTGGCTATTTTGTCCAGTGAAAAGTATAATCTGCATGCAATTTATATAATGCTCCTACATTTTCATTTGAGCAAAATAAGTCAATATCTGTATTTTGCGACACATAAGATTTTGTCCAATCATCTAAAAATGGAAGCTTTATCAGTCCCAAAACGGAACAATGCACAACAAAAGGCCAAAGGTAACACTCTTTTTTGAAAATGATTCAGTCTGTAGTTTTCAGGGAGGGGAGATACTCCTATAACATAAGAGGCCGCTGGTCGACCTTTTTACTATCGGATATGGTTTTGTCAACTACATGGCGCCTGTCAAATGTATCTCGCCGTGATAAACCTCCAACATTGTTGGAGTAGTAGGGGAGATAACCTCACAGAGCTGAGTAAAGTCGATTATGAAAATTATAATCAATTAATTGGTCAGTTACTTCAACCAATTCATGTTCAAGTAACTTGATTAATTTGAATACCACTTGTTGTTAGGTCAAGTTTGTTGTACTTGGTATAAAAAATCATTAATAAGAAAACAAAACCACAAGACACTAAATTGTATAGCATGATTTTAATAAATTTAATTTCGGCCAGGAAATATATATATTAAATTTAACAATGATATACCAAGCTAAAAGATAAACAGTTTTAATTACAATGACATTTGGTATACAAGTTACACAAACATAATGAGACATATATCTATCACAGTTGCCATACTTATCACAGGGGAGTGCATCCCATATAGTTATAATTATATTCTCCTTTTAAAACATATTTTTGCAACATTCATCAACAGAAAAAAAAATTGTATAACATTATTTTTCGATTTAGGATATATGAAAATATAATAATGAAAATTCATCCAAATATAAAAATTCTTCGAAGAATTGTATAATTGTAGAATTATATAATATTTTTATAATATTCTTCTCTTTCCATTTTCTCGAAGTTGTTATTACCTTGATCCTAATCCCCCTATTAATGTAGGTGTTCTCACAACTGAAGCACTGGTTATACATGTTATAGGGAGTAGGTTAACATTTCATTACTACCATTATGTGTATAACAATTAGGACATGATTTAATTGGTTATGGTGCTCCGTCAGGGCATACTTGTTAACAATAGGCCCATGGGCCTATTAACGGTCATCTGCATTTTGATTTCATCACAGCTTTTGTTGTTGCCATGTCCTTACACCGGAATTATCATTAAATAATAACAATAACTTATGCTCTGCATCTACAGCAACTGTGAAATTTTCAACAACATTACCAAAACTAACATCCTACGAAAACTGTCACTATCATGTGAGCTATCATACTGTAGAAATACATAGGGCTGCTAACATATGGTGATTTAATATTCCAAACAGGAGCTGAAACTTTTTTTATCAAAAAAAAATATATATATGGTAGAAAAGGATGTATCAACTTGTAATTTTCATACATGCATTTATAAGTTTTATACACATATTCATATCTTGTAAGTTACTTGTTCAATTGTGACAAAATTATTGTTAATATTTTTCGAAAAATTCACTATAATGAAATGATCACTATAAATAACATACTGGCAGGTTAAATTTTTTATATGTTTTAAACCAGATTAACTTAGTTAAACTGGTAGAATAAAACGGTATACACTGTAGATGACTAGCCATGTCATGCTGTACTTTGGAAAAAAATCATTTCATTTCAACCATATTACAAAAAAGAAAACAAAAACAAATTATCATAACAGAAATAGTTCTACTTTTGACCGGCAATGAACAAGAACATACATCAATTAAAATAAAATTTATGCTAACAACTATTTTTAAATGAAACACAAGCATGACACATTGTGTTGTTAACTGTTGTAAAATCAGATTAATATAAAACAGTGTTTTACAATGTGACTCTCAAAGTATAAAATTCCTTTCCTGGTAATCAAAAAGATCAAGTGATAAAGAATAAAAGCAACTAAATTTTGACAAAAAACATTTGCGAATATCAGATCTTTTGTTTTGCATAACTTACACAAGAACAACAATTCTCTTTTCACTAATAAACCACAATATGATTGACAATTAAAATGTGCAAGTATTAGTTAGCATCTATAAACAATAGTTAATACATTGTTAAATACTTGATGCATAGTTTTTGATAACCTTTGATAAGATTTAATAATTATTGTAATTTAAAATTCTATGTGTCTTCATGTCATATTTAAAACATTTGACACATATGCCACAAGTACTGCACACAAGGTTTGGCAAACTGTCATTTATTTTTTAAAAGAAAAATGATTCAATCTACTGAATTGGTAATTCAGAGATTCTTGATTTCATTTAAAATTTGTCCTGATGATTTTTAGGACAGAAAATATATTTAAAGCTCCATTAACAGTGATGAGTGAATAATCTAAGACAACATACTTAATATGAAGGACATCAATACTGTATTAGAATATCGTAGCTATATGATAAAGAATTGAAACAGACAAGTCTTGTTGACTAGTAAGAAACAGGTTACGTAACCCGCCTACTAAAAGGGGATTAAATGTGTAATAAGGCCCTGGTTTCATCAACGTTCCTTAACTTAAGGAAACTCCTTAACTTAAAAATCTCCATAGGGAAGCATTACAGAATTTAAGGGGAAAATCCTTAGCTAAGGAACTTTTCTTAAATTCTGTAATGCTTTCCTATGGAGATTTTTAAGTTAAGGCATTTCCTTAAGTTAAGGAACGTTGATGAAACCGGGGCCAGGTGATATAACCCTACTTTAACATACAGAGAAATTACTTGTACAAAATAATAAACTTTTTCACACCTGAATAAAAATTTAAACTTTTATATTCAATAGTTCGAATATAGTTCATTTTGAAATTTCAGGAGTGAATTTCTGTGTTATCTGTATGACCAGGACTCAGTGTTTGGGTAACACATGTAAGTCAGGATATTCTTTATTTAATGAACTGGATTCTATTGTAAAGAATACATGTTTATATACACTAGTATTTTTTTACTGAGGTTAGGTCTTTTCAGATTATCTAGTTGTGCAGTAATCATGTATTTACAATCAATATATCATGGTAATTGGTCTAGTCGGAATATAAATACATTCAATTGAAGCAATATTGGAGTTCTTTAAATTACAGTTTATAATGATCAGTTCAATTATTTCATCCTAATTCACAACCAACAATTAAAACATTTCACTGGAAGAAAGAACAAAGCCCAAATATTCTGTCAATTCTATAACTGACCAAGAGACTACATTTCTTGACATAATGACAACTCAAAGTGTCGTTACTTCAGCAGAAAAACATTACATAATATCAGTAATAAAATCAGTAAGGTTTTACTAAATCACAAACATGTCGCTGACGGGGAAGATCTACACAAACATGTCACTGTCCGAGAAGATCTACACAAACATGTCGCTGACCTGGAAGATCTACACAAACATGTCGCTGACTGAGAATATCTACACAAACATGTCGCTGACCGGGAAGATCATCTTGACTAGCTATTTTATCACAGAGAGAATATAAAACTCGCCATCAACATTGACCTCTCAAATCATAGCACTGTATAGCTGATTTACCTGGTAAGTTACGTTAAAATATTTTGAGGAAATCAGTCAAACATGATATTTTTCCTTAAATGATAAGAGGTCCAAAGGGCCTTAACACTCAAATGAAATAAATGGACTTAGGGTCAATGGCTGCGACTGTATTTGAGAAGAAGATGAACCAACATGGAAAGTGAAAGGCCAGAGCGGCTGCACTGAAATAAGACTGGCATGGCAGGTACACTAATTTGGCCGCCAGAGTATAAAGAATTTACAATTTTGATAAATTAACTTTCCATTCATGTATAGGATTGGTTTCCAGCAAATCTTGATCAGAAGCAGAAGATTATTGAGATTTTTGCTGATTCAGACCTATTTTAGCCCACTGCTCTTCAAGATACATATGATCACGGAATTAGCTATATATCTAAGTCAGTGATATAAACACAATTTTGGTTTGCCATTGACTAAACATTTTATTGAAATTGGATTGGTGGTTTTGGATCAAAGTTGAAAATGTAAAAAGTTCTAAGGGACGACGGACGAAGACCGATGGTAATCATGTGACCTAAAATCTTTATTAGACAATAATAAAAAAATTCGGAAAAGTTGAAAATATGGACCAACTTAATAAATATATAAGTGTTAAGTTTGAGACAGAATAAATAGAATTTGTTCAAAATGTTCATAATAAATAGACTACAAATTTACTAACAGAGCTTATCTTACATACAAAAGAATGTATGTTGTGTAAATATATTAAATCAATAAATATATACATTATTTTGTTGAGATTTAATTGAAATTTTAATCTAGTTGAAACAAAAATATATAATGGTAATGATGTTAAACTGATACAGCACTGCCTGCATCGTAGATCGATCCACAAAATACAATTTGTTTTTACATTCTGAGCTTTATACATAATAAAGGATATATATATATATATGATAAAAAATATATGAGTATCTATATGGACAATGAAGCTGGACAAAGAAAGGGTGATTTACCTGGGTGTTTATTGCTACTGTGAAAGTTTAATGAGAAAACATCCGCACTCTATCACTACAAAAATGTACGTCAACATGGCCGCTTATAAGCTGTATTTAAGACGTGAATAACAACACATGTACCTACTAAAACAGATTCAGTAAGCTACAGATTAATCTTAAAGGTATTGGTTACGTCTGTTTCATTGGAAATCAACAGAATATGGATAAGCTCCATTTATTCACAAACAAGAGGGCCCAAAGGCCTTAATTAACATGTTTAAATGATTAAGCTATCAAAATAATTCTAATTTTTTTCGGGAGTGTATGCAGAATTTCTTCTGAATAAGTTTCCATCAGACTAACAAAACCAGTATTTTACACAAAGTATGATTTTCTGTCGGTCTATACTTTGCATGCTGTACCAAATATGGTTTCAATGTCGATGGTTCAGAAGACTTTTAACAAAAATGACAAAATCCTATCATTAGTATATTGCTTCTCAGTACTCTTTGGGTGGCGATGATATTTCTGGTTCCTGAGAAGATTTTTTGTTTTTTATTTTGGCTATTTTGAACATTTTGGAGCCTCTCCCCTGCTAATTCCCTAATAGTAATAGAACCCTAATAGGATTATTGACCAACAATGTTATCAAGTTTTTGAATTACACGTTAATGGCAAGTAGGTGATTGGAATAAGAGGTAAGAGTGTTGGGTACACATTCTAACGATTGATCTGTCAGATACAACATGTCATACAACTCAACACGATTCAAAGAGGATATCAAATCATATTTATATACATTTGCTCAATTTGTTTTTAATCTTAAATTGTCATTATTATGTGTGCTGACAGGATTGTCACTAGATGTTGCACTGATTCACAACTTAAGATATTTAAAGAAAAGAGGTACATTTCAAATCTTGATTAATAGCTTCACGAGTCATCCAGGCTCCAGATTCATGAAACAAGCTTAGGTCTAAATTTGTCTGAAGTTTTGACTTAACCAATCACGATTAACGCTACGAAAAGTAACGTCATATATGATTGGCTGAGCACAAACTTAAGTCTAAGATTGTTTCATGATCTCGGGCCAGGATACTAAAAACGTACATGTTTTTATGGATTTTTCCACTGAAAGAATTCCGCTAAATTATGATTGCGTTAATTAGTTTCTGCTCTGCTTTATTGTGTGTCAATTTGGTTATGCACTAAAGTTTGAGTGTGCTAAAATATGTAAGTTTACAGTTATCTGTCAATATCGATCTTTATCTCAAAATTTCGTCATGTTTCACCATTTCTGAATTAATATTATAATTCATGACAGTATACTACATATATACGTTGTATTCCACCAATCCCTAGATAAACCTTTCTATAACAGCTTATTACAGATAATCCGTTTGATAACTTTTGTCTGATGTCGGTATATTGAGACACATTAATTAAAGTTACTGGGATATTTTGCCTAATTCTATAAAATATGCAAATGAGTTACAAGTCAAACACCACTTTAGTGAATTAATGTTTTCTAGTTAATTACTTAATATAACATATTGCTCTCTCTAAAACATTATAGGGTCACCTACAGCTACACTGGTCTTTGTTGGAGACAGACCAGTAACATAATCAAATGAATTCTAAACCTTATCAAATCAAAGGTATACAGTCTTCACAGTGGAGCAATATAACACTTCGTTTACATGCCGAGTATTCCTCTCCTTCATGCAGCACTATGATTTGTGTAATGTTTCCATTAAACATTTATCACAGCCTTCCCTTGGCTTACAACTTGTATTTACATGTACCTCTTTCTTCAGATTCTGGCCACAAACTAATGTTTGTTTATGAAACTTAGCCATTGCTTACATTTTTAATGGACTTCAGTTCATCTAGCAAGAAAACTGTACGCAGTTACCAAGATACAGGTACCAAGATATATAACACCTGCATTTTCTTAACTTATGAAAATTCTGAAATTTCATTTGACCTTTTCCTGGCATATCACCTTCAGCCAACATGCAAGATTACTATCAGACTCAGCAAAATGTTTGAATTCTTCCAAAAACTACATTGATGGTACGCACATGCAAATTTAAGTTTTACATTTCAAATTGAACTTCTTATCTAAAGAACCTACTAGGTCAAATATACACCCCTGTACTGAACTGTGGTACAGAGCCTCCATTTGATCTTGTGTGTTACCAAACTTGGCCCCTCCAGATTATGAAAAATTTTAGCGACTGAGACCACAGACTAGACATCTGGAGGTAAGTAGTGATACTGATTTCTATGTCATCCCCTGTGCCAATGAATGCATTCATCTGAGTTGTACTTCCCATCTGATGGCAATGCTGTTTGACCTTTGACCTGACTGTCATGACCCCATGGTCTGGGTGCGGGTCGTTGGATAAAGTTTTGAGTACTTCTGACTCATGGTTTGCGTGTTGGGAGGAATAAGCGACAGTGATTTGTCTCTGGTAGAAGTGGATTGCCTGAAATATAAACAATATTTAAAATATAAAATCTATACTGTCAACGATGTAAGGATTTGTATACCTAATCTAGTGGTATTCTACAGGTAGAAAGAAATGGGACAAATTATTTGAAGATGATGAAATAAACTGGGTTGACATTTACAACACTCCCTTCAGGCCCAGGTTACAAGAAACACTAAACTATAAAGGTTTTGATATAGGAAAGTACAGTATATTTTAACAACAAATACTTTCTTGTTTAAAGAAGTTCATCAAGAGTCCAATTTGTATGCTTTGCAATTTGGAGTGAGAAACAATAGTTGCCAAGAATTCTTTTAACAAAGTGCAGAAACAAACTTCTTGATGCTCTCCTTATCCTCATTTGATAAAAAAACTTTTATGTTTGATGTATTTCCAAATATAACCAAAGTGAGCAGGGTCTCACAAATACCCACTCAATGAGGTCCAGTGTGACCTTTAACCTTGACCAATGACCATCAAATTTAATCAGGTGCAAAGTTTTATGTTAATTATGACACTATGGTGTAAATATGTCCATAGGTTCATGAACTATCTTGTACACAAGCATTTTTTTTCTCAAATCTAGATAGCTTAATTGGTCAACAGTGACCTTTTACCTTTAACCTTGTCCGATGACTACCATATTCTAATCAGGTGTACAACAAGGTTATCATGGATGAATGCACACACCCATGCATGGACAATGTGATTACTATATTACCCAACTTATCTGAGCGGGCAGTCACCTCCCTAATACCTAAGTGGGCAGTTTACCCACCTTACCTAAGTAGGCAGTTACCTGCCTTACCTAAGTGGGCGGTAACCTCCCTTATCTAAATGGGCGGTTACCTCCCTTACCTAAGTGGGCAGTAACCCCCCTTACCTAAGTGGGCGGTTACCTCCCTTATCTAAGTGGGCGGTTACCTCCCTTATCTAAGTGGGCGGTTACCTCCCTTACCTAAGTGGGCGGTTACCTCCCTTACTTAAGTGGGCGGTTACCTCCCTTACCTAAGTGGGCAGTTACCTCCCTTAACTAAGTGGGGAGTTACCCTCCCTTATCTAAGTGGGGGGTTACCTCTCTTACCTAAGTGGGCACTTACCTCCCTTACCTTAGTGTGGGGTTACTCTCCCTTATCTAAGTGGGCAGTTACCTCCCTTACCTAAGTGGGTAGTTACCCTCCCTTATCTAAGTGGGCGGTTACCTCCCTTACCTAAGTGGGCAGTCGCCTCCCTTACCTAAGTAGGCAGTTACCCCTCTTACTTTAAGTGGGCGATAACTTCCCTTATATAAGTGGGGTAGGGGGGTATAGCTTAACTAAGACTAACATCTGATCCTCCTTGCCGTTTCTTACCCAGTTGAAGAATGGTCGTCCATGCTGCTATGATGAGGAGTGCTGGTCTGAGAGGATTTGGCTTCAGCAGCAAACTGATACACGATGAGGAGGCAGTCCCGACAGAGCTGAACAATCCGACGACAGCAGTTCAGTTCCACCTCACAGATATTCTCCGAACTCTTACTGAAGATAGCCTCCCAACTGGTAGCATTGCTGTAGGACAGAAACTTATACATAACACCAGGACAGAAACTTGAGAATCTGGTATGTCTCGGCCGGGGAACAGAACCCAAAGTCTTCCTCACAGGGACAAACTTAAGTTGAGCGTTTGTCCCTATGAAAAAGAATTCAAATTCATTCACTATTTTGCTTACTTAAATTTTTTTTCATAGTAACTTTTCTATCCTAGTGTCACCATTTTTATTGGAGATGTAATATATTAATACACGCGAATTCCATACAAACTGGATAAATCAGAACTTTAAAAACAGAACTTTAAATAAAATGTTCCATTACCTTGATGACGAGAAACAGTTCCAAAGGCCCTGTCCATGACTCCATAGTAACCGATTGAACACCCTGTTGAAGATGCGATACACCTTTAGACTGTCCACGTCACTGACTCGCCAGGTACGCAGGAGTACGGCCCGCACGTTAGACCGCACAATATCTATCACCTGTAATGTACGAGTTACGTTTGTATCTGAATGTTTACCTGATGTTACTCTGCTCACCAAATTATTTGTCCGTAGCTCATGTCAAGAATACTTCCCCTAAAGTACTGCTTTGAAAATAAACTTAAAATTTTTGCCTCACAGTTGTGTATCTATTTAATACTTCAAGTTTTAATTACCAGGGTACTCATTAGGCATCAAATTAACTGATTATATTTTGAAGCAAGCAATTCAATATAACTGTAACCAAAATACATAAACATTTATGAGGGCAAAAAGACAACTGAACTGCTGTAAGGATTTTACCGCCTACAGTAGTTATGCTGAAAAAAAGTAATTAACAACCATGCAAAGTTTCATCACCCTACTACGACAGGTTACAAAATTATTCAGTGAGTAATTAATATAGCATGTCTGTCACTATATGGCAGGGCCCTATTAAATTTCAATTAATGGCCGAGGCAGATTTCTGATATGATAGAAACATGGCTGACCTTCCGGCGTTTGATGGAGTCGAGCTTCACGAGCCAGTAGGATGCGATCCTGGGTTTGTGGAATTTCCAGTTCTCATGTAACTGTAATACAAACAGAGGACAAATTCAAAGACATGTGAAACTGAACTGTTAAACATACAAATATATTCATCACTTTTGTTATGTGATAGTGTACAATATGGCCTTGATGTGGGAGGAAATCGCACCAGTTAGAACAAGGTATCCACCCCACTGAGTCATCCAACTGCTGCCTGGTCTATATGAGTATTCTAGTTAGCGCTGTTCCAGAACTAACCTTGTGGGAGGTGGCGGGAGGCACCTTTTCAGAGACCCCCCACTGCCACCACTCATCAAATATTAAAGAGATTTAACATAGGTATAGTATACAAATCTGGTTCTAACTCCATCAATCACGATATATTAAGACAGGTACCTCCTAACTCCCCATATGAATAATTATGAAATAGCCCTTAATAATATTAGTACAAGTACTCTGTATATCAATATTATTATTATATTATTTCAAAAGCTCTGTTTCATGACAAAACTGAGTGAAATAGACAACATGAAACAATCTGAACAGAACAGAATCTGGAGAAAACCCACTTAGTCAAGTAGGTGATCCCAAACCTTTTCATGTCAGAAACAAGCCCACCCATCTTCGTGAAAGGTAAGTGTGCTATCCACTGCACCACCCGGCCACACAATGTGTTTAACTATAAATGGACAGAAGAATACACTGAAAAACAAATGTCTACAAAAGTAACTTACCTTGTCTAGGATGTACTCTGCCTCTTGGTCCGACTTTCCCGGGAACTTGATTCTCATCTCGTTGAGAGCAACAAGAGTCTTCCTCGTCAGCTCATCCTCCCGTTCCTTCACCACGCTCAACAGGAAGTTATCATCCTGCTTACATAAAAAGACGGAGTAAATAGGATATACGCTATGATAATGATGTACCTATAGTATGATAATTAATCATTAAAACTTCATTTTAAGACTGAATATATATGAAACTGACTATGAGTAAATCAGATCAATACAGAATGTATAAAAACATGACAGTTGATGCTCATATATTTACATTTACAGTGCACACAGACTAGATGAAGCTTATATGCCCAATGTATGCTATTTTCCAAGAACATACATTGGAATATTGCGACCTCATTATGCTTTTGACATAATTGTAGTGTTGGAGATGCATTGTTCCACCGTCAACGCCTGGCTGTTCTCTGTCTGGATTAAGCCAGACCTTAAAACATGTGTTGTATATATAATACTATATTTATATGTCTGCATCATTTGTACGTTTGTAAAATTAATATATTTATTGGTTGTCATATTTTTAACATTCATTGGTGTGTTGCATACATTGGCACACCTACATAGTCAACATGGTGCGCTGGTGCGCACTTTTCAGAATGAAGATAAGCCAATGTACGTAACACACTAATGAATGTCAAAAATATAACAGCCAATCCTCAAGAAATTGCTTTCAGAGGGCTATGAATGCAATGAAATCTGTGTCATTTTGACATTTTTACTCTTGTCTTATAAAGAGTGAACTTCCTATAAGAAACAAACATATACGTGATGCTAATCAAAGCTATACTGATGATTCAATTCCACAAATATCAGGGCAAATCAAAAACTACTGCAGCATCGGTCAGTTCAATGTTCATTCTGGTGATGAATGCGGGATGATAACTTTTACATACCGTATACACTTTAATTATCGCCCCTTCCCCTGTAAGTGCCCCTCCCTCTTCCTGAATATGTACTGACATCATACAAGCGCTCAACTAAGTGTGATACTGTATTATTCTAATTTCCAGCACAGTAAACCTCCATGTGCACATACTTTCAAGGCAAAAACCCCTCAAAATCAATAATAATAATGTATACAAATTGTCTGAAATTCATAACAATGATATGTTGCAAGATCATGAGAGTCTACCCATTCTGGTCACATACATCACACTTATTGAGTTTAAAAGAACGGCATGTTTCGTTCAGATCTTAAGTAGTTACATTATCCCATTAAGCTCCCCCTTTGTAACCAGTTTTGTGGGCACCCTGGGAGCTAATTACGGTATATATATACATACCACTGTAGACCGCTGTAGTGGAGTATGTTTTCCATTGCCTGTACGAGACAACGACCTTGACCTTTGGTTAGCAGCTGACATATTGCTAGTTGGCCTTGACCTGATGCCACCGACTCCCGAGTTTGGCCTAGAATTGAAAGTACTGGACGTGCCATCATTGCTCATTCGACTGTCCGGACGGCCGGAAGAGCCAGGACGTCTACCAGCGTGGTAGCCGTGACGTCCCATAGAGGGCGATCCTGATGCTGACATACTTTCTGTCTCCTCATCTTCCATCTCTTCATCCTCGTCATCGTCATTCTCCAGGGGTGACGGGACACTGACAGGCATACTCAGCAGTGGCTGTAACAAGCAGGATTAATCATATATCATCAGGAAGTCTCAACAATGTACAAAAGGGCCCATAGTAGAGCTTCATTTAATACTCAGTCACTACCATATCATGATAATACATGAAAATGTTGAGCAAAAGTTGTTTATTTATAGGTCAGGCATTCCATGTACAACCTAGCTAAAAAGTGCTTATTCATATACAAACTAACTTAAAAAAGAAACAGGTGCTTAGCTCATGAACATCTTAGCTCGGTAATTAAGCAGTAAGTGCTATTCATAACCAACTTAGCTAGGTAACTAGGCAATCAGTGCTATTCATGAACAACCTAGCAAGGTAGCTAGGCAATGCTACTCATGAATAACCTAGGTATGTAGCTAGGCAATGCTACTCATGAATAACCTAGCTATGTAGCTAGGCAATGCTACTCATGAATAACCTAGCTAGGCAACAAGTGCTGTCCATGTAAAACCTAGCCAACTAACAAGTGCTATTCATGTACAAAAATTGACCTAGCTAAGTAACGCTATATGTATACAACCTTAACGTAGCTAAGCAATATGTGCTAAACCAAGAATTGTATATTTCAATGATGATGGATATCACATATGGTAATTAAAAGAAAGCAAGAGCACTTGAGTGAAGTTATAGAACACGCAAAGAAGGATGGGAAACGTCAATGAGTTAATTCATCAATCCTATATTATCAAGACTCAAGCCTATAGCTACATTTAGGCTGGCTAAACAGTCATGCCTTAGCTACATATAGGCGGGCTAAACATTCTGGTCATAATTTTAAGCAAATCCTGTTTTTCACTAATACATGAATTAAGTGATATCTCCAAAGAAATGGAGATATAAATTACATGGATATGCAATAAATGACTCTAAAAAGTAATATCATATGGTGAAAAATGCTATATAACACTGGATTCTTACAAACAAACTTATTCTGGGTACGAGTAACTTAAATTTGGTAATTGAGACAAGGAAGCAGTTTCAACATTGTAGACAATATGAGATTTTTTTAAGTTTGGAGCAAAACTGATCTGTTCCTTTTATTGAGACTCCTTTATCGAGAGACAGTAAAACACTGAGAACACTGAAATCATAAAATTTTGTTTTTATGAGGGAAGTGCTCTGTGTTTTAGTGTTTTACTGTGCCTCGGTGAATTTAGGAGGCAGTTATACACATCGAAAGTTTGACATCATCATATTGTGTAATATATACTGTTGGAATTACTTATATAATTCTTAAATTTGTCCCAGATTAGACTTGATTATGGATATATAGCACCCCACACACAATCCTTCTCCCACATATATCTGACATAGACAAAACTCAAGGTAAAAATGTTATAGAACAAATAATAACAGCAACATGTATATATGAAAATGTGATTAGAAGCAAAGGTGTATTAATGAGAATTATGAAATTAAAAAATAAAATATAAAGTGATATTATTGATAGAAATACACTTATCTTGTTGTTAATTGATAATTACAGTTAATAAATTCCATTTTTAACTGTATCGGGACCACACTGACTATGTCGCGATCATTACAAGCCTAATCGAGTCTTTTATTTTAAAATATTAAATCTTCAATATTTCCTGATCATTGTATTTTGTCCTTTGCAAGAATAAATAAAATAGAAAATGCTTGTAAATTAGAAACAAATATCATACTCTTTTGGAATTTAAGGGTCACCTACAGTAAAACCCTACTTACTCGAACCCAGTTTACTTGAATATACCACTCATTCAACGAACAGTTGGTTTAGACCCAACCAAGTTCGTACATCTGCAACAAACCTCGGATTACTTGAATACCATGTAATCCTCAAAGTATTGGTCAGGTCCCCACAATTTCGAGTAAGTGGGATTTTACTGTATAGATAGAAGAATGGTTACAAACTGCTTAAGTCTGTATATGCAGGGCTTTTTCTGAGGACTTTTTGGGGCAGTTAATAGGCCCCATTCCCAATTGAAACTAGAAATATCTGCGAGATATAAATGCCCCCACCCCCAATATGAAATGATTTCTTCGTGCTTATTACGTATGCGAAGTTTGAAGAAAATTAAATGGTTTATGGTTACATTACCATGGGATGGGACGGGATGGACATGCGGGTAACACTATATGCAATACATCTAATCTGTAGTGTGTTTGGGTCTATATAATACGGGTCTGTGAACTTTCATTGTAAAAGATCTCAAACAAAATTCTAAATCTGATCAAATAAGGAAAAGAAAGTATATGATATATATGGATGATCGATGCATAAAGGATAACTTGAACCTATGACATGAAAATGAGAACTATTATAAGTCTATAAGCTTCTATTTTCCACCCAGCACAGTGGGTATAGGTGGTTGATGAAATTATACAGTGTACATGCACTCCATACATAAAATATAGCTAAAAAGAAACAAAACATCAACAGAAATTTTAGAAATCAAAACATCTGATTATTTGGCATATATTTGCCAGTTATAAGATTATATCTCAAAATCAAAAGTTAATATTGCTTAAGGAAATATAAAATTATAAGTAGTTGCTCAAGTTACATTGTCATACTTGCCAACTTTTCAAAATTTCCATGGGGGAGAAAAGTGCGTGTTTGAAATTTTCGATTCGGATCTACCTATTTGTCGCGGAACCGGTAGCTATTATCATAATGTAGTATTTTCAAGAGAATAATTTCTTTGCACACTCATAATAGCCTAATAACACATATCTGATGCTAAGATTCCTTTGACAAACCAAAGCATAAATAATTTTTTATAGTTCTTTTTACCACCAGAAAAGGGGATAGAATTAGAATATATTCCTTTTGTTTTAATTTTTTATCAATTTAATCATATCAAAATAAAAATAAAAAAAGGGGAAAAAATAGACAGGTGTATGAATTTTGTAAATGGAAAATAATTAATTTACATTAATATTTGCAAGTGTATCTCAACTTATCCTGATTTGAAATAATTTTTTGAAAAAAAAAAAATTCAAAGTGTAAGCATTATATACTTACAAATTGGAAGGAAATAAATATAAAAAGCACAATATCACATTTACTATAATTGTGAAATAAAATATTTTAATCAATAAACAGTGTTAATATTTCTTATAAAACTATAAAATACACATTTGTCAGGAAATAAATAAATCCGGATTTTAATTCCCTTTTCCGTTTTGTACCTTACGTTACATTCTTACGTAATCCAAGATGGCGACCATCAGTGAATACACACATTTTAACGGTGTCTAATGCAATCAAATGTGAGTAAATTGATACATAATAGCCTTATCAAGTGTTTGTTTTGAATTCTTACAGTTGTTTACACAAATTAATTACCTGTTGGTCATGTTAGAGGATCCGATTGATGCTTGAGTGAGCACGACTGCCAGACACCTGTGCCGTGGCTCTGTTTACTTGTCTCCCGATCCCCCTCCCCCACTAATCAGTCCCCTGGGGCATACACTGCCTTTACAATTATCAGTTGGGTCATTACTGGACTTGGGGCAGCCTTGTTATTTAATCAGTGTCAGATTCTAGAGTGAAGAACTCTACAAATCACAAGAAAGTGATACAATTGAGCTAAATGGCTTTTGCCTAGTTTTGGGTTTCTCAAAATCGGGAGATTTCCCGATTTTTGCAAACACGATCGGGAGGCGGGAGAGACAGTCTAAAATCGGGAGCCTCCCGCCTAAATCGGGAGGGTTGGCAAGTATGCATTGTATATGACTCAATGCATCGGAAGACATTTCAGAATTTCACTAAATGAGCGAGCGAACACATATCGTAGAATCAACGTTTTTAATAAACTGTAATAATATAATTTAATCTGTGTTTCATTTCTTTTCATATAACTTAATACTGTTTTTACTTGCCCTAAAATACCTGGGCAAATACTGTTAACTTCTACTTAAATGTTCAACTGATAGTGCAAAGAGTGCATGAATTTAGTTTCTTTTCAAAATAAAGTAGCAGTTTGAATGAAATGTTATGAATATGCATTTTGTTTTTGATGGTGGGTAAATCACAAGATGACATTTTGAAAATTATTTAAAACATTACTTGTACGGCATGTCCGAATTTGACGAAAGCAAAATCAAACGAACTCTGGTTTTGAAAATTGATAAAAAAAAAGATTAAAAAAATTTCAAAAAAAACTTGGCAGGTATAACTTAAAGAAAAGGATCTTATGACAATGATCTTGACTGTTAGTTTATGATATTAATCTTCATTATACAATTTACAGGATCATGAACATGCATTCAAAAGCATCTTGCTCAAAGAGAAACATCTGTATTTAAATTGTATATCATAGTGTTCCACTTAAATTCAGAAGTCGAGTTTCCCAGCAAGACTTAAAATAGCTACCGGTATGTATAATTTCAAAGTGGCGATTTTACTCGCATTGATTTTGACATCAGAATTTCTTTACTTTGAATTGGTAATAAAATTGTCACACTTTCATGTATTTTTCAAATGAAATATCCAAGATGGCCATCTGATGGCCATTTTGTGTTCTTGATCAGTTCCAAAACTAATATTAAAGAAATTTTGGAAAAATCATCTTGTAATTCTCAAGAAATAGCCATATAAGAAACTGTCATAGACAAAATCCATAATGTAGTCACAAATCGGCCATGTTTTAGGAATTTATGATTTATGATGTATACCCGTCAAAGTCCAAGATGGCCACCTGTCGGACATTTTGCTTTTTGGATCAGTCTTAAAATGGACAGGTGGGAACCTTCATATGAAATTTTAGAACGATCCTTCAAATACTTCTCAATAAGTCGAGATAATGAGAATTGGCAGAAGACAGATGAAGGGTGATTTAAACAGCCCATCATCTGATAACTAAAACATATAAATCATAACATAATGGACGGACAAAACAAAAACGTAATAATTCCAGATATGATTGTCACAAATATGTTTTGGCTCGCTAAAATGTGAGACTCGATATAGCTCTGCCCATGCAGTGAGGTGTTAATACTATATATGGTCATGCTGTTGTCATGGTTACCTTGCCGTGATTATAATGAAACTTTCCTGTAGTGTTATAAGGATTCTGTAAGAAAGTACAACTAGTTATTGTATCTACTTGGCTGGATAAAGCATACAAACTAATGCTCATTTAAGTTAATATCTAACAGCTTTAAAAATGATGATTTTAAAATTAGCAAGTAGTTACTGAGGTTTCATTAGATCAGTATCTAAGTATATAATACATGTATATTCTATCTCTGCAGTCTCTATCTGCATTCTATAGTCACTACGCCAGGATAATCACCACTACACTAACTACAAAATGTAAAAGATGAAATATTACTTGTTTTTGAAGAAAAGACATTAAATATTAATTAAATTGTCTTCCTCAAATTTGGAAAAATTTATGAGGTCTATTAGGTGAATTTAAAGATTAAAATACAAATGAAAAATCAAAATTCTATGCCCAAAATCATCTTTCAACAAATATTTTCAATACAGTAAAACCCCACTTACTCAAATCAAGTTTACTTGAATACCCCTTCATCATTGAACAACCTATCCCAGATTACTCGAATACCATGTATTCTTTGAACTATTGATCAGGTCCCCTCAAATTTGAGTAAGTTGGGTTTTACTGTATATTGTCAATATCAATATGTACATCTGTATATTAACCATATATTCAAAAGGAAATAACTGGTAAATCAAGAATACATGTTCACAAGAAAATATCAACTTAAACCAGGACTTCTGTAGAACCAAATAGGAATTCTAACACCAAACTAGCTAGGTTAGATGATCGTTGGTAATTCTACATTTAGTCAAGGGTTTTTGAAAGATCAATGCTGAATGTTGGGAAATTGTCTGAGAGGAAAATCAATGAAAAAGGAAATGTAACTGAGGTGAATTTATTAACTTCAAATTCAAGGGTGATATAATGTCTAAATCACATCTATCTAGTAATGAAGAATGATATAATGTCTAAATCACATCTATCTAGTAATGAAGGGTGATATAATGTCTAAATCACATCTATCTAGTAATGAAGGGTGATATAATGTCTAAATCACATCTATCTAGTAATGAAGAATGGTATAATGTCTAAATCACATCTATCTAGTAATGAAGAATGATATAATGTCTAAATCACATCTATCTAGTAATGAAGAATGATATAATGTCTAAATCACATCTATCTAGTAATGAAGAATGATATAATGTCTAAATCACATCTATCTAGTAATGAAGAATGATATAATGTCTAAATCACATCTATCTAGTAATGAAGGGTGATATAATGTCTAAATCACATCTATCTGGTAATGAAGGGTGATATAATGTCTAAATCACATCTATCTGGTAATGAAGGGTGATATAATGTCTAAATCACATCTATCTGGTAATGAAGAATGATATAATGTCTAAATCACATCTATCTAGTAATGAAGAATGATATAATGTCTAAATCACATCTATCTGGTAATGAAGGGTGATATAATGTCTAAATCACATCTATCTGGTAATGAAGGGTGATATAATGTCTAAATCACATCTATCTGGTAATGAAGAATGATATAATGTCTAAATCACATCTATCTAGTAATGAAGAATGATATAATGTCTAAATCACATCTATCTAGTAATGAAGAATGATATAATGTCTAAATCACATCTATCTAGTAATGAAGGGTGATCTATATATAATTTAACGTCTAAATCACATCTATCTAGTAATGAAGGGTGATATAATGTCTAAATCACATCTATCTGGTAATGAAGAATGATGTAATGTCTAAATCACATCTATCTAGTAATGAAGGGTAATATAACGTCTAAATCACATCTATCAAAGGTGCATCTTGGAAGGGAGATAACCCTGATGTCACAGGATCTACCAAGAGATTGTAATATAACAGAATATACCTTAGGTCCTCTAGGTTTGCTGTTGGGGCCACCCGTATAATATTTTCCCTCTTTTTCGTCTGCTTCACATTCTGCTAGCATGTCCATAATATCAACCTCCTGAAAAATTCATTTTTATACATATACATAAAAATCTAGTGCAAAATCATAATGGAGACTTAATTGAAACAATATCAACCTATTAAAAAGGTCAGATTCATCCACCAGTAGCTCAAAACTTCTGTGGCGTTTCTTGCATTAGGGCAATATATACAGAACAGTGATAATGCTATTTGATAATATCACATACCATGGTAAAGTCAATTCTTTTACTAGTCTCCCTTAGAATAAATGTATTACGTATACCATTCCATTTTAAGTGAATACATGATGTAAGCATGAGTTTCAAAATTTCTGAAAGTATGAAAAATTCATAGACAAAACAGAGAAGACTCCTATTAGATTTCATATCTATATATAGGTATCCCCAGGCTCTGTAAACACTGTCTTGTGTGACGGATGTCAAGGACATTTGATGTGCCGTACCTTCAACTTATTATTATACACCCTTTGGATTTCTTTCTGCATGGCTGGGGCTTTGCCGGACATAAAAATTCCGAATGTTGAAGAAAGCAACTGGACATAGCGTTCCTGCCTCCCCCTGTCATCTGGAGGGAAGATCCTACGGAACCTTCCGCGATTCCTGTTCTCGTAATCCTCCCGGGCCGACACCTTCCTTATTCTCGCCAGGGTCTCTTTCTGTAAATCAGCAAATGTTTTGTTAAATAATTATTTATGATTGGACCTCTCTGATCACATGATGGGCAGTTAAACACCATGTCCTCCTCATGTTGGTAAGTTCCTTGATCATATTTTCCTAATTTCAAAGTTTTGTTAAAAAAATCTGCAAGAACCACCAAAACTAGTTCTGAAAGATAAGGCAGACAACAACTATGGCAAGATGACCTAATTATCTCTACCATTGTGCTGTTTTTTTCAGATGAAGTAATTATAAAGTGGGTTAAGTCATTCATGAAAACAAACATTCAACTCTTTACAGAAACATATACTACTAGCCAAATATCATGACCTTCAGTCTACAGAAGATAATACCAGATGCCATAAGCTTGCTTCTCTTTTTGGTATCTAGGAAAGCTAGAATTAGCTGATAGACAGATTACCATAATACAGATTAGACAAACGTCCACTCACCAACTCCTCTTTCCGTTTTTCTATGCTCTGTCGCTTCTTTTCGTACTCCGTCATGTCAGGGCCCTCTGCTCGCTTGTTTTGTCGAAACAGCCTCTTTCTGGCCTCTGCTTTTTGAGCGGCCATATTTCTGCTCTTGTCACTTAATCTGAATAAGAATCATTTAGATTTTATTACAATTTTTATCAACCTGCTAAAGAGAAATTATAAACCATCATTCTAAATCAACAGACCATGGATCACCATAATAAACACATCATGGATCATCATATTCAACAGACCATGTTCAACAGACGATGGATTACCATGTTCAACAGACCACAAATCACCATATATACAACAGACCATGAATCACCATATATTCAACAGACCACAAATCACCATATATTCAACAGACCATGAATCACGATATATTCAACATACTACAAATCACCATATATTCAACAGACCATGAATCACCATATATTCAACAGACCATGGATCATCATATTCAACAGAACATGGATCATCATATTCAACAGACCATGGATCATCATATTCAACAGATCATGGGTCATCATATTCAACAGATCATGGATCATCATATTCAACAGACCATGGATCATCATATTCAACAGATCATGGATCATCATGTTCAACAGATCATGGATCATCATATTCAACAGATCATGGATCATCATATTCAACAGATCATGGATTACAGATGTACCATATTCAAATTAGTCTGTTTTGGTGTTGTTTCAAAGCCCTATTATACCAACTTCAGTGTAATAAAAAGTTTTCATAAAAACTGGTGGCTATATCTACTCCAATGGAGCCTAACATTCTCAGAATTACACATGTACTTACTTGATATTGAGCAATCTGATTGTGTCTTCAATCAACGCTGACTTGATGTCGTAGTCTACTTTCTCGTCCGTCCCAAAGCTCGGTGAACGATTAACCTAGGGTATTAAAAAAAGTTGTTGAAGTAATTGTTTTTTCTAATATGTTATTGATGTAAAATCCTACCAAGTACACATCTAGGTTTGGGAATAAGCTCCCTGTTGGTATCTCTGATCAACTCTAGGTTTGGGAATAAGCTCCCTGTTGGTATCTCTGATCAACTCTAGGCTTGGGAATAAGCTCCCTGTTGGTATCTCTGATCAACTCTAGGTTTGGGAATAAGCTCCCTGTTGGTATCTCTGATCAACTCTAGGTTTGGGAATAAGCTCCCTGTTGGTATCTCTGATCAACTCTAGGTTTGGGAATAAGCTCCCTGTTGGTATCTCTGACCAACTCTAGGTTTGGGAATAAGCTCCCTGTTGGTATCTCTGATCAACTCTAGGTTTGGGAATAAGCTCCCTGTTGGTATCTCTGATCAACTCTAGGTTTGGGAATAAGCTCCCTGTTGGTATCTCTGATCAACTCTAGGTTTGGGAATAAGCTCCCTGTTGGTATCTCTGATCAACTCTAGGTTTGGGAATAAGCTCCCTGTTGGTATCTCTGATCAACTCTAGGTTTGGGAATACGCTCCCTGTTGGTATCTCTGATCAACTCTAGGTTTGGGAATAAGCTCCCTGTTGGTATCTCTGATCAACTCTAGGTTTGGGAATAAGCTCCCTGTTGGTATCTCTGATCAACTCTAGGTTTGGGAATAAGCTCCCTGTTGGTATCTCTGATCATTTTTATTCATACAATTTTAACCCAGGGTTTAAAATATTTCTACAGATATATACTATTTATCATTACTCAGTCTTGATTCATTTACCCTTGAAGACACATTTGAACTCTTCCAAGTCAAAGGTTGGAATAGTTCATTATGAAATTTCAGGGGCGACTGAGTTATTATCATTTGTTTTACTCGTGATTTGTACGTTAAATAAGATAAAATTGAGTACAAGTTATTCATCCATATAATCAGGAATCACTGTTTCAAATTGTATCAAGGTGTAATTACTTCAAGTAACCATGGGCGGAGCTTCCTGTCAATCAGTACGTCAAATCCTAGCACCTCGAAACACACACTGTCACTTCCGGGGGCAGCTCCGGGGCGACACATCCGGTAGGCATGCAACAGGTGTGGCTCCGACACGATCAACGTCTTCACGATCATGTCGCCAATGTTTTGCCACAGGAGTCCGTCATTGATGTCATTTTGTCTCAAATATTCACGGAAGAACTGAACGGAACGCTTACTTCCTGAGCTTAGTGAGTCTCCTTTCTCGTAAAACTCGTTATGCTTGTTCACAGAGTAATTTGTTAAATGCATGAATGAATGGTTCTGAAATACAAAATAGCATCATTTATTTTATTAAGACTACTATTCTAGAATTTTTTTGGTTTAATATTGTATAACCATTAGAAATTAGACATCACAAAAATTCTATAGATCTACAAAACGTTTTTACATGACTTAAGTTATTTCATTTTACATGTATATAAATACAGAGCTATTTGAATGGGTCGTTGATTATGATTTGGTGAACATATTTTGCTTTGAACTGATATGAAATTTGCATGTAAATAGAAAGTAATATGTAGCCATTGATTAATTCTGAACTTTCAATTAAAACAAAGTGAGCAACGGCTTACAAAGAAATAGCCTGACCCCGCAAAGAGGTCAAGTGTGAAATTTGACCCTTTTACATTGACTTATGACCACCAAAATCTAATCAGGGGAAGAGAGTGTGATGGTATAGTGTGAATATGAACCAGTTCTGACCTGTGGTTCATGAGATGCACGGATGGATACACAGACAAAGTAATTAGTAGAGGAGCATGGAATTCACAATTTTGTTAAAACACCTTAAGACCTTCCCATCTGTCAACTAAAAATAAACAAAATATATCCAAAAGTTTCATTTTCCTAAATAAACTATAGTAAATTCATCCCCCTCCCCAGGGGGGAACCTGAAGTTTGGGTGGGCATGAAATTCAAATTTCTGATAAAGCACCTTAAGACCTTTCCATCTGGGAAGAGTATTTGATTTCAGTATGATTTGGGTTTGCAGAAGAAAATTCTTGAAATTTTTAGCCAATTTGACTCTTTTGAGCCCTTAACTTCCAACAGCCCTAGGAGTGGGCTCGAGTCAAAATTTTTCCAATGTCAAATTGTTATCTCCTGGGTTATTATTCCAACCAAGTTTCAATTATTTCCAAATGAAAATGAACAAAATACATCCAAAAGTATCATTTTCCTATATAAACTATAGTAAACCACCCCCTCCTCCGGGGGGGGGGAACATGAGATTCACCGATGGATGAACAAACAGATTAGTAAGGGGAATAATTTTGATGAAATGTAGATTCACACTCACAATGTTGGCTTCAGTTGGTGCCAGATATTTCTCGGTACTGAGCCTGACAAGGCCGTCGTCAAATAAAAACACCCTAAGAGGATCACAGGAGGTCACCAGTACGTAGATACGGAGGTCAAACTTGTAGCCGTCCATCAGTAGCGGTTTGTCTATATACTCCTGTACTATAAAATGTTCTGTCTGGGGAATTTTTTCGGCATTTCTAAAGAGTTGAATTCTGAAAAAAAATGATAAAGAAAATTTAAAACAAACATATATTTTTACTGGAAACAGAATCTGAAGTATGAATATCTATATTTTTAAAAGGGATGGTGTATATTTATATTTGCAAAGATGGGTACACCCTTCAGCATGTAAATATGGTACATGTATTAGATGACCTTTAAACTGATGTATCTAATTCCGTTACAGCATTTTCAGCATTTTCCTACATACATGCTTCTGTTTTACTTTGGGCCTTGCCCTGAGCCCCACTACAAGGTTTAATTATGAGCTCTATTTGAGGGTTTGAGCCTTGCTCTTAACTCCATTTAAACATTTAATTATGAGCTCTATTTGTGGGTTTGAGCCTTGCCTCGAGCTCCACTACAAGGTTTAATTATGAGCTCTATTTGAGGGTTTGAGCCTTGTACTTACCAATGACCCTGGTTATATTATGAGCTCTATTTGAGGGTTTGAGCCTTGTACTTACCCATGGCCCTGGTTTAATTATGAGCTCTATTTGAGGGCTTGAGCCTAATACTTACCCATGGCCCTGGTTTAATTATGAGCTCTATTTGAGGGTTTGAGCCTTGTACTTACCCGTGGCCCTTGTTTAATTATGAGCTCTATTTGAGGGTTTGAGCCTTGCCCTGAGCTCCACTACAAGGTTTGATTATGAGCTTTATTCGAGGGTTTGAGCCTTGTACAGATTTAATTATGAGGTCTATTCGAGGGTTTGAGCCTTGTACTTACCCATGGCCCTGGTTTAATTATGAGCTCTATTTGAGGGTTTGAGCCTTGCCCTGAGCTCCACTACAAGGTTTAATTATGAGCTCTATTTGAGGGTTTGAGCCTTGCCCTGAGCTCCACTACAAGGTTTGATTATGAGCTTTATTCGAGGGTTTGAGCCTTGCTCTGAACTCCATTTGAACATCTGATGATGAGCTCTATTTGTGGGTTCACGCCTTGTGATTATCCACAGCCCTGGTTTAATTATAAGCTCTGTTTGAGGGTTTGAGCCTTGCCCTGAGCTCCACTGGAAGGTTTAATTATAAGCTTTATTTGAGGGTTTGAGCCTTGTACTTACCCGCAGCCCTGGTTTAATTATGAGCTCTATTTGAGGGTTTGAGCCTTGTACTTACCCATGGCCCTGAGCTCCATTGGAAGGTTTAATGATAAATGTTTTGGTTTTTTTCTTTGCACGTAGGTCCTTGGCGTAGTTTAGTAACAGACTGTGATCAGCGGGGAGGATCCACGTTTTAGGGGCAAAGGAAAAGTCATCTGGGAGCTGTTTCTGAACTCTGAAGATGTAAAGAATATTTCAACAAGTTAAACTTTAGAGAATTACATGGAACGAATTGACTCAAGAGTGTATCTGATAACAATTATCATACAATGTAGTTTTCTTTTTCTCCAAAATCCACACTTAATATCTAGTGTTAACATATTGGTATGGTACAGACACAAAGCAAATTGTTGTTTTTAGAATTCTAATAGATGTAGATCACATAGTGGTTTAATAAGTCATCTATACAATACTAATCTGTATCAGTCATACACTTGTAACCTATACACACACAAGGTGGTTTAATACGTCATCTATACAATGATGATCTGTATCAGTCAAACACTTGTAACCTAAAGGCACACATGGTGGTTTAATACGTCATCTATACAATGATAATCTGTATCAGTCATACACTTGTAACCTATACACACACATGGTAGTTTAATACGTCGTCTATACAATGATCTGTATCAGTCATACACTTGTAACCTATAGGCACACCTGGTGGTTTTATACGTCGTCTATACAATGATCTGTTTTTAGTCATACACTTGTAACCTATAGGCACACAAGGTGGTTTAATACGTTGTCTATACAATGATGATCTGTATCAGTCATACACTTGTAACCTATACACACATATGGTGGTTTAATACGTCGTCTATACAATGATCTGTATCAGTCATACACTTGTAACCTATAGGCACACATGGTGGTTTTATACGTTGTCTATACAATGATCTGTATCAGTCATACACTTGTAACCTATAGGCACACAAGGTGGTTTAATACGTTGTCTATACAATGATGATCTGTATCAGTCATACACTTGTAACCTATACGCACACATGGTGGTTAAATACGTTGTCTATACAATGATGATCTGTATCAGTCATACACTTGTAACCTATAGGCACACATGGTGGTTAAATACGTTGTCTATACAATGATGATCTGTATCAGTCATACACTTGTAACCTATACACACACATGGTGGTTTAATACGTCGTCTATACAATGATCTGTATCAGTCATACACTTGTAACCTATAGGCACACATGGTGGTTTTATACGTCGTCTATACAATGATCTGTATCAGTCATACACTTGTAACCTATAGGCACACAAGGTGGTTTAATACGATGTCTATACAATGATGATCTGTATCAGTCATACACTTGTAACCTATAGACACACAAGGTGGTTTTATACGTCGTCTATACAATGATCTGTATCAGTCATACACTTGTAACCTATAGGCACACAAGGTGGTTTAATACGTTGTCTATACAATGATGATCTGTATCAGTCATACACTTGTAACCTATACGCACACATGGTGGTTAAATAAGTTGTCTATACAATGATGATCTGTATCAGTCATACACTTGTAACCTATACACACACATGGTGGTTTAATACGTCATCTATACAATGATGATCTGTATCAGTCATACACTTGTAACCTATACCCACACATGGTGGTTAAATACGTTGTTTATACAATGATGATCTGTATCAGTCATACACTTGTAACCTATACCCACACATGGTGGTTAAATACGTTGTCTATACAATGATGATCTGTATCAGTCATACACTTGTAACCTATACCCACACATGGTGGTTTAATACGTCGTCTATACAATGATCTGTATCAGTCATACACTTGTAACCTATACCCACACATGGTGGTTAAATATGTTGTCTATACAATGATGATCTGTATCAGTCATACACTTGTAACCTATACGCACACATGGTGGTTAAATACGTTGTCTATACAATGATAATCTGTATCAGTCATACACTTGTAACCTATACCCACACAAGGTGGTTTATTACGTTGTCTATACAATGATAATCTGTATCAGTCATACACTTGTAACCTATACCCACACAAGGTGGTTTATTACGTTGTCTATACAATGATAATCTGTATCAGTCATACACTTGTAACCTATACCCACACATGGTGGTTAAATATGTTGTCTATACAATGATGATCTGTATCAGTCATACACTTGTAACCTATACCCACACAAGGTGGTTTATTACGTCGTCTATACAATGATCTGTATCAGTCATACACTTGTAACCTATACCCACACATGGTGGTTTAATACGTCGTCTATACAATGATCTGTATCAGTCATACACTTGTAACCTATAGGCACACATGGTGGTTTAATACGTCGTCTATACAATGATAATCTGTATCAGTCATACACTTGTAACCTATACCCACACAAGGTGGTTTAATACGTTGTCTATACAATGATGATCTGTATCAGTCATACACTTGTAACCTATAGGCACACATGGTGGTTTAATACGTTGTCTATACAATGATGATCTGTATCAGTCATACACTTGTAACCTATAGGCACACATGGTGGTTTAATACGATGTCTATACAATGATGATCTGTATCAGTCATACACTTGTAACCTATACCCACACATGGTGGTTTAATACGTTGTCTATACAATGATGATCTGTATCAGTCATACACTTGTAACCTATAGGCACACAAGGTGGTTTAATACGTTGTCTATACAATGATGATCTGTATCAGTCATACACTTGTAACCTATACACACACATGGTGGTCTGTGTTGCATTGGATATTGTACACAAACAGTTCTTCTGTTTAATAAAGTCCTAGGGTATCGGAAATTACCGGAACATCAGACAAAAAGTTAGGACAATTAACCATTAGCAGCAGACATCAGGTCAATGCTAGAGGACTAAGGGGCCTGCGGGGTAGAAATGGCTTTACCTTCAGATAGCAATCATCTCACGGTTAACATTAAATATTCATAGCCAACACAGAATGAAGCAGGAGAGAATACACCGTCATGCGATCTACGCATGGCTTTAATAACGAGCTTCGTGTAGCATTCGTATAGAATAGTGCCATTGTTTATCTGTTGCTAGGCAACTGGTATGGTTAACGGCATCCAATGTTTACCTTCGCATGTTTGTGAAATGCTGTCAATTTTACATTTATAAATAGCTGACACATAATAAACAAGTTCCTATTGACATTGCCATAAATAACATAAATATTGTGTTTTACGGGGAACCTGAATTTAACCTTCTACCACTGTAGAATTTACATAATGGTTGATCCAGATTAATACACAGTACACAACTACTAATTAAGTTACATAGGGCTAAAAAAAAAACTAATTCACCCCACACATTCAAACTCTTCCAATTCAAAGGCTGATATGATTAAAAGTGTGTGAATTTCGAAAAATCTTTATGACCGATAGAAGTTGTTATTCTACAGCGTATTATAATGTTATTTGTGTAGAGATTTTTTACATTTATTGCATGCTATCTATTCTAATTTTCAAGTGTTTCATATGTCAGGCTTTTTGACCTAACGCTTACACTCAAAAAAGATTTACTTCCATCAAACCCATGCAGTTACTTAAACATACTTATTTCAACAGAAATCTTAAATTATTTTAGCGATTTTGCACTGAAAGCTTTCCGAAAATTATGATTATGCTAAATAGAGTCTCTGTATATTGCTTTATACAGCAAGTACTGCGAGCATATACAAATTCCTCATTGATTGTAGATCTGTTTAAATTCTGGTAGGTTTGAGTATGCCAAAATAAGAATGTTTATAGTATTTTACATATGCCGTAGTTCGTTCATCTATCGGGTCTTGTACAATGCATCAGATCCTTACTTGGCCATGTTGCGCGCCAGACAGTCCTTGCGTGTGATCTCCCCCATGCCTGGGAAATGATTTATCCTCTGGAAAGATTTCATCTCTGAGATCCGATCCGTTGCCACGAAACAATCATTCCAGAACAGATAGCTGTGGACAAAAACAACAAATTCAAACTTTGTCAATGTGAAACCCGTAACGATATCAATGCAACCCTGGCTACCTTGGTGAACTAAGGCAAGTGTGCTATCCATTGACCACCTAACCACCCAAACAAGTTCATGTTTTAGGGTGCAAAGGTCAACGTCAAAGTCACCATGATTGCTATTTTTAGAAAATCTTCGTCATCGCTTCAGCAACTTCATTTTTACACAAATTTTAATCAAACTTCATATATTGGTCAAGTATGAGAATACCTTGAACGAGTTCATGTTTGTGGGTGCCAAGGTCAATGTTTGTGGGTGCCAAGGTCAATGTTTGTGGGTGCCAAGGTCAATGTTTGTGGGTGCCAAGGTCAATGTTTGAGGGTGCCAAGGTCAATGTTTGTGGGTGCCAAGGTCAATGTTTGTGGGTGCCAAGGTCAATGTTTGAGGGTGCCAAGGTCAATGTTTGTGGGTGCCAAGGTCAATGTTTGAGGGTGCCAAGGTCAATGTTTGTGGGTGCCAAGGTCAACATCAACATATAAACTGTACCAGTATTTATACAACAGTAAAGCTGTGCCTGTATATGAGTCAGCCAATATCAATTGTGTTTCAGAAGATGACAACTCATGTAATTTTGTTGTCCTGTAATAAACCAGACTTTACGTTGAGTGTATATGTGTAAGCTCTATGAGATTAATTATTCCAGGACATACTTATGACATGTTATGATATTTTATGTGGCACCAAAGGGAATTTGTATCAAGAGGCTTGTAATGCCTTCATAATACAGGAAGGATGATTTGTATAAAAACTCATAGCTATAAGACTGTATTATGACATAGTTTGTATTAATTAAACTTTAAATTACTGTCAGTTTCTACAGAGGCTGATCAGTCTCACCTGTTAGGGTCATCTTCCTTGGCAACAACGTATCCAAGCTTCTCCGACATCTGGCGAACTGAACAGATACAAAAATAAGAATTATGATTTAACAAAACATAAATTGGAAACCTGAAATTCAAATATATTCTAATCATAATCCAACTGGTTACTGTCCTCTCTGCCACTCAAGTCTGAGAGGAAAACTTACCTTTTAGGGAAATGTGAATCATACAGACATTATATTATGGTCTACTTAGGGGAAACTACGTTGTTTTAAGTGGATATACTTGCGATTCGAACATGGTCCATATCCAATCAATCAAAACGTGCATTACACATGTATCTTGTTAGAATGTGCTGTAAGAATAAACAAGTGAGTATGGAAACTATCATTGTACCAGTAAGCTGATTTGTAATGATGAAAAGTTTTCAAAAATTAAAATTATAAAAAAAGTGTGTGTTTATTTATTTGATAAAACATGTGTAAGCTGATGGATTAAAATGAACGTTTTATTATCAGATCAAATGCAGCACGTTTGAAATCCAAGCCATGATTCTTTCTGATCCAATCAATAAGCAATAAAAACATAACTGCTATATATACTTACTATAATAAACCTCAAATCGTTATATAAACGTATCACTCCTATATACTTACTGACATCATATCGTGTACCACTAAGGTTGACAGTGATAAGGCTTTTCTTTTTCCGTTTCTTTTTCGGCAGCATGGCTCCTTTGAGTCTGTCGTCTGCTTCTCCCATTTCCTGTTGTCTCTCCTCCAGACGATCGTCATGGCGTCGCCCTGTTTGTGGGAGGGAACCTGCACCCTTGGCACTGGGTCGTCGAGTGTAATGTGTCAGGGAGCTCAATGTCACATCTAGAAATACACAAAAGAGTTCCACTACAGATAGAGTTAATCGCTACTTAATCAACACCTGACAATTAACCCTCCCTCATTAGGAAGGAGAATTAAGCCTCCCTCGCTAGGAAGGACAATTATTAACCCTCCCTCATTTCATTTGGAAGGGGAATTAACCCTCCCTCGTTAGGAAATACAATTACCCTCCCTGAATAGGGTTGAGGGACACTTCTTCATTATGACCAACCAATATCCCTCCAAATTCCTTACCAGGTAATTCAAGTTGAAACACAAACTCAAAATCTACATCCTGTGGTCAAATGATCTCTCAGTTACCACATGTTCGTAACAGTTGTGTATGAATCAAATGAATGTTTGTTAAGAGTTGTTTTTATTTTTATTTTTGTGGGACACAACACATCTTTCTGTTTCGGTCTGAATTTCTAGGGTGTCTGACAGCAGTGTCGAATTCTGCTATCCAAAGTACAATTAAAAACAGAATTTTGTATCATAACATATAAATCACCAATTACAACTGATTTAAAAAAACAACTTCAATCAATTGCATTTTCTACATATCATGGAACTTTTATTCAAAATCAAAAAAACTTTGTACAGTGAAGAGTGATTCTGACAATTAAAGATTGATACTTTACTAGAAATTCTCGCAACAGCCGTATCAAAAAATTGTTTTCAAAACACCTTTTATAGATATTAAAAACTGGCGTTGATTAAACAATAAGTTAATTAACTCACCTGAGAGCCACATCGGGTGAGCATATCGTATGGGGACATGCATACAGTCAATGAATTGCAAGCTAAGCCTTAAATATTTGGGCTAAGCTTGTCCACTAGCTACAGGATCTGAACTCTCCTTGGCGGTAGTTAACCTTCGTTTGTAGCACTAATACACTAAATACCTGTATATACCTGGGCTCTGTATATAAACAGACTAGCTACAGTAATGAAATCAATTTACAATGCTCTTTATATTGACTGTTTCTTCCTTTAGAAAGCATACCATGTTGCCTTTTCAGCAAATCGTTTTAATAATTCAGAAATAAGCCAATGTGTTGTTTGATATGTTGCAAGGCTCTCAATGGGGATCGTTTTAATCTGAAAGATTCACTGTGATAGAAGTCCACCTCCTCCCCCCCCCCCCCCCCCTCCACCAGTACTTTAATCTATAAAGAGCTACAATTTTTATTTATCAATCTTACATGAAGTATTCTTAACAGTTATTTATTTATTTATTTTCCACGGTTAAAGGGCCAAATCATCAATGTGTATGCTTAAGCCTGTTCAAGCCTCCACAGTAATGTTTACAGGTAACTGGGCGAGTCTAGTACTGACACTTCATTGTATATCTGGTATTCCACCGCCGAACGTGGATTGAATACACAGTTAGAAACTCTATTTGGGTGAAGACACATCTTTATGTGTGTTTTATCGCGGTCTCACAGGGCAATACATAAATACAACAACTAGGATGAAAAGGGGTGAGAGTTTTATGATATGTTATTTAAACAAGAGGCCTAGAGGGCCTGTATTGCTAACCTGGAGAGAGTTGTATCTTATCTGAAATCATGGGAAAATTTGGACAATATCCTGTCACAATAATACTTAATCCTTAAAGGCCCAATATATGTAACTTTCGGTAAAACTTAAAGCGAAAATCAAGCCTAATAACTCATTATATTTATAGACTTAGTTAAGATTAACCGATATCAGCAATATTCACGATAACGGTACAGCAGCAGTTGAAACTCGGTATTTGTAAACACACGTTCATTTTGAACTAGCTTCTACCTTCGGCTTGTTGTTGAAGTGGGCCCCACCTGAATTATTTTCAATTCTTTTGATTTTTCTGTCAAGAGTTTCTTGTTAGTTACCGCTCAGGTTTACTTCGTTTTAGGCTTATTTTTGCATGGTTATCAACTCGATTTTTATTCCGAATTTTTTAGAATCACGAAAAATTTCCTGAAGTTACGTATATCGGGCCTTATATAAGAAAAAACAATTCATAAAAATAATAATAATTTCTCCTTTTTGGCCATGCCCCTCAGCCCTAAGGGGTGGAACCTTCATATGAAATTGAGAATGCATGACCATTATCAAGTACTTCTCCAGAAATAATGAAATGGTGATACCACAGTGATAGTTGGGAGATGTTGATAAAAAGAAATTGATCGATTAGATAAGAAGTTAATGAATACAGGAAATTATTAAATAATTTACCTTTACCAGTTACAGTTCAATATGATATATAATATATACTGCTCTAAATACTGCAAAACAGATATCTGAATAATCAAGCACATTCTATTTTTTGTCATTTGGTAAGATTACAATTTAAGGTTTACAACAATGGATATTAGACTTTACAGTCATGGCCTAGTATGCATAGTTCTGTTAGCTGACCTCTGAAGATGTTTCTGTACAGCATTACCCGTAAGTAAAACAAATATTACAACTCAGTGACATGCTGTTTTCACCGTCAGCATTCCATCATTTCTGTCAGGCTTCTTCTCCAAAATTCAACATTACTTCAGTTAAAGTAGCATTTCAGTTAATTTTAATCCAATCTTGACAGCAACATTGTGATGAAAACCATTTTGATTTTTGTGTAGGTTAATTATTACAAATAAATACTCCATAAATCATTTTAAGATCTTTTAAGAACAAGCTAATAAATCAATTTCTACTACCTGGGCCTAGAGGTTTCGACACTAATCAATAATATATGGTCCTCCAGATAATTGGACCAGAGCACACTGCCTTAAATGCATTGTCTGGGTATTACACCTGTTTATCTACTGGACGGAAAACTCTACCTCATCAATATAACTTCAAACACAACCTGATACAAATATCGCTATAAATACATGCCTTGTCAGACATAAGTGGTGGCAGTTTCCGAGGTATGTTTCCGGCGCTTCAGTTCCATGTTTTATATATACATTGAACAATACACCAAGTGTTACATTGGGTGTTGACTTATCGAGCCCGGGCCAATTGTCTCCCCATGTTACCGCAAAACTCTGACAGGATCAATATTGTACAGGTATGGCATTAGGCATGTATCAAACAATGTAAAAGTGTTTCATTCAAACAAGGAAGATTCACCTTTCAAAACGCAGTTGCCAATATTTATTTTCACTCTACCCAGCTTACTATTTATATAGACATAAGACAGTATACACTAGTCTACCTATAACAAACTTTAACATCAATATGTGTCCCTTAATTATATTTTCTTTGGAAGCCTGTAATATGATATTCTTGTTCAAATATATTACCAGTGATTCACCCTGCCATAAATCAATCCATTTCTGACGGCCAGGTAGGTACTAAAATCGGAAACAAATTATGGGAACACAACAGTTATGATACAGCAGGACTTGATAGACACTGTATACAGAAAAACCGAGCCGCAGTGGCCAAGTGATTAAGGCGTCTGACATCCTGCTACCATCTCTAGGTCTACAGGCTGCAATAGCCAAGTGATTATATTTGGTCTGACATTGATTCTGCTTCCACTAGCAAAACACTTCTGGATCTAAAAGCCGCAGTGGCCGAGTGGTTAAGGTGTGTGACATTCTGCTACCATTAGCTCTCGACCTCTGGGTCACAGTGGCCAAGTGGTTAAGGTGTATGACATTCTGCTACCACTAACCCTCCACCTCTGAGTCATGGTGGCCAAGTGGTTAAGGTGTATGACATTCTGCTACCACTAGCCCTCCACCACTGAGTCATGGTGGTCAAGTGGTTAAAGTGTGTGACATTCTGCTACCACTAGCCCTCCACCACTGAGTCATGGTGGTCAAGTGGTTAAAGTGTGTGACATTCTGCTACCACTAGCCCTCCACCACTGGGTCATGGTGGCCAAGTGGTTAAGGTGCCTGACATTCTGCTACCACTAGCCCTCCATCTCTGGGTCACAGTGGCCAAGTGGTTAAGGTATCTGACATTCTGTTACCACTAGCCCTCCATCTCTGGGTCACAGTGGCCAAGTGGTTAAGGTGTCTGATATTCTGCTACCACTAGCTCTCCATCTCTGGGTCACAGTGGCCAAGTCGTTAAGGTGTCTGGCCTCAGACCACAATAAAACTTCCGGGTCGTTGTACACGAATGTAGTGCATAAGGACATTTCAGGTGGGTTACTAAATAATTTTTCCTGAATGACCTATGACAGATATGCACAGTTTCTTTACATAGAAATGTTCAACAATATCTATTCTAGTGATTAATTTTTGTTTGACACCGATATCAAGTTTGGTTTTGCAGCAGGACACAGTGAGAGATGAGGCTTGCGCATTGATATTTTGATATTTTTTGTATTTTCCCCTGTAAATGAAGGGTGGTGACATTCAAATAAAAATATCTTTCTAAAATGCCGGTCATGAGGTACTTTCCAGCTCACTGTAGGTTCAGTTTGAATAGAACTACAACATCAAATAAGAACCAGGACCCGGGCAAATTTTTTAAATATTTTAATTTTTGATTTTCTTTGGTAGTAACATATAGTACAAACAATTGTGGTCTGAGGCCGTCTGACACTCTGCTATCACTAGCTCTCCACTACTGGGTCGCTGTGGCCGAGTGGTTAAGGTGCCTGACATTCTGCTACCACTAGCTCTCCATTTCTGGGTCATGGTGGCCAAGTGGTTAAGGTGTATGACATTCTGCTACCACTAGCCCTCTATCTTTGGGTCCTGCTGGTCGAGTGGTTAAGGTGTCTGACATTCTTCTACCACTAGCGATCCACCTCTGGGCCATGGTGGCCAAGTGGTTACAATGTCTGACATTCGGCTACCACTAGCCTTTATATAATTGTTAATTTCCATGAGCATGATTCAGATACAAGATGCTAAACAGTAAGCATCGATAATGATAAGCAAAGATAATGATAATGATAAGCAAATCATTTTCATACATTGTACTCTGCCATGCACATTCACCAATTGGCATTTTACTTTCCCGTCAGTAATTATAATGCCATATTACACTCTTAGCCAAAAGATGATATCAGGTCACTTCAAGTACTAATGAATGGATCTGTCCTGGTTACCTTCAGTTTTCAATAATTAACAACGTCTGTTTGCAGGTCATGTACGACAGCTACTAGGTCACAGTACACTGTATGTTGTATGGTACCAATAGCCTAATACATATTCTGTATGTATTATGTTCGTCAGAAGATCTAGAACGTACAGACATAACATGTAAATTTGTTTCTGCTGAGTTTTGTTAAATGCATAAATATGGAAAAATGGCATGCCCACAGGGAACCATGAAGCAATATCTCGTTACAATCAGGAAAATTAACTGAGAAATATTGTAAATGCATGCATACTGAAAAGAACAAATGCAGAAAGACTTTTGACCCATGAGTGTACCTGTGGCAGGTGTTTTTTGTGTGCATGGTAAATAATATAGTGGGTCAAATTTTTAATACTTTCAAGCCAAAGGGTTCCTATCTTTTACCTCAGTGCCTCAATGTGTTTACTATAACAATCTAAAATTACTTTTTACCTTATTAAGTCTCATTAATTAGCTAAAAAATTAATAACATGAAAATCAACATATATAGTTCAAACAAATTCACATTATTTATTGCCTATAAGGCTGATTAAAAGCATTTATATGAACCTGAATGGCAGATATGAAATATTTTTAACGTTTTAGCGGAGAATATTTTACAATCGACAGAAATGACACAGCCCTGAACTACTGAATCCTAGCTAACTCTACATCACACAATATCAAACGTCTGCAAAACAGGAAGTCTGTGTTGTTCCATGTTACCAATTACCCAGGTTCCCCATTTAATGGTGAAATAAACAGGAAATGTAGCCAGAAATGATCTCCAGCCAAGATTTAATATCACAGGTATTTCCTGTTTAATGTCTGGCCTTGGGATAAATCACAGGAACAACAAGTTTCCAGTCCTGTCTGTATGCGACCCACATTTATCTCATCAATGTTCGTGCTACATTACCGGTTATTATATTAATATTGATAAATTCACAGCAAGTTTATGGAAATTGCTTATAGATTTGTCAACATCCTCCTTCCCGAAATTGTATTAACAAAACTGTCATGACATTTCCTGACCAAGGATATTTTTTTCAAACATATTTTCAATAATAAACTTTTAACTGATATGAAGCAAACTTGTTCTAGCTAATAAAAAAACAAAACCATGGGGGATCCAATTGACACCCACCGTTGTTTGATCTTTATCAATTCTTCAAAAGTTGCAGTCTGCGACTTAAATAATAGCCACTAGTCATATGCCTATGACTAGTAAATTTTGGTTCGGAATAGTGGAAAGTCCTTGAATTTTAATATACATTTGCTATGATAAACACTGAACTTTTCATTATTTGGACTAGAGCCTGAAAAATGTTAATGTCACATACTGTAGTTGGATATTAAATTTCCTTCTTTGTTTGCTCTTCTTTTCTTTTACTTGTCCTTAATTATACAAAATTTGAAGAATTCCTTTTAAGAATTAGCAATAATCATGATAATAGTCTTGAACTGCCCAATCAAAGATCGTCGATTAATTACCAGCTACTTTGTTTTTCTGATCAGCCCCAAAATGAAAAGGACACAACTATAAGGACCAAGGTGAACCTACAAATGACATACAAGGATTAAACTGTTTGATGTGAAAAGTTAGTTTAACAAGTTAATCCTAGAATATTTATTAATTATGTCAATTATTGTCCATGACGACTTGGATTCGGTTTGATTTGATCAATTACTTCCATTTAAAAACTTCAATGAGAATAATAAACATGATAAATGAAGATGTCTGCTGTGAGGAATCTTATGCTTAATGAATATAAGAAATTATTCCAGATCATTTCAAATCAATAAAAGTTAATACAAACTTATACAAGCATGTAGGTAAACTACTTGACTCTATAGAGCTTGTGTTGAAGTCTGAATGATAAGATGTTTGGTCTACAGACATAGGAGATATACATGCTTATCTTTGTATATGATATTGATTTTGAACAAGGTCTCAATTTGAAATGATTTAATTTGATTTTTTTTTAAAGTAAATAATGTCTTTATCTAGTAGGAAGTCAATGGAAATCTTTATTTATTCATATGCTGTCACTCCGACTGACTCCCGTATTGTTCATTATTGTTAATACAGATTACATAATCAACGCAGCTTAAAGGAGACTTTGGATATAAAACATATGGTTTATTTCATGTTCGCAAATATCATGAGTCAGTATAAACATGAGTCACATGCTGGTAATATATTTTAGCATTTCATACACACATTCATCTTATACTTATATACCTGTACAACACTTAGTGTGTATACGTATTGTCCCTTTATTTACTATGAATGTACCTGTATTGCACTCATGAATCTGTGAATGTGTTCCTTCATATAATGGTTTAAAGATATGACACATCTACTCAATGGTAGTTAATTGACCAAGAAAACATTTACTTGTACAAATATATAATGGTTCATCTACTCATTAATAGTTAATGGGAACAACCATGAAAATATTCCCAAGGTACAAACACATAATAGATGTGTTACTACTTCAACACTTTTAGTTTTCAGTCAATTGTTGTAATTGGGGCTAATGGTTTTCAATAAGGGATGTTGGACTGTAAGATGGAGGAGGGGTGGGGGGGGGGGGGGCTATTTCAATGAGGGATGTTGGAGTCGAAGATGGAGGGGGAGGGGAGCTATTTCAATGAGAGATGTTGGAGTCGAAGACAAAGGGGGGGAGCTATTTCAATGAGGGATGTTGGAGTCGAAGATGGAGGGGGAGGGGGGCTATTTCAATGAGGAATGTTGGAGTCAAAGATGGAGGGGGAAGGGGAGCTATTTCATTGAGAGATGTTGGAGTCAAAGACAAAGGGGGGGAGCTATTTCAATGAGGGATGTTGGAGTCGAAGATGGAGGGGGAAGGGGAGCTATTTCATTGAGAGATGTTGGAGTCGAAGACAAAGGGGGGGAGCTATTTCAATGAGGGATGTTGGAATCGAAGATAGAGGAGGGGAGGAAAAGCTCATATTGGTTCTCAATCGCGGCTTAGTATGCAGCTTCTAACAGCTAATGGTCCCTAAATCTTAAAGTGAACTGAAATTTTGAAATTAACTTCTGAAAAACACCATCAGAAATAGTTAAATTATACCCGACAGAGTTAATTGTATTCAGCTATTATACTGTACATTTCAGCTATACATTGATAAAACAGTATAGTTACCTTGCTTGTCAGCTGATGTCAGGGAACTGACGGAGGAGCTCGGCTTCATGCCCTGCATCATGCTCCTCTCGAGCCCCGCCTTCGGTTGTCTTATCATCCAATCAAATTAAGAAAGTCACTTTCAAATTATAATCCAACAATAGTTTGTACGTAAAATCCTCTTTATCCATGGCAACAAACACCGTTCTGAATCTAAGCCATACCCGATTGTCTACGATGAGTCTGGAAGATAACTGAAATGAAAGAAAGTCGATCAAAACATTGAGTTCATTTAAGAGCTGGTTGCTAATTCCTTTTTTGTAACCTTATAAGTGTATAAGCTTTAAAGGCCCAATATACGTAACTTCAGGGAAATTTTCGTGATTCTGAAAAATTCTGAAAAAAAATCAAGTTGATAGCCATGCAAAAATAAGCCTAAAACGAAGTAAACCTGAGCGGTAACTAACAAGAAACTCTTGACAAAAAAATCCAAAGAATTGAAAATAATTCAGGTGGGGCCCACTTCAATAACAAACCGTAGGCAGAAGACGGTTCGAAATGAACGCGTGTTTACAAATAGCGTGTTTCAAATGCTGCTGTACTGGTAACTGCGAAAGAATCCATCTTGAATATTGCTGATATCGGTTAATCTGAACTAAATCTATAAACATAATAAGTTATTAGGCTTGATTTTCGCTTGAAGTTTTGCCGAAAGTTACGTATATTGGGCCTTTAAGTTCTGTTAAAAGTTAAAAAAAAAAATTTCTTTTAAAAATCCATTACCATTAGATTAATAATTATACAATATGTACATTACAATATATACATAAATGTAGTATAGAATAAATTTATATTTTATCAGTAAACAACTTTTAGAAATATCTTCTTTGCAAACATTTTAGATTTTATGTCAGAGTACCTTAAGGAAAAGTTAGATTTATAAATATTTGCAAGTGACCAAATCTACACAATAAAACTTTCCATTTACCTGATCACTTTGGATCTTATTAGCTATATATACATGTACAGTTCACCATTGAGTCTAGAATTAAATTTTGGCAGAGCACCAAGGAACATTCCATACACCACAGGGCAGTCCCTCTAATACAACAAATACACTTCCAAATTTGTCTACAGTTAATCTAACCCGTAAATCTATATTATACAATTATCGTCAACCTGTCACTCGTACAGGTAAATGTGTATAGACCCCAAAACACATTCAGCGCTAATGCTTTCTTTGTCCACACCCTAAGAGAACTTTCTTTTGACATATAATATGATTACAATTAATATACCACATGCAGTATATATATTTCGGGTCCTCAGGATTTCTCTCAGCTATTTATTTTACCAAAGGTATTTCACCATCTACATTAAACAGTTACTGTAAAAAGTACTTGTGAAATATGAGCACTTATTTTTAAGGATATTAAAATCCAAAAGTGGGAGGGTGTGCAAATTACACTGATATAGATCGATGTGTGTGAAGTTTTTTCCAATGAAAGAATAAGATAGAAATAATATTCAATCAAAACAGTGTACATTTTATTCAGTGCGTAGATTTTCAGTTTCAAAACTGCAGAATAAGTGGCTGTGGTGTCTTTCTTTACAGCAAGCATTACCTGGTATTTAAACAATGAATGTTTTAACAAATGGTAAAACACACATAATAGCTATACTGTAGCTGACAAACTTCTTTAAATTCGGTAACATCATTTGCGAAAATGTTCATTATACCTATATTTAATTTTCAAATCATTGTGCTTTATTTTGATATTTTGAACAGCAAATCAAGAGTAGACAACAAGAAACTGATGATGTCACAATAGACATCGATGACATCACAATAACAAATGTTGTCACAGTCTTCTAAAATTTGCCTTCACAATGCAAACATAGAGAGATAATGTAAATCTTGACTTTTAACTATCGCTAGTACAGAATTAACATAATTTACTGTCCAGAAAGTCTACTAGATAATAGCAGCTGGTGGCAAAATTGCAGTGAAAACTTGTTAAAATTTGTGTTTGGGGCTTTAACCTTGAAAAGGGCTGATATCTTTTATCCATAGATTCATTACGGTTGAAGGGCTATATTGAACAGTTCATCTGATGCTGATGGTGGGATATATAATAAAAGCAAAGTGAGCAGGGACTCACATAGACATACCCCCACCCCAACAAAGCGGTCAAGTGTGACATTTGACCTTTAATATTGACCGATGACCACCAAAATCTAATAAGGTGTAGAACTTCATATTGTGATAGTATATTGGTGTGAACATAAACCAAATTTATCCAGGGGTTCATCAGATATCTTGTACACAAGCTTTTTATTTCCAAAGTGGTCAATGGTGACCCTTGACCTTTAACATTGACCGATGACCACCAAACTCTAATCAGATGTAGACCTTTACCATATGATGCTAAAGTGTGAATTAATATGAACTATTAAATATTGGACCAGGTGTTCATGAGATATCTTGTACACTAGGTCCAGATGCAGGGACGCACAGACAGAGTGATTACTATATTACCTCCCTTACCTAAGTGGGCGGTTACCTCCCTTTACCTAAGTAGGGGGTATAATGAAACAGATTAATTTATCTCAGGATAATTCCTTGATATTTGATTAATTTTTCTCTATTTTTCTTTGAATTTTTTGAACATTTACACATATCGACAAGAATTAAACTATTTATATGTATTTTCTACCTAGTAATTAGGTACCGGTAATATATCAAATAAATACATCCAGTATAAAATCAAATGTATAAAATTATGTGTTTTGCTGTAATAAATTCTTTTATCCAATTAAGAACAAATATAATGTAATAATAAAACTGCTGATCAATTAGTATACAACTATGGTTTTCGTCTTTATTTAAATATTATCAAAACAATTTAGATAAAACAAAACTTTACAGTGTCATGCAGTTAGTGTATATATATATATATATATATGTAGATGTCAACTCTGACGTATGTTGAACGAACTTTTATTTGTCCGTTAAGAATGGAAATCCTCCTTTCAATCCTTACTTTTCACTTATTACTTGCACTGTAACCCATCTGCCCCGATGTCTGTATGTGTCTGATATTTAATACTACACTTGAAATGTCATGCAGCTGCATGAGTTTCTCATCATTTTAAAATCAATATCATTGAAAATCGAATGTATCAAGGAAGTAGCTATGTGGGGGGAGGGAAGGGTATGGTGTTGATTGGAATTAATGTTGATTTAAACACATGAACCTTTAACAAAAATAGAAAAGAATAGGTAGTTTGCCAAAACGTGTTGCCAGATAAATATGTACAGAATATTGCCACTTCAGCAGTGACATTCTGGTGGTGTTCTGGCACACATTTTATATCACAAGCATTTCACAGGAATCAGAAGTCATGTACCGCAGATAAAACATTCTGGTGATCTTGTCACTTCTCATGTCAGCAGAATTTTGCTAGCATATATATCTCCAGTAGTGCAATTATAGATAGATCTATTGTAACCTGACTGGTTAAGTTAAATTAATTGAAACACAGACTTAGATATAGCAGCTAATCTAATTCTGTGGTTTGAAATATATAAATGTTGTATTACTCCTATATACAACCTAATTAAACAATTTTGTTATTTGTAATACATTTATAACCCATTTTCAAAAATTTATCAGTTAAAATTGAACAATCATTCATTTCAACCATCTCATAAATTTCATTCTTAATCAACATTTTTATGGAAAATTCTTCTATCGGAACCAGTATTAATATACAGTCAGTTAAAATATACACAGGTAGTTTGCGACCTTATGCTCCACCAGGAGCGAAGAGGATAGGTAGTTTGTAATATCACAATATTGAAGGTCTAAGATTCAAATTAGTTGGGACGATACATGCAACAAAAATAGGCTTTACGAACTATAGTGTACCATATTTGGAATTATTTTATATACAGGCTGAGATTAATATGTACAAAATGTAGTACAGATATACAGTGTAAGTCAAAAAGTATGCTGCTGCAGGAATTTGAACGACATATATATTTACGTGTACTTTCGCAGAAAACGTACTTGTTTATTGGCAACTTAAACGAAAAGATGTAAATCCCGATACAACACACGATTCCTTAGGTAGAAGTATAAAACTTGACCTGCTGACAGATGTCCATGATCTTATAAACCTATAAAGGACACATAAACAGTCCGTTATTTCTTTCAATTCACATGACACTGCAATGACGGTGATGTTTAACATTAAATGCGTAAACATGTTACCTAAATCGCCACCAACAACTCACCTGTGACTGTTCTTTATGCCAATTAATGGTATGCGATGACAGCTACTTCCAAACAGGTGCCCGTTTCAGACGTACGCCATATTTGTTGGTATCACGTGATCAAATCAAGTTTGCACTTGACAACTTAGACGCTTTCACATAGCAACAATACAACAGGACATATACTTTCCACCATGTAGATCTTTATTTGAAGTCGGTGTTACGTACCCTGTTACGATGTTTCTAAATGTGTATTTAACAGTAAACAAGACAATTAGCTACCTGACCTTGTAAGATATAGTTTAGACATAATTTACCTACATGTACATTACTACACCTGTACAGGTATATATAGATTACAATACACTAGAAAACATACCACACTATGATACATGTATCTAAGTCAGTGGATTATGACGTGTGCATGGACCTCTAAATAAGTACTTACATTGTATACTCTAAAATAAAAATGTATATCTCACGACATAGCTTCGTTCAGTCCATATTTTTTTTTACAATTTTATTTATAAACAAAACTGGATGTCCATAATTCGATTTTTAGATATCAATAAATGATTTTTGGATATTCAAATTTTGAATTTTGGATGCCAAAGCTAAATTATGGATAGCAATAATTCGAATATTGGATATAACAAATTGTGTATATAAATAGTAAATTAGCGCTCAATAATTTTTTTTTTCATTTGCAGTCTTTTAGTATGATTAACGTGAAAGGTAACCCGGGGCCGGTAATCTTACCCGGGCGCCTGTAGAAAAAGAATCTGCAATCTATCTCTATTTTCATTCAATGATATCATAAAGAGACCAACCGTAAACAAATTAACCCCTCAATTTTGAGGGGTAATGAATTCATAAAAACCGGGGAAAAGTCACTTGAAAGGATTCTAGATGCTATTCTGATATCCCATTTAATTTATTATAGCCCGAGTTTCCCCTCCAACAGACTTGGACATTCTGACAGATTACACTATAGGCATATATATCTGTGAGAAAGTCCGAGGTCTAGATGCAGTGCCAGCGCAAACTCGGGCTACATTTAATTACAGCTGAGGGAGATTTCTCCCCTAAAAGCAGATTTAAAAAAAAAATGACCAAAAAGTTTGAAAGAGAAATAGAATTTGTACAGGTTATTCACCATCAGATAAGTTATGATGTAGAGCTCAGCATGGATTTCCTATCATGAAAATATATTTTCTCCTGTAAGGAAATCGATGCATGCATAACCATGTGCAATGGAGGTGAGCGATATCTTTACTATAAACTAAACTAAAGCTCATGTGCTAAACTTAATCTGCATATATTTCATTTCCAGAACTACTTGTACTTGTTTTTCGTGCGCTGATGATAAACTACTCATGAGTTTCTCACGTGCAAAGGTAAGATTTTAGATCACCTGAAATTAGATTGTGTCCGTTGTCGTTTGTGTGTTGTGGCCTAATGACGCGAAGACAGACACCTCTCTACGACAAAACGTCGACCGTTATACCTAGTACGTATTTTAGCGGTTATATTATTTTAGCTATTTTCGCGCGCAAATAATTCTGCTGAATAATGATTGTGCTAATTATCGTTTCTGTGTTGTGAGCTCGCCATTCAGCATTGCGCTAACATATCGTTTGTGTGTTGTGAGCTCGCCATTCAGCATTGCGCTAACATATCGTTTGTGTGTTGTGAGCTCGCCATTCAGCATTGCGCTAACATATCGTTTGTGTGTTGTGAGCTCGCCATTCAGCATTGCGCTAACATATCGTTTGTGTGTTGTGAGCTCGCCATTCAGCATTGCGCTAACATATCGTTTGTGTGTTGTGAGCTCGCCATTCAGCATTGCGCTAACATATCGTTTGTGTGTTGTGAGCTCGCCATTCAGCATTGCGCTAACATATCGTTTGTGTGTTGTGGGCTCGCCATTCAGCATTGCGCTAACATATCGTTTGTGTGTTGTGGGCTCGCCATTCAGCATTGCGCTAACATATCGTTTGTGTGTTGTGAGCTCGCCATTCAGCATTGCGCTAACATATCGTTTGTGTGTTGTGAGCTCGCCATTCAGCATTGGGCTAACATATCGTTTGTGTGTTGTGAGCTCGCCATTCAGCATTGCGCTAACATATTTACATTCCGTTATGTGATCATATCCGAGTGGAAAAAGTACGTTTACAGTTACTCTGTATATAACTTTGTCAAAATGGTTATAAGTTAGTTAAATATGTACATATATATACATGTTCATGGTACTTTATTTATGTCTACGCTAATATAATGATTAAGGTAATCATTCAATGTGTTAGTTGCACTTTCCTTACACAATATATATGAATGTGTGTGACATGTAAGTATCTATTCATTATTCATTTTTGCTATGATATTGCTTTGTCTTTATGTATATTAAATGGATTGTAATCTTCACCTGGAGGAAATAAAGACAATACTAAAAGAAAGACAGAAACCTTTCTTTGACAAAATGTCAATCCTTATACCTAGCTTTCGTGTATGTCTTGTTAATGCACGGGAATGTCCAGTGCCGTTCGAAAGATTGTTAATTTTTCTTTTCAAGATGATCTCGTTTTCCTCTACAAATACACACCATTCCAGGTTGTCAAAGTCATACATTTGTAAGATCTGTCCTTTAACACTATAGTGCGTACCATTCTCACAAAGTGGAGGGGGTGATGATAAGGCACAAATGCACGAAAGGAAGCGATCATTCTCGGTATCCAGTAGGAAAGCTCACCTTCGCTTTATCAAGGGGTAACGCTCACCACGCTTTATCCAGGGGTTACGCTCACCACACTTTATCCAGGGGTTACGCTCACCACACTTTATCAAGGGGTAACGCTCACCACGCTTTATCCAGGGGTTACGCTCACCACACTTTATCCAGGGGTTACGCTCACCACACTTTATCAAGGGGTTACGCTCACCACACTTTATCAAGGGGTAACGCTCACCACGCTTTATCCAGGGGTTACGCTCACCACACTTTATCCAGGGGTTACGCTCACCACACTTTATCAAGGGGTTACGCTCACCTTCCCTTTATCAAGGGGTTACGCTCACCTTCCCTTTATCAAGGGGTTACGTTCACCTTCATTTTATCAAGGGGTTACGCTCACCACGCTTTATCCAGGGGTTACGCTCACCTTCACTTTATCCAGGGGTTACGTTCACCTTCATTTTATCCAGGGGTTACGCTCACCTTCACTTTATCCAGGGGTTACGCTCACCTTCACTTTATCAAGGGGTTACGCTCACCACGCTTTATCCAGGGCTTACGCTCACCACGCTTTATCAAGGGGTTACGCTCACCTTCACTTTATCCAGGAGTTACGCTCACCTTCACTTTATCCAGGGGTTACGCTCACCTTCACTTTATCCAGGGGTTACGCTCACCTTCACTTTATCCAGGGGTTACGCTCACCTTCACTTTATCCAGGGGTTACGCTCACCTTCACTTTATCCAGGGGTTACGCTCACCTTCACTTTATCCAGGGGTTACGCTCACCTTCACTTTATCAAGGGGTTACGCTCACCTTCACTTTATCCAGGGGTTACGCTCACCTTCACTTTATCAAGGGGTTATGTTCACCTTCCCTTTATCAAGGGGTAACGCTCACCACGCTTTATCAAGGGGTTACGCTCACCTTCACTTTATCCGGTGGTTACGTTCACCTTCACTTTATCCAGGGGTTACGCTCACCTTCACTTTATCCGGTGGTTACGTTCACCTTCACTTTATCCAGGGGTTACGTTCACCTTCACTTTATCCAGGGGTTACGTTCACCTTCACTTTATCCAGGGGTTACGCTCACCTTCACTTTATCCAGGGGTTACGCTCACCTACTTTTATCCAATGGTTACGCTCACTTACGCTCTACAGCTACAACGCAAAGGGAAGCATAACCCAAGATATCGAGGATGAAAAGCAATCGTCAGTTCGAGAACATATTTGTCATTGTAGTCAACTCAATGGTCGACACTTAATTTTTCTTCTCCTAATTGGCCTCCAGGATATATACCCATGTTGTATACGCGAATTTCATCCCGATGCATTGGAGTTCCCTTTGACCTTGGGGTTAAGGCCTCAGCCACCTAATGGCACTCTATTACACCATATCTGAAAGTGATTCAAGTACTGGTATACTGCAAGTTTCAAACGTTTAACAGTACAGCTAATGGCTGCAGCCAGTATCAGTAATGTGACCTTTGACCCCATGACCTTTAAAGTTTGTTTCTATTGAAGCTTTAATGAACGCCTACAGCATTCCAACATGTACCTTTATTCAAAATATATATCCAAAGGGGCTAGACACAGACCTACGTCACTATGGAATGATTGTCAGATAATTATTTTATCTCTCTCGAAGCTAACCCCTCCCACTACTATGTACCTGTCACGTGTATAAAGTAGTGGAAGCGGTTATATTCGAGAGCCTAGCCCCTGTATTATATCTATGGTTTCCCCCCCCCCCCCCCGAGACCATTAGCCATTTCAGTAATGTACAATATACAGATCTCTGCTGGATAAGATCATTTTTACACCCCCGTGATCAGCTTGTTATACTAAATGGAGTTAAGTCTGAGATGGCACCTAAAGAATAAGAAAAGGGCCATAACTTTGGTAAATATGGAAGCAACATAATGGCGTTTTGGGAGGCACAAGTTCATCTGTGGTTTAACAATTTGTGTAATCATCAAAAGCCACCAATAAAGAAGGAGGTGGAGATAGTTTTGTCATCAGACAGATTCCAGTATAGCCAACTTCTTTACGGGGTATAATGGCCACGAAAACCTTCCATGTAGTTTATGTTTGGATGGCAGCAACGCCTTCCACACACGAAGTAGAATCCTCATCGGTTATGATTTTGCTGTTGAGAAATCCCCAATCATTTTACCTCTATCCTGGTATAATTTCTAATGACTCAACAGTGTACTTTCATGGTTTATGTCCGGTAACTCATTTATATCCAAGGTGTATCTTGTTTGCTCACAGCGACTCAGCGGTGTATCTCATTAGTCCTGATTACCGGTATTGTATGGCGACTCCATGGTTTATCTAGGTTAATCTATATCGACCCAACGTCTAACACATTTGACCTGTGGTCCTGGAAAGTAGGTCAAGGTCATTTGATATATTTTACAGCACCTGGGCTTCAAGAGATATGGGTCATTCATAAAACTTGACGCATTGATTCTTCAAAAAGTAACCCAAGATTGTAGCCTACGACCTGTAGGAGGTGTTTTACAAATTTGATTTGTCCCATTTCAGAAAGCCTGGATATGCGACAGGACATAAGCTGCATAAAGCTACATCCACTTACTCTGAAGGTGGAATCAGTATATCAAAATGTTTCTTCTTGAATAAACCAGAATTACAAATAAAATAAACTTTATTTTATTTGAGCTGTCCTTCCAACCACAGTTGCTCGAGTTTCTGTCAGTAAATAATAATATATGTGTGAAATGAGCCTCCCATACATTCTGTAATGGACCGCGGCTCCATATATATAAACATTTTTTTTTTATATACTGACAGAAACTCAAGCAATTGTGTTCCAACAAGAAACTAGAAATTTATTCTTGTGAACAAAAACACATGTCTTCTCTTTAAAACTGATGGCCCAGTCAAGACTATACTTAATCATTAAAGGAGCTGCCTCCTGTTAAATTATCAAATACATCCATGAACGAGTTCTAATAGTAGTGGTTATGGGGCCATTTCTGCAGACATCAAACTGACCCTTAGCTTTTTATTCCGCAAGTGGTCAATAGTGCATTTTACTTTCAGCCTTGACCGATGACCACCAAAATCTAATATTGATAGTGTGATGCTGTGGTGTGAATATGAACTAAATCTGACTTGAGTTTCTTTGACCTTTCACCTTTGAGTCAAGGTCAATGACATCACAGCAGTTACTCCAACATTGTTAGAGGTTTAACACGGCGAGATATTTTTTGATAGGTGCCGTGTCGCAGTCGGCAAAATCATATCCGATAATAAAAAGGCTGACCAGCGGCCTCTTATGTTATAGGAGTACACGGCAGTGTACTGCACATTGGCTTTGGAAGATGCAGGTATACTGCTTGTTTCATCAAGATTTCTTCAATGGTTTAGAAGTTACGGCCCAAACAAGAATTATCGGGAGACCCTGAAGAACCAGAGTAAGAATCACCAGGGCTTATACAATATGTTTCCCTTCACTTAAAGGTGAGAAATAATAAACAAGTCAAAACAATGGTTTACCGCAACTTTAATGATCGAAGGACACAATTATGTGATCATCGAAAAAAAAAATTGACTGTTCTTGATCATTTCTAAAATTTTCAAAGTCAACAACTTATCGGGAGACCCTGAAGAAGTCAACAACTTATCGGGAGACCCTGAAGAACCAGAGTAAGAATCACCAGGGCTTATACAATATGTTTCCCTTCACTTAAAGGTGAGAAATAATAAACAAGTCAAAACAATGGTTTACCGCAACTTTAATGATCGAAGGACACAATTATGTGATCATCGAAAAAAAAAATTGACTGTTCTTGATCATTTCTAAAATTTTCAAAGTCAACAACTTTGAAATTACTGAGTCATCATGTATATAAACTTGGTTTTTAGAAACTGAAGAGTGAATTAGTGACATTATTGACAAAATGACTATAATCTGAACACGAGATGAGGCTTATGGTAAAGACAAAGATTGAATTCAACGACATGAACACATCATTTCCTTATCCGCTCGTCCCTTCTCTGAACTAGAGTTCCCACCAATAAATACACCTATGTACATGATGGAAGATCAGCCTTCCAAAACTCTTTTATAAATAACTGCTCGTTACAGGGACACGTTTTCATAATTTCATAGAAATCCTGTCCCCAAGATTTAATTGATGTTTATAACAACTGCCAGGTCCATGCATGTGTATTCACTGAATTCACATTCAGTAAAACAGTATTCACCAGAACAAGTATATAACTGCTGAAGTGTACTGACAACTCGTAAAACATCATGGTACAGAGAAAATTATTTCAATGAATGGTATGCTGTGGACTTGTTTAAAAGATAAAAGTGTGTGGAACAAATTGATCTATAGATTACTAGTGTCCATGAAACCGATGAAATTCCTGGTGGGGGACTATAAAGAAATTCCCCACAACATTAATGACTTCATAGTATATATTATGTCAAGTTGACGCTGATAAACACATGCTTGGAAAGTTCACTGGCATTGTGATTAATATGAGAATGGACTGATAAGAAACATGGTTGACTGGAGTTCCAGTCATGATTAATGTCGCACACGACATATACTAGCACACACTTGAACTCTCTCTGATACACGTTCACATACAATATTTAGAAATTCCCAAACTCTCATGGCGTTCTACCGGTTGTATTAGGGTAGCTCAATCTCTAACTATAGTGAAATCTGCAGCACAAACAACCAGCTAATAGCTGTAGACAGGCCACATAGCTATAGCTGCATCATAAGCAAACACATCTGCCATTTATTGACACAGACAGCTGGGACCTGCATCTTAAGTTAAGGTCAAGGACATCAAACACTGCACATTTTTCGTGGATCAAACATTACACATCAATGACCGTTGCTAACGGCAATGTTTGGCCTGTCTACTGTGTACTCAGGCTGTGGTTGGTCCATGTTTGTGACTAGTCAATGGTCACAATTGGTCAGTGTTCACGATTGGTTGATGTTCACGATTGGTCAATGTTCCATCTTAGTGGCGCTCGGTGTATCCTCCTTGGTCTCAACTGGCTGTTCCGGTTTACTTGGGGGTGTCACAGATTCTACAATATAACAACGGCTTTCGTCAGTAACTAAAGCGGTTTTCATGTACAAGTAAGGCTACCAGTAATACTTCTATTCATCTCATCACTACATAATCATGGTATACAGAAAACAAACATGACTTTATGGCATTAATTTGTTGTAGCCAATAATTATCAGGACAGGAAAACAAAAGATGGCACCAGTGAAGACCGGATCAAGGTTGAAAAAGCTCTGACTTTCCCTGGCAAAGAATATCCACACTTTTACCTTTGTGAGATTTTCTTATCTCACCCTTTGGTTGGGACAAGCTACACATTCTTTTTTTTGCACATTCTGAAAAAATGTATGACGTCACGGCAACAATACAATGACTCACATCAACATTTCAACCACATCACATCAACATTGTCTTGCATTGATGTAACGGCAATATTAGAATATTATATATATAGGATATTTAACAGGGTAAGAGAAAAATAATCATTCATCGGGTCGAGATTCCCCTGTTTCACACCAAAGGGGATGAAAGATTCTTTTAATCTCATCTAAATTCTAGGTAGTGTGATGGAGAAAAGAAATCCTCATAAAATTTATCCTGCAGTTTGTTTGGTTCAAACAAATGTGTTGACACTGAAGTTTGTACCTATCATTTCTGCCTTTACTCCTCATCTTGGATATCATGATACAATTTGGTGTGCGTTTTTATATACACCTTTATCAACTTTACAAATACTGATAACTTGCAAATGAAATAAGTTTGTTCCAGTTGTAAACATTGCCAACTACAGTGCAGATCTATGACATTCTCCAACGTCACATGTGCATTCCCATTTTGCCTGGTAAAGATGAATATAATCTATCACCCATGTATGATGTAGACTAAGAAATCTCAACCCAAGGGAAAGATTAATGAATTTTATCACGAGGTTTTGCTGTAGTGCTAAATCACATAAATTTTATACTGAAGGTTGAGATTTCTCTGTCTATCTTATACAGAAGTGATTGATTTTTTTTTACCACAATTTCGTAACACAAAATAAGATTGTAACGTGAAGTCAGTGCATTGCAATGGCAAATGCAATGTTTGATGAAATTGGCGATGTTACTCTGGTTACACTGCATAAAGTGAAGCCGTGATAGTGACATTTTAGAATAAAAGCACATGTGAGCTGTCTTTTCCCTACCCTGGTAAAACAAGGGTTTATCATTTCCCCCAGCAAAAATGGTAATGAACCAATGAAACTTGGGGAAAAAAACCTGTCTTGATCCACCTAGGCAAAAGACGTTCACATGCGCTATTAACCTAAAACTTCACCAGTCACTACTACATCATCAATAACACAGTAAAACTATTTTAATGTCACCACTTTTGTCACACATTGCATCTAGATCTACTATTTATGATGGTGCAATGTACTGGGTTCACCATTTCAGCTTATTTTATGGTAGGAAAGTGTGAGAGAAATGCTATCAATTACACCTGTATGATACAGACAGGGGAATCCTAACCCTCGGGATAGATTTAGGAAGTTCAGCACAACGCTTTAGTTGAGATCTTTTTACACCAGATAGAGGTGATAGATTCCAATGTTCTCACATCACTGAATATGAGGAGCTTAACAATTTTTATGTCACTTTATATTTATATTTAACTATAAACACATACCCTTCCTTTTTATGTCACTTTTATTTTTGTATTTTACTAAAACACTTACCCTTCTTTTCAGCTGGCTCTGTCTTCTCTTCACTGGAAAGGATATAAATTGCTTTCAGTTTTAAAGTAGCAAATTTTATATGTTAACAAATATGAATGCTCAAGTATGCAATTTTTTTATATAAATCATATTCATATTTTCAATGTTGTTCTGAACATTCTCTCTTACTTCTATACTAGTATATATATTAGTCACAACTCACATCTTTTCAGTTACGGCCTTTGCAGGTTCCTCTTTGTTCTCAGCAGGGGAATCTTTTTTAGGCTCCTTGGCATCTGAATAATATTCACGAAGATTTAGAATTAATGCTCAAAGTTAATATATAACATACAACTTTAGGATAGAAACCCTTGTATATGTTCAGTAAAACCTCATTAAATATCCAACTTCATAATAAGTTATTCCTAAACTTAAGAATTCAATGAAAGAGAAATTGTCACATTGTCTTTAAAATCAAAATATTAAATCTTCAAGAGTAACTACATGTTACTACATGTCTTTTTTTTTTTTTTTTTTTTGCAAAACCCAAGATGATAATTTAGTAATGTGCCCAAGTTTTAATTCAATTTTATAACGTTGAAAATTGCTTTTTAATGTAAAATGGTGCCAGCCTTGGCAGCTTTGCATGCCATCGCCAATGCAAGAGAATCTATAACTGGGTTTCAGTTTCCTCCACCATCGTCAAAAGGGAGACAACAACCCACTATTATATTCAACCTAGCCAAATGTAAGAACTATACAGCACCATAACATGAAACTGGTGATCACTATGGGCTATGAAAGCTCCAATAAGAAGCAGGAAGAAATCTGTGCTGAGAAGTTTTTAATGGAAAATAATTCACAGGTTGACATATTAAAAACAGCAATAGACAAAACTAAATCACACCCATACAATAAATAACCTAAAACCTGAACACTACAGACATTCTACAATAAATAACCTAACACCTGAACACTTCAGACATTGTGGGAGTTCTAAAGCTCAACCATACACTAAATAACATAAAACCTGAACACTACAGATATTGTGGTACACTATTCTCGCTACCTTTCTCTCCCTCCTTCTTCTCATCGTCGGTGCGAGGGCGCTTGATCTTGGGTTTATAGTTCTGTCTGTCACGCTTCCCTCCTTCGCCCTCATCTTCACTGTCAGAAAACTCCTCGTCACAAGCGATTCTCTTGTCGTTGGCTCTAATGGAGACTCGAGTGTCAGGATTTTCTTTGTCTTCATCGTCGCTTTCATCATTAAGAGCATCTTCAGGGATGGCTGTTAGAGAATTAACATATCAGTTTAAAATGAACTCAGTTAAATGCATGTGTTGATAAAGGATTCCTCAAACAGCACAATCATTATATAATAATAATAATTTGAGGTTTTTATATACCACTTTATCACAACCTGAAGGTTGCCTCAAAGCAGTTCACAAATAATTATCCATGGTTATAGGGCCTTAGCAACAAGCCAATATCGTTCTCAACTCCCTGGGGAGCATACAACCGGTGCTGCCATCTCTGCACTCACAGCTCGCATTCTACAATTTCTAGCACTGCCCAACCACGTACTCATTTACAGCTGAGTAGACTGGAATAAGCAGAGTAAAGTATCTTGCTCAAGGATACAACACAAGTGCCGTGACCAGGACTCGAATTCGCAACGCTTTGACCACAAGCCCAGAGTCCTACCATTAGACCACTGTGTCTCCCCATTATATCAAGTATAAAGCCACAATATCTTTTATAGGGACAAATAATATCCTTTCCAGTTAACTTTTAATTCAGGTTTCATACACGAAATTTGAAGACGTACAAATTCAACCTTTAAAGAACAGAATGGTATGGGAATCGTCTTTGAAGGCAATTGATAAAGTTGAAGTGCTTGACCTTAAAAAGAGCATTGTTTACCTGACATTTGAACGCCTGGAGCGTGAGGCAACATCCTCAAGTTTTCAAATAATCTTGTTCTGGAATTAAAAAGAAAGGTGCACATACAGTAATTTTCAGTACAAAATCGAATGTCTGAAATCTTCACCATTTTCAGTCCCTATGTGTAGCGTACTCCTCTAAACGTTTGTAGTCTATGGCACATAGCTAGACTATACAAGGGAGGACAATCCATGTTCTAATTTCCAGTAACATGTGGAGTTTCCAGAGTCTTTGAAATTTAGGGACAATGCATTTGTGTTTAATTTAACAATATTTTATTAATGTTTTATCAATAAACACAAAGTGAAATATAAAGTATGGGTATCAAAACCATAAATGTGTTATGGGAGTCAATATTCTGCCAAACTAACAACAAAGTTAAAAAACAAAATTGGTTCAATTATTGAAGGTGTACGTACTTGATTTTGTCCATATATTCTCCTGTATTTTGATTCGCCATATTTGATGGACTGATGTGAAGTTTGAAGTCAGGTCCATAGTACTCGAAGTAGTCATTGTACGGTAATTCTGAAAAGTAAACCAACAAGATGACTTCAATTCTCCAGTAAACAATTCAATACTCAATGACAAAGGAACGAACAATTTAAGAAAGAACAAGTCTTGAATAAAATATGGTTGCTTTTATGATATTTTCACATACACAAACTTTAATTTCAGTGAATATATAGGTTCATGAACATGAATTGGTCAATATAATTTTTTCAGATTCATAATACCCCAACAAATTCACCTCCTAAGTCCATGATTGACAATTAGTCAACATCAAAAAAATCATCTTAGATATGTTATACATGGGTGACAGTCAAACAACAAGCCACTTTTCAACCATAAACCTTACCATGGTATATCTACTCTGAGAGCTATAGATGATTCATAGGTCCAACACCGAGCCACTTTTCTACCATGAATTACACTGGTATCTCTACTGTGAGAGATATAGATGATTCATAAGTCTGACACCGAGCCACTTTTCAACCATAAAATCTTACCATTGGCGATCTCTACTCCGAGAGCTATAGATGTTTCGTAAGTCCAACACCGAGCCACATTCCTGATTGTGTAACCTCCTCCGCCCAACAACAATAGAGGTAGGTTCCACTTCTTCATAAACTCAGCACACTTTCCATGGCCTATAAAACAAGGGTGAAACGAGGATAATTATCTCTTGTTTGATGACATTCATCAACTTTGGTCTTCAGAGAAACCTTGTGAAGAAGTTACCTGTATTGTCCAAACACTTCAAACAAATGTCAATTTCAATGGTGCAATTCTTATCAGTTTACAAATTCAGCTTCAATGCCCAAACATGGTTTACATGTACAATGTATCATCATTATGTACAATGCAGCTCTATTAATCACTAAAGACCATGCGTTTCCTGTAACAGGTTAGATAATATTTGGGTTAAATAATTTAGGTAGGTAGCAATTTTATTATTCTAGATTGTAGTTCATACAGGAGACACAAGTTTTCTTCATTTTCTTCTCACAGGGCTTCTTAGAAAATTGCCTTCCAAAGTTAAGACAGACACAAACAACAGGACAAGAGGACCTGTGTCACTAAGTCTTGTTACTGTTGGACATAAAAACAAATAATTGCTACCTTTTAGCGTGAGGTTAAAGCAGCCAAGCCTGTCACCAGACAGGGAGTCTGCTCCACATTGTAGCACCACAGCACTTGGCTGGTACATCTCCATCACCTTGGTCATTACCTGTACAACACACAACATATCTTAATGTAGTTTTTTTAATGTAATAGCATTCCAATTTCTTTCTTTTTGTTTCATTTATTTCCAAATGCAGACAAGAGATCCCTCTGATGATGGTGGGCTAAAGAAAGGCACAACAAGGGACCAAGGGGAACCTACATATGAGATTTGAGGAAGCCGATCAAGTACTTTTCAAGATAACAAGATAGCGATAACAAGAATTGTTGAAGGACGGGTGACAGACTGAACGCAGGGCGATTTGAATAACGTTAACCCACTGTATGATAATTATGGACAAAAAGTGTTGCTATTTCACTATTTGATGATTGTTAATGTGAGTTTTACTACATGTATCTTAAACATACCGGTTTGAATATAGATTCATAGGATTCATCATCAATACCATCTCTGAGAGGGAAGTTCACAGCATAGTACTTTCCCTTGCCTGCACCAATATCCTAAAAAAGAAAACAAACATTTTACATTTTGTAAAGGGTGTAATGTTTTTCTCTTTAAAAAAAAAAAAAATCATTTTGAGTCAACAAACAATAAATTGAAATGAGTTAAATAGTTACAAAACACTTTTGATTCAATAGGAATTTTTGGGCATGAATTTGATTATTCCAAACAAACCACCATAGCCATACCAGAATTTTTTTTTCTGAATTACCATTCTTCATTTCAAAGTAACTCCGGAACATGATTTGAAAAAATGTTTACAGCATTCGTAAGGAAAGTGGACCAGCAAGGTTATAAATAATTAACATTTAAATTGCCTTCTGAAGCGCACAGTTCACAGACAAAAGACAGGAAAATGACATAGACAGCATTGCTTAAAAACTGATGCAATGCATGTCATTTTCCAGTAATACAATGAGCATTCCTAGTGCCTATGAGTTGCAAGCCGTGTAATGTGTAATTTATCTCGACATTTGTGATGATGACGTACTCTGAGATCACCAGTTCCTGGGAAGTACTCTCCATACTTATGAAACGAGACGGTCATGACACGGTCTGTTGTGTAGAAAGCCTCTTCCACTCCGTCTCCGTGATGGATGTCAATGTCCACATACAGCACTCTCTGGTGATATCTAGTGGAAAAAAACAAGTGTATCATTGGAAATGTCCACACAGTTCCACCGGTTGTTGCTGAAGCTGTACATATGGTTACCAAAATCTGATTTTTAGTTGCTATCTGAATGTATACAGTATATCAAAATAAAAAGCAACCTGAGCATAAGTGTATTTCACTATATATATGGTTCCAATGAAAAATTATTTAACATGGAGAAAGAGTGACTAATTAACAGAAACTTGTTTTGTGTACATTTTGACAAGGGTTGATTTAAACAGTCCATGTTTGTATCAAGAAACATCAAATCATTTTTTTGTTATCACAGGTGAGATTGGTTGCACTGTGAACTTGGTTATCAGAATTTACACTGTAATATTAAGTATATTGTTGAATAAAGATTTGCTCACTTGAGAAGTTCTAGAATGGCGAGTACAATATCATTGACGTAACAGAATCCTGAGGCTTCCGACTTCTTGGCGTGATGAAGACCTCCAGCCCAGTTAATAGCAATGTCCGATGCCTGTTTGTTCAGTTTTACTGCTCCAGCTACACAAACAAAACAAACAGATCAAATTAAACAATATATCACAGACATCTAAGACCAATAGAATCTTTCACTACCTTGTGGGTGTGACAAGAGAAATCCCCAACCCAAGGGATGCTATTCTTGGTTGTCTTACACGAGGCTCTGCCGAAGGTTAGACAATCAAGAATATCATCCAGAGGGTCAGAGATTTCTCTGTCACATCAAGGTAGGAGATGATTATTTTTCTCCCATCGTTTTGTATATTTTTTTTTTCACATAGGTATCAATGCAACACAATGCTAATGCGATGTGATTGAATTGTCAACTTGGTGTAATGGTATTGTTGTTGTGACGGCATTATATGGTTTATATTTTTAAGTTTACCAATGTATTTTGTTTTCACTATCCAACAATGATCATGACCTGGTATAGGGAATAAAAAGGGACAATTTCTTTTTGGAATGTTACCTTGAATTAACTCATCCATAGTTATCACAGACAGAATATAATAGAAAGTAATATTTACACACATAATCCTCGCCTCATTAGCCATCTGAATAACTAAACTTCTTTTTCAAATCTTTGAAGCCGTTTAAATGTCAATGAATTTTCAACTGATGTATGAGTATGTTCATTTTTCTATGCAGTTATAGACAGCTAAAACAGCCTGTAAAATGTAACTTACCCACAGATCCGCCTGTAGAGAGCTGACAGAATTCATACATGCCATCAAACACCGGACAATCCTCTCCAACATTGACTGAGGAAAACAAGTCACACATACCGTCAGAATCAATCAAATGATGTACAGCAGTCAAGTAATGAAACTCTTTTAATCAATTTTTAATTTAATACTCAATACTTCCGAAAGAAATAGAAAATTCTTGCATCATATATCAAAAACAGGGTTCTCCTATAAGTACCCTCCTGTTTTAAAGTCTTAAGACATGCAAAATGTATTAAAATAATTAGACAATTTGTTTTCATGTCCATAATAACATGTATCTGTTATGAAATTAAGACCTTAAATATGAAAAAAATTCAAAACACTGGGTTTAGAATTGCAGTGAATTCATTTTTTTTATTTTTTTTAGAAACAATGTCATTGAATGACCTTGTCTCCAATGAGGGAGAAAGTGCATGAAATGCGACTGAAACTGCATTGCTCAATATGTCTTTCCCATTTTATGTATCAAAATAACATCAAAAACAGTTTGTGTATCTTTCCTGTTGAAAATGAAATGCTTTATTTGAATGAGATGTCCATCTTCTTTTCTCAGAATTCCTCAGTTTTTACATTTCTTTTTATTTCTTCGACTTTCATAATATCTCAAGATTTTCTGAAAGAATATAAGTTTGATGAGAAGAGATATTAGAAGAAACTTACAGCGCTGCATCTGTTTGTTGTACTCGGACATGTTATCTGGTCGGATACTCCTCAGGAACTTGATGTAATCATCACTGTGGAACTTGGTCATCTCCTCCTGTGTGGCTTTGTGGGGTCTCTGTAGGTCAAGTGATCTCATTAGCAATCCAGAGAAACATTTCATGTCATTTATTATCTAAAATAGAACAGCTGTAAGCACCAGACTTAACTAATATAATTGCCACAGTCTGACAACAGTCATTAACTGATAATTAAAATTCTTAAATGGCAAAATACAACATAACAAGGAGAGGTTATTCCAACTTATAAACTTACTAGGTAAATCTCTGATCAAATACAAAGGATTAGGTGAAATGGTGCACTCAACAATCAAAACACCAGAAAGAGCATTGTTTGCCAAAACAAACAAGATATCCCAGAGGGATCTTGGCACACAAGTTGCCAATCCCCCCCCCCCAAATTGATGATCTTCGAAAGTTTGACCTTTTACTTTCTCTGACCTCTTATTTTCTCTTTTTTATATAGAATTTGCTAAAGAAGCATCAATGGCTTCTTCATAAATATAGCAGTAACAAACTTTCACTATCAAAATCCAAAATGGCCACCTGTCAGCCATTTTGTTTTTCTGATTAGTCCCAAAATCCAAATGGCACGAGAGACCATGGAAACCTGCATAGGAAATTAAAGAAAGATCCATCCCATACTTACCAAGAAATAGTGATTATAACAATATTTCATTGTCAAAATCCAAAATGCCTTCCTGTCAGCCATTTAGTTTTTTAGAATTCTCACTAAATCAAAATTTTTTAAAGGACAACTGATCATACCATGGATACCAAGTGATTTCAGGGCTTTTTTTCACTGACTTGGGATGGGGACTTTTTGTCTTATTTTGGAAAGAAAATTGGTGAATTGGGAAAAGTTTTTCCAGGGCCCCTGGACCAGGGGTAAACTGCAAATTTGGTAATTTGGCTTAAATATGAAATAATTTCAATTGGGAATGGGACCTTTTAATGGCTCCAAAACACCCTCAGAAAAAGCTCTGGATTTGAACAGTCCACCATCAGAATCTCTGATAATGATGGGCTTAAAATTAAGATTTCATGACATTAGACCCCTATTTGCTCGAGATAACAGCTTGTATTCTAATATAAATGCCAAAGTATTTAGAATTTGTTGCAACAAATACCAATCAGGAAACTTCTGAAACTAATTAAAGCCTTAGCTAAAGAATCATGTTTTTCTATAGGACACGAAAGACTGAATTTAATCATAGCTGCTTGAGTTTCTGTCAGTAAATAAAAAATATAAATATAAAGAGACGCCCATTATAGCATATAATGGAAGCATAATTCACTTACATAGATTTCCATCTTCCTGTAGAGCCCATAATTGAGGATGAGATTGTGGGTCATGCGTATCCTGTGGGGCTTCATGGGATGTCCCTGGCCATAGTAGTAATTCCCAATATCACCTGAAAAGAAAGCAAACATGTTTTTGTTGTTTTTATTGCAATATCTTTTGGGGTTTTTTCTCCTACATATAACAGTTTCCTACAAAATATTCAAAATAGACCAATTAGTCTTTGTTAATTCTGACCGAACCCCCATTTTTTATATGAATAATTAAATTAAAGATGGAATCAATAAAAAATGTTATTTATTTAGTATTAATAAATTCACAAACTTATGTCAGCTTTAAACATTATTATTAAACTTAAAAGGAACATATGGAAGTTGGAACTTTAGTACGGGATAATTTTGATTCATTATTTTACCAGTCATCACTAGTCTAGAAGCATTTTTTTAAACATCAAGATAAAGAAGTAGAGAGTAGTTGCTAATATTATTAACAAATAATTATTTCTTATTATTATGATGATATTTCCAATGTAACATCATCATAAATGGAAGAAGAAGAACATCATTCTAAAGGCGTAAACGGACAGCCATTGTCACCCCCATTTTTTCAGGGCTTCCATACAAATATTTTGCGTGTAACAAGAAAGATTCCTAAATTTGCGGCGATTAACACGAACGATAATAATTCCGATACGTTAAACACCATAAAAAGTAACGCGTATCTCGATCATGAAATCCACAACAGCGAAATAGAGTCAGAAATCACTAAATACGAATTTGCAAAAATGTACGCAAATTACGACCAAAGTTGGGCTGCCATACTTTTTCTTTACACCAGCGCTCAACTTCAGTGGTTATAAACGCGATTTTTATTATTTTTCTTGCATCAAATCGGTACATGCAATAATTTCACTACAGTAAAAAGTTGTTTCTATAAATTGGAGTGATAACATGAACAAAATGACATTTTTAAAAAAAGAAATAAGATGTTTGACGACTTCGGCCCTAACACGATGTTACGCGGAATCGCGGGTACACAAAGGGGCACCGGCAACATCGACTTCCTTTAAAAGTAAGCAAATGCGAAAAACTATGGGTTTCTCCTAAAATTCAGTACGGAAGCCTTAAAAAGCATGCAGAAAATATGATTTAAGTAAGAGGTACTTACCGTCATAATAATAACACACTCTTTTCTTACTGTGCGGTTGTGTAGCCATCTTCTCTATTCAAACGCTTCCGTGACCTGTGCCTATGATATGCAAATTGGCCAAAAGGTTATGCTATATAGTGCCACCTGGTGGTGGCTCTCATTATTAATTAGGCGAACAGCAACTTTTCATGACAAAGCAAAAGTCACGAATGTTAAAGTTTGTCACACAATATAAGAGGCGTAAAATATATTACGTTTACGTCTCTGAGTAACGTAATGTACCAAAGTCAGAAAGCTAAGGTAGGCCTATCTCCAGCTTCTTACTAAATCTCCAGCTTCTCACGTCAGGAATATTGGGAATATTGTCTCTTCGAGTTATGTCCCCTTAACCCCACTCGACGACCTACATACAGGTCCCTGTGTTCAACCACGCACTTGGATAACATCTAATTCCGTTGTTCAATATAGTTGCTTAATGAAAATGTATTGAGAATTTTGATAAGTACTGCTTTAAATATATCTTTGTTGGGTTAAAAATTCATCTGAAATAAATTACTTTCAATTTCTAACATGATAATTTGGTTTTATGTAGACCCACTGAAATATCACAGGGGGGGGGGGGGGGGGGGGGGGGGATCAGATCACAGGGCCCTGTAGAAATCTGTGATTGTATGGCAAGCCAAAGTGGAAAAAAGTCTCCATTTATGGAAATCAATAAATTGATTTATGGAATTCCACAAATATTTTCTGATTTCCATAATTCATTTTATGGAAATCAATAAGTAATTACTGATATCCATATTTGAATTGTGGAAATCAATAATGAGTTATGGAATAACATAAATGAATTATGGATATCCTTAAATTAATTATTGATATCCATAAATGGGGACTTTTTCCCACTTTGGCTTACCATATTTGATGTACGTCTCCGAGTAACGCACATAATCAACATTCAATCAGGGACGTATATATATACGTCCCTGATTCAATGCATTAACTACACAATTATGTTACAGCATTATTATTAATTTATGCACACAGAAAATATTGTTTTAAGAGTTTTGGAATGTTCATAAAAAACGAAGATTTGTTTTCATTAAGAAAATGTATTAAAAGTTCTGGCCCGGACAAGATCTTTTCCTGAAAGTATTGCACAAATTTTAGTTTCATCAGAATACCTCTACCCTTACTTGACAATATAATCAGCGCAACTACTTTCTGCGAAAATTTTATTTTACCCCATATTTGAAATGATTAACTCATTCACCCCTGAAATTTCATAATGCTTATGTGTTGGGAGAGTTCAGATACATGTGTATTTACGCAAGGGCGAATGAATTAGGAAGGGTCCCACCATCATATGACTATGCCGTCTGACCCTAATTAAGATATGTACCATTTATGACCTTGTGATTTGATCTGATGAGGTATCGGTTTGAACTTGACCTTTTAATTTTTAATTCCTTTTTACAAAAGTTCTGTAATGAAATCGACTCAATTCATTTTATTTCGGAAGTTTGACAACTTAAATTATAGGATACGCATTTTACGTACATGTACACGGTACATTCATCAGCAGCAAAAGCTAAATTATCTACATTTTCAGCAACAACAAAATCAAGCATCCTTGTCATCATCATCATCATCATCGTCATCACGGGGAAAGTACAAACAAGACGTGAACGTGATTCGTTTGGGAAAGCATAATTAGGAATGGCAAAATTATAATTTAAGTACTCCTCCGTTTGTAAGCGTCAACGATAAATTTACCCGACAGATTCAGTTCCTACACAGTGTGTGTATTTAATAGTTCGATTAGTTTATATACATATGGTTTTTGCCAGTAATAATTTTTATTTTTTTTTCTTTGATCTTGATGACAAGGGCATGCAGGTAAGTAGAAAATGAAATTCATCTTCGACTTTTACTAGATCACAGTTTATACAATATCTATAATTATTTTTTGTAATATTCTTGTACCTTCCCGTTTCTATTGAAAGATTGTGAGCTGATCCAGCTACCTTCGCCTACTTAGTTGTGAAAATTGTGATCAGGTAAATAACACTATCACACCTGCGTCTAGTGCTGACAGCAGGGGGCCCAGACAAACCAATAAACCTGCGTACGGGTATAGACATCAAAGGGATTCAGCAGGTAGGCAGGGGGGGGGGGATGGTACCTGAGGTTAGCATGTTACAATTTTCCATTTAACAACAATATTCGATCTCAGGCTAGATAACGGGAGAATATATGGTTGATTCCCCGAACACCAATACCATTCACGTAAAAGAAACAATCGATTTCAAGAAAATATATAATAAGCATTGTCAAAAAGTAAAATTCAACGAAAACAAAAATATAACAACTGCATCACGTGCACGAGAAACCAACAGTAAACTATACAGTATGACTAATAACACTTAATCAATTCATATTTCAAGTGTGCTGCTAATAAGAAAAGTTGAATATGTACCTTGAATTACGGAATCATTTATATAATATTCGCATAAGTGCCTATATCGTATGCTTTATCAATGTGAACTCATTTTGTAATTTAAATCGTCAACAATAAAAACAATATTTATATCAAATATGTCTGAAGCACTGTATCATTACAAGTAGTTAGAAAGCTCGCATACCGTATAACCACAGACTTAAATAGTAATCTAAATCCGTGGTATAACACCTTCTTTCAGAATTTATTCGTATCAGGAAGCTTAATGCTTATTTCTTATCGTGTACGCACATACTGATAATAATTCATATCAGGCACATATACGTCCCTGTTCATACCAACACTATTTCTTTTTTTAAAACGTAATAAAAACCCTTCAAAACGAAATTAGGGTTTTAAGGCTGAATATCATATGGCCTTTAAGCTCACCAACTGGAGAGGAAGTAAAAAAAATAATTGAAAATGCATGCAATCAGTACATTCCATACAATATCATATTTTATGTTATCGGAAAGAAAAGTTCACAACAAAAGTCGATCAATATGTGACATACTGGGTTTGGTGAGCTGTGTTGGAAACATCTGCATCCCGGACCTATTAAATAAAATAACTTTCACATCACTGATAGTCACATGGCGTCCATTTTTGTAAAAAAAAAATTATGACGGGAAATTTCATTTACTGTGTACAAAGGGTGATCTTATTAATGTTTGTGACGTACATTCCCTACTGTGTAATCCGAAATATCAGTGACCATACCAAAGAAAACTTGAACGTAACCCCAGACAACGTTTAAAAGTAATAAATAAATCAGCTTAAAAATATAAAACAACATAAGCTAAAATACATAAAAAATCTCTAGAAAACAATCCAAACACTGGCATTAAAATAAGTGAAAACGCCGAAAACTCATAAACTTCTTTGGCTTACCTCCCTTTAGTTGTGTCTATCGGACGAAACAAAGACACTGGTATACTGCATCGTCGGAAACACACGGTACACTTCTCTGACGTTTGCATACCGTGTTTCCGACGATGGTATACTGTGACATAGAACAAGCGAAAGTTACTATGTTTGTAGGAGATCAGTTCCTCATACTAAACTGAAAGAACGTCTTCGATTTTTCATTTTTAAAGCTTTCTTTCCAAGAAAAGTGGACGTACGAAGATTATACGTTTACTTAAAAAAAGGATAGCAATTTTTTTTATTTTCATTTTAAAATGTTTTGATAAATTAATCGGATTTAAAGGTAATTCAATTCTTCAAATAATTCAACCAATCTTTAACAGAATTGTACGTATCTCCAATTAAATTGTAGCTATCTTTAAGTGAATGAACCCATCTTCAATTGAATTGTACCTATCTTCAATTATTTGAATATCAATTGAATATATGTTATTTTGTCGTTCCATAAAGTTTGGAGCTCAAAACATCAAAAATAAATCTTCTATCAGCAGGTGTCTGTCTATCAATGGTTTTGTGTTAATATTTGCATATTTCAAGGTGCTGGGGTAAAGGTTAACATTATTATCTGTACGGGGTTGCTGTTCAGTTTTTTGAAGGTTTGAAAATCTCAGATAGTTTTATTCTGACCAAACATCAGAAAAACTTATAAAACACTATCTGAGGTAAAGGTGTCAAAATCTATTAAATATGCGACCAATATTGTTTGTCGAACGACGGTCGCCATGGTGAAAGGCGAGGACGCTATTCACTGCGCCACTGACCAGACAAAGTTAGCATCATGTTAAAAAAAAAGGTCAAGTATTTCATTAAATAATTGAAGGGCTAGAGGTTTCAGCACACTTCACTTGATATTTATTTCTATCAAGATTAGTTAGTATAGACCATGAGTATCGAGCCTCATTTTCATAGGCTGTTTGTGTTAAACTTCTGGTGACGATGTTTGTGATTATATTTTCTACGGACACCCCGCGTTATGTTTTTTCTCTTTTTTTTTTTGTAGAATAGGTAAATATAAACAAATATGCTATATAATTCTGGTAAGATCACGGACTTAGACTAATCCAAGTCCGTGGTAAGAAAACACAGAGGTCCCAGAGGCATAACACACTGGTTGCTTCTGTTTCTTATGAATCCTTACTTATCGATAAGAAAGTAAGGTTTCGTTAGTCTATGATTGTCTTATTAAAACCTGTGATGTACTTAACACCACCCTGTGTTTAATCTAAGTATTGGTGTTTATGATGCTCGGACATACCAGGGAATTAGCATATATATTAATATTGATTAAATCTATATGCATTTGATTAATGATAAAAGGTTTAATAAAGAAATTGGAAAGGAGGAAGGTGATACAAACAATCACCTATTTTTATTATTTATGTAAAAACATCCGGACAGACGCTGAATCTCTGATGAATCTTCTTTCGCTCTATTGCAATATTCATGAAAATCAATGATATACCGGTAGAAGCTAGTTTTTATGTAAAGATTATTTTACACAACCAATTAATGTTTTTATATGACGTTTCGATGAATACCGGGTAGTACGATATGTATGCTGTCATCTTCATCGTAAAATGACCAGCAGAATTAATGCGGATGCACACAAAGGTGGAAATTGTGTACGAGTTGGTAAATGACAAATTGGTCATTTCGTCTACGTTGTCGGCGAATGTACAATAGTAAAGTTATTGTACCGAAATGACTCGATTCAGCTACGCTTTGTTTAAGTCCTGGTCATGGATGTGCAATAAGCAAATTTTAAAAAATCTACAAAAATCATTTAGGCGGAAATATTAGGATAATGGTGATTCAATCATAATCATTAAAATAAAAACAAGAGCACCGCAAGCGGAGGCATGCTACGCCCGTCGTATTCTATCGGAAGTATAATTGTATGGAAACAAAAAACTGCTGTTACGCGAAAAGTTGAAATAACTCCACAAAACCCGTAATATATGTTAAATATTTAGCTTATCGAAGTATCATACCAAACTTTAGAGGAATTGAAGAAAATACAAAAAAAAGTTCTGACACTTTCTACATAATGCCGAAATTGCATTAAATATGAAGTTTCAAAGGACCATAACTCTTGTTAATATTATCTAATTGAACTGTCATTTAAGAAAACACATCTTCATGTCATATTGATTAAGCCTACCAAGTTTGAAAGATATCGGATGAAAACTGTAGGAGAAGATATCCGGACAAAACAACAATTTACAACAGAAATGTGAAAATGAAAATTTCTACATGTGCCTTTATCCAAATATGCAATGCCCGTAATATATGTTAAATATTATAGCTTTTCGAAGTACCATACCAAATTTTAGGGGCATTGAAGAAAACACAAAAATGTTCTGACGTTTTCTACATAATGCCCGAAATTGCACTCCAAAGGGCCATAACTCTAGTAAATATTGTCGAAGCAAACTGTCATTCAGGAAAACACAACTTCATGTCATGGCGTTGAAGCCTAGCCAGTTTGAAAGAAATAGGTTGAAAACTGTAGGAGGAGATCTCCGGACAAATAAAAGTTTACGACGGACGGACAACGCCATACCATAATACGTCCCGTCATTTTTGACGGGCGTGTAAAAAAAGGAGAGATAATGAAAGTAATGAGTCTAACATACAACCAGGTATCAAATGATAGAACTACCATGTATATTGGCAATAAAGCTCCATACAATTTGCAAAATGCACATCTTTTGAGAGAACAGCACTTTCGTTTACAACTGTCAAAAATTCTTTCTTTCCCTCTATTTCAAAACTTTGGAGTGACTTGAATTCCACTATTAGATACTCGCCCTCTTTAAGTTCCTTTAGTGTAATGTAAAAACAAAAAAAAAACAAAAAAAAACTTTTGACAATAAACAACATATTTATGAGATAGCAAGCAATGTAAAAGCTATGCACCTACAAAGCTAAATTTTCTTCACAGCTGAGTGAGAAATCGAGCAAGTCCATTTAATTATGATCTTTTTAGAACATTCATTGCCGAATTATCATGGTACGGTCCTGTCATTGTCGATGTTATTTGTAAAGATGACGTGACGAACTTTTGTATCAGCTGTATGATTTGTGTAGCGAACAGAATAGCAAGTGTCGTCTGTGTCGGGAATGATCAGAAACACAATCTATGCAAACTCTTCTTATCACCCAGTTCTTGAAAATTCCTTCCAGCAGATCCCTATATATATATATATATCTTCCACTCATAAACTGTACATGTACGACAACTATTTATATTATTTCAATACATACATGTCAGGCTGATATGCTGACTGTTATTGATTCGCCAATGTAGTCAAATAAAATAATTTTACATTTATTGACACAATATTTTCACGAGTTTTCATATCTTTACTATGTCTTTCTTCGTGTAAAGTATAACCAACATTTATGACATTTCACATTTATTACAACAACAACAAGCAAAAAAACAAATAAAAAACAGACGCCATTGCGTTTCTGTACATCGCCTCTGCTATCATCATTTCAATAGCATCACGACTTTAGATCTAGTAAGTAAAGCGCCAAGAATAACAAGAGGAACGTTCGATATAATTAATGTGGATAATAATATTGTGTATGTTCTAAATTTGTTATCGCGTGTACGATCTATCTAGAAATCAATTTCATAGACTTCTGGTGATTGGCCACAGGCGTGGTCAGGGATGGATCAATCTCACGTGTCGGTATTCGAACGCGGACTGGATACCTGTACTTAACGAGACCCAAGCTTATAGACGCGCATATTATACTGTCATAATCACCTAATATGGACGACATATTGATGGCAATATGGTAGGGTGAGGGACATAAGTGGAGATTTGATAAATATTTGTTTGATTTACGCTTGTTTCCAATTACTAGTCCGAAGATGGAAGAGAAAATAGCCCAAGTAAATTCAGAGAAACAAAGCATTGCAGATGTTTGGCAACAGAAAACTGAAAAACAGGACATGGATCCTAGCTCAAAAGCTAAAGAACTTTGGCTGTCATCCACAAAACCGTTAATTAATAGTTTCCATACCAGTACTACATTTCATGGTGTTCGCTTTGCGTTTGGTACAGACATTTCCACGAAACGGAGGTAAGTACTGTTGGTAGTGAATCGTTTTCATTGACAAATATTTCGCATTCAAAACAGTTATCTTAAGTTATAGAAAGGGGATATCAACGGAAGCAGGTTCATTATAAAGAAATTGCGGTCTTCAGTCTTCTCATTCATTGGTTTGAACATGATAAACACAATGACGGACAAATGACACCATTCTGCTGCACGCAATAAACATATATGATCACAGGGCATGGCGTGCATGCTAAATGATGTGTGTTACACATTGTATTTATACACTGTAATTTTGTATACACCGTTTTTAACACTGTGTGTGTTCCGAATACACTGGCATTTTGTATATACTTATTTTATACAAACAATTATTTTGCACGCTGTTTTTTGTAAACACTGTTTGTGTGTGTGGAATATACTGTTGTTTCTATAAAAACTCATAATTTATTTTCGCTGTTTTTTTTTTGTATAAACATTCTTTTATTAAAATTAAAGAAAACATGCTTGAAAAACTAAAAGAATTATCATTAAAATGAATTCTCTCAAATGGTTCGATTTAAAAATTAAAAAAAACCCGGAGGACAAACCTATCCACTATATACAGTATATACATAAGGATTGTACCTCATTTTGACTGCGTATACGGTAGTATGCCCGCAGTTGGCGGGCATACTACCGTATACGCAGCGTTAACGCTCCATAGTGAATATGTTCGTTGCCAACTGCGGGCATACTACCGTATACGCAGTAAAAATGAGGTACAATCCTTATATTTACACCATTATTAATTTCTAAGTGCTATACGAGGAAAAAAGCATTCGAAGCGGGTTGCTAAGATGGTAACTTCGACGGCCGTGGTTGCTAAGAAAATATAGTCCCATTGGATTTCATCAATATATTGGTAGATTTAGAAAATACACTGTGAACAACACTATTTTTCTTCATAACATTATATGTTAATTTGGTATTAAATAATATTTCTAGCAAGTCGAATTTATTTCTTTATTTATAACGGTCGTTATGTACACGCATTGACACAGTGATCTGGTTGTGACGCGGTCCGACGTCAGACGTCACAACTGCTGGGCGCCGCCATGTTTGCGTTACCGTCAAATAATTTCTAATTCGTATCATTTGGAATCAAAAGTTTGCTAGAAACTATTTATTGTTTAATCAAAAGAAATTGATTCCATATATGTTCCATGTTTCAAAATATTGTAGGAACCAAACAATGGCCGACAGCGAATACTTATTTTTCTGAAGCGTGAACGACGCCATATTTGAGCAAATATCAATCCGCCGACCTTTTTTCACTGCGTATACGGTAATATATTTGCAGTCAGAGTTTACTAAGCACAAGAAGGGAGAGGTGTAAATATTATTAGTTACATGGTTTGTGAAGGTTGAATAATCCGTATTTGGCGAGGCCGAAGGCCGAGGCCAAATATGGATTTTACACCGACCTCATATATTCCCGTATTCAACCTTCACACACCATGTAACGAATTTATCCTTTCACTAATTTATTTTCTATATTTAAATCTAAGTGAAAATCTCAGTATACAAAACAAAAAAACCGAAACAGACGGAAGCGTGAAAACCTAGTCTTTATTAGCTGGCGTTTAACAAAAGAGACTTGTTTATATGGATGGCATTCCGCCCCCCCCCCCCCCATCTTCATACTAAATCGCTAACTAAATAAGTATTCCCGTCTGAATAATGTTTGAAGACTCCTGTTTGAAGACATATTTTGCATTCCCCACCAAATCATGATCAATCGCAAATTAAATTATTTTGACAAGCCCCTGTGTCTGCGAATACAAGTAGGCGATTAAATAACTCAGATTAATAACTCAACGTACTGTTTGAAGCCAACGTAGGTCCCTTTTTCCTTTAAACAGCTCTTACACGTACATTGGCTGTGAGTTCGTCAAACGTCGCTTCGGTATGCCGTTGTCGTCTCTAGACGGGAAATGACGTCACACACGTCACAGGCCTAATACGGGAACCGAGAGCGGCGAATACGGAAATGTATGGGGTAGTCACGTGACGTCTTTCAACCAATCGAATGATTACATTCTGACTAGTGGAAGGATAAAATCGTGTACACTACATGTAACCAGGGAGACGTGCGATCTAAGAGACGATAAATGACACCAGTGCGTGACGATTATGACGTCATTATTTTAGCATAGAAACGGCGACGGCTCGCCGTCAAAATGGCTGTTTTATTTTTCAAATTTCGATGTCGATAATTAAAGCATTTATTAAAGTTTAAATCAAACTGAATTCAGTATTAGTTAGCAACATGGAAACCAAATGTAATTTTATAGAAAAACATATTATATTGCGCGCGCAATATGATGTTTGTTTGCATAGTTCTGTCATTCATATCGACCATAAATACAATATCAAGACACTTAAATGAATTAAATCTCATGATTTTCACGTGAATGGTTTTAACGAAATTTAAATAATAAAAACAAAATCAGGATGAAAAATCAGCTAAAATATAATTTCACATGAAATTCATTTGAAATACAAATGATGAAAATAAGCATAAAAATAGAAAACAAATAAAACTAAATCCTGTTAGATTCACGTGAAATCACGCGAAGAAAAATATTGCCTTTGTAGTGTAAGTTAATATGTAATTCCAGGTGCGTATTTCAGTATTCCATATCTATATCCTGCTTAAGTACGTGTGATGGCCATCCACAGTGAATTATTTAAATGTGCTGCTACGGATTATTAACAGAGATTCTCTGTCCGATAAACCCCCAGGACCACCATTAGTTATATTATGTAGTGATAGGATCAGTAAGCAGTTACCTTTGATGAGATCACGCTAATCAATAAAAGTTTACGTTACTTTAAATCAAGGCCAGAACGAAGCACTTTTTGAAGGGATCAGTTTGTAATGTTAATGAGGCATTTTTCTCCAGTTCATATCAACACGCAGTACCTGATATCGTAAACAAAATACACATAACTAACGACAAACTGATTTTTAAAATAAATCTTAAATTGTGACAGAAACCAGCTACATAGACATGTGGTTATTGTATATGGTGTAATAAATCAATAAACAATAATAATATTTCGGCATATTACCCGTAAGTATTTCAATAAAGAAGTAATATAAATTGCGAAATTTTACTGAACTATTCATCACAGAGATATATTAGGCGCTGTCTGACCTAACTGCAGGTTTATTTGTTTAACGCAAACAGGGTTTAGATTGATTTTCGATAAAAATCCCCCCTCCATTACTGGTCATAAAGGCTGCCTTTTTTTTAAATTGAAAATTCATCTAAACCATCAAAAAGTGTAAAAATTACCCTAAACACTTTTGTCTAGGTCTAAAACTAGCTGTAACAAATTTTCATGTCCCTGTGGTTTAACCGTATGGTGACGAAATTCGCACTCACTTTATAAATACAGGATAATTTGGTTCTCCCTGTGCGTGATGAGCACCTGTCTGCTAGCAGTTGACATTGCGGAGAGGGTAGAGCACTATACGTCATATCCGGTATCTGTCAACGTCCAGGTCAACTACAAGGAGAGTATGCAGTTTCCTGCCGTCACCATCTGTAACCAAAACAGCTTCCGGTGAGTGTTTAGGACAAGGTCATACATGTAGTTTGTTCCTTCCGGTGAGTGTTAAGGTCAAAGTCATACATGTACATTGTTGCTTCCGGTGAGATTTCAGGTCAAGGTCATGCATGTAGTTTGCTGCTTCCGGTGAGTTTTTAGGTCAAGTTCATATATGTAATTTACTACTTCCGGTGAGTGTTTAGGTCAAGGTCATACACGTTGTTCGTCGCTTCTGGAGAGTGTTAATGTCAAGGTCATACACTTAGTTTGTTGGCTTCGGCGAGTGTTTAGGTCAAGGTCATACATGTAGTTTGTTGCTTCCAGTGAGTTTCTAGATCAAGATTATACATGTAATTTGTTGATAATAACGGTAAAAATAAGATCCTATTGGGTTTCGCACTGAAAGCATCCCGCTAAATCACGACTGCGCTAATTACCGTTTCTGTATATTGTTGTCTACGGCAAGTTTTTCGAGTTCGCCATTTCGCCATAGAGCTTATCTGTTTAAATTCAATTATGCGCTAAATTCTAAGAGCGCCCAAGTAAGTACGTTTGCAGTATCATATAATTATGTTATCATATTTCGTTAGCGTTAGAGTATGTTGATGTCAGTATTAGATACAGGGTTAAGCTATGGTTTTATGTACGGATGAACGAACACTACTTGAAGCAGCAAGACAACAACAACACTTTTTTATGTAACTTCACTCTAATGTTTCAGTACTTGCACTAAAACATTAAATACGCTTTATTATATCATCAGTATGTCTAAGCTTGGCTTTTGACATTTTATTTTTGGTTCCTTTTCTATCCAATTCAGAACGTCGACACCTTCCGTATTTTCTCGTTTACGGAAGATTCCGATGGTTCCCGATATTTTTTCATCCATGTTATAGATTCCACCATAAGGATCATACTGTGTTTAGTTTATTTTTAGATCTGTGGAAAAGTGAAATAACCTATGTGTTTTCGAATTGATTATGTATTATCGATATTCCATGAAGGTATGCCCAGGTTCGTATATATTGACAAGTATTTCGTTCTGCCATTGAAGACGGACCCTGTCAGTACAGAACGGCCATTACGAGATACTGAAGGCCCTGTACGGTACCAATGAAGACGCTATGACCTCTGACAGCAGAGAATCTTTAATTGATAAATGGAGCAACATCACCATGGAGACGCTGTTTATCAACAATTCTCATCGTGCCAAGGACCTTATTGTAACGTAAGTAATTAATTTTTTTTTCACAATCAAAGCAATGGTTCTTCACAAACTCAACTCAACAGATTCACCAGTAAAAGAAAATGTAGTTACGGTACACTTATGAATTCAAAAAACGCTATTGTCATGAAAATATGTTTATATTTGCGCTGCATCACACTTTTACCAGCAGAAATGCTTTTCATACGAGTTTGAAAGCAAAGGTTCTCGAGACGCAACATGTGGTTTACTTATGACGTCATAGAGCAAGCTTGTCCAAGAGAGTCTTGTCGCTTAGTTTCGAATAAAACGCTCAGATGATTATTTTTTTATTATTTGTGCTGTTCCACCAATGTCGATTTAATTACGACGCAAATACAAACGCATGCAATGAACTAATTATCGAAAAACTATAAATAGAGATTACACAACGAGTGGTTGTTGGATATGGTATTTATTTCACTCAAATAAGTTAATTTTCAAAAGTTTTTCAACGAGAGTGCAGTAAAAACCATATTCAACAACCATGAGTCTTGTGATCACAATTTTAGACGAAAACATTTCATTGAATTAAATATAATTCGAGGACAATATTGGCGTAAACATATCTGATCGTATTTCCCCGCCAAATGATGACGACGTCAACCATCAGCAAGTGACGTTGTTTCGGTCAAAGTTTAATAAGTCAGCCAATCAAAATGCGGTTATTTGACGTTTGAAAGATTAAAAAACCACTTTCAATTATTATTTGCTTTTGTTAAACCACAAGTTTGCACAAATAGCAAACAAATCATATCTCAAAACTCTAGTTGCAAAAATACAATTTTACAATCCAATAGTTGCAAATGGAAAGGCGAGACCTGTGCTTGGTCTGACTTCAAACCTGTGATGACTCAGCATGGGCAATGCTTCACTTTCCTTGGCAATGCTTCTACTGAGGACAGTAGGATTGTCGACATCCCAGGTAAGGAATATCTTCTAGGTAAAAAATCAAATAATGGACGGTAGGATCTGCTAATCGCCAGGTGAGATTTTCTTCCTTGTAAAATCATCTGAGAACGTTCAGATGAGCGAATCACCAAGTGAAAGTCTTCTACCGGGTAAAAATTAAGGGCAGTTCGATTAGCGAATCATAAAGTAACGATATCTTCTAGGTATAACACCCTCTGAGGACGACAGAAGGATTCTTGTAGGCCACTAGCTTATGAGGTAAGGTAGTCGTTAACACTACTGATTGAAATGAGCAGATGCTCGATTGACAAAAAACTTCTTATTTTTGTTCCTAATTGTGTTTAGTTGTCATTATAAAGAACTTAAAATAATTCAAAACTCTTTATTATGCTGTACGATGATGATTTTTTTTCTGAAAATAGAAATATTGTGTCTGATATTTTATACGTGATTGTGTTTTGCTATATAAATCGTGTTTGATTGTACAATCTATGACGTCTGCCCTGTTCTAGGGGTGGATAACGGTCTAGACTTAGTGCTGAATGCTGAGGACTATGACAGTATGGTTGGCCTCCACAGTAGTAGCGGAGTAAAAGTCCTCCTCCACAGTGCCACCGAGGTCCCAATGCCTGAGTACGGAAACGAGCTCCCGACTGGTCGGCACGGATTCATGGAGGTCCAGGTCTCCAAGGTATGCACGAGACATATACGACATCATTACGTCAATGTCGCCCGGTTACTAAATGGGGATACATCCAAAGTAATAATGCATCAATGACACCCATGGGAAATGCATGCATTTCAGTGAAGGTGTCGACGTTATACAGTATGTCGACATTTGGTCAGTACTAATGTACAATGTTATGGCATTGACGTCCAGTTATCCGATGTATAAGTTAGCTTATACCTCAGAAATGACAGCAAGTTTTATAGTCACTATTTTTGTAAATATTTTGTACCCTGTTATATGAAGATGGACGATTTTGAGTATGTTTATAAGTGTGTTTACTTGTTGTGATTGAGAATGATGACTTGGTTCTCACTTTGAGAACTTCATGTTTACTTGGATGGGACCAAGATTTACATGGCGGGTGTCGTCGATGAAGCAGAATACGCTAACTCTTCCGGAACACCTGGTCTTATTCTCTGTACTTTTACAAGTCTTTCCTTTTTCATATTCTCCCCCTAGTTTTATAGATTTTGAGTTCGGATTATGGTTTTATTGACGTTTTCGTAATTTCTTATTTTTATGCATCAATGACACCTATGGAGAAATTCATTCATTTAGGTTCAAGGTGTCGAAATTGTACAGTGTGTCGATATTATATATGGCGATGTTATGGCATTGGCGTCAGCATCACACAAAAGGCGTCTTTTCATCCAATGATGAAAACAAACACGTACCAGGTATTGCATCCACGGTCTATCAATATCAACGATCTTCAATAAGAACAACATAACGATGTCTGTGGGCTTGTAAAAACTCAACTGGTTTTCTAAGATGAAATAGTGAATTCCTTCCCAATCTAGTATGATAATTGCTTGAGTAAGCGAATTTAAATGTCACATTTCTTAAGAGTAATAATGGCATCACATCAACAAAAAAATTCTGAAAACTGCCTGATGCACATTTTAAAATTCCTTCTTCGATTTATTCAATATGCGACTTTGAAAATATTTTTGTTTCGACAGGCACAAAATGTCCCTCCGCCCCACGGAAAGTGTGTGAGCCGGCAGCTGATGTACATGGATATGTATTCCTACACCGTCGGAGCCTGTCAAATGGAATGTGAAATGAAATACGTTTCTGAGATGTGTCAATGTCGGCAAATACACATGCCTCAGGGAATGTGTGAGTTCATAATATAACACTTTCGAAGTACACGGTTTGAAATTATACAGTAATATTGTTTTATTTTTAAGTTAATAAATTAAAGAGGCTTTGGACAGCTGACCCTTCTGCTTCTACACGAGTTTAGAAAATTTCGATTACCACCTTTTGGCCCCTTGCTTCATTGAAGAGTCCAAGAAGGACGAAACATCTGCATGGTGCAATTTACTTCATATTATCGACATACTGTTTCTATTATTAAATTAAAAAAGTGCAGCATATGTGTGTTTAATGTCATAGTTTAGACATATTGCCATATAACTACAGGCTAGGAGAGATAGACTTAACCATTAATGAGTCTGCAAAGATAATCATGTCTTCTCGATATTAGAGCAGCTAAACGAAAGGCAATCATGAAACTCCAGAGAATCCGAAGAACGCCCTTAGTCTTTAACACCACACACGCTACCTTTGTTACACACTTTATCATTGTTGGTACCCTTATGACGTATTACAGATTCCCTCCCGCCTTGCAATGTGGGGCAGTACAGCAGATGTGTGCTGGACGCAAAAGGTAATTCACAGTTTATATATTGTTTATAGTCGAGAGGGGCATTGTTCCCGTACCTTACAAGCATGTTTTGTTCATTTTGAACTGAGAAGTGCGATTTTTCTATGTATTTTCACTATTTCTGGTATGAAAACCATGGTTACCACATCAAAAATTACCCCAAAATGCCAAAAAAAAACCATTCATTTTTACCCTTACAAATAGGAATGGTTTTCCTAAAGTTGCCAGAATTTCACTTCCTGTTAAGCTAGCTTTTCATTTGTAGCCACCCATTTGTTTTAAATATTTTACTGTTTATTTTATTTTCAGATTTAGATACACATAATATTATAGAGGTTATTCATTGTACAAAAAAGCATGCTTCCGTACACTGCTACAATAGTGTTTTCCTATGTATGTATATATTTCTCTCGTATTACAAAGTACATACGACGTTTGTGCACAGTACGAGTGCGATGATCAATATTTTAATTTGTCAATGTATGACCGAAACTAAACGTATTTTTACATACTGATTACAGTGTAAATATAATATGGTCATCTTTATTGAAACTGTTCTTTTTTTCATAAGATGACTGAGTATCGGAATAACAATGAGAACTGTTTTGAGTTAGATGATGTGTATGAATACGAGCCAGTAGAAAAATGGGATATTTTATAATTTCAAAAAATTTTTTTTTATGTCTATATACATGTATAAAATTAGAGAATACCAAAGGGTCAACAAAACCATAATCCGGACTCAAAATCGATTAAACTAGATGCAACTTAGGAACAATGAAAATGATTTTGTTTTAGTGAAATACCGCCGGCTCCATGACGACACTTGCAGCTGTCCTATACCATGTAGCCAGACCTGGTTCCGACCTGATTTGTCGTACGGTACCATATCCAGGTTCTCCAGGAGCCAGAGAAGGATCCTGGAAGACCCGCACCTCAGACGGCAATTACACCTTGCACGAGAGAGGGCTTTCCCAGAGGAAATGGACTATTCTACTCTGTATAAATTACACTATCATCTAGCTAAAAAAAATCTACAAAACTTTTACCGTGTTCTAAGAAATCTGGAGAGCGTTGACAATGTGCTGAGTCAGGCTAGCAAAGCGATCAAGATTTTCTATGACGTCATACAGGATACACGTAACTACATGAGAAAGGATCACAGAGTGTACAGCAGGTTCCAGCAATATTGCAAGTTAATTGATGGAGCACGCCTAGGTCTTGAATTCATGGAGCTGACGTCATATCTTGACAGTCAAATTCGCCTGATGGAATCGGCCGGAAGTACTAAAAATAGAAAAACTTACTATGAAATGATGGTAGCCAGAGCTAACATGGATATATACGCCATCAAAAAAGTATTGAACGACAAGGACTTTTTAACCTGGCTCTCAAAACAGTATCCAGACATTTGGTATGTAGATAATGGTGACCTACAAAGTAACCCTACGCCAGATGTGTACAGTGTTCCCTCCAATATGGGTTGGATGGACATTTTGAAAACAATGACAACATGTGAAAATCATATCCAAAAATACATTTCCATAGCCAAAGCTTTCTTGAAAACTGGAGTTATTGATTTGAAACAACTAGAGTCTTTTAACAGAACGTCATTGAAACTTTCAAACGCGTTCGGGGATCAACGGCAACAGATGCATGTGTTTTATGAAGATTTTGTCGTCGCAAACCTGGACCACCTTAGCTATGTGCTGAGGGTACGAATGGAACCGATGACATCCGTGATATCTAAATTTGACCAAAAGTGCACTACAATGTACATCACCAAGGGTATACGAAAGGCCAGTATGTACCTCAACAGATCTGTTGATTTCCTATCGCAATATTTTATGAGAGAACGAAGTCTTCAGACTGTAGTTAAACATTTTGACTCAAATGAAATGAAATATTTCATGGAAGAAGTGAGAACATTTGCGTCGGGGACTTTTCACAATAACGAGTTCAGTATGGAGTCAGCAGACTGTCTAGACATGCTACTGGAAGAGTACTACGCCATGCTCAAAGTATACAAACCTGTCGCAGCGGCTTTAACTGACATTAAGGACAAGGACGACCAAAGCGACATCATGCCAGCAAAAGGGGACTTAAGGAGGTACAGATTCAACAAGGCCGAGCTTCTTGAAGTAATCATTATCCTTGATGACGTCAACGTGGTGTTGGAGGAGTTCAAACAATCGATGAAAATGAGTCCACAATTTTACAGGTAAATAAATATATCCCTCTTGTTTCTTCTTGTACTGTTCTATTGTGTGGATACTATCTGGTTTTGTTCTGGTTCTTCTAAAATGATCTCATTAAAAATAACGGTTTATAACAGTTTTATCAAACTGACGTTAAAGTAAATTTAAATGATAGTTTACATATGATGTGTATAAATGCTATTGAAACAAGAATCGTTATGATTATAAGGGACAACTTCCTACACCTGAATATCTAATCAAACTGACGTTCAAGTAAATTTTAATAATAATTTACATGTGATATGTAAACATGCTATTGAAACAAGAATCTTTATGTTTATAAGGGACAACTTCCTACACCTGAATATCTAATCAAACTGACGTTCAAGTAAATTTAAATGATATTTTACATGTGATGTGTTTACATGCTATTGAAACAAGAATCTCTTTATGTTTATAAGGGACAACTTCCTACACCTGAATATTTAATCAAACTGACGTTCAAGTAAATTTAAATAATAATTTACATGTGTTTACATGCTATTGAAACAAGAATCTCTTTATGTTTATAAGGGACAACTTCCTACACCTGAATATCTAATCAAACTGACGTTCAAGTAAATTTTAATAATAATTTACATGTGATATGTAAACATACTATTGAAACAAGAATCTTTATGTTTATAAGGGACAACTTCCTACACCTGAATATCTAATCAAACTGACGTTCAAGTAAATTTAAATAATAATTTACATGTGATATCTAAACATGCTATTGAAACAAGAATCTCTTTATGTTTATAAGGGACAACTTCCTACACCTGAATATCTAATCAAACTGACGTTCAAGTAAATTTTAATAATAATTTACATGTGATATGTAAACATGCTATTGAAACAAGAATCTTTATGTTTATAAGGGACAACTTCCTACACCTGAATATCTAATCAAACTGACGTTCAAGTAAATTTAAATGATATTTTACATGTGATGTGTTTACATGCTATTGAAACAAGAATCTCTTTATGTTTATAAGGGACAACTTCCTACACCTGAATATCTAATCAAACTGACGTTCAAGTAAATTTAAATAATAATTTACATGTGTTTACATGCTATTGAAACAAGAATCTCTTTATGTTTATAAGGGACAACTTCCTACACCTGAATATCTAATCAAACTGACGTTCAAGTAAATTTTAATAATAATTTACATGTGATATGTAAACATACTATTGAAACAAGAATCTTTATGTTTATAAGGGACAACTTCCTACACCTGAATATCTAATCAAACTGACGTTCAAGTAAATTTAAATAGTAATTTACATGTGATATCTAAACATGCTACTGAAATAAGAATCTTTATGTTTATAAGGGACAACTTCCTACACCTGAATATCTAATCAAACTGACGTTCAAGTAAATTTAAATAATAATTTACATGTGTTTACATGCTATTGAAACAAGAATCTCTTTATGCTTATAAGGGACAACTTCCTACACCTGAATATCTAATCAAACTGACGTTCAAGTAAATTTTAATTAATAATTTACATGTGATATGTAAACATACTATTGAAACAAGAATCTTTATGTTTATAAGGGACAACTTCCTACACCTGAATATCTAATCAAACTGACGTTCAAGTAAATTTAAATAATAATTTACATGTGATATCTAAACATGCTATTGAAACAAGAATCTCTTTATGTTTATAAGGGACAACTTCCTACACCTGAATATCTAATCAAACTGACGTTCAAGTAAATTTAAATAATAATTTACATGTGATATCTAAACATGCTATTGAAACAAGAATCTCTTTATGTTTATAAGGGACAACTTCCTACACCTGAATATCTAATCAAACTGACGTTCAAGTAAATTTAAATAATAATTTACATGTGATATGTAAACATACTATTGAAACAAGAATCTCTTTATGTTTATAAGGGACAACTTCCTACACCTGAATATCTAATCAAACTGACGTTCAAGTAAATTTAAATAATAATTTACATGTGTTTACATGCTATTGAAACAAGAATCTCTTTATGCTTATAAGGGACAACTTCCTACACCTGAATATCTAATCAAACTGACGTTCAAGTAAATTTTAATTAATAATTTACATGTGATATGTAAACATGCTATTGAAACAAGAATCTCTTTATGTTTATAAGGGACAACTTCCTACACCTGAATGTCTTGTTTCACGAGCTGAGATTCCAACAGCTGACACAACAAATTGACTACACGATATTTGCCCTCATGGGTAAGTACGCAGAAATTGTAGCTGTTATAATTAATTAATTTATTGTTGTTATGGATGAATTATGAATATATAAATAAAACAGGATGTGTGTTAATCAGAGATTCATTGAACAATTAACATTCATAAATAATCGAAAAGTACACATTCGCAGCCAGAATATGTCGCCTTCCTAAAGCTTATTTTTGTGTTAACAGGAGATATCGGCGGTGCCATGGGATTGTGTATCGGCGCCAGTGCGCTAAGTGTTTTCGAGATCATTGACTTCATTTCTGTGATCTTGGGGTCTAGCATGGATAAAAAGAAGCTTCCTGCACCTCCCCATTCCAACATCATCCACGTCAAACCGCAGCCTGAGGTACCAGCTTACGACAGCGTCTCGGATGCCGTCAAATAAAATAATATCACAGAACACCTAATGACTCCGATTGACAAATATTATTTGTAGAACAATAATTGTTTGGTGCGAGGTGGAGTGGACCCATAGGGAGTACTTGGAGGTTGGAAACTTCAGAACTGAGACATTTTAGCCAAGTGAGACGAATTATCTCAAATGATCTGGTAGAAGTAAACACTTTATGAAACTGTATTGTGAATTCGGAGACGTTCCCGTATATTTTATACACGGTGTACAGGTATGTGCTACACTGTGGGTATGCTTAATACTCTCTGTACATGGCGTACAGCTATTTAATCGGGATACCCAACATCAGGTTTAATACGCAGAGTGATATATCGTATATTTGTTATACTAGAAGATGGTTTTACCGTACCGAATATTAACACATGTATATTTTATGACGCAATGGGATCGTTCTGTAAAAGGCAATATTTTCGCAGGTGGATATTTTTGTTTAGCCAGACTCCAAACTGTTCGCGATGTGACAATTTTTGCGCTTCGGTCATGCTGTAACTCGTAGATTTATACGACTTTTACACCGTATGTTTATCGTTAAGATACATGTTCTTATAATTAAATTGCATTTGGCTTTATATAAAACGAACACATTAATCATTAATTAATGTTTAAGATGTTAAGGTGTTTGATTATGTAAATTGTCACAATTTTATGTATTTTCCTTTTTACATCGCATCATCTCTTTTAATGTAATGGCAGATTTTAACTGAGGCTGATGAATTATCTTTGTGTGCATTTTTAATCTAGAAACCATAGTTAGATATCCTGCTTACATTTTAGCGTTAGAATCTTATGACAAAAATAATTAAAGAATACTGAAGCCTCAACAAAATCATAATCCGAACTCAATATGGATTAAACCAGCGGCAAAATATGAACAAAATCGAAAGATTTACATGGAGATCCCTGTAAAACTACAGGAAAATAAGACCAGTTATGCCGGAAAAGTAAGCGTCTTCTGCTTCATCGACGACACCCGCCATGTAAATCTTGGTCATAGATAAAATACAGATTGTGTGAGTCAATAATATCACTATAACAACGTCTACTCCTGGGAATGTTTTTATGAAGATGGACGTTTTTGAGTATGCTCATTAGTGTGTTTAAATGTTGTGATTGACAATGATACTCGGTTCTCATTTTGAGAACTTGATGTTTACTTCGATGTGACAAAGATTTACATGGTAGGTGTCGTCGATGAAGCAGTGGTGGGTGTCATATACATTTAATACTTTGTTCAAGCTTCAAAATGTAGCAAATAATAATTCATTTAACAGATCAACATCGAGGAATGTTTTACAGCGAACGTTAACCGGATACAGCATTTGTTATGTGATCGTCCAGTGCAGTGCACTTATTAATACGCAGTGATCAGGTCCGTGCTGCTGTTTAAAGGCATATTGAATGATATATATTGCTATTGCATTGTAGTTTGCACGGCATTCTATGAAGGACAAATTGGTAATGCATGCATCTACATGCCGTGGTGAGCAGTTCACGTATTTATCAATAGCTGATAGTCAATTGTCCCGATAAACGATCCCACATTTGATAATTTATGAGACGAAATCCATGGAGGATCCTAGAATATCACGCCGAGTTGACATATCACTCGAAGGTCAACACTGTCAATTATTTATACTTAATATTCGATTGTGATTACGTTTGAGAAGCATTGTTGTTATGGTACTGTATATCTATACTTACTACAGTATTCGATCGTGTTTACTTTAAAGAAGCATTGTTGTTATGGTACTGTATATCTATACTTACTACAGTATTCGATCGTGTTTACTTTAAAGAAGCATTGTTGTTATGGTACTGTATATCTATACTTACTACAGTATTCGATCGTGTTTACTTTAAAGAAGCATTGTTGTTATGGTACTGTATATCTATACTTACTACAGTATTCGATCGTGTTTACTTTAAAGAAGCATTGTTGTTATGGTACTGTATATCTATACTTACTACAGTATTCGATTGCGTTTACTTTAGAGAAGCATTGTTGTTATGGTACTGTATATCTATTTAGCCCTTCTTCGTGTCAGGACAGGATACGGAGCGATGCAATGTATCATATTTGTTTTTGTTATATTGATAATATATTCTTTATAATGACAAGCAACATGCTTTATTTCTGGGAAAATCAATTTACTGGAATAAAATTTCATTCAAAACAGGTTGTTTAATAATAATTCTTTGACAGATAAACAAAGCAAGAATATAACAAACTGTAGACAAATTTTATCAATAATTGAAAGAATGGACAAGTAAGGACATATTTTTATAATTAATTGGGATTGGCTTATCAACCAGAGTGAATAACAATAGGTTTATTGTCAAGAGTCCGTATTCATGAAATCGTTATCATTATAGAGCATGAATTCTGAACTTATACGTAATTACCTCCGTTTGATTGCGTAAAAAGTCGATTTTATACATTGAAAACTATTATTGGTAAAACATTGTTTTACATATCATTAACAAATTTGATATTTTTATTGATTTATTACTGAAACAAGAAATGGGACCTTTGCCAGGAATGCGAGAATGGTTTCACGGATAGGTAAAGGAATGCGAGAATGGTTTCACGGATAGGTAAAGGAATGCGAGAAAGGTTTCACGGATAGACACAGGAATGCGAGAATGGTTTCATGGATAGACACAGGAATATGAGAATGGTTTCACGGATAGGTAAAGGAATGTAAGAATGGTTTCACGGATAGACACAGGAATGCGAGAATGGTTTCACGGATAGACACAGGAATGCGAGAATGGTTTCACGGATAGATACAGGAATGCAAGAATGGTTTCACGGATAGGAACAGGAATGCGAGAATGGTTTCACGGATAGGTAAAGGAATGCGAGAATGGTTTCACGGAGAGGAACAGGAATGCGAGAATGGTTTCACGGATAGGTAAAGGAATGCGAGAATGGTTTCACGGAGAGGAACAGGAATGCGAGAATGGTTTCACGGATAGGTAAAGGAATGCGAGAATGGTTTCACGGATAGGTAAAGGAATGCGAGAATGGTTTCATGGATAGGTAAAGGAATGCGAGAATGGTTTCACGGAGAGGCACAGGAATGTGAGAATGGTTTCACGGATAGATAAAGGAATGCGAGAATGGTTTCACGGAGAGGCACAGGAATGTGAGAATGGTTTCACGGATAGACACAGGAATGCGAGAATGGTTTCACGGAGAGGAACAGGAATGTGAGAATGGTTTCACGGAGAGGAACAGAAATGCAAGAATGGTTTCACGGAGAGGCACAGGAATGTGAGAATTGTTTCACGGATAGGTAAAGGAATGCGAGAAAGGTTTCACGGATAGACACAGGAATGCGAGAATGGTTTCACGGATAGACACAGGAATGTGAGAATGGTTTCACGGAGAGGAACAGGAATGCGAGAATGGTTTCACGGATAGGAACAGGAATGCGAGAATTGTTTCACGGATAGATAAAGGAATGCGAGAATGGTTTCACGGATAGGTAAAGGAATGCGAGAATGGTTTCACGGATAGACACAGGAATGTGAGAATGGCTCACGGATAGACACAGGACTGCGAGAATGGTTTCACGGATAGGAACAGGAATGCGAGAATTGTTTCACGGATAGATAAAGGAATGCGAGAATTGTTTCACGGATAGATAAAGGAATGCGAGAATGGTTTCACGGATAGGTAAAGGAATGCATGAATGGTTTCACGGATAGACACAGGAATGCGAGAATGGTTTCACGGATAGATACAGGAATGCAAGAATGGTTTCACGGATAGGAACAGGAATGCGAGAATGGTTTCACGGATAGGAACAGGAATGCGAGAATTGTTTCACGGATAGATAAAGGAATGCGAGAATGGTTTCACGGATAGACACAGGAATGCATGAATGGTTTCACGGATAGGAACAGGAATGCGAGAATGGTTTCACGGAGAGGCACAGGAATGCGAGAATGGTTTCACGGATAGGTAAAGGAATGCGAGAATGGTTTCATGGATAGACACAGGAATGCGAGAATGGTTTCACGGATAGACACAGGACTGTGAGAATGGTTTCACGGATAGACACAGGAATGTAAGAATGGTTTCACGGATAGACACAGGAATGTGAGAATGGTTTCACGGATAGGTAAAGGAATGCGAGAATGGTTTCACGGATAGGAACAGGAATGCGAGAATGGTTTCACGGATAGGTAAAGGAATGCGAGAATGGTTTCACGGATAGGAACAGGAATGCGAGAATGGTTTCACGGAGAGGCACAGGAATGTGAGAATGGTTTCACGGATAGATAAAGGAATGCGAGAATGGTTTCACGGATAGGTAAAGGAATGCGAGAATGGTTTCATGGATAGGTAAAGGACTTATACGTAATTACCTCCGTTTAATTGCGTAAAAAGTCGATTTTATACATTGAAAACTATTATTGGTAAAACATTGTTTTACATATCATTAACAAATTTGATATTTTTATTGATTTATTACTGAAACAAGAAATGGGACCTTTGCCAGGAATGCGAGAATGGTTTCACGGATAGGTAAAGGAATGCGAGAATGGTTTCACGGATAGGTAAAGGAATGCGAGAATGGTTTCATGGATAGGTAAAGGAATGCGAGAATGGTTTCCCGGAGAGGCACAGGAATGTGAGAATGGTTTCACGGATAGGTAAAGGAATGCGAGAATGGTTTCACGGATAGGTAAAGGAATGCGAGAATGGTTTCATGGATAGGTAAAGGAATGCGAGAATGGTTTCACGGATAGGTAAAGGAATGCGAGAATGGTTTCATGGATAGGTAAAGGAATGCGAGAATGGTTTCACGGAGAGGCACAGGAATGTGAGCATGGTTTCACGGATAGACACAGGAATGCGAGAATGGTTTCACGGAAAGGAACAGGAATGTGAGAATGGTTTCACGGAGAGGAACAGAAATGCAAGAATGGTTTCACGGAGAGGCACAGGAATGTGAGAATTGTTTCACGGATAGGTAAAGGAATGCGAGAAAGGTTTCACGGATAGACACAGGAATGCGAGAATGGTTTCACGGATAGACACAGGAATGTGAGAATGGTTTCACGGATAGATACAGGAATGCGAGAATGGTTTCAAGGATAGGTAAAGGAATGCGAGAATGGTTTCACGGATAGGTAAAGGAATGCGAGAATGGTTTCATGGATAGGTAAAGGAATGCGAGAATGGTTTCACGGATAGACACAGAAATGTGAGAATGGTTTCACGGATAGACACAGGAATGTGAGAATGGTTTCACGGATAGACACAGGAATGTGAGAATGGTTTCACGGATAGACACAGGAATGTGAGAATGGTTTCACGGATAGACACAGAAATGTGAGAATGGTTTCATGGATAGGAACAGGAATGCGAGAATGGTTTCACGGATAGACACAGAAATGTGAGAATGGTTTCATGGATAGACACAGGAATGTGAGAATGATTTCACGGATAGATAAAGGAATGCGAGAATGGTTTCACGGATAGACACGGAAATGCGAGAATGGTTTCACGGATAGATAAAGGAATGCGAGAATGGTTTCACGGATAGACACAGAAATGTGAGAATGGTTTCACGGATAGGTAAAGGAATGTAAGAATGGTTTCACGGATAGACACAGGAATGTAAGAATGGTTTCACGGATAGGTAAAGGAATGTAAGAATGGTTTCACGGAGAGGTAAAGGAATGTAAGAATGGTTTCACGGATAGGTAAAGGAATGTAAGAATGGTTTCACGGATAGGTAAAGGAATGTAAGAATGGTTTCACGGATAGGTAAAGGAATGTAAGAATGGTTTCACGGATAGGTAAAGGAATGTGAGAATGGTTTCACGGATAGACACAGGAATGCGAGAATGGTTCCACGGATAGACACAGGAATGCGAGAATGGTTCCACGGATAGACACAGGAATGTAAGAATGGTTTCACGGATAGACACAGGAATGCGAGAATGGTTTCACGGATAGACACAGGAATGTAAGAATTGTTTCACGGATAGACACAGGAATGCGAGAATGGTTTAACGGATAGACACAGGAATGTAAGAATGGTTTCACGGATAGACACAGGAATGTGAGAATTGTTTCACGGATAGACACAGGAATGCGAGAATGGTTTCACGGATAGACACAGGAATGCGAGAATGGTTTCACGGATAGACACAGGAATGTGAGAATTGTTTCACGGATAGACACAGGAATGTGAGAATTGTTTCACGGATAGACACAGGAATGCGAGAATGGTTTCACGGATAGACACAGGAATGCGAGAATGGTTTCACGGATAGACACAGGAATGTAAGAATGGTTTCCTGGATAGACACAGGAATGCGAGAATGGTTTCACGGATAGACACAGGAATGCGAGAATGGTTTCACGGATAGACACAGGAATGTGAGAATGGTTTCACGGATAGACACAGGAATGCGAGAATGGTTTCACGGATAGACACAGGAATGCGAGAATGGTTTCACGGATAGACACAGGAATGTAAGAATGGTTTCACGGATAGGTAAAGGAATGTGAGAATGGTTTCCTGGATAGACACAGGAATGCGAGAATGGTTTCACGGATAGACACAGGAATGCGAGAATGGTTTCACGGATAGACACAGGAATGTGAGAATGGTTCCACGGATAGACACAGGAATGCGAGAATGGTTCCACGGATAGACACAGGAATGTGAGAATGGTTTCACGGAGAGGCACAGGACTGTGAGAATGGTTTCACGGATAGACACAGAAATGCGAGAATGGTTTCATGGATAGGAACAGGAATGCGAGAATGGTTTCACGGATAGACACAGGACTGTGAGAATGGTTTCACGGATAGACAAAGGAATGCGAGAATGGTTTCATGGATAGGTAAAGGAATGCAAGAAAGGTTTCACGGATAGGTAAAGGAATGCGAGAATGGTTTCACGGATAGGTAAAGGAATGTGAGAATGGTTTCACGGATAGGTAAAGGAATGTGAGAATGGTTTCACGGATAGGTAAAGGAATGCGAGAATGGTTTCATGGATAGACACAGGAATGTGAGAATGGTTTCACGGATAGGTAAGTAGAGGAATGCGAGAATGGTTTCATGGATAGACACAGGAATGCGAGAATGGTTTCACGGAGAGGCACAGGACTGCGAGAAAGTTTTCACGGAGAGGAACAGGAATGTGAAAATGGTTTCACGGATAGACACAGGAATGTGAGAATGGTTTCATGGAGAGGAACAGGAATGTGAGAATTGTTTCACGGAGAGGCACAGGAATGCGAGAATGGTTTCACGGAGAGGCACAGGAATGCGAGAATGGTTTCACGGAGAGGAACAGGAATGCGAGAATGGTTTCACGGATAGACACAGGAATGTGCGAATGGTTTCACGGATAGACACAGGAATGCGAGAATGGTTTCACGGAGAGGAACAGGAATGCGAGAGTGGTTTCACGGAGAGGCACAGGAATGCGAGAATGGTTTCACGGATAGACACAGGAATGCGAGAATGGTTTCACGGAGAGGAACAGGAATGCGAGAGTGGTTTCACGGAGAGGCACAGGAATGCGAGAATGGTTTCACGGATAGACACAGGAATGTGAGAATGATTTCACGGATAGGCACAGGAATGCGAGAATGGTTTCATGGATAGGTAAAGGAATGTAAGAATGGTTTCACGGATAGGTAAAGGAATGCGAGAACGATTTCACGGATAGGTAAAGGAATGCGAGAATGGTTTCACGGATAGGAAAAGGAATGTGAGAATTGTTTCACGGATAGGTAAAGGAATGAATGCGAGAACGATTTCACGGATAGACACAGGAATGTGAGAATGGTTTCATGGATAGACACAGGAATGTGAGAATGGTTTCACGGATAGACACAGGAATGTGAGAATGGTTTCACGGAGAGGCACAGGAATGTGAGAATGGTTTCATGGATAGACACAGGAATGCGAGAATGGTTTCACGGATAGACACAGGAATGTGAGAATGGTTTCATGGATAGACACAGGAATGCGAGAATGGTTTCATGGATAGACACAGGAATGTGAGAAAGGTTTCATGGATAGACACAGGAATGCGAGAATGGTTTCACGGAGAGGCACAGGAATGCGAGAATGGTTTCACGGAGAGGAACAGGAATGCAAGAATGGTTTCACGGATAGGCACAGGAATGTGAGAATGGTTTCATGGATAGGCACAGGAATGCGAGAATGGTTTCACGGAGAGGAACAGGAATGCGAGAATGGTTTCACGGATAGACACAGGAATGCGAGAATGGTTTCACGGAGAGGAACAGGAATGCGAGAATGGTTTCATGGATAGGCACAAGAATGCGAGAATGGTTTCATGGATAGACACAGGAATGTGAGAATGGTTTCACGGATAGGCACAGGAATGCGAGAATGGTTTCATGGATAGACACAGGAATGTGAGAATGGTTTCATGGATAGACACAGGAATGTGAGAATGGTTTCATGGATAGACACAGGAATGCGAGAATGGTTTCACGGATAGACACAGGAATGTGAGAATGGTTTCATGGATAGACACAGGAATGCGAGAATGGTTTCATGGATAGACACAGGAATGCGAGAATGGTTTCACGGATAGACACAGGAATGCGAGAATGGTTTCACGGATAGACACAGGAATGCGAGAATGGTTTCATGGATAGACACAGGAATGCGAGAATGGTTTCATGGATAGACACAGGAATGCGAGAATGGTTTCACGGATAGGTAAAGGAATGCGAGAATGGTTTCACGGATAGACACAGGAATGCGAGAATGGTTTCACGGATAGACACAGGAATGCGAGAATGGTTTCATGGATAGACACAGGAATGCGAGAAAGGTTTCATGGATAGACACAGGAATGCGAGAATGGTTTCACGGATAGGTAAAGGAATGTAAGAATGGTTTCACGGATAGACACAGGAATGCGAGAATGGTTTCCTGGATAGACACAGGAATGTAAGAATGGTTTCACGGGGAGGAACAGAAATGCGAGAATGGTTTCACGGATAGACACAGGAATGCGAGAATGGTTTCATGGATAGACACAGGAATGCGAGAATGGTTTCATGGATAGACACAGGAATGCGAGAATGGTTTCACGGATAGACACAGGAATGTAAGAATGGTTTCATGGATAGGTAAAGGAATGCGAGAATGGCTTCATGGATAGACACAGGAATGTAAGAATGGTTTCATGGATAGGTAAAGGAATGCGAGAATGGTTTCATGGATAGACACAGGAATGTAAGAATGGTTTCACGGATAGACACAGGAATGCGAGAATGGTTTCACGGATAGACACAGGAATGTAAGAATGGTTTCATGGATAGGTAAATGAATGCGAGAATGGTTTCATGGATAGACACAGGAATGTAAGAATGGTTTCATGGATAGGTAAAGGACTGCGAGAATGGTTTCATGGATAGACACAGGAATGCGAGAATGGTTTCACGGAGAGGTAAAGGAATGTAAGAATGGTTTCACGGATAGGTAAAGGAATGCGAGAATGGTTTCATGGATAGACACAGGAATGCGAGAATGGTTTCACGGATAGACACAGGAATGTAAGAATGGTTTCATGGATAGGTAAAGGAATGCGAGAATGGTTTCATGGATAGACACAGGGATGCGAGAATGGTTTCACGGATAGACACAGGAATGTAAGAATGGTTTCATGGATAGACACAGGAATGTGAGAATGGTTTCATGGATAGACACAGGAATGTAAGAATGGTTTCACGGATAGACACAGGAATGTAAGAATGGTTTCATGGATAGACACAGGAATGCGAGAATGGTTTCACGGAGAGGTAAAGGAATGTAAGAATGGTTTCACGGATAGGTAAAGGAATGCGAGAATGGTTTCATGGATAGACACAGGAATGCGAGAATGGTTTCACGGATAGACACAGGAATGTAAGAATGGTTTCATGGATAGGTAAAGGAATGCGAGAATGGTTTCATGGATAGACACAGGGATGCGAGAATGGTTTCACGGATAGACACAGGAATGTAAGAATGGTTTCACGGATAGACACAGGAATGTGAGAATGGTTTCACGGATAGGTAAAGGAATGCGAGAATGGTTTCATGGATAGACACAGGAATGTGAGAATGGCTCACGGATAGGTAAAGGAATGTAAGAATGGTTTCACGGATAGACACAGGAATGCGAGAATGGTTTCACGGATAGACACAGGAATGCGAGAATGGTTTCACGGATAGGTAAAGGAATGTAAGAATGGTTTCACGGATAGACACAGGAATGTGAGAATGGTTTCATGGATAGACACAGGAATGCGAGAATGGTTTCATGGATAGACACAGGAATGCGAGAATGGTTTCACGGATAGGTAAAGGAATGCGAGAATGGTTTCACGGATAGGTAAAGGAATGCGAGAATGGTTTCATGGATAGACACAGGAATGCGAGAATGGTTTCACGGATAGACACAGGAATGCGAGAATGGTTTCATGGATAGACACAGGAATGCGAGAATGGTTTCATGGATAGACACAGGAATGTAAGAATGGTTTCATGGATAGACACAGGAATGCGAGAATGGTTTCATGGATAGGTAAAGGAATGCGAGAATGGTTTCACGGATAGGTAAAGGAATGCGAGAATGGTTTCACGGATAGACACAGGAATGTGAGAATGGTTTCATGGATAGACACAGGAATGTGAGAATGGTTTCACGGATAGACACAGGAATGCGAGAATGGTTTCACGGATAGACACAGGAATGCGAGAATGGTTTCATGGATAGACACAGGAATGCGAGAATGGTTTCACGGAGAGGCACAGGAATGCGAGAATGGTTTCATGGATAGACACAGGAATGCGAGAATGGTTTCATGGATAGACACAGGAATGCGAGAATGGTTTCACGGATAGACACAGGAATGCGAGAATGGTTTCATGGATAGACACAGGAACGCGAGAATGGTTTCATGGATAGACACAGGAATGCGAGAATGGTTTCATGGATAGGTAAAGGAATGCGATAATGGTTTCACGGATAGACACAGGAATGTGAGAATGGTTTCATGGATAGACACAGGAATGTGAGAATGGTTTCACGGATAGACACAGGAATGTGAGAATGGTTTCATGGATAGACACAGGAATGCGAGAATGGTTTCACGGATAGACACAGGAATGCGAGAATGGTTTCACGGATAGACACAGGAATGCGATAATGGTTTCATGGATAGACACAGGAATGCGAGAATGGTTTCATGGATAGACACAGGAATGCGAGAATGGTTTCATGGATAGACACAGGAATGCGAGAATGGTTTCACGGATAGACACAGGAATGCGAGAATGGTTTCCTGGATAGACACAGGAATGCGAGAATGGTTTCATGGGTAGACACAGGAATGTGAGAATGGTTTCACGGATAGACACAGGAATGCGAAAATGGTTTCACGGATAGACACAGGAATGCGAGAATGGTTTCACGGATAGGTAAAGGAATGTAAGAATGGTTTCACGGATAGACACAGGAATGTGAGAATGGCTCACGGATAGACACAGGAATGCGAGAATGGTTTCATGGATAGACACAGAAATGTGAGAATGGTTTCACGGATAGGTAAAGGAATGCGAGAATGGTTTCACGGATAGACACAGGAATGCGAGAATGGTTTCACGGATAGACACAGAAATGTGAGAATGGTTTCATGGATAGATAAAGGAATGCGAGAATGGTTTCACGGATAGACAAAGGAATGTGAGAATGGTTTCACGGATAGGTAAAGGAATGCGAGAATGGTTTCACGGATAGACACAGGAATGTGAGAATGGTTTCCTGGATAGACACAGGAATGCGAGAATGGTTTCACGGAGAGGCACAGGAATGCGAGAATGGTTTCATGGATAGACACAGAAATGTGAGAAAGGTTTCACGGATAGACACAGGAATGTAAGAATGGTTTCACGGATAGACACAGGAATGTGAGAATGGTTTCATGGATAGACACAGAAATGTGAGAATGGTTTCACGGATAGGTAAAGGAATGCGAGAATGGTTTCACGGATAGGTAAAGGAATGCGAGAATGGTTTCACGGAGAGGCACAGGAATGTGAGAATGGTTTCACGGATAGATAAAGGAATGCGAGAATGGTTTCACGGATAGACACAGGAATGCGAGAATGGTTTCACGGATAGGTAAAGGAATGCGAGAATGGTTTCACGGATAGGTAAAGGAATGCGAGAATGGTTTCATGGATAGACACAGGAATGTAAGAATGGTTTCACGGAGAGGAACAGAAATGCAAGAATGGTTTCACGGATAGGCACAGGAATGCGAGAATTGTTTCACGGATAGGTAAAGGAATGCGAGAACGATTTCACGGATAGGTAAAGGAATGCGAGAATGGTTTCACTGATAGGCACAGGAATGCGAGAATTGTTTCACGGATAGGTAAAGGAATGCGAGAACGATTTCACGGATAGGTAAAGGAATGCGAGAATGGTTTCATGGATAGACACAGGAATGCGAGAATGGTTTCACGGATAGACACAGGAATGCGAGAATGGTTTCATGGATAGACACAGGAATGCGAGAATGGTTTCACGGATAGACACAGGAATGCGAGAATGGTTTCACGGATAGACACAGGAATGCGAGAATGGTTTCACGGATAGGTAAAGGAATGCGAGAATGGTTTCATGGATAGACACAGGAATGCGAGAATGGTTTCATGGATAGACACAGGAATGCGAGAATGGTTTCATGGATAGGTAAAGGAATGCGAGAATGGTTTCACGGATAGACACAGGAATGTGAGAATGGTTTCACGGATAGACACAGGAATGTGAGAATGGTTTCATGGATAGACACAGGAATGCGAGAATGGTTTCACGGATAGGTAAAGGAATGCGAGAATGGTTTCACGGATAGGTAAAGGAATGCGAGAATGGTTTCACGGATAGACACAGGAATGTGAGAATGGTTTCACGGATAGGTAAAGGAATGCGAGAATGGTTTCATGGATAGACACAGGAATGCGAGAATGGTTTCACGGATAGACACAGGAATGCGAGAATGGTTTCACGGATAGACACAGGAATGCGAGAATGGTTTCATGGATAGACACAGGAATGCGAGAATGGTTTCATGGATAGACACAGGAATGCGAGAATGGTTTCACGGATAGACACAGGAATGCGAGAATGGTTTAACGGATAGACACAGGAATGCGAGAATGGTTTCACGGATAGGAACAGGAATGCGAGAATGGTTTCATGGATAGACACAGGAATGCGAGAATGGTTTCACGGATAGACACAGGAATGCGAGAATGGTTTAACGGATAGACACAGGAATGCGAGAATGGTTTCACGGATAGGAACAGGAATGCGAGAATGGTTTCATGGATAGACACAGGAATGCGAGAATGGTTTCATGGATAGACACAGGAATGCGAGAATGGTTTCACGGATAGACACAGGAATGTAAGAATGGTTTCATGGATAGACACAGGAATGCGAGAATGGTTTCACGGATAGACACAGGAATGCGAGAATGGTTTCACGGATAGACACAGGAATGCGAGAATGGTTTCATGGATAGACACAGGAATGTGAGAATGGTTTCACGGATAGACACAGGAATGCGAGAATGGTTTCACGGATAGACACAGGAATGCGAGAATGGTTTCATGGATAGACACAGGAATGCGAGAATGGTTTCATGGATAGACACAGGAATGTGAGAATGGTTTCACGGATAGACACAGGAATGCGAGAATGGTTTCATGGATAGACACAGGAATGTAAGAATTGTTTCATGGATAGACACAGGAATGCGAGAATGGTTTCATGGATAGACACAGGAATGCGAGAATGGTTTCACGGATAGGTAAAGGAATGCGAGAATGGTTTCACGGATAGACACAGGAATGCGAGAATGGTTTCACGGATAGACACAGGAATGCGAGAATGGTTTCATGGATAGACACAGGAATGCGAGAATGGTTTCATGGATAGACACAGGAATGCGAGAATGGTTTCACGGATAGGTAAAGGAATGTAAGAATGGTTTCACGGATAGACACAGGAATGCGAGAATGGTTTCCTGGATAGACACAGGAATGTAAGAATGGTTTCACGGGGAGGAACAGAAATGCGAGAATGGTTTCACGGATAGACACAGGAATGCGAGAATGGTTTCATGGATAGACACAGGAATGCGAGAATGGTTTCACGGATAGGTAAAGGACTGCGAGAATGGTTTCACGGATAGACACAGGAATGCGAGAATGGTTTCATGGATAGACACAGGAATGCGAGAATGGTTTCACGGATAGACACAGGAATGTAAGAATGGTTTCATGGATAGGTAAAGGAATGCGAGAATGGTTTCATGGATAGACACAGGAATGTAAGAATGGTTTCATGGATAGGTAAAGGAATGCGAGAATGGTTTCATGGATAGACACAGGAATGTAAGAATGGTTTCTCGGATAGACACAGGAATGCGAGAATGGTTTCACGGATAGACACAGGAATGTAAGAATGGTTTCATGGATAGGTAAATGAATGCGAGAATGGTTTCATGGATAGACACAGGAATGTAAGAATGGTTTCATGGATAGGTAAAGGACTGCGAGAATGGTTTCATGGATAGACACAGGAATGCGAGAATGGTTTCACGGATAGACACAGGAATGTGAGAATGGTTTCACGGATAGACACAGGAATGTGAGAATGGTTTCACGGAGAGGAACAGGAATGCGAGAATGGTTTCACGGATAGACACAGGAATGTGAGAATGGTTTCACGGATAGGTAAAGGAATGCGAGAATGGTTTCATGGATAGACACAGGAATGCGAAAATGGTTTCACGGATAGACACAGGAATGTAAGAATGGTTTCATGGATAGGTAAAGGAATGCGAGAATTGTTTCACGGATAGACACAGGAATGTGAGAATGGTTTCACGGAGAGGAACAGGAATGCGAGAATGGTTTCACGGAGAGGCACAGGAATGCGAGAATTGTTTCATGGATAGACACAGGAATGCGAGAATGGTTTCACGGATAGACACAGGAATGTAAGAATGGTTTCATGGATAGACACAGGAATGTAAGAATGGTTTCACGGATAGACACAGGAATGTGAGAATGGTTTCACGGATAGGTAAAGGAATGCGAGAATGGTTTCATGGATAGGTAAATGAATGCGAGAATGGTTTCATGGATAGACACAGGAATGTAAGAATGGTTTCATGGATAGGTAAAGGACTGCGAGAATGGTTTCATGGATAGACACAGGAATGCGAGAATGGTTTCACGGATAGACACAGGAATGTAAGAATGGTTTCATGGATAGACACAGGAATGCGAGAATGGTTTCACGGATAGACACAGGAATGCGAGAATGGTTTCACGGATAGACACAGGAATGCGAGAATGGTTTCATGGATAGACACAGGAATGCGAGAATGGTTTCATGGATAGACACAGGAATGCGAGAATGGTTTCACGGATAGGTAAAGGAATGCGAGAATGGTTTCACGGATAGACACAGGAATGTGAGAATGGTTTCATGGATAGACACAGGAATGTGAGAATGGTTTCACGGATAGACACAGGAATGTGAGAATGGTTTCATGGATAGACACAGGAATGCGAGAATGGTTTCACGGATAGACACAGGAATGCGAGAATGGTTTCATGGATAGACACAGGAATGCGAGAATGGTTTCATGGATAGACACAGGAATGCGAGAATGGTTTCATGGATAGACACAGGAATGCGAGAATGGTTTCATGGATAGACACAGGAATGCGAGAATGGTTTCCTGGATAGACACAGGAATGCGAGAATGGTTTCATGGGTAGACACAGGAATGTGAGAATGGTTTCACGGATAGACACAGGAATGCGAAAATGGTTTCACGGATAGACACAGGAATGCGAGAATGGTTTCACGGATAGGTAAAGGAATGTAAGAATGGTTTCACGGATAGACACAGGAATGCGAAAATGGTTTCACGGATAGACACAGGAATGCGAGAATGGTTTCACGGATAGACACAGGAATGCGAGAATGGTTTCATGGATAGACACAGAAATGTGAGAATGGTTTCACGGATAGGTAAAGGAATGCGAGAATGGTTTCACGGATAGACACAGGAATGCGAGAATGGTTTCACGGATAGACACAGAAATGTGAGAATGGTTTCATGGATAGACACAGGAATGCGAGAATGGTTTCACGGATAGACACAGGAATGTGAGAATGGTTTCACGGATAGGTAAAGGAATGCGAGAATGGTTTCACGGATAGACACAGAAATGTGAGAATGGTTTCACGGATAGGTAAAGGAATGCGAGAATGGTTTCACGGATAGACACAGAAATGCGAGAATGGTTTCACGGATAGACACAGGAATGTAAGAATGGTTTCACGGATAGACACAGGAATGTAAGAATGGTTTCATGGATAGACAGAGGAATGCGAGAATGGTTTCATGGATAGACACAGGAATGTAAGAATGGTTTCATGGATAGACACAGGAATGCGAGAATGGTTTCACGGATAGACACAGGAATGCGAGAATGGTTTCACGGATAGACACAGGAATGCGAGAATGGTTTCATGGATAGACACAGGAATGCGAGAATGGTTTCATGGATAGACACAGGAATGCGAGAATGGTTTCACGGATAGGTAAAGGAATGCGAGAATGGTTTCATGGATAGACACAGGAACGCGAGAATGGTTTCATGGATAGACACAGGAATGCGAGAATGGTTTCACGGATAGGTAAAGGAATGCGAGAATAGTTTCACGGATAGACACAGGAATGTGAGAATGGTTTCATGGATAGACACAGGAATGTGAGAATGGTTTCATGGATAGACACAGGAATGCGAGAATGGTTTCATGGATAGACACAGGAATGCGAGAATGGTTTCATGGATAGACACAGGAATGCGAGAATGGTTTCATGGATAGACACAGGAATGTAAGAATTGTTTCATGGATAGACACAGGAATGCGAGAATGGTTTCATGGATAGACACAGGAATGCGAGAATGGTTTCACGGATAGACACAGGAATGTGAGAATGGTTTCACGGATAGACACAGGAATGCGAGAATGGTTTCACGGATAGACACAGGAATGCGAGAATGGTTTCATGGATAGACACAGAAATGTGAGAATGGTTTCACGGATAGGTAAAGGAATGCGAGAATGGTTTCACGGATAGACACAGGAATGCGAGAATGGTTTCACGGATAGACACAGAAATGTGAGAATGGTTTCATGGATAGACACAGGAATGCGAGAATGGTTTCACGGATAGACACAGGAATGTGAGAATGGTTTCACGGATAGGTAAAGGAATGCGAGAATGGTTTCACGGATAGACACAGAAATGTGAGAATGGTTTCACGGATAGGTAAAGGAATGCGAGAATGGTTTCACGGATAGACACAGGAATGTGAGAATGGTTTCATGGATAGACACAGGAATGCGAGAATGGTTTCACGGAGAGGCACAGGAATGCGAGAATGGTTTCATGGATAGACACAGAAATGTGAGAAAGGTTTCACGGATAGACACAGGAATGTAAGAATGGTTTCACGGATAGACACAGGAATGTGAGAATGGTTTCATGGATAGACACAGAAATGTGAGAATGGTTTCACGGATAGGTAAAGGAATGCGAGAATGGTTTCACGGAGAGGCACAGGAATGTGAGAATGGTTTCACGGATAGATAAAGGAATGCGAGAATGGTTTCACGGATAGACACAGGAATGCGAGAATGGTTTCACGGATAGGTAAAGGAATGCGAGAATGGTTTCACGGATAGGTAAAGGAATGCGAGAATGGTTTCATGGATAGACACAGGAATGTAAGAATGGTTTCACGGAGAGGAACAGAAATGCAAGAATGGTTTCACGGATAGGCACAGGAATGCGAGAATTGTTTCACGGATAGGTAAAGGAATCCGAGAACGATTTCACGGATAGGTAAAGGAATGCGAGAATGGTTTCATGGATAGGTAAAGGAATGCGAGAACGATTTCACGGATAGGTAAAGGAATGCGAGAATGGTTTCATGGATAGACACAGGAATGCGAGAATGGTTTCACGGATAGACACAGGAATGCGAGAATGGTTTCACGGATAGACACAGGAATGCGAGAATGGTTTCACGGATAGACACAGGAATGCGAGAATGGTTTCACGGATAGGTAAAGGAATGCGAGAATGGTTTCATGGATAGACACAGGAATGCGAGAATGGTTTCATGGATAGACACAGGAATGCGAGAATGGTTTCATGGATAGACACAGGAATGTGAGAATGGTTTCACGGATAGGTAAAGGAATGTAATAATGGTTTCACGGATAGACACAGGAATGTAATAATGGTTTCATGGATAGACACAGGAATGCGAGAATGGTTTCACGGAGAGGAACAGAAATGCGAGAATGGTTTCACGGATAGGTAAAGGAATGCGAGAATGGTTTCATGGATAGACACAGGAATGTGAGAATGGTTTCACGGATAGACACAGGAATGTAAGAATGGTTTCATGGATAGACACAGGAATGTGAGAATGGTTTCACGGATAGGCACAGGAATGTGAGAATGGTTTCACGGATAGACACAGGAATGCGAGAATGGTTTCATGGATAGACACAGGAATGCGAGAATGGTTTCATGGATAGACACAGGAATATGAGAATGGTTTCCTGGATAGACACAGGAATGTGAGAATGGTTTCCTGGATAGACACAGGAATGCGAGAATGGTTTCATGGATAGACACAGGAATGTAAGAATGGTTTCCTGGACAGACACAGGAATGTGAGAATGGTTTCATGGATAGACACAGGAATGTAAGGATGGTTTCCTGGATAGACACAGGAATGTAAGAATGGTTTCATGGATAGACACAGGAATGCGAGAATGGTTTCCTGGATAGACACAGGAATGTGAGAATGGTTTCATGGATAGACACAGGAATGTAAGAATGGTTTCCTGGATAGACACAGGAATGTAAGAATGGTTTCATGGATAGACACAGGAATGCGAGAATGGTTTCATGGATAGACACAGGAATGCGAGAATGGTTTCCTGGATAGACACAGGAATGTAAGAATGGTTTCATGGATAGACATAGGAATGTAAGAATGGTTTCCTGGATAGACACAGGAATGTAAGAATGGTTTCCTGGATAGACACAGGAATGTAAGAATGGTTTCCTGGATAGACACAGGAATGCGAGAATGGTTTCATGGATAGACACAGGAATGCGAGAATGGTTTCCTGGATAGACACAGGAATGTGAGAATGGTTTCATGGATAGGTAAAGGAATGCGAGAATGGTTTCCTGGATAGACACAGGAATGTGAGAATGGTTTCATGGATAGACACAGGAATGTAAGAATGGTTTCACGGATAGACACAGGAATGTGAGAATGGTTTCATGGATAGACACAGGAATGCGAGAATGGTTTCATGGATAGACACAGGAATGCGAGAATGGTTTCACGGATAGGTAAAGGAATGTAAGAATGGTTTCACGGATAGACACAGGAATGTGAGAATGGCTCACGGATAGACACAGGAATGCGAGAATGGTTCCACGGATAGACACAGGAATGTAAGAATGGTTTCATGGATAGACACAGGAATGCGAGAATGGTTTCACGGATAGACACAGGAATGTGAGAATGGCTCACGGATAGACACAGGAATGTGAGAATGGTTTCACGGATAGACACAGGAATGTGAGAATGGCTCACGGATAGACACAGGAATGTGAGAATGGTTTCATGGATAGACACAGGAATGTAAGAATGGTTTCACGGATAGACACAGGAATGTAAGAATGGTTTCATGGATAGACACAGGAATGCGAGAATGGTTTCATGGATAGACACAGGAATGTAAGAATGGTTTCACGGATAGACACAGGAATGTGAGAATGGCTCACGGATAGACACAGGAATGTGAGAATGGTTTCACGGAGAGGCACAGGAATGTGAGAATTGTTTCACGGATAGACACAGGAATGCGAGAATGGTTTCACGGATAGACACAGGAATGTGAGAATGGTTTCACGGAGAGGCACAGGAATGTGAGAATGGTTTCACGGATAGACACAGGAATGTGAGAATGGTTTCACGGAGAGGCACAGGAATGTGAGAATGGCTCACGGATAGACACAGGAATGTGAGAATGGTTTCACGGAGAGGCACAGGAATGTGAGAATGGCTCACGGATAGACACAGGAATGTGAGAATGGTTTCACGGAGAGGCACAGGAATGTGAGAATGGTTTCACGGATAGACACAGGAATGTGAGAATGGTTTCACGGAGAGGCACAGGAATGTGAGAATGGTTTCACGGATAGACACAGGAATGTGAGAATGGCTCACGGATAGACACAGGAATGTGATAATGGTTTCACGGATAGGTAAAGGAATGCGAGAATGGTTTCACGGATAGACACAGGAATGTGAGAATGGTTTCACGGATAGACACAGGAATGTGAGAATGGTTTCACGGATAGGCACAGGAATGCGAGAATGGTTTCACGGATAGGTAAAGGAATGTAAGAATGGTTTCACGGATAGGCACAGGAATGTGAGAATGGTTTCACGGAGAGGCACAGGAATGTGAGAATGGTTTCACGGATAGGCACAGGAATGTGAGAATGGTTTCACGGAGAGGCACAGGAATGTGAGAATGGTTTCACGGATAGACACAGGAATGTGAGAATGGTTTCACGGATAGACACAGGAATGCGAGAATTGTTTCACGGATAGGCACAGGAATGCGAGAATGGTATCACGGATAACAGATAAAACCTCATAACAAAGCCTTTTGTCAACACATTTATATATAGACCGGCCCTAATAAAGTATACGGATCACCAAGGAATATCGATAAAAATTGTGTTAAAGAATAATGAGCAAATATGACCTGGAGTATGGAAAATCAATAATAGTATACTAGAAAATGAGCGATATAAAAAACGTATAGAAGAATGTATATTACAGACGGTGAATGAAAGTCGGCTTATGCATTTAGACAAAAGAAATACGTGGGATTTTTGTAAAATTATTATCAAAGAAGAGACAATTAAATATTGCAAAAACGCTTCAAAGGAAAAAAGCGATAAAATAGCAAATTTGGAACAAACACTTATGACACTAAACGAACAAAACAATAGTAGGAACGAAACTGAAATTCAGGATATAGAAATTACATTAGGTAAACTGTACAAAGAAAAAGCCAAGGGAGCACAGATAAGATCACGAATAAAATGGGCGGAAGAAGGAGAAAAAAATACGAAATATTTTTTAGGAATGGAGAAACAAAGACAAACACGAAAAGTAATTAAGACTTTGGAGGATAACAATGGGAAATTGGTTACAGAGCCGGGAACTATATTAAACAACATCAAAAACTTTTATGAAACTTTGTATCGAACAACAGCACCGGATAAAGACAGTATAACAAAGTATGTAAATGAAACTGAAGTAAAACGGAAGCTAACACGAAAAGAAAGTGATACATGCGAAGGTAAAATTACAATAGAGGAGAGCACTAGTGCAATAAATAAAATGAAACTAAATAAAAGTCCAGGGCTAGATGGACTATCTGTAGAGTTTTACAGGACATTCTTGAAGACCATAGGGGTTATAGTAACAGATTCGTTAAATGAAGGCTATGGAAGGGGGGAGTTAAGTAGTTCGCAGAAAATGGGTTTAGTCTCATTAATCTATAAGAAAAATAATCCTTTAGACTTAGCTAATTGGAGACCTATATCCCTGTTGAATATAGATTATAAAATTGCAGCTCATGTACTTGCGACTAGGTTAAAAAATGTAATGCCAAATATAATTGAAACTGACCAAAACGGTTATATAAAAAATAGATTTATAGGTTACAATATCAGACAAATTCAGGACATTATTGATTATTCGGAAAAATTTAACACAGACACATGTATATTATTTCTTGACTTTAAAAAAGCATTTGATACAATAGAATGGGACAGCCGTATTGAAAAGATATGGTTTTGGAAAGTCTTTTATGAAATGGATAACTACATTTTATAGAAATATAACAGCATGCGCGAAGAATAATAATTGGATAACCGGCGAATTTAATATATCTCGAGGAATTAGACAAGGATGTCCGTTGTCATGCTTAATTTTTGTGATAGCAGTTGAAATTATGGCAAATAGAATTAGAAACGACAAAGGAATATCTGGATTTCGGATAAATAAAAAACACATAAAAATATCACAACTTGCTGATGATTCAACACTTTTTCTAAGGTATTCAGACATACATAAAGTTTTAAAAATTATTGAAGATTTTGGTAGAGTTTCAGGTTTAAGGTTGAATAAAGGGAAAACAGAAGGGTTATTGTTGGGAAGTAAGAAAAGAAAAAGAAGTTTTTACGAGAGAATAGATTGGTCAAAAAGAGAAATAAAAGCACTTGGAATTTATTTTGGTACCAATAAAAAAGTATGCAGCAATCTGAACTGGGAAAGGAAAAAAACTACGATTGATGACATGCTTAAAAATTGGAAGAAACGAAAACTGACATTAATGGGGAAAATTATGATAGTACAGGCACTTCTGATACCAAAGATTACATACTTGGCAACTACGCAAATTCTAGATTCGACGAAAATCAAGGAATTAGAACAATTAATATTTAAGTTTGTATGGGAAGGGAAGGGTGAGAAAGTAAAGAGAAAAACGATTATTGGGAAATACAAATTTGGTGGGTTAAATTTAAGAGACATAAAATCTCATATAGATGTGTTAAGAATAAGCTGGGTGAAGAGATTAACTGATGAAACGGATGCCAATTGGAAGATCATTCCCCGGATAATGTTAGAGAAATACGGTTCAAATTTCTTAATATTTAAGATGAATATAGGTAATTTAAGAAATATCAAAAATGTTAAGCGTGAGATTTCAGATTTTTATTACAATATACTTGAATCATGGGTAAAATTCAAAGGAATAGAAAGTACTTATGAAAATTATAGGAATATACGAAAATCAATTATATGGGGTAACAAAGAGATCAAGATATTAAATAACACATTGATATACAAATCATGGGTAGACAGTAATATAATATTTGTTGAAGACATTATCAACCAACATGGGGAAATTGATGAAAATATAATATATACTAAACTTAGAGATAAGCACAACTGGATCATTGAAACAGCAAAAATTAAAAAAGCCATTCCGAATGAATGGAAGATTTGTCTGAAAAAGGAAAAATCGTATAAAACGAGAGTAAAAATGGAGAATTATATATATATATGTTCCAACAAAGCAAATCGAAATATAAAGCTAGATGATTTAACAAACAAGAACATTTACGACATAGCATTGCAGCGCAAATTTGAAAAAAGTTATTGTTGGAACATGTGGATTAATAGATTTAACACAGAACATTATAAAGCATGTGAGTGTATGTTCGAATTCATATATAGTCAGCTCATAGATAACAGATACAAGATGTTTAGATGGAAGTTGTTCAATTATATAATTCCATGTAAGGTAAATTTAAAAAGATGGAAAATAGAAGATGATGATGTATGTCATATATGCAATGAAAAGGAAAACTATGTCCATTATTTCATTGAATGTAAATACTTCATACAATTTTGGAAAGTGATACTAGATATTTTAAGACGTCTCAGTCGGTAGGGATTGGCCCAACCACTTGGACTTCCGTGAGCTCCGGCTATTAAAACGGTTATTTTTTAGATTAAAAATCTGTTGAGGTATATAAACACTTGAAACAAATATTATGTCATATATTATATCAATGAATGGAAACGTAACTTCTATTTTTGGAAGAAGCCTCATTTGGTGGCACAAACACCGAAGATTGCTCTAGTTAGAAAATAACTTATGACTGAAAAAGTTCTTAATGGATAAAATATATACCTCAACTATATGCATGTGGTATGAAAAAGTATTCCTTAAATATTGATTTGATAAGTAACGTATAGATATGACTGGAGGAAGTTTTGGTCGGTAGGGACTGGCCCAACCACTAAAACCACCTCTAGTCATACCTATATATATTAAACGGAATTACTATTACTAAAGAAAGAACTAAATAACGCCATCACTAACTAACACAGTGAGAGTGAAAGGGAATGTAAAAAATGTCCAGATAGAGTGTAAGAATGTTACAATGTTTGAAAGAGAATGACTGATGTATATGAGTTGAGTGTGGATAATTGATGTTAAAACGAAAATCAGATACATAATGATTAAATATAAGAAAATGAATGAAAAAGACAACAACAAAACAAACATGTACGATGATGAAATGGCTCGGTGCTAAGCACCAAATAATCTATATATATCATGATAAGATATTAGAGTAAAATACACGTATATGCACTTAATAACCACGCATGTACTAATAGATACTAACAGACTAATTATTTTTGTTTGATTTCTTGAAAGTGTACTTGGTAGAAAAGATGTGAAAAAATGTAAAACTATATAACTATATACAATATATACATGAGCCAAAACTGAGTACAAAAAAACAAAAAACACATTTATAGCTATAATTCATGTAACACTTCACTATTGGTCATAAGTATTTGTATTGGTCCATTTTTAAACCGATAATTTAGTGATTGAAATCATTAAAGGAATAAATCAATCATCTTTAAAGGCAATTAACACGGTATGTTTTTGTTGTTAATGGTTAATTAGAAGTAAGGTCTTCTTATTTCAATGAAGAAAGCCAAAGAAAAATTAGGATTTGTTTGCAAGGTTTTAACAAGTACTCATTTATGCAATAAGACTCCGTATTAGGAACATTTATTACTGTGAAAGCGGAATTCGCTGCATTTTCGCTAATTTCGCTGGAGTTGATTGAATCTCCGCGAATATATCCACACACAAACATATTAAGCACCACTCAAACTCTACAGTGTTTAATAGTATTATAGAAACATAGTGCAAATCAGGACGATTGGCAGCACGTAAATTTCCACACCACGAACTGTTTGGAGGCTGCCAAAGCGAAAAGTTCCACGCGCGAAAATATTGGCTTTTACAGTATTTAGTATGAACAAGTAGTCTTCAACTCAATCAGACTCGGCATTAGGAACATTTTCATCAGGTACATTTAATTTATAATTATGACCATGTATTCATTAACTCAATCAGACCCCGCTTAAAATATTTCACTGCACCATACGGCCGAGTAGTTATTATTAAAAAATAAAATATACCACCAATATTCTACTGAATGCTGATCTGACAGAAAACGGCCTTCAGCGCGTACCTTCTTCATGTCACGGATTTTTGCAATGCAGAATGTTGATTGATCATACTGTAAACACTTGGTTTTTTTTCTTTTTATAAATTCAATTTTTTTCGATATGTAAAAAAGGAGTGAGAACATTTAATCAATAATAGCAATATCTGATTTTCCACACCGCAGAGACATATATATCTTAAATATATTTGAATAGTGTGGTCCGCCGAGAAAACTCACGCATGTCGATACCAAAACTACTTGTTGCAATTAATGAACACTTGTAAAATTTGGATCTGGTAAAGAAACCTGTAGTGGCAATGACATATAACTGGTTGACTGCTTTGTCATAGAATAGAGGGAACGACATATCTCTTTCCGGTCGTGCTGTTTCAAATGGCAGACAACATTTCGGATAAAATAGTTGAATCATTGGAAGCGGGCACAGGATTGACTGCTTGCTAATGTTGCACAACGAATTACTGAGAGAATGTTTCTGTTTTGATTATACAGCTATTTCCGTCCAAAAACGTCATGTAGATATGTTTAATGTCAGGCATGATTTCTCCGTGGTCAATCGGGAACCGTCGGCACTTTCCGTAAACGAGACATTCCAAAGTTTGTTGAGGTTTGGGTCACGTTCGTAAATACGTGTGTTTTAAGTATGTTTCTGAAAAATGTATCCTATTTGAATGAACACGGAATATATTCACAAATAAACTTAAGTCACTTTAATTGTATTTAGGTACAATGTTGAAGCTTTATTATCTATGTTTGTATATTAGATCGCCTTGAAACCTACTAGTAGTATCAAATAATTTGTGAAAAGGTTGAGTAAAAAGAATAGCATCACCTTAAATTCTACACAGGTCTGTATTAGATTGATATTAACGATCATGTAACTTCTTGAACTTACTCGTCACCCCAAATCAATTAAACAGTGGGCGATTACAAGGTATTTGTCTGTAAGTCTAGTATCGGACGTATACATACTTCTGTCTATGAACAAGAAAAGTTTAAACATGCGAATACCAATACAGTCATTTGCTTCTATTGAATCCGAAACTTTATTTGCTACTTTTAGTGATAATAGTGGGGATGATACTGTATTTACATACAGCAAAATATGACAGCATACTTAAAATTTAACAAGTCACGCTTGGCGCGTTTGCATCAAGACCTTGAAAAAAGGGAAAAAGAACAATTCTTATGGTAACATGCGATGTGGTAAATCAGAGTGCATTGTCATCAATCAAGTAACAACATATTCCTTTGGAGAAGTGGCAGTGCAGCAATGGTCACCAACGGTGACTCGGAGGTAGATTGGTTGAGTGAAGTTCAAACAAATGATTCACATCATGTACGAATTCTTCATGACATGAAGCTTATACCAAAGGTACAGCGACAGAACTTTGATAAAGTGCACATGAACAAAGACCAGAAGACAGATAAAACGAATCATGTTCGAACTTTACACGTGATAGATATCCATTGAATGTGAATATAAAACAGATTTTACGGCATTGCGACATGAAAGGGTTCGCAGATGCACCACCAATCAATGTGTTTGATTATCGCTACATCATCAACCCAAATGATACATGTAACGGATTAGATGCCGTTCGGTTTTTATTCGTAGTGAAAAGCGCTCCACACAAAGCATCAAAACAGGAAATCATCCGCGATTCCTGGGCCGACATATAGCGATTCAGATTATTTTCTCCTTTGGCATGCCTGACAAAGAAGTTTTATTAGAACCACAAGATGATAACGATAAATACCATGATATTTTCCTCGTTAATTACAAATATAGTTATTGTTACTTAATCCTGAAAACAATGAGCGGATTAAAGGGGGCGGTAACTTCCTGTGCACGTGCCATGTACGTAGTTTCCATGGATGACGATATTTACGTCACGCCTGACCTGCTTCTTAAATATCTCGACAATCTTCCCAGCGGAAAGCAAAGACTCTATTCTTCGGTCACCGTTTAACAGTTACCATGACAATAGGGGATCCATCATCGAAATGGAACACACCCAAGACTCAGTACACTTTTTAAAAGTATCCCCATTAAATATTTGGTGGATTTGTAATTATGGCTAAGTCAACTGTGAGTAGCAGCAATGTATACTGATTCTACATTAGTTTAGAAATTTTGGATTCCCATAAGGAACCAAACGAATTGTGTAAAATAAAGGAAAACTCCCAAATGTTAGCCATAGCCGACATTAAATATGTAGAAGTCAGAGCAATAAAATCGCCGCTGATTTGGCTATGCTAATTGTTAATTACACTAATACTAATGCGCGATACATGTACGAAATGAAGATCAAAGAGCCAATCGATTTCACCATGCTCTAATGCCTGGTTTTGTTAAAGATGTTTCATTGCTTGTGCTCTGAAGGGCATGAGGTATGGATTAGGAAATTCCTAATGGGTATTAAACATATATAGTATTACATCATGTCGTTGTTTGGAATTAAAACGGTACTTTCTATTCATTGTAAAGATTTTTAGTTTAAAGTTCAGATAAACCAACAGCATAATAAGTGGCTTCTTGTTTCATCTCTACAATATACATTGAAGTATCACAGCACCAACAACATGGGAATTGCATTGAGAACCTCACAAATGGCGCTTGACACTGTTGTCAAGCGTGACGTCATCAGAAATTGCGTCCAACAGTACGTTACAAATTCCCACACTTTTGTGATATACATTGTAGCAGTATTTGTGTCATGCCACTTTAAATGTATTAGATATGACATTTATTGGTTTTCCAATCGAATAGCGTATTCAAGCATTGGACTGTTTTGCAAGTGAATTGTAATGTTTGCAAGGTTAAAGATGACGCAACACACATATATGCTGCACCTTTTTAATTTAGTAATAGACACGGTATGCCGAAAAAATGAATTAAACTGCATCATAAATTGTTTCGTCCAGCAGAAGGGTCAGGTGCTTTATGAATTTAGTTTCAAATCGTATACTACGAAAATGTGTATTTTATGTACTATGCCACCTCTGAAATGAGATTAACTGTGGCTATGGGGGCTCCAGCAAACCTCGGGAAATCTTTGCCATTCAACACATGTGACTTTAGATAAAAACATCTCACCTCCCAACATAGAAAATATTTACAAAACTTACTATCACCAGCACGTGTTAAAACGTAATACATCTCTGTGCCATTGGTTGGTTCAATCGATTTGCGTGTTTTAAGACACTACAGACGCTTTGTTGTTGTAATAAACATGTTTTCATTTCAACTTTATTGTACTCGTGTACATTTACATTACTTTCTCATGTTTCACAAGGCCCCGCATTGTTTGTTTACATTAGATAATGAAGAATTGTGAGTCATGATGCATGGAATTCAAAGCCTCTTCAAAGACACAGCTTTCAAACAGCCTATATAGTAACAATGTCACGCATTTGTAAATATATATGTATATATTTCACTTGATTAAAATCAATATGAGATAAAATCCAGTAATTTGGCGATACTGAGTGTTTACTAACCAGAACCTGTATTTTAATACCACTCGTATTATGTAACTATTTTGGGGTAATATTAGAAAGGATTCTTATGAATTTTATTCAATGAGTTTTGTGTTTCAATTAAAAAGGACTTTTAGCAAGGATCAGGTGTTTCTAACCTACATAGCACAATCTATAGCACGATTTGATATGCCGATTTATCGTTCTTGCGCGCCGACAGAGGGTGCCTCGCAAACTACTTCCGCGATCAACTATACAAGTACTGAGCTAATGTGAACCATTAAAGCATTTCCTTACGCTGTTATTGTCGTCAAGAAGAGAGTCCCATGATACACGACGTAACGGGTATTACAGTAACGTACTATTGACAGTACTGCTTTTAATCGAGAGGCGTTTATTTACTTTAAGAGTTCGCTTTTAACATTTTGTTGACATAACTACTCCAGTTGTCACTTTTAAAAATACTACGTAAATGTTCCTTGTATTTACCTTAAGTATTCAGCTAGTTTTATACACTCCACCGTCAAGTGAGATAAAAGAGCGAACCACGTTCCTAAATAATTCCATATTCTATATTGGACTTTAGAGTTGGGACTGATTTTTATGCTTCCAACAATTTCCTACTGTTCGGCTTGAACAGGGAGTGAATAGGGAGGATTGGTTGAGTCTCAAAATATTTTTTCTATACAGAAATGCTGGTTCTAGTCAGTAAATGATAGAAATGCATTGAAAACTACTAACTATTAAAACCAACATGAACAAATATTTCAACTAGTTATTAGATTACAGGTATTTACATTTAAAAGCAGATTGCATTAACGTGAAGTGTGGTAGACTGTACTTGAACTTATTGCAACAGACAAAGAGCTCATTTCTTTAACGGTAAGGCCTTTTAAGTATATGTCTTCATGTGTATTGTGTACGAGTGTATTTATGAATGTGTTGCTGAGACAGGGTATGTTGGTGTATGTGGGGTGAGGCAGGGTATGTTGGTGTATCTGTGGTAGAGACAGGGTATGTTGGTGTACGTGTGCCTGAGACAGGGTATGTTGGTGTATGTGTGGTGGAGACAGGGTATGTTGGAGTATGTGGGGTAAGACAGGGTAAGTTGGTGTATGTGTGGTAGAGACAGGGTATGTTGGTGTATGTGTGGTGGAGACAGGGTATGTTGGAGTATGTGGGGTAAGACAGGGTAAGTTGGTGTATGTGTGGTAGAGACAGGGTATGTTGGTGTACGTGTGCCTGAGACAGGGTTTGTTGGTGTGTGTGTGGTGGAGGCAGGTTATGTTGGTGTATGTGTGGCGGAGATAGGGTATGTTGGTGTTTGTGTGGTGGAGACAGGGTATGTTGGTGTACGTGTGGTGGAGACAGGGTATGTTGGTGTTTGTGTGGTGGAGACAGGGTATGTTGGTGTATGTGTGGTGGAGACAGGGTAAGTTGGTTTATGTGTGGTGGAGACAGGGTATGTTGGGTATGTGTGGTAGAGACAGGGTATGTTGGTGTACGTGTGCCTGATACAGTGTTCTTGTATGTGTGGCGGAGATAGGGTATCTTGGTTTATGTGTGGCGGTATGTTGGGGTATACATGTATGTGGTGGAGCAAGGACATGTTAGTTCATTTGACTTATTGTGGAAGCGCGGATCTGATGCCGACATAACAGTACTATCTCGCTACTATAATGAAGGCACCCAGTACAGCATTCCAACATTATACTGACAACGGGATACTAGATTCTGTTGTTGTTTCCTTTTAATGCTGAACGAAAAAAAGAAAAAAACAACAGAAACAACGTCCCCAAAATATGACCCCTTTAGTTACTTTTACGAACTTTGCAATGCACAGTAAGTACAATTCGTACGCCCTTTCTGCGAGGCAAGCGAACCTCTTATTCTTTCGAACTATAATTGAAACCTTTTCTGGCAGCAGATGGTAAAGGTTAATCTACAGAAGTCTTATTCCTTGTACGACACGCTGCTACTCATAGGTATTACTAGGAGATACAACAAACCATAACATAAAAAAATCAGAGAAACGTCAACAAAACGATAATCCGAACTCAAAATCGATTAAACCAGTGCAAGTTATAAACAAAGGAAATATTTACATGGACACCCTTTTACAAGTCTTTAAGTGAGAAGAGAGGCATCATTCCCAATCACAAGCAAATGCGATATGTTAACACCAGAGGTTTGAGAAGCAGGAATGTTACTATCAAGAAAGGAAAAGTTCACGATCGGATAATTGAAATCGTCACGTTTATTGTGTAATTAGAAACACGCTGTCCAAGTTGGTCATAGTTTCAGCAGAGATCAAGGTTAGCAGCTGATGCAGTGAGTAGGTTTTATCTTTTTTGTTAAGTTCATTATGGTGTATACGATCGAAGTGCAGGGATGGGCACAATCACATGGTATTGTAATTAATTAAAATTACAAATTAACATTACAATTACTTTAAAGTTTAGCTCAATTAAATTCCAATAACAACTACAGGAGTTTTCCAAAGTAATTAATTAAATTACAACCACTTTACCAATGTTATCAATTAAATTACAAATTCTTCTTGGCATTTTATCATTATATGTCATAAATTGTACATTTTGTCCCGATTAAAATATTTATATTCATGCAGATACGCTGAAACTTCCAAATTTTAAGAAATAACTGCAATGCTTACACCTTGGTTTAAGATTCTAGAAGGTCGGTAATTCAAAGTTTTGAGATACACTGGAAGCCATATACAGGTCTGGTAACTCTACCCTAGATTTTCATTTCTCCTGCGAATGACATGAAGGCATGATGTTGTTTATGTCCAGGTTTGTGTATCCTGAGGCCCGAGTATGAGTTTAGCTAGTGTTCACTTTTCAAATCAATTCAATTCAGACACAGGGTATTATTCAATGTGTATATATATTTACGCCATACGATTAACAGATACACCTATATTTTACATAGAGTACAGGTATAATTTGATATAATGATTATCAATATTATCATCATTAATATATCCATTCAAAAATGTCACCTTTTATACAGGTAAAACATAATGATGGTAGAATATTATACGCTTAAATAATTCAAAAGTAATTGGATTTAAATTGCAATTAAACAATTATTTTTAATGTAAATGATTCAAGTAAAATTACATGTAACTGACATTACAACAATAACATTGATATTTTGTAATTAATTGCAATTAATTACACATTACAATTGCCCCATCCCTGTGGACGTTGTCAGCAAACTTCTTATTGTTTATCGACAACATATAATCCATATAACTTCATATGAAAAAAAAGGCAGCCAGGATATTGTCAACCAGGAATTCCAATTGGTACCATATCTTCCTCAGTATATATCAGCCTAGTTTTTGTTGTATTTTTCATTATGATTCAACCGTCGTCCACCTTTCTTAGAAACGAAAGCTCTCATAATGAAAGGCCGAAAACTGTCCTTTCAGTTTGATGTGAGGTATAGTAGTGTACAGGATGGGAAAATCAAATGTTTTGAAAGAGGAAACGTTTTCGAGAAGGGGTGCTCAAAACTGATAAAAGATCTTTCAAAACCCACATCCCGTCAATGTCACTCAGGACTTTCATTGGACAAGAATTTACTAACACACTGACATGTGAGTGTAATTATGCTGTAATAATGACAATATGTATAAGTGCGTGATGCCGATTGATCATTTATAAGAAAATAACATAGATATTTGCACTGTATCAGCGGTGAACATCTTTAAAAGCATTGGCATTTAATTAACATTGAACGAATATTGATCATTAGAATGGGCGAAAAATATCCCATAATACATAATAATGACTTGGGAAGCGTAAAGTTAATAAAAAACTCTGAAAAGACAATTAAAGTCAAAGACTTGTGAGATGTTTTGTATCTAAATATTTGAAAAGTGAAATGTAAGGACACAATGTTAACCCTTTAGGTCAAGATAACATAGTAAATTAAAACCCACAGAGAAACATGAATACAGAAAACTCTTGACACAGTTGTTAGCATGGGATGTTTGTTCTTAACATATTTGTTTTGACTTATAATAACCCAAACGAGATCCAAACCTATCCATGTAAGCAAAAATGAGTGTTATAAGGACAAAATACCTTGCTGTATCGATCAGGACCATTTGAACCACAATCACTTTAAGGTTGATCAACGTTATAAAGATGCGGGGACTGAAATTTCCAACACCAAAGTTACTGAGGCAGTATCCTATCAAGCTGCGTTTCACTTTTTCTGTGATAGGGATTTTTATCGTATTAAACTTATATATGAGTGGAATCATCACGACAAATATCCAAAATTCGAAGGATGGCCTCGTGCGAGTGCAGGACGTGAACAAGAACAAAATACAAGTTCAACCAGAACAGGAAGAAATAAGTATAAGACAGATAGGACAGTTTCCGGACAAAGAGACCAACCAAGAACATAATGGAAGGAGAGAACTCCAAAGCAATGGGCAGAGAGAACTTCAAAATAATGAAGTGAATGTTCAGCTAGAAGCAAACAAGTTCGCTCTACTGGACGTCAATATAGATTTACAAAATGCTCAAAAGAATTACACGTTTTCGCCGGAGAACTATCCGTGTAATGTAAATATGACTAGGATTTTGCACCAATATGAGACGAAAGGATTTGTGGATGAGCCGCCGATCAATAGGTTTGATTACAGCTACATCGTCAATCCAAATCATATTTGCAAGACACCGGGGAACATAAAAGTGCTCTTTGTCGTTAAAAGTGGCCCAGATCACTCTCTACGTCGACGAACCATCCGAGAAACGTGGGCTAACACGAAACGATTTCCAACAATTCGCATTGTTTTCTCTTTCGGATTTCCAAAGAACAGCACATTCCTGCAAGCTTTGCTGGATGAATCTACGACATACAATGATATTCTCGTTGTAAAAGATTATGTTGATACTTACTATAACCTGACCCTGAAGACAATGAGTGGGATGAATTGGGCGGTTACTCACTGTGCACGTGCCAGGTACGTAGTGTCCGTTGATGACGACATTTACGTCGCACCAGACCTACTGCTGAGTTTTCTGGACAGACCTGAAGTGCGGAAAGTGGATAAACTCTTTTCCGGGCACCTGTTGATCAACACAAAGCCAATTAGAAATCCCAAAGATAAATGGATGGTTTCCCTGTCCGAATATCCTTTTCAGAATTATCCAAATTATAATTTTGGGGGATTTATTCTCATGTCAATGTCAACAGTGAAATCCTTTACCGTAGCAGCTTTGTATACAAGGTTGTATAAGTTTGAGGACGTGTATTTGGGAATACTGGCGGCCAAGATTGGAATAGAGGCCATAAACAACGGGTATGTTAATTCGAGGAAATCGTTCACTGTGTCGGAATCATTCAAGATTATTATTGCTTCTCATTCCTATGGTGACCAAAAAGACTTACAGAGAGCTTGGGATTGTCATTTAAGTATTTTGGACCAGGAAGACGATAAATCAATTTTCTGTGACTATATAGGTAAACGCCTACAGAAACTGAAATCTGAGATAGACACCATAGTTGGCTGGATGGAAAACGTGAAATTTAACTCATGATTACAGAACTGAATGATAAGGGTTTTTTTATTTCATTTTACTTTCGACAAATTCACAATGTCATCAACACCTTCACCAACATTTAAAAAAAAATCGTAAACCGTTATATGGTTTGTATGTATTAACACTTAATCGTCATTTATTGTTACATATCTTTACAGTCATAAACTAGCTACAGTAGAAGTAATATAGGTTATGTACATGTAATAATTAAAAGTTAACAGATATGTATTTTTTATATAATTTTTCAGTTAAGCTGATTAAACTGCAGTAACGAGCTAGGTTGCTGTTTTGAATCTGAAATAATGTCAATGATTTGTTTAAAACTTAAATACTATTTCAATGCACTGAAGTGAAGCGTCAACAAAACCATAATCGGAAATCAAGACAAAGAAAACTAGATGCAAAAATATGAAGAAAAAAAATTTACATGGAGACTCTTCCAAAAGTACAAGAAAATAAGAGAAGGTATATTGCAAAATTATGTATCTTCTGCTTTATTGAAGACACCCGCCATGTAAATTTTGGTCAAATCCCTCCAAAGTGAAAACTGAGGCATCATTCTCAATCACAACAAACTTCATATAATACAAGGATGTAAGATATTTTAATGAGAACAGGTTGGCAACCATAAAACTTTCTCATAGTCTTCATCAACCTGTATCTCTGTATAAGTTTGTTCGTTAGCAGCTGACATCTATCACGAAACCCTCGATATTCTGAGCAAGCCCTAGAACAACGAATTAACTACGACATGTTAACACCATAGGATGGAGAAGCAGGGATGTTACTGTGATATTATTATTAATTACTAGTATAATACTCTGAATGCTGAAAGAACATGAATCAAATCGCATTATTGATGACGTAACACACACATGTGCTGCACCTTTTAAATTTAGTAATAGATTCAGCATGCCGAAAAAATGAATTAAACTGCACCATACAGTTGTTTCGTCCTCCTAGGACTCTTCAGTGATGCTAGGGGCCAAAAGGTGGGAATCCAAAATTTCTAAACTAATGTAGAAGCTGAAGGGTCAGCTCCGTAAAACCCCTGTAATTTATGAATTAAGAAGTAAAATTAAACTAGTTCTGTATAAATTCAAATCGTGTACTACCAAAATGTGTATAGCATTATTCATATGTTGTAAAGTTGTTATCACGCACGGCCTTTAATACGTTGGGTATGTCAAATTAAACATTCCATGTTATCATTTTTTATCGTTTAAATACACCGTTGAAAATGACAGTCATATTAGTCTGCAGTGGTAAATACCACTCTTTTTATTTTGAAAGTTTGCTGACGTACAACAATGGACGTCGTAATATAGCTCCGACGTTTTTTTCGTGACGAACAAGCAACATCCCAAATATCAATGTTTACGTTTCATACAAGTCTATTTATTATACATAACTATATATGCATTTCAAGAAACGCAGGTTGATGAAGACTATGAGCTAGTTGTATGGTCGCCATTTTGATCTCATCGAGAATTATTCTATGTCGTTGTGTTATATGAAGATGGAGGTTTTTTGAGTATGCTTATTAGTGTGCTTACTTTTTATTTACAATGAGGACTTGTTGTTTACTTAGATGTGACCAAGATTTACATGGCTGGTGTCGTCGATGACGCAGAGGACCCTTACTCTGCCGGAACACTTGGTCTTAATATCTTGTAATTTTACAGGGGTCTCCATGTAAATCTTTAATCAAGCAGAAGACGCTTACTCTTCCGGAACACATGGTCCTATTCTCCTGTACGTTAAGAGGGTCTCCATGTAAATCTTTCCTTTGTTCATAATTTGCCTCTAGTTAAATCGAGTTCGGAATATGGTTTTGTTGGCGCTTTGGTTTCTCTAATTTTTTTTTTTGACATTTCTAGTGTGACCTCTCCAATTTCACTGTTGTCAACACTTGATTTGAAGGTTAAACAGCCTTTCGAAATAACATATAACATATTAAACATTTACTCAACCAAAATGTAAATATATATAATGAATATGTAAGCAAATATTGTTATGGCCTATGACACACATTTCTATTACTGCCACACTTTCATAAAGCCACCAGACTTCATGAAGTCTGTCATAATAGTAATGTGTGTTATTTTAAGCAATGAATATTTTAGCAAATATTGTTACAGTCCTATAACACACATTGATGACAAACTTACATAAAGCCCTGCTTCAGCTGAAGAGTCCGGAAGAAGTCAGGAACTAATATGTGATATACTATATTTTATTGTAATTCGTTAGTTCTTTAAACTCTAAATTCAGACTAAATTTTCTAAACCCAAATCCCATAGCCTTATATCAAAACCTTGTTTGTTTTTCTTTCCCACATGTTTGTATATATATTTCTTAATTATTTTGAGCTGTTATATCAATGCATATGTTGTACGTTTATACCCTCAGTTATAATTTCAGTTTTTATATTTTTGTCGTTATAAAAATATCTACAGAGCTAATGCTTTATGTTACATAAATACGACTACAAATAAAGTTTCTTGTATTTTTAAGGGTTAGATGGTTAGTTGTACTTTAGTTTAATGGATTTTTCTATGAAAGATTTCTCAAAAACAGGAGAAAGAGTAAGTTAATTGTTTTGTGAAAATGGACCAATCACTTCATAAGGGCAACCCTCTATCAGGAGACAAATCATGCCAGAACATTTTATACTACACTATCAATGAATATATACAGGGACACCCGGCTATAGGTCTGGTTTATACAGGTTTACATATAAATATTTACAGTCTACACTGACATTCACTCGATAACCAGTGCTCAACAGATTATCATTATCACCGCATAACTGTAGTCAAACACGTGAAAAATTTCTATGACGTCGACAACAATACATGTGGGCGGAGCTATGCAAATCCTACAGTTTGAAACACAATTGTGTGACGTCACCAACAATATAACGTGGGCGGAGCTTGCAAATTTTATGCTGTTACATATATTGAACCATTCCCACGTTCATTAGTTTTGAAATGAAATATGTGTTCGAAGATTTGACTATAATGAACAAAATAGTTACGAACATTTCACAGAAAGATACTGTAAATATAAGGATTAACTTTCTATTTTGTTTAGGTTATCGGGGATAACCTAAACAAAATAGAAAGTTAATCCTTAAATAGCTTAAACACGGTATATTATTGTGATCTAATATAATGAATATTTACAGATGAAACAAGTGAGACTGGGTTAAATTTATTAGTTTACAGATATATATATACTTCAAGTACAAGCTTTAGAAAATACATCTCTTAACCAACAACAAGAAGTAGTCTAACTTGTAGGTTTACAGCTTCCTGTGCTGATGACAAAGTATTGGATTTGCCCTTGATAAATGATAGCAAAGGAATGAGAGAATACCGAAGCATTAAGAAAATCGTAATCCGAACTCAAAATCGATCAAACTAGGGGCAAAATATGAACAAAGAAAAGATTTTCACGAACACACTTGTAAAAGTACAAAAGAATAAGACAAGGTGTTCCGGAAGAGTAAGCGTCTTCTGCTTCATCGACGACACCAGCCATGTAAAGTTTGGTCACATCCAAGTAAACATTACGTTCTCGAAATGAGAACCGAGTATCATTGTAAATCACAACAAGTAAACACACTAATGAGCAGAGAATCCTCATACAAAGATACAACATGTTTTTCAAAGAGACAAAGATGTCGACCATGAAACTTGCCCAAAGTTCTGATCAACCTGCCCCTCTCGAATACATGTGTTGTTTGTTTGTCAGCAGTCGACATCGATCACAAAATCACGATATTTAGAGCAGCCCTAGAATAAGCAATAACTTAGGTTAGGTTTAAAAACGCATGTAGGTTAAGTAAAACATCAATGAAATGGATGATAGTAAATAAATATAATAAATATCTAGCTTTTAATTTTATAAAATTCAAACAAGCAACCTTTGAGAAAATCCCAGCATTTCTTCATCCACTTCCCAACCATCATCAATATAAAATACATAATATATATATAGTAGGTATTATTCCTATAGAAGGTATTAGTTACCTGCACGCATGATCTTTCTAGTGTGTTTGATAGACATACTAAAAACGGCTTAAGATTCACTATCATACCAAGTATACTAATAAATATGATGATAGTAGTGTTTATTTATTTGTAAGTGGGCGTAATGCTAAACATGAAATTTAGAAAAATGTATTTATATACACCTATATAAAACAAATAAACAAATCCAGATTCACTATATATATCTCTTAATAAAAACTTCAAACCGCAATAATGCATGAGTATGCATACATATTCATAACTTGAAAAAAAAATGAAATGTTAATGATATTTTAATTTTTATTATTTGGGGGGGGGGGGGTGTCCGTTTTTATTAAACATTAATACACGCTACTGTCATAAAACACTTTTTTATTTTAAGTCTGTAAATACGTAAAGGTAACACCTAATATTTTATTTAAATTGTTGATCTTGTTAGGCGGCTGTGATGTGAATTTTTGAGTACATAATTATGAGTTCAAGTGAACAAGGTTGTTAACTAGTGTACGAGGATGTTAACTAAAAAAAACATATGTGAACTTGAGTGCACGTTTTAGTGAACGCCACTTTATAATGATGCCAACTTTATTAACTTGTGTGCACTTCCCAACCAAGTTACGTATATTCCTCGCTATAGTAAGATTTATTACCACCTTGGAGTTAAGGGGTTAAAGGCCCAATATACGTAACTTCAGGAAATTTTTCGTCAATCTGAAAAATTCTGAAAAACATCCAGTTGATAACCATGCAAAAATAAGCCTAAAACGAAGTAAAACTGAGCGGTAACTAAAAAGACACTCCTGACAGAAAAAATCCAAAGAATTGAAAATAATTCAGGTGGGGCCCACTTCAATAACAAACCGCAGGTAGAAGACAGTCAAAATGGTCGCGTGTTTACAAATACCGAGTTTCAACTACTGCCGTACCGGTTACCGCGTAAGAAGTCATCTTGGATATTGCTGATATCAGTTAATCTTAACTAAATCTATAAAAATAATAAGTTATTAGGCTTGGGCCTTTAATGCTTTAGTGATACCTCCCTAGTATGTTTTTGTTTAAACTATTGTGCGCAAATGAGACTTCATTTCGACGAAAGACTAATCATTGCAATTTTTCTTATATCATATTTGTTTGGTGTTATGGTTTCTTTCACATGTGTTGTAACCATTGCCGAAATTATGTTTAATCTGAATATACTGGAATTAAGTAAATAATCGATCAATTATAAAACGACAGATATTCATTTGAAGCTAAATATACTAACAACAAAGAAACAAAGAAGAATCCTAATTTCAAAGTATATATATCATTTAACACTTAACATTTGTACACGTAAAATTCAACATGTGTACACGTAACATTCAACATGTGTACACGTAACAACAATGTATCAACGAAAAAACTGTAAGGCTCAATCAATTATATAAAGATGACGTACTGTAACACACACATATGCTGCACCTTTTAAATTTAGTAATAGATACAGTATGTCGAAAAAATGAAATAAACGCCAACTGTTTCGTCCTCCTAGGACTCATCAGTGATGCTAGGGGCCAAAAGGTTGAAATCCAACATGTCTAAACAGAGAGGGGTAAGGTGCATAAAACCCCTTTAATTTATTAATTTAGAAAATGAAACTAATTCTATATAAATTAAACTAAGATACACGATTGAAAAATACCTGTAATTTAAATGACCCTCTGTTATACATATTTCGTTATTGTAAATGAAATGTTAAGCCCGACCTAAGCTCCGTCCTGTTATTACTACTATTTATATGATCACTTTTCCCGAATAAACAACGCACAAAAGACCACTACAAACACCTACAATGTATGAACGGCAAACCATGCCATGAATACAGACCTTTCGTATTTAACCCGTTTGTGTTTGACCGATACTTATTTATACAATGGTAGATAATTAAACAACTACCCCATCCCTGTCGACGTGGTCAGCAAAACTTCTTATTGTTTATGGACAACATCTAATCGATATACCTTCATATGAAAACAAAAAAAAGGCAGACAAGATATTGTCAACCAGAAATTCAATAATTCGTACCATATCTTCCTCAGTATATTTCAGCCTAGCTTTTGTTGTGTTTTTTGCTATGATTCAATCGCCGTCCACCTTTCTTTGAAAAGAAAGCACTCATAATGAAAGGCCGAAGACGTTATTTCAGTTTGGTATGTGGTATGGTAGTGTACAGGATGGAAAAAATCAAATGTATTGAAAGACGAAACATTTTTGAGAAGGGGTGCTCAAGACTGTTCAAAAGATCTTTCGAGTTTTTTAAAACCCAAATCCCGTCAATGCCACTCAGGACTTTTCCTGTAAATTTTCTTGGAGAAAAATTACTAACACACTGACATGTGAGTGTAATTATGCTGTAATAATGACAATATGTATAAGTGCGTGATGCCGATTGATCATTTATAAGAAAATAACATAGATATTTGCACTGTATCAGCGGTGAACATCTTTAAAAGCATTGGGATTTAATTAACATTGAGCGAATATTGATCATTCCGGCGAATAACGAAAAGTTAGAATGGGCGAAAAATATCCCATAATACATAATAATTACTTGGGAAGCGTAAAGTTAATGAAAAACTATGAAAAGACAATTAAAGTCAAAGACTTGTGAGATGTTTTGTATCTAAATATTTTAAAAGTGAAATGTAAGGACACAATGCCAACCCTTTAGGTCAAGACAACATAGCAAATTAAAATCCACAGAGAAACATGAATACAGAAAACTCTTGACTCAGCTGTTAGCATGGGATGTTTGTTCTCAACATATTTGTTTTGACTTATAATAACCCAAACGAGATCCAAACCTGTCCATGTAAGCAGAAATGAGTGTTATAAGGACAAAATACCTTGCTGTATCGATCAGGACCATTTGAACCACAATCACTTTAAGGTTGATCAACGTTATAAAGATGCGGGGACTGAAATTTCCAACACCAAAATTACTGAGGCAGTATCCTATCAAGCTGCGTTTCACTTTTTCTGTGATAGGGATTTTTATCGTATTAAACTTATATATGAGTGGAATCATCACAACAAAAATCCAAAATTCGAAGGATGGCCTCGTGCGAGTGCAGGACTTGAACAAGAACAAAATACAAGTTCAACCAGAACAGGAAGAAATAAGTATAAGACAGATAGGACAGTTTCCGGACAAAGAGACCAACCAAGAACATAATGGAAGGAGAGAACTCCAAAACAATGGGCAAAGGGAACTTCAAAGTAATGAAGTGAATGTTCAGCTAGAAGCAAACAAGTTCGCTCTACTGGACGTCAATATAGATTTACAAAATGCTCAAAAGAATTACACGTTTTCGCCGGAGAACTATCCGTGTAATGTAAATATGACTAGGATTTTGCACCAATATGAGACGAAAGGATTTGTGGATGAGCGGCCTATCAATAGGTTTGATTACAGCTACATCGTCAATCCAAATCATATTTGCAAGACACCTGGGAACATAAAAGTGCTCTTTGTCGTTAAAAGTGGCCCAGATCACTCTCTACGTCGACGAACCATTCGAGAAACGTGGGCTAACACGAAACGATTTCCATCAATTCGCATTGTTTTCTCTTTCGGATTTCCAAAGAACAGCACATTTCTGCAAGCTTTGCTGGATGAATCTACGACATACAATGATATTCTCGTTGTAAAAGATTATGTTGATACTTACTATAACCTGACCCTGAAGACAATGAGTGGGATGAATTGGGCGGTTACTCACTGTGCACGTGCCAGGTACGTAGTGTCCGTTGATGACGACATTTACGTCGCGCCAGACCTACTGCTGAGTTTTCTTGACAGACATGAAGTGCGGAAAGTGGATAAACTCTTTTCCGGGCACCTGTTGATCAACCCAAAGCCAATTAGAAATCCCAAAGATAAATGGATGGTTTCCCTGTCCGAATATCCTTTTCAGAATTATCCAAATTATAATTTTGGGGGATTTATTCTCATGTCAATGTCAACAGTGAAATCCTTTACCGTAGCAGCTTTGTATACCAGGTTGTATAAGTTTGAGGACGTGTATTTGGGAATACTGGCGGCCAAGATTGGAATAGAGGCCACAAATAACGGCTATATTAATTCGTGGAAATCGTTCACTGTGTCGGAATCATTCAAGATTATTATTGCTTCTCATTCCTATGGTGACCAAAAAGACTTACAGAGAGCTTGGGATTGTCATTTAAGTATTTTGGACCAGGAAGACGATAAGTCAATTTTCTGTGAATCTGAGATAGACAACATTGCTGGCTGGAGGAAACGTGAAATTTAACTCATAATTACAGAATTGAATGATAAGGGTTTTTTTTTATTTCATTTTACTTTCGACAAATTCACAATGTCATTAACACCTTCACCAACATTTAAATTTTTTTTTTTTTGTAAATTGTTTATATGGTTTGCATAGATTCCAACTTAATTAATAATAATCATAACAATATACAATATTTGATATAGCGCGCTATCTAGCTAACATAAGCCACTCTAAAGCGCTTTACAGTACATAGATATACAATTCTTATACAATCAATACAATTAACACAAACAGTTATATCATATACAATTCTGAGGAGTTCGCAGGAGCTGCCTTATCGGACGCTAACTACTTGTCCTATACCACCTGGCTAATATCTCCATATGTGTGTGTATGTATGCGTGTGTGCTGGAGATGAAATGTGTTCTGTTTGTAGTGGGACCGTGTTTCCAACGGCATCTTTTATAGTGCCACCACACTTGAATGCTACATCACAGATACTGCAACATCCACCTCAGACCATTTTATACTCCACCTGGGTTTTTGGAGTTGTGTGGGCAGGAGAAAAACACTTTCTCTGAATGTTCCATGCGTTTGACGATTACAGGGATCGAACCCCGGCCGCCTGCATGGAAGGCCGAAGTGTTAACCACTCGACCAGTCCGCCCATAATTTATCATTTATTGTACATATATTTACAGTCATTAACTAGCTACGGTAGAAGTAATATAGGCAATGTCTTGTAATAATTATAAGTTTCATAATTGAACAAATATGTAATTTGTTTTATAAGTTTTCAGGTAAGCTGATTAAACCACAGTAACAGTTACTTAAATATTATTTCAATGCACTTGAAGAAAATAGGCGGCGTCATCATAACGTTTCACTTTTATGATGTCGCGTGGCGCTTTATTTATAGGCCGCATCTTTGCTCATAAAAAATGCAATTTTAAAATGTGTTGAAATTTTCTAAAAAATAAGTAAAATAAATATTCGGCCATCGAAGAGATGAGCCATTTTCCGCCAATACCTGTTGTGTCATTTTCACTGAGTAAACAGAGCTTGCTGTCCTATAAGATGTCCGGGTTGAGCAAGAGAAGTGCAGGTGAAAAATAAAGATTTACATGGAAACCCATTGCAAAAGTACAAGAAAATAAGACAAGGTATTCTGTAAGAGTATGCATCTTTTTCTTTATTGACGACACCCGCCATGTAAATCTTGGTCAAATCCCTCCAAAGTGAAAACTGAGGCATCATTCTCAATCACAACAAACTTCATATCATACAAGGATGTAAATGCTTTAATGATAAAAAGTTGGCGACCATAAAACTTTCTCATAGTCTTCATCAACCTGTATAAGTTTGTTCGTCAGCAACTGACATCTATCACGAAAACATCGATATTCAGAGCCCTAGAATAACGAATCAACTGCGACATGTAAACACCATTTGATGGAGAAGCAGTGATGTTACTGTCATAACAACTAGAATACTACTCTGAATGCTGAAAGAACAGGAATCTAATCGCATTATTAAACATTCCATGATATCATTTTTTACCGTTTAAATACACCGTTGAAAATGACAGTCATATTAGTCTGAAGTGGTAAATACCATTTTTGTTATTTTGACAGTTTGTGTGATATGAAGATGGGCGTTTTCGTGTATGCTTATTAGTGTACTTACTTGTTGTTATTGACAATGATGACTTAGTTTTCATTTTAAGGACTTGCTGTTTACTTAGATGGCTGGTGTCGTCGATGAAACAGAGGACATTAACTCTCCCGGAACACCTGGTCTTAATCTCGTGTACTTTTGCTATGGTTTCTATGTAAATCTTTGATCAAGCAGAAGACGCTTACTCTTCCGGAACACCTAGTCTTATTCTCCTGAATTTATACGAGGTTATCCATGTAAATCTTTCCTTTGTTCATATTTTGCCTCTAGTTTAATCGATTTTGAGTTCGGATTATGGTTTTGTTGACGCTTTGGTTTTTCTAATTATTTTTGACATTGCGACGTCATCAATCTCTAGTGTGACCTTTCCAATTTCACTGTTGTCAACACCTGATTTGCAGGTTAAACAGCTTTTCAAAATAACATATAACATATTAAACATTTACTCAACCAAAATGTAAATATATGTAAGCAAATATTGTTATGGCCTATGACACACATTTCTATTACTGCCAAATTTTCATAAAGCCACCAGGCTTCATGAAGTCTATCATAATAGTAATGTGTGTTGTTTTTAAAAGCAATGAATGTTTTAGCAAATATTGTTACAGTCCTATAACACACATTGATGACAAACTTACATAAAACCCTGCTTCAGCTGAAGAGTCCGGAAGAGGTCAGGAACTAGTATGTGATATACTATATTTTATTGTAATTCATTAGTTCTTTAAACTCTAAATTCAGACTAAATTTTCTAAACCCAAATCCCATAGCCTTATATCAAAACCTTGTAGCATAATCATTTGATAGTATTGAAGGGTTACTTTTTCATGCTTGATAAGTTTGTTTTTTTCTTTCCCACATGTTTGTATATATATTTTTTTAATTATTTTGAGCTGTTATATAAACGCATATGTTGTACGTTTATACCCTCAGTTATAATTTCAGTTTTTATATTTTTGTCGTTATAAAAAATAACTACAGAGCTAATGCTTTATGTTACATAAATACGACTACAAATAAAGTTTCTTGTATCTTTAAGGGTTAGATGGTTAATATGTACTTTAGTTTGTTTTATGGATTTTTCTATGAAAGATTTCTCAAAAACAGGAGAAAGAGTAATCAAATTGTTTTGTGAAAATGGACCAATCACTTCATAAGGGCAACCCTATATCAGGAGAAAAATAATGCCAGAATATTTTATACTACACTATCAATGAATACACTATCAATGAATAGCTGAAAAACGGTAAATTATTGTGATCTTCTGAATCTTAAGTTGCCTAATATAATGAATATTTAGAGATGAAACAAGTGAGACTGGGTTAAATTTATTGATTTACAGATATATATATACTTCAAGTACAAGCTTTCGAAAATACATCTCTTAACCAACAACAAGAAGTAGTCTACCTTGTAGGTATAGAGCTTCCTGTGCTGATGACGAAGTATTGGATTGCCCTTGATAAATGATAGTTAAGGAATGACAGAATACCGAAGCATTACGAAAATCGTAATCCGAACTCAAAATCGATCAAACTAGGGGCAAAATATGAACAAAGAAAAGATTTTCACGAAGACCCTTGTAAAAGTACAAAAGAATAAGACAAGGTGTTCCGGAAGAATAAGCGTCTTCTGCTTCATCGACGACACCAGCCATGTAAAGTTTGGTAACATCCAAGTAAACATTGAGTTCTTGAAATGAGAACCGAATCATTGTAAATCACAACAAGTAAACACACTAATGAGCTAAGACGTCCATCCTCATACAACGATACAACATGTTTTTCAAAGAGACAAAGATGTCGACCATGAATCTTGCCCAAAGTTCTGATCAACCTGCCCCTCTCGAATCCATGTGTTGTTAGTTTGTTTGTCAGCAGTCGACATCGATCACAAAATCACGTTATTTAAAGCAAGCCCTAGAATAAGCAATAACTAAGGTTATGTTTAAAAACATGTAGGTTAAGTAAAACATCAATGAAATGGATGATAGTAAATAAATATAATAAATATCTAGCTTTTAATTTTATAAAATTCAAACAAACAAACTTTGAGAAAATCCCAGCATTCCTTCATCCCCTTCCCAACCATCATCAATATGAAATACATATATATAGTAGGTATTATTCCTATAGAAGGTATTATTTACCTGCATGCATGATCTTTCTATTGTTTTTGATACACATACTAAAAACGGCTTAAGATTCACTATCATACCGAGTATACTAATAAATATGATGATAGTAGTGTTCATTTATTTGTAATGTGGCGTAATGCTATAAGTGAAATTTAGAAAAATGTATTTATATACACCTATCTAAAACAAATAAACAAATCCAGATTCACTATATATATATCTATAATAATCTCTATAAATGTTACGTGTAACATTCAACATGTGTACACGTAACATTTAACATGTGTAAACGTAACATTCAACATTTGTGCACGTAACATTCAACATGTGTACACGTAAGATTCAACATGTGTACACGTAACATTCAACATGTGTACACGTAACATTTACCATTTGTAAACGTAACATTCAACATGTGTACACGTAACATTCAACATGTGTACACGTAACATTTAACATGTTTAAACGTAACATTCAACATGTGTACACGTAACATTCAACATGTGTACACGTAACATTCAACATGTGTACACGTAACATTCAACATGTGTACACGTAATATTCAACATGTGTACACGTAACATTCAACATGTGTACACGTAACATTTAACATGTGTACACGTAACATTCAACATGTGTACACGTAACAACAATGTATCAACGAAAAAACTGTAAAGCTTTAACTCAATCAATTATATAAAGATGACGTACTGTAACACACATATGCTGCACCTTTTAAATTTAGTAATAGATACAGAATGTCGAAAAAAATGAAATAAACGCCAACTGTTTCGTCCTCCTAGGACTCATCAGTGATGCTAGGGGCCAAAAGGTTGAAATCCAACATGTCTAAACAGAGAGGGGTAAGGTGCATAAAACCCCTTTAATTTATTAATTTAGAAGTAAAATGAAACTAGTACTATATAAATTAAACTAAGATACACGATTGAAAAATACCTGTAATTTAAATGACCCTCTGTTATATATATTTCGTTATTGTAAATGAAATGTTAAGCTCGACCTAAGCTCCGTCCTGTTATTACTACTATTTATATGATCACTTTTCCCGAATAAACATCTCACAAAAGACCACTACAAACACCTACAATGTATGAACGGCAAGCCATGCCACGAATACAGACCTTTCGTATTTAACCCATTTGGGTTTGACCGATACTTATTTATCCATTTATAAAGGGTATATACATGTCCCGTTACAAAATACTTTGTCGTAATAGCCAGCCATATGTATCGACATGTTGGAGAATACAAGGTAAAACTACATCACACGTGTCAATAGGTGGACATGTACGTCCAGAATTGGTGATCGACTAAACAGTGGCTGTATTAACTTCGAAATCTGGCACGTTATTGGACTAATAGGAAGTGATGATAACTTAGAAAAATTAATATCTTACAGCAAAAATCTAAATTGTTGTTGGACTATTTGTAGACCTATTAACAACGAAAATCTGGATGTTGTTGGACTATTTGTAGACCTATTAACACCGAAAATCTGGACGTTGTTGGACTTTTTGTAGACCTATTAACAACGAAAATCTGGATGTTGTTGGACTATTTGTAGACCTATTAACAACGAAAATCTGGATGTTGTTGGACTTTTTGTAGACCTATTAACAACGAAAATCTGGATGTTGTTGGACTATTTGTAGACCTATTAACAACGAAAATCTGGATGTTGTTGGACTTTTTGTAGACCTATTAACAACGAAAATCTGGATGTTGTTGGACTTTTTGAAGACCTATTAACAACGAAAATCTGGATGTTGTTGGACTTTTTGAAGACCTATTAACAAAGACAATCTGGAAGTTGTTGGACTATTTGTAGACCTATTAACACCGAAAATCTGGATGTTGTTGGACTAATAGTAGACCTATTAACACCGAAAATCTGGATGTTGTTGGACTAATAAGATGCCCCATTAATCTAGTGTTGTTGGACCGATCGGAGGGAGTATCAAGAACGAAAATCTGGCATGTTAACAGGTGGCTGTATAAACAGCGCAAACCTTGCATTAATGGAAGTTGTTCAAGTGTGACCAAGGCTACACTGTTTGCTCGTTATAAGTGTAGACAGGAGAATGCGAAGATTGAATTTAAGAGCTGTCATGTTGCTTTGGCAACAGCTGTTCAAAAGTCGTTTGATTTTTCCTGTGATAGGAATAGTTTTATTCATTTACTTCTACAGAAGTGGAATAACAAAAACAAATATCATTATTGCTAAGGAAGGTCTCATACAAACACAGGAAATTACTGAACCCAAAACACACCATTTTGAAGGTAAACAACAAGGAAAAGTTTTTGTTGAAGACTATAAGGAAAATAAACAGCAAATTGGCCGTAGCGGATTTCTTAACAAGACCGATAGAGAGTTGAAACTAATAAATGATATAAAAAAGCACAGTGCAGTTGAACACAATGTTGAAAAACAAAATACTTCTACCGACGAGACATTTTCCCCGGGTGCTTATCCATGTACTTTTAACATGACTGGAATTCTACGTCAGTTTGATATGAAAGGATTCGCAGTTGAGAAGCCGGTAAATAAATTTGATTATTCCTACATTGAAAATCCTGATCACATTTGCAAATCACCAGAAAAGGTAAAAGTGTTATTTATTATTAAAAGTAGTATCGGTAACACTTTACGCCGAGAAACTATCCGAGAAACCTGGGCTAACAGGAAAAGGTTTCCATCAATTCGGATTGTGTTTTCATTTGGGAAACCAAAACACGATACAAGGTTAGCCTCCCTTATGGAGGAATCTTCGACTTACAATGATATGCTCATTGTAAAAGATTACGTTGATAGTTATCGTAACCTTACCCTGAAAACGATGGGCGGATTAAAGTGGGCGGTAACCCATTGTGCGCATGCCCAGTACGTTGTATCCGTTGATGACGACGTGTACGTTGCACCTGATCTGTTGTTTAGATATCTGAACAGACCTCAAATACAGATGATAGATAAACTCTATTCTGGCCGTCTTTACCGCGGCACAAAGCCAATTAGAAATCCTAAAGACAAATGGATGATTTCTAAAGCTGATTATCCTTTCGAAGACTTTCCAGATTATGCTTTTGGCGGATTTGTAACTATGTCGATGCCCACAGTGAGATCCTTTACCGTAGCAGCTATGTATACCAAACTTCTGCAATTAGAGGATGTTTATTTGGGTATTTTAGCCGCTAAAGTTGGAATAAAGGCAAGGAATAACGAGTATGTTAATTCCCGAAAAACATTCACAGTTTCGGAATCATTTAGAAGTCTCATTGCCTCTCATTTTTACAGTACTCCGAAAGATTTACAGAGGGCTTGGAATTGTCATTTAAGTATTTTGGACCAGGAAGACGACAAGTCAATTTTCTGTGACTATATAGGTAATCGCCTACAGAAACTGAAATCTGAGATAGACAGCATTGTTGGCTGGATGGAGGACGTGAAATTTAACTCATGATTACTGGTTAAATATTTAGTAATATGTTATTATATTACACTATCAGCAAAGCCATAACTATACAGCGCGTAGGGTTTTCGTGAAATGTATTTTCAAAATTTGTGTTTGAAATTTGTACACTATCTGCAGATTTTTCAATCGTAGGGTTAGAATGCCTGCATGCAGTATGTTTTATTGTCACACCACAGCCTAGTTATAAACACTGTAACGCAGATTCTGAGGAAAGGACTCCTATAGTATCTCATATTAATTTAAGAAGCAATGACCCCACGTAGTGAACGTTGATCATCAGAATTACGTATCTGTTAGTAATGGTTATCGTGTGATATTTACACTTATTATTAGATTGTAAGAAATGTGTGTTATCTACAAAACGTTTACTATATGTAAAGGGAAACAACTCTTATCCGGATCAGAATTTACAAGTAGTCTATAGAGACGCTATACGGTATTGGCCACTGTCATGTCATCACAAAAATATATATCCTATGTGATTTGTCAGATATGATTGTAATTATTTTCCTATTAGTAATTATTATCAGTTATTAAATACAAATGTAGCTCAAATAACGATAAAGCTAAGAGTTCATGCTCTAAGGGAGATAGACCTTCCTTAATTACGATATGTATCTATAGATATACTGTTGACAATTTGGGTTAATATCTGACTAATTTCACTCATGTGTCTCCTCAGAATATTGTGTAAATATCTGAATACTGTAACTCGTGTGTCTCCTCAGAATGTTGGGTAAATATCTTAATAATTTCACTCATGTGACTCCTCAGAATGTTGGGTAAATATCTTAATAATTTTACTTGGTCTGCTCAGAATGTTGGGTACATATCTGAATAATTTCACTCATGTGTCTCGTCAGAATGTTGAGTATTTATCTGAATCATTTAACTCGTGTGTCTCGTCAGAATGTTGTGAAAATATCTTAATAATTTTACTTGGTCTGCTCAGAATGTTGGGTACATCTCTGAATAATTTCACTCGTGTATCTGCTCAGAATGTTGGGTACAAATCTGAATAATTTCGCTCGTGTGTCTCGTCAGAATGTTGAGTAATTATCTGAATACTATTTCTCATGTGTCTCCTCAGAATGTTGGGAAAATATCTGAATAATGCTACTCATCGCTCTTCTCAGGTTGTTGGGTAAATATCCTAATTATGTTTGTCCTCAAATCAAAAACAATGATGAAAGATACCAAACATGAAAACTGAAATAGTGAAGTTTTTAATCAGAACGTCATGTATTTACGTTCTCCGTCAAAACAGATTGAAACAAATCTGAGAATTCCAAATCGCCAATAAAACCACAATACGAACTCAAAATCAATTAAACTAGAGGCAAAATATGAACAAATGAAAGATGGAGACCCTCGTAAATAAGATTAAGATCATGTGTTCTGGAAGAGTAAGCATCTTCTGCTTCATCGAAGACACCCGCCATGTAAATCTTGGTCACATCCAGCATAGCTTAACCTGTATGGGCATTTACTGCTCAAATTAGCTTATCTCCATCTACCTGTCATAAAATGATATGCTATCGGCCGAAGAATTTGAAATTCAAATTAAAACATCCCGGGTGTTCCTCGTGTGACATAAACATATCATTGTATGGTATTTCAGTTTGAACTTGGCCTGAATTGGTCAGGCAACCTTGTTCTTATAAAACATGTATGGCACCATGAATTCAACATATGTTTATTTGACAGTAAAAACCGGCTTTTCCACATTGTGAATCGAACTTAACCAAGCCAATTAACCATCTGTAATTAGCCATTTCATGTCAATTCATAATCTGTTATTAGTTTTTTCATGTCAATTTATCATTTGTAATTAGCATTTTTATGCCAATTTATCATCAGTAATTATGAACATGTTATATGAACATACATATCTTACCTGCATTTCCACTTATTTTACTGCTGGCGAACTAACAACACAGGTGTTCTGGAGATGCAGGTTGTTGAGAACTACGAGCAAGTCTTATAGTCCCCATCTTTGTCTCATTAAGAAATATTTTGTATCCTTGTGTGATAAGAAGATGGACGTTTTTAAGTTTGCTTGTTAGTGTGTTTACTTGTTGTGATGACAAATGATGACTCAGTTCTCATTGTGAGGACACGGTGTTTACATGGATGTGACCAGGATTTACATGGCAGGTGTCGTCGATGAAACAGAAGACGCTTTCTCTTCCGGAACATCTGCTTGTTCCTTTGTTCATAAGTCGCCCCCTGATTTAAGCTCGATTTTGAGTTCGGATTATTGACGCTTTGGGATCCTCTGATGTTTTTATCAATATTTTTGATGTGTTCAATACATATTTTGTGATGTTATTAGTGGGTAGTAGAATTAATATATATAATTATATAAATTTTTGAAATGTTGTTATGATTAGTAGTATTGATACGATGACATAAACACTATCTTAATATCATTATTATTAGTAGAAGTAGTAGCAGTAGTATTGATATGTTTACAATACAAGCTCTTGTAGGGTTATAACTTTCAATCGTTTCACTATGTGTAACAATAAAACTTTCGACATATTAATATCATAAACAAATAATAAATGTATATACAATTCGATTTTTTCATAACTATTGTTCTCTATATCGTTTGTTGGAAAGTTGATAAAGGGGTTTCATTCGATTTATCTACACAAAGTTTAATTAAAGTAATTACGAGATCTTGATATTCCTGTCCTACTTCTGTTCATTTTAATCATAACAAGATTATTAAAAGGAGTGTCTGTAACATGTAAATGAAAGTGTTGTGTACAGAAAACGAGAGCTCACATACTACGGTATAAACGATCCAGTGGTATATGAAGAAAGGGGAGAAATTACACCAGTCAATTAATGTGCCAATAGAAGCAAGGACAATATCGGCTGTTTGATGTGACGTGTCGTTCATATAAAACCTTTCGTGAGTTTATGTACACTAGTGTACCGTGTTAGCTATTTAAATTCTTATGGTTTGTCTTTGCCGTATTATAAACTCGCCCAATTTATAGCCAGGATATATATAGCGGTTACAGTTTAAAGAACCAGGCATTACCTGTGATGTTTAACACGGCATAGGCCATTCTCGTAGAGCGAAGCATCAGTCATGCGAAGGCCAAAACATAATTTAAGAGTTCTTATGTTGATCTGGAAACATCTATTCAAAGTATGTTTAGTGGCCATACTGGTTGGAATACTTGCCGTGGTCTACTTCTCCACCAGAGATTCCAGCAGGATCAATAACATATCCAGCGACAAACTATCAAAGCAACTTACACAGCTTTTTGAAATAGACCATCGAACAAACAATGTACATCGCGTGAAAAGAAACGTTTCGTCACATTTTTCCTTAAAAGAGGAATTTTTGAGGAATGTAAGTGTTTTTCAGGAGCAACTAAGTGATAGCCATAAAAAAGAACGAGGAAATCAAGAATCACACAGACAGCAAGGAGATTTATTTCACAATGGCGTTAAAAAAGAAAGTGTTGGTAGTCATAATGGGGACAAAGATCGCCAGGGTGTAAAGCAAAGAGAGCTTCCTAATCAAAATCGGCTACAGGGTGTTCAACATAACGATACTGCTCGTAAGGATCAGAAAAATGGTGTTCATCGTAAAGAACTAGCCCTTCCACATAGCAATGACAAAAAACAGTCACAAAACGAAGATGCAACGTTTTCACCGGAAGAATATCCGTCGAATGTGAATATGACTGATATTGTAAGACAATTTGAATTGAAAGGATTTGCCGATGAAAAGCCAATCAATGTCTTCGATCATCGTTTTATTATCAACCCTGAGAAAACGTGTAACTATTCGGATAATATTAAGGTGTTGTTTGTAGTGAAGAGCAGTCCCGACCACATTTCACGGCGAGTTAAAATCCGCGAGACTTGGGCCAACAGGAAACGATTTCCATCGACAAGGACAGTTTTTTCGTTGGGGAAACCAAAAAGTAGTAAAATGTTATTAAAGCTACAGGACGAATCCTCTACATACAGAGATATTCTCCTCGTTAATTATGTAGATGATTATTATAACCTGACGCTGAAGACGATGAGTGGATTAAGGTGGTCATTAACTCACTGTGCACGTGTCATGCACGTGATATCAGTGGACGACGACATGTACGTAGCCACTGATCTGCTGCTTAAATACCTTAATACAGCTCAGGTACGGAAAACTGATAATCTCTTCTCCGGCCATCTTATTATCAACTCCAATCCTATTAGGATCGATAACTCAAAATGGCGAGTGAGTAAGTCTGAATATCGCTTCAGAAACTATCCCGATTATATTTTTGGAGGGTTTGTAATTATGACGATGTCAACAGTGAGGAAATTCGTTGTAGCAGCAATGTATACCAAGATTTTAAAATACGAGGATGTGTATTTGGGAATTTTAGCATCTAAGCTTGGAATTGAAGTCACAAATAACGGATATGTTAATTCAAAGAAAACTTTCACAGCATCAGAATCATTTAAAACGCTTATTGCCTCCCACTTTTACTACGATCCAAGAGATTTACAGAGAGCGTGGGATTGTCATTTAAGCCTGCTTGACCGGGACAATGGCAAGGCCATCTTCTGTGATTATATAGGTGACCGTCTGCGTAAAATACAAACGGAAATAAATGGTATAATGGGATGGTTGCAAGTCATAAAGCAACAGACATAAATGAGAATGATATGATGCTTTATCAACAAAAATGGAGTATGTAACTACTAATATTGTTCCTTGAATCGAACTTTTCCCTGGTAGAACATGGATAACTACAATATTTTATTTATTGTATTGTATTGTTTATAAGCTTTTGTGATCTACATGGTACGCCGTATATGTCGGCGAGGAAAACATTTTTATTTTTATCCTCGCTAAGCCATTGTGAAGTACATGGATACGATACAAGAAATAAACAAATGTTAATGTTGATCAGAAGTATAAATGTTAAATTCGACTAAATTCCTGACAGCGCATGTTTTGTGTGATTAAAAGCAAACTTTAGGTATAATTTCGCAATAGTTAAAGCATGAGAGTGACAAAATCATTTAATAATTTCACGAATAAAGTATGTTTATATTATTCAATGCACATTTCTTCAATTCTTATATCGCTAGAAAAAAAGAAGGTGAAAAAAATCAGAGAATACCGAAACTTCAACTAAACCATAATCCGAGCTCAAATCGATTAAACAAGGGGCAAAATATGAACAAACGAAAGATTTACATTGAGATCGTTGGAAAAGAACAAGGGCATTGTAGACCAGATGTTCATTAACAGTAAGCTTTTGCTGCTTCATCGTCGAGCCTCGACATGTAAATCTAGGTCACATACGAATAAATGTCACGTCCTCAAAGTGAGAACTTATGCAACATCATCAATCACAACAACTAAACATACTAACGATCGTATTCTAAAACGTCTTTCTTATATCATTCACGGATACAGAATATATATAGTAAAGGAGACCAAATTGGAGACCATCAGACCTGCTCATAGTCTTCATTGACATAAATCTCTAAAATCCTCGTGTCGTAAGTTTGTTCGTCAGCTGCCGACATCTATCACGAAAATATCACTATATAGAGAAAGCCCTAGAACAACGAATCACCTGCAACGTGTAAACACCGGAGGTTGGAGAAGCATGGATGTTACTATCAAGAAATGGGAAGTTCACGATCGGAAAATTGAAATCGTCACGTATATCATATAGCTTAGTTATAAGCTCTCCTTGTTGGTCATAGTTTAAGTAGAGATCGAGATAAGCAGCTGATGTAGAAGAGTCTGTTGTGTCCTTTTTTCAAGTTCAGAGAGGTATATACGATCGACATGGTCAGCAAAACTTTTTTGAATAAGTGTGCTTACTTATTGTAGTTGAGGAATATGACTCGGGTCTCACTTTTAGGACGTGACGTTTATTTGGATGATGCGGAGAGTTATATGGAAATGGAATGTCGATAAAGGAATAAGCTCCAAAACACCAAGTCGTTTTTTCTTGTACAGGGGCCTCCATGCTGGCTTTTTGTAATTAGTTGTAACGATTTTGTGCTCGGATTATGGTCTTGTTGACGTTTTGGTATTCTCTGATTTTAGAGTGTTGCTGAACGTCCATGAATTGACTTATTTGTACACAGTTATTTTGTTCGTCAATTATTTGTGTTTTGAGGAAGACGATAAATATGTAGGACATATCAAATATAATGCCACCGTTCTGAAATAAGATATTAACTAATTAGATCACATTTTGGATGTAAAGCCAAATAATTTAACCATTCCGGAACCCCTAGGCTTAATGTCTTATACTTTCCAAACACCCCTGTATTTAAAAAAAGTACAAGAGAACTAGAACTGTAAGCCGATGGCTGACTAAACCCCTTCCCCCGCTCCATGTTGTTTGCTAAATGCAGTTTTGTAGTACTGACACTTTGTTTAGAATTTTTACAAATGCAATGAATTTTTCCTACATTTATTAATGTCAAAGTCTTCAAATGAAATAAGAAAAGTAACATGACCTTTCGTTAGTGAAATTTATGATGCCAGTTATTACCTTTTTTACAACACACGTGTCTTAGAAATTTAGATCTGTGTGAGGTTTCATTGAAATTGGCCAAGCGGTTTAATTGGAGTTGTCCGAACAAACTTTTTCTACAGAAATCTTGTTTATAGTGACCAGTTACCATAACAAACATAATTTTGAAAAGGGAAATGTTGCATGCACATCTATACATAGTCCTTTATATCTGTGTGAAGTTTCTTGGAAATTGGCTAAGCGGTTTAAGAGGAATTGTCCGGACAAACTTTTTTCTACAGAAAACCTGTTCATAGTGACCAGTTACCATAGCAACCATAATTTTGAGAAAAAAAATGTTGCATGCACATCTCAACATGGTCATTTATATCTGTGTGAAATTTCATTTAAATTGGCCAAGCGGTTTAAGATGAGTTGTCTGGACAATCTTTTTCTACAGAAATCCTGTTTATAATGACCAGTTACAATAGCAACCATGATTTTGAGGAAAGAAATTTTGCATGCACATCTTTACATTGTCCTTTATATCTGTGTGAAGTTTCGTTGAAATTGGCTAGGCGGTTTAAGAGGAGATGTCCGGAAAAACTTTTTCTACAGAAATCCTGTTTATAGTGACCAGTTACCATAACAATCATTATTTTAAGGAAAGAAATGTTGCATGCACATCTTTACATGGTCCTTGATATCTGTGTGAAGTTTCGTTGAAATTGGCTAGGCGGTTTAAGAGGAGTTGTCCGGAAAAACTTTTTCTATAGAAATCCTGTTTATAGTGACCAGTTACCATAACAACCATTATTTTGAGAAACGAAATATTGCAGGCACATCTACACATGGTTCTTTATATCTGTATGAAGTTTCAATGAAATCGGCCAAGCGGTTTAAGACGAGTTGTCCGGACAAACGTTTTCTACAGAAAACCTGTTTAAATTGACCAGTTATCACAGCAACCATAAGTTTGAGAAAGTAAATGTTGCATGCATATCTACACACGGTCCTTTATATCTGTGTGAAGTTTCATTCATTGTAATTTTTCAAGCGGTTTAAGAGAAGTTGTCCGGACAAAATTTTTTTACGGACAGACGGACAAACGGACAGGCTGATTGCAGTATACCCCCTAACTTCATTGCAGGGATATAATTAGGCAGGCGTTCCGGAAGAGAACGCGTCTTCTGCTTCATCGACGACACCCGCCATTCAAATCACATTCAACTATAACGTCAAGTCTTCAAAGTGAGAACCGAGTCATCATTTTCTATAACAGGTAAACAGACTAACAAGCAAACTCAAAAACATTCACCTTCATAGCACACAAAGGCACAATATTTCTCAATGAAACCAAGATGGCGACCATAAAACGTGTTCCTAGTACATGTTAGTTTGAATGGAACTAAGTCCTGCTCAGTACACACATTTGAAATAGCGTAAGACATCAGTGAAGATAAGTTAGTGTCGGAATTTACACTTCAAAGTTCATCTATAGATATGTTTCCCTAGTAATCTCACAAGTATATATATCGACTAGAATCAGTATGGCTATTCGTGAGTGTAAAAAACTCTCAAGCACAGCATTTTCACCTGTATGTTTACCTTTCCTTTCAGTATTTATCACGAACGTTAGGTTAATATATTCTTATCGCACACAGAGAAGAAATAGATTTAAGTTTTTATAATGAAACTTGATCACTTTCCATTGATTTTTCTGCGCCCTACTAAAAGACATATTACAATAGATATTCGACCCCCTGTAATTTTTGTCACATTTGTTTTGGTATACTTTTCAGAAATATTACTTGGAATAATGTCGAAATAAAAAAAAAACCAGAATGCGAAATAAAGTTGTTAATGGTAATACCAATCAATAGGACAGGTAAATATCTAAGTACAGTAAACAATCTCTATTTATACACACCATAACGCCATGTTTAAATACCCAGGAAGGCACACTTAGTAGTGGTGCTTAGTGAACCGTTCTATAATGATTAAATGATCAGTTCAACTTACACATATAGACAACCAGTTTGAAAGAAATCTAGAGGTGTTTTGGACAAGAAAATACAATACATACGATAGATTAATTTGCTGAGAAAAAACAAATATGAAAACTGGTAAGTTGCTTTTGGGATATTTCCGGAGATTATGTTTAGTTGCAATATTTACTGGAATTATCATCCTGTTTTACCAACACACAAAGTACGTCAGCAAGTTCAACAAGGCAAATGGTGTCTTAGTGAAGGAATTCACTGTTAGCGGTTTGAAAGGTGAACGAAAGAGGGATGCCCAGCATGGTCGTGTGTTACATGATCCAAATATTCACCAACGAGATATTGCCCAGCAGGAACGTGAGGTGGTTTTGCCAAATGTCCACCAAAGAGAAATCGCCAAGCAGGGTCATGAGTGGAATGGTCTAATTGTCCAACAAAGGGATATTGCTAAACAGGATTTTGAGTTGAATGAACCAATTGCCCAACGCAGGGACGTCGCTGAGCATGACCAAGGTCCTCAATACAGACATCTTAATGGAATGAAAGTAAGTGAGGAAGTAATGTTTACATCTGATGAATATCCATTGAGTCTGAACATGTCTGATATTTTACATCAGTATGATACGAAAGGCTATGCCGATAAAAAACCCATTAATACATTTGATCATCGCTATATAATCAACCCAAAACACATATGTACAGAAAGCGATGCCGTAATGGTTCTGTTTGTTGTGCAAAGTAAACCTAATCATTTTGAAAGAAGATCCAGTATTCGTGAAACTTGGGGAGACAGAAAACGGTTCCAATGGATGAGGACCATTTTCTCTTCCTGGACACCAAAAGATGACAAAACGCTTTTAGCTTTACAAAACGAATCATCCTTAAACAATGATGTTCTAGTTGTAAATTACCCTGAAAACTACTATTCAAAGATAATCAGCGGATTGAGATGGGCGTTGACCTACTGTACACATGCTTTATATATAGTTTCCTTGGAGGATGATGTCTACGTAGCACCAGACTCGTTGCTTAGTTTTCTTCACAAACTTCCAGTACGAAAAACTAAGCAACTTTACAGTGGTCATTTAGTTACCGGAACTAGCCCTCTGAGAGACAAAGATGGCCCTTTGCGTCAGTGGTACGTTTCAAGGTATGAATATCCCTACCGGAGTTATCCCGATTACATTTCCGGAGGTTTTGTCCTTATGTCAATGTCGACTGTGAGAAAATTTACCGTTGCATCTCTGTATACAAAAATGTTTAAATTCGAGGACGTGTATTTGGGGATTTTAGCAACTAAAGTTGGAATAGACGCCAGAGAAAACGAACATGTTAATTCTAGAAAAACAGTAACTGCTTCAGAATCATTTCAAACACTTATTGCTTCTCGTTTTTATGATGACCCGGTCGCCCTAGGTAGAGCTTGGGAATGTCATTTGAGTGTAATTGACAATGATAAGGGAAAGGCTATTTCGTGTGATTATATAGGCAAACGCTTACAAAAACTTAAGTCTGAAATAGACAACCTCGTCAGCTGGATGGAATATGTGAAGCATTTCTCATGAAAGTTTATTTGAAAATGTACCGTATATCGGGTTTTTTAGCGAGTGTCTAATTTTCGCTGTGTTCTCGACAACACTCTATCGCGAAAAATAATATACGCTAAATAAAAAACCTGTGATTTTGTATAGAAAACGCGAAATTTAGCATACGCTAAAACAAACCGATATACGGTATTTTAATTACATGTACCTCTTTGATAGTAATTGACATTACAATATTGAATGTTATGATGTCCGAGTGTGTTTATGTGTAGTTTGTTTAGGTGTGGTCAAATATAAGATAACAGAACATGATAGAGATACATTATTGAGTGTGTATATACTGTATGGGTGTGTATATACTGTATGAGAGTGTATATAATGTATGTGTATGTAAATACTGTATGTGTGGGCTTATGGAAGGTACAGGGAAACCTGGAGAAGCTTGTTCTCACGTTACTTATTTAAAATAAGGACGACGAGAAGAATGTTATTGGCAGTATAATAATCTGTTTCTGAGATGTACTGATAGTATTTACCCGTGTTTGAATCTAGGATGAACCTTTTGTCCAGGGTGGGGTTTCTACAGTAAATCAGAGCTGTAAGCTGTTACACATTTTAACTTAGTAATAAATTATATGATACGTTCAGACTAGATGTGAAACACGCAAGATACATACTATATTTTAAAGAAAACATAAATTATTCCAATGGTTTGGGTTCCTGCCTTTGCCTAATTTACAATAAAGTCTGCCTATATAGGGATTTAACACATTGATTACCTGTAAATATATGAACTTGCAATCACTATCTCTTTCTTCAAACTCGGAATTCAACAAGGAATTCAATCACTTGTTCTATATCTTCTTTAGTTTATTTCATCATTTTTTGTTATGTTTTTCACAATGTATGTTCCAAGATGGCTCACTACCATATATTTGTGTCGTCGTCCGCCTTTTTCGGAAAAGAAAGCTTTCATAACAAGATATTTTTCAATTTTGTTTGGGGTTTGATAGTGTACAGGGTTGGAAAATCAAATATTTTGATCGGAAAAAACATTTTGGGAGGGGGTGCTCAAGATTGATATAAAATCTTTCGCGTTTTTCAAAATCCACATTCCGTTAATTCTACTTCTAGAATATACCGTGTAACAATAAGACTGAAGCCCTGATTTAATAACCACTAAGAACAAGTCAATGTTTACTCTACAATCTTCATGATCAAACGTGTAATAATATTCTTTGATATTGTAAAATGGCAGTTAAAAAATTCATTTGGAAATACATTTTATTTTTCTCAGTTTAAGAGATGGAAAATTTCAACGAAAGATGACGTTACACACTCATATATGCTGCACCATTTTGATTTAGTAATAGATACAGTTTGATGAAAAAATGAAGCTGCATCATACTGCTGTTTCGTCCTCCTGGGACTCGTCAGTGTTGCTAGGGACCAAAAGGTGGGAATCCAAAATTGATAAACCAAGTAGAAACAGATGGGTCAGTTGCGAATTAATTTAGAAGTATGATTAAACTAGTTCTGTATAATTTCAACGGGTACTACAAAATTGTGTATATTATGAACCTTGCCATTACTCAAATGAGCTAATTGTGGCTATGGAGCCTCCTGCAAACCTCGGGGACAAAAAATCCATCAGTATAGTCTACCAACCCCTATTCTGAAAGATAAAAGATACAATAAGACATACACATTGATATAAGGAATTTCCTAAAAAATATTTTAAACTTTTTAATGTAGCGATATCTTATACACGCTGGTATGGCACTCTTAGTCTTGTTGCCTACTTCACTTACTGTGATGTAGCCATTTTGAAATTTACAGGTGTGGAAATTTTAACAAAAGTTTCAATGTGTTTCTCCGTGAAATTCTGAATAAACGATCGTACCTTAAGCTAATCATTGGCTTACATTTCATTAGTAACATATATCGTTATTTCATTAACGATATATATATATATATATTCTGATAAAATAGACAGTATAATCAACAAGTTATTAAGCTTATTAACGCCTTATTGTTATTTGAGAAATATTCTGTATATTTAAGTGATATGAAGATTGGCGTTTTGAGTATGCTTATTAGTGTGTTTACTTGTTGTGATTGACAATGATACTCGGTTCTCATTTTGAGAGCTTTATATTTCCTTGTTCATATTTTGCCCCTCGTTTAACCGATTTTGAATTCGGATTATGATTTTGTTAACGCTTCGGTATTCTCTTATTTCATCTACATACTCAATAAAATTACAGTCGCAACAACAAGTATATATATGTAAATATAATTTTAACTCAAAACAACCTGCCTGATTTAATAAAGTGTTTTGTAAAAATTGTCTTGAAATATTTTTGTCAAGGTCCATAGAAAATTGCCCCATAAAATTATTTCTAAAGGAAATGCAACATTAAATATCTTTGAATATTGAACCAGAATACTATATATAGAGCGTGATTTTAAAACACGAAATTACATGTTTATGTTGAATGCTGTTAAAATGATAATTTTGCACGATCTCTTGTGAGTATTAAATTTCAATATTTATTAATGGCCTTTTCCAATAAGGAATTAAGAAACATTGAAAAGACATTTTATCAAAAGTAATACTAGCTAACATTTGATATAATGATGGTGGTCTCGGGAGGTGAAAGGTCAAAAACTATGTTAATCAAGGGGAGTGGCAATGAGTGTTAGAACTATAAGGAAAGAGTAAATGTCTGTCTGTGTCAGCGTTCAATAACGATGTGTCCATACGTACCACCTATAAATAAAAACATTAATCCTTGACAACATCAGATTAATCGTGACGTCTTTTCAGATGTGAATTGTGCAATTATCTTTCAAGTCGGATCGTGTCTAATCGAATTTCATTATGGAAATTTCGTTTCTCAGTTGGTTTTTCCAGCCTGTACAAATGCTCACTTATAAATGTTTCGTTTATTTTTGAAATCACAGATCGATATTTAAAAGAGTAAATAAAATATCTGTTCACAAAACTGATGCATAAAGAAAAAAAAAAGAACTCTTTGACTCATTATTTGAAAGTTGGGCTTCCTACTCATATATCAGTCCAAAGATCACAACACTCAACTCGTCACGTCAAATCCAACAATAGAAAAAAGACATTTAAATCCCCTCTCCATTACAATTACAAGAGAAATGTTCTATATTTATTTTTAATAACACAAATAATGCTAACGTCTGCATAGAAATCGACCCACTACTTAATCGTATATCGATTATTATCACGTGTATGAATTCAGGACTACCCTTTAAGATAATTACTTATTGATATATCAGTCTGGCTATAACCACTTAAACCTCGAATAACATATTCATAAGAATGACTAGCAAAGCTATTGTAAAAATATCAACCTTAATTTTACAAGCCAAAATTGCGTTTCTCCATAAAGCATATCTACATATACCTACATCTGTTAAACATCACATTGTTTGGCAGAAGTCGAGCATGATCTTCAAAACCGAATTAATATGATTACAAGAAATTATATATTTATCAAGTCTCAGCAAGTTTGTATCGAATTATCTTGTCAAACCTACAATATGAAAGATGTTAATGTTCTTGGCTTCCTCCAACCGGAAAATGTAATGTAGATACCAAGGGAGATAGATAAGAGATACAGGATAACTAACAGTATCTTCAGTGATATCCTATATATTTCATGCGCGGGGATAATATCAAAATATTAACCACACGAGTGAAATATATTTGGTATAACTGATGATACTGAAGGAGAATCGACATATCAAGCTGATAGGTCTTTCATTGGCGACAATCGGGTGTCGTCGATGAAGCAAAAAACGCTTAATCTTCCGGATCACCTGGTCTTATTATCTTGTACTTTGACGAGATTTTCCATGTAGATCTTTCCTTTGTTCCTATTTTACCTCTGGTTTAATCGATTTTGAGTTCGGGTTATGCTTTGTTGACGCTTCGGTATTCTCTGATTGTTTTCTCTTTATGTGGATACTTTTCCAAAAAAAATCCCTAAAAAAAAACAAAGAAAACGGAAGCAGATGATTTGCCGATGTTTTGTCGCCCTTATTATTCAGATGATAATATACCAGCACTACCTATGTAAGTTATACTGTATCACTGTAAATGCCAGGTATGACAACTCTTCTACATCAGCTTCTTCCCTCGATCTTTACTCAAACTAGGACCAACACGGGCAACTTACTACTAAGCTGTATGATAAACGTGACGATATCGATTTTCCAATCATGAACTTTCCCTTTCTTGATAGTAACATCCCTGCTTCTCCATCCTATGATGTTTACATGTCTCAGTTTATTCGTTATTCTAGGGCTTGCTCTGATTATCGAGTTTTTGTGTCGCCTGAAAAGGCGACATATAGGGTCACTATGTCGGCGTCGGCGGCTTCTGCACCAACAGTTTCCGTGCGATAACTTGAGTTTCCTTGTGCCGATCAAACTCAAACTTCATACATTGCTTCCTTAACTAACGTGCTCGCTAGTAATTGCTTTTCAGGGTCAAAGGTCAAAGGTCAAGGTCACTATTGCTATAAATAGGAATCGGTTTCCGTCCGATAACTTGAGTTTCTTTGGACCAATCAAACTCAAACTTCATAAAGTACTTCCTTACTAAAAGTGCTTACTTGGGATTGTTTTTTAGGGTCAAAGGTCAAGGTCACTGTTGCTATAAATAGAAATTCGGTTTCCGTGCGATAACTTCAGTTTCCTTGGGCCAATCAAACTCAAACTTCATACAGTGCTTACTTACCAAAAGTGCTCGCTTGGTTGCTTTTCAGGGTCGAAGGTCAAAGGTCAAGGTCACTGTTGCTATAAATAGAAATTTGGTTTCCGTGCGATAACTTCAGTTTCCTTGGGCCAATTAAACTCAAACTTCATACAGTGCTTCCTTACGAAAAGTGCTTGCTTGGAATTGTTTTTCAGGGTCAAAGGTCAAGGTCAAGGTCACTGCTACTATAAATAGAAAACCTCAAAAAATCAATCCACAACAAGCCAGTGTCATTACACACATGAATTATAATCAACAAAATAATTCATTGTATAGAAATCAATTTGGATAACCATAAAAATTCCACTTGGAACTGATACAATGCATATCAATAGCTAGCTCCAAAAAATGTATCTCCTAACTTGCTGGGCAGGCAACACATCCACTCCTGTGGACTTCTTGTTTGTGATAGATGTCAACTGCTGACGAACAAACTACTGGCACAGAGATTCTAGAGATGCAGGTCGATAAAGACTTTGAGCAAGTTTTGTGGTCGACATCTTTGATCTCATTGAGAAATATTCTGTATCTTTGTGTGATATGAAGATTGATATTTTAGAGTTTGCTTATTAGTGTGCTTACTTGTTGAAAATAATGACTCGGTTCTCATTTTGACGATTGATGTTTACATAATTTACATGGCGGGTGTCGTCGATGAAGCAGAAGACGCTTCCTCTTCCGGAACACCTGGTCTTCTTCTCTTGTACGAGGAGCCCAATATAAATCTTCCCTTTGTTTCTATTTTACCTCTAGCTTAATCCATTTTGAGTTGAATTATTGTTTTGTTGACGCTTTGGTATTATCTGATTTTTCTTATGACACTAGTCCTTTTATAACTTCTGCCAATCGCTTAGCCTAACTCATGGACGTGTACAAGATGTCGACAGTGTTTCAAACGCAACAAATTTCTTCCTATCAAACAGATGTCATTACTGACCTGTATCGTTGGTTAGTTGCTTTAAAATAAAAGATGAATGTGAAACTTCACGTAGTCTTTTCCTCAGAGAATAGTTCCCAAACGAAAGGTTGACTAGCAGGTAACATCAGGTAGTGAAATGAGGTATTCGTATCGCTGAGCTAACAGGCAATTGACAAGATGGAAAATTTTTAATTTTCGCCATTATCGTTTCACTAGTGAATAATATCACTTTCATAAAATGAAGAATTTCCTATATATCATATTTCATACAAGTAAAGGACTATTTCATTCCGTCCGAAGGGTTTTCAAATTTCATAAAATTCTGGTCAAATTCTGGTTAGCTTAACGACACGAATGCCTCATTTACTATCCGATATCATCATATTTTGATCTTCATGTATCTTTGTTTTTTTGCCCCTGATTTAAAAGATTTTTTATTCTGATTATGGTTTTGTTGACGCCATGATATTTTCTGGGGTTTTTTTTAAACCTTTTGGCATAAAAGAGTATTTTTCTCCCATTCCAACTACAATGAAAATACGTTTTAACTGGCAACCATTTTGGAAATATCAGCTTTTCCCATGAACGTTTTTGACGAAAACTAATCAGTCAGCGAGAATAAGCATACGCCGTGGTATTAGTGCATACTCCGTGGTATTAGTAAACAATGTTTCCATAGGAAAATTAATCCCATCCTTCTATTGTGTACGGTTTGTGTACGGTTTTAACATTGTGAAACGTTTTTACTTCTTCATGTTGCCTTTGCACTTTTCGGCATTTTCCCTTATTAGTGACGTCGCGTCATTGTTGAATTATTGTGACATTAAATCGCGTGATAAACTATGTAAGAATAAATGTTCTAACTTAGCTTTTTCATGTGGTATAGGTGTATTTTTGTCATCTGAGGATTGGACAGTTACGTTCGATTCCATACGGAATTTGTAGTGTTATGTGACTGTGCCTTGGATTTACGGGGGATCTTCTGTCTGGATTGACCAATGTCTGCCCGCGAGATTTAGGTTTATTTGTTATAACGGCCATCTTGTCAGTTTGTGTAATGCGTTGTCATTGGTCGAGACTGCGGTGGTGGAATCAGTCACGGAGTCTCTTAGTTTACGGATGTTATTTCGGGTATTTACACTAAGGGTCAAGGTCAGGGCTATTTAAGTCGTAGACGGGAGAGGAACCTGGATACTTCCCTCCCAAGATTTAATCATTACCAACGTTTTGATAACAAAGGGACTTAGCTTAGTGATACGGTTACGTTATGAAACCGGAGCGGCTATGCATGTTTCGTTTTATTAAATAGCTGATTATCTGAAAACAGAGCGGCTTTATTGCATATTTATAGATAGGCCTAGTCACTCTAAAAATTGAGGGTTTTATGCATGTGTACGTGCTCTGAATTCAGAACAACTTGACATAGGAATTAACGTTAAGTTGTAGTCACTGCGCATGTGTAGGTGTTTATCAGGTGTTGTTTCTAGAGGGAGGGTGGAAGTCTAGCCCGTCTCGTAGGCTGCCTGGTAGTTATAACCATCAACCAGGTGGGATATATACTATATGGTCTCGTAGTACTAGTCAAGTTGGTTATGATTACAAGGCATTGAGGTATGTGTTAGGAGTTAATATGGAAATTTTCAAGGGATTGTCTCGTACATATACTTGTGTAGCATGTTTTATCTTGGTAGCTTATTATTTGGATAAGTCTGATTTCCTAGTATACATCTTGTTACCATTTTCTATACTTGTTACATTATCTATTACTTCAGGCTTTATATCATATTTAACTGGAACTTGGTTGTTTTGTTATGTAATTTATGTAAATGAAACCAAACTCGTTTGCATTCATTATAAACTTGTAGAACTTTTACTGTAGTGTCGTTGTGGATCTTTCCTTACACTTCGACTAATCAAAGGTAAAAGAACCGGAAGTTGGGTGAAGAACCGGAAGGTGGGTGTAGAAGGTGACTGTAGGCCCCTGGGTTTATGTCACAGGTTCAGTACATGTTGTACCATATTTAAAATTACACAAGTAGTCAATTGTGGTGGCAAATTCTCATTTCCTGACAACTCCTACTACACTTACACGAACAAGTTCTATCAATACAATACAAAAATTCAGAGAATACAAAAGCGTCAACAAAACAATAATCCGAACTCAAAATCGATTAAACTAGAGGTAAAATAGGAACAAAAGAAAGATTACATGGAAACTATTGTAAAAGTACAAGAGAAATAAGACCAGGTGTTCCGGAAGAGTAAGCGTCTTCTGCTTCATCGACGACACCCGCCATGTAAATCTTTGTCACATTCAAGTAAACACCAAGATCTCAAAACGAGAACTGAGTATCATAGTCAATCACAACAAGTAGACTCACTAATGAGCATACCTAAAAACTCTATCTCCATATCACTTAAAGATCCAGAATATGTCTTAATGAGACAAAGATGGCGACCATAAAAATTGCCCATAGTTCTGATCAACCTGCATCTCTCGAATCCTTGTGTTGTTAGTTTGTTTGTCAGCAATCGATATCGATCACGAAAATCACGATACCTAAAGCAAGTTCTAGAATATTGAATTAACTGCGACATTTAAACACCATAGGTTGGAGAGGCAGGGATGTTACTATAAAGAAATGGAAAGTCTACGATCGGTAACTTATGTAACTTATTCCGTGAAGCAGTATCCTAATACTATCTTACGTAAGACAACAACAGATATATCAGAATTATATGAACAATTTAATTGATAATGTAACAACATTCTTATAACTTTTCAACTTATATATAGCATAATACCATCGCCGGGAACCCCACGTGATACTGCTCTAACGTGACACAAACGTCAGAGCAGTGTCCCGTTGGTTTCGGACGATGTTTGAACACATCATTAGAACCACATCAGCGTATATTATGGAATGCTCTTGTACCACAGGAGTTATTCTGTTATCCAAATGAGCACTAAACTTTGACAAAAATAACTTCCATCATTTGGAAGAACAAATGTATCCTACTTGACAGGGAAATCTCTACCCGAAGGTAACAGTTTGGCTGTCTAGCACGATGCAAGGATCGAGATTTCTCTCTCCAGGATCCACACCCATGTTTCATTCCTTTTCTCTCCATACCCAATATAAACATGCCAGTGTCACTTCTCATTGGTCTTCATATTGTTGTGAATCGCGATTCCACTTTTCCGCGTAGTTCTCCGTGCATATAATTGATAACTTTCGCTGTCAATATGTAAATGTTTAATGACACTGAACATTCATTAATGGCGCTAAGTCTGGCAAAATAATCGGTAGTACTGCTGTCGCCTTAGAATACGTTCCCAGTCGTTGACCACATCTGTAATGACTGCCTATCCGCATCAAGGGAACTGACCAAACCTTGGGCGTGACCCGGACAGGCAATGTCATTTTGAATCTCCAAGATCCTGGAAGGAGGAAATCTACTTTCTCCCGTCGACCGAACACCAACCTCCTTCAGTGAAGTGTAGACATCTTAATTCATAATTAACCAACCAACCAGTTGTGCTTGCCGACAGAACACTTCACTGTTACAAAACAAAACCCATAAAGGGTGGAGTTACGTAGGTGAAAAACACGTCATCAAAACGATTCGGTAGTGAAGCAGACGTATCACCACTCAAACGAACCCCAGCAGTCAAAGTCCAGGAGTAAAGTATGTGCGTTTATGAATGAAATCCGGAGTACGTACTGGACTGTCAACTTTTGATACGCTTCATGGTTTCCAGTTGAACGATGACGCCGATAAGATTGAAGACGCTGAGGACTGCTAGGCAAATAATTGGGTAAACAATCCGACTCCTCCAGTAAGACCTGGTACACAGCATCACCACCATACCCTTCCCTGTACAATAATCAAACATCTTTATTAGGTACATCACAAACATACCCTTCCCTGTACAACAATCAAACATCTTTATTAGGTACATCACAAACATACCCTTCCCTGTACAACAATCAAACATCTTTATTAGGTACATCACAACCATACCCTTCCCTGTACAACAATCAAACATCTTTATTAGGTACATCACAACCATACCCTTCCCTGTACAACAATCAAACATCTATATAAGGTACATCACCACCATACCTTTCCCTGTACAATAATCAAACACCTATATAAGGTACATCACCACCATACCCTTCCCTGTACAATAATCAAACATCTATATAAGGTACATCACCACCATACCCTTCCCTGTACAATAATCAAACATCTATATAAGGTACATCACCACCATACCCTTCCCTGTACAACAATCAAACATCTATATAAGGTACATCACCACCATACCTTTCCCTGTACAATAATCAAACACCTATATAAGGTACATCACCACCATACCCTTCCCTGTACAACAATCAAACATCTATATAAGGTACATCACCACCATACCCTTCCCTGTACAACAACCAAACATCTATATAAGGTACATCACCACCATACCCTTCCCTGTACAACAATCAAACATCTATATAAGGTACATCACCACCATACCCTTCCCTGAACAATAATCAAACACCTATATAAGGTACATCACCACCATACCCTTCCCTGTACAACAATCAAACATCTATATAAGGTACATCACCACCATACCCTTCCCTGTACAACAATCAAACATCTATATAAGGTACATCACCACCATACCCTTCCCTGTACAACAATCAAACATCTATATAAGGTACATCACCACCATACCCTTCCCTGTACAACAATCAAACATCTATATAAGGTACATCACCACCATACCCTTCCATGTACAACAATCAAACATCTTTATTAGGTACATCACCACCATACCCTTCCCTGAACAATAATCAAACACCTATATAAGATACATCACCACCATACCCTTCCCTGTACAGCAATCAAACATCTATATAAGGTACATCAGAACCATACCCTTCCCTGTACAACAATCAAACATCTATATAAGGTACATCACCACCATACCCTTCAATGTACAACAATCAAACATCTATATAAGGTACATCACAACCATACCCTTCCCTGTACAACAATCAAACATCTATATAAGGTACATCACCACCATACCCTTCCCTGTACAACAATCAAACATCTATATAAGGTACATCACCACCATACCCTTCCCTGTACAGCAATCAAACATCTATATAAGGTACATCACCACCATACCCTTCCCTGTACAACAATCAAACATCTATATAAGGTACATCACAAACATACCCTTCCCTGTACAACAATCAAACATCTATATAAGGTACATCACCACCATACCCTTCCCTGTACAACAATCAAACATCACCACCATACCCTTCCCTGTACAACAATCAAACATCTATATAAGGTACATCACCACCATACCCTTCCCTGTACAACAATCAAACATCTATATAAGGTACATCACAACCATACCCTTCCCTGTACAACAATCAAACACCTATATAAGGTACATCACAACCATACCCTTCCCTGTACAACAATCAAACACCTATATAAGGTACATCACCACCATACCCTTCCCTGTACAACAACCAAACATCTATATAAGGTACATCACCACAATACCCTTCCCTGTACAACAATCAAACATCTATATAAGGTACATCACCACCATACCCTTCCTTGTACAGCAATCAAACATCTATATAAGGTACATCACCACCATACCCTTCCCTGTACAGCAATCAAACATCTTTATTAGGTACATCACCACCATACCCTTCCCTGTACAGCAATCAAACATCTTTATTAGGTACATCACCACCATACCCTTCCCTGTACAGCAATCAAACATCTATATAAGGTACATCACCACCATACCCTTCCCTGTACAACAATCAAACATCTATATAAGGTACATCACCACCATACTCTTCCCTGCACAACAATCAAACATCTATATAAGGTACATCACCACCATACCCTTCCCTGTACAGCAATCAAACATCTATATAAGGTACATCACAACCATACCCTTCCATGTACAGCAATCAAACATCTATATAAGGTACATCACAACCATACCCTTCCCTGTACAACAATCAAACATCTATATAAGGTACATCACCACCATACCCTTCCCTGTACAGCAATCAAACATCTATATAAGGTACATCACAACCATACCCTTCCATGTACAGCAATCAAACATCTATATAAGGTACATCACAACCATACCCTTCCCTGTACAACAATCAAACATCTATATAAGGTACATCACAACCATATCCTTCCATGTACAGCAATCAAACATCTATATAAGGTACATCACAAACATACCCTTCCCTGTACAACAATCAAACATCACCACCATACCCTTCCCTGTACAACAATCAAACACCTATATAAGGTACATCACCACCATACCCTTCCCTGTACAACCATCAAACATCTATATAAGGTACATCACCACCATACCCTTCCCTGTACAACAATCAAACATCTATATAAGGTACATCACAACCATACCCTTCCCTGTACAACAATCAAACATCTATATAAGGTACATCACAACCATACCCTTCCCTGTACAACAATCAAACACCTATATAAGGTACATCACCACCATACCCTTCCCTGTACAACAATCAAACATCTATATAAGGTACATCACCACCATACCCTTCCCTGTACAACAATCAAACACCTATATAAGGTACATCACCACCATACCCTTCCCTGTACAACAATCAAACACCTATATAAGGTACATCACCACCATACCCTTCCCTGTACAACAATCAAACACCTATATAAGGTACATCACCACCATACCCTTCCCTGTACAACAATCAAACACCTATATAAGGTACATCACCACCATACCCTTCCCTGTACAACAATCAAACATCTATATAAGGTACATCACCACCATACCCTTCCCTGTACAACAATCAAACATCTATATAAGGTACATCACCACCATACCCTTCCCTGTACAGCAATCAAACATCTATATAAGGTACATCACCACCATACCCTTCCCTGTACGACAATCAAACATCTATATAAGGTACATCACAACCATACCCTTCCCTGTACAATAATCAAACATCTATATAAGGTACATCACCACCATACCCTTCCCTGTACAGCAATCAAACATCTATATAAGGTACATCACCACCATACCCTTCCATGTACAACAACCAAACATCTATATAAGGTACATCACCACCATACCTTCCCTGTACAACAATCAAACATCTATATAAGGTACATCACCACCATACCCTTCCATGTACAACAATCAAACATCTATATAGGGTACATCACCACCAAACCCTTCCCTGTACAACAATCAAACATCTATATAAGGTACATCACCACCATACCCTTCCCTGTACAACAATCAAACATCTATATAAGGTACATCACCACCATACCCTTCCCTGTACAACAATCAAACATCTATATAAGGTACATCACAACCATACCCTTCCCTGTACAACAATCAAACACCTATATAAGGTACATCACAACCATACCCTTCCCTGTACAACAATCAAACACCTATATATGGTACATCACCACCATACCCTTCCCTGTACAACAACCAAACATCTATATAAGGTACATCACCACCATACCCTTCCCTGTACAACAATCAAACATCTATATAAGGTACATCACCACCATACCCTTCCTTGTACAGCAATCAAACATCTATATAAGGTACATCACCACCATACCCTTCCCTGTACAGCAATCAAACATCTTTATTAGGTACATCACCACCATACCCTTCCCTGTACAGCAATCAAACATCTTTATTAGGTACATCACCACCATACCCTTCCCTGTACAGCAATCAAACATCTATATAAGGTACATCACCACCATACCCTTCCCTGTACAACAATCAAACATCTATATAAGGTACATCACCACCATACCCTTCCCTGCACAACAATCAAACATCTATATAAGGTACATCACCACCATACCCTTCCCTGTACAGCAATCAAACATCTATATAAGGTACATCACAACCATACCCTTCCCTGTACAACAATCAAACATCTATATAAGGTACATCACAACCATACCCTTCCCTGTACAACAATCAAACACCTATATAAGGTACATCACAACCATACCCTTCCCTGTACAACAATCAAACATCTATATAAGGTACATCACCACCATACCCTTCCCTGTACAACAATCAAACACCTATATAAGGTACATCACCACCATACCCTTCCCTGTACAACAATCAAACACCTATATAAGGTACATCACCACCATACCCTTCCCTGTACAACAATCAAACACCTATATAAGGTACATCATCACCATACCCTTCCCTGTACAACAATCAAACATCTATATAAGGTACATCACCACCATACCCTTCCCTGTACAACAATCAAACATCTATATAAGGTACATCACCACCATACCCTTCCCTGTACAGCAATCAAACATCTATATAAGGTACATCACCACCATACCCTTCCCTGTACAACAATCAAACATCACCACCATACCCTTCCCTGTACAACAATCAAACATCTATATAAGGTACATCACAACCATACCCTTCCCTGTACAATAATCAAACATCTATATAAGGTACATCACCACCATACCCTTCCCTGTACAGCAATCAAACATCTATATAAGGTACATCACCACCATACCCTTCCATGTACAACAACCAAACATCTATATAAGGTACATCACCACCATACCTTCCCTGTACAACAATCAAACATCTATATAAGGTACATCACCACCATACCCTTCCCTGTACAACAATCAAACATCTATAAGGTACATCACCACCATACCCTTCCCTGTACAACAATCAAACATCTATATAAGGTACATCACAACCATACCCGTCCCTGTACAACAATCAAACATCTATATAAGGTACATCACCACCATACCCTTCCATGTACAACAATCAAACATCTATATAAGGTACATCACAACCATACCCTTCCCTGTACAACAATCAAACATCTATATAAGGTACATCACAACCATACCCTTCCCTGTACAACAATCAAACATCTATATAAGGTACATCACCACCATACTCTTCCATGTACAACAATAAAACATCAACAAATTAAGTTGTATTGTATACCTGATTATTTAGTTTTAAGACTTTTAGAACATAAAAACATATCGTTCATTATTCGCTTACAAACGTCATGCGCTCACAGCCTTTTGACGTGTACATATAAAATCCATTTATTTTTTCAAACCTTCAAGCGGCGATAAGTGTCGCAGGGGTTCGATATGTAAACACTCTGTGCACTTCCAGTGCTTCCCCATGCGTAAAAGCCTTCTGGGAAATTAAGGCCACATACGGTCAACATAATTTGATACGGTTTCCATGTTTAGTACATTATACCAATAAAATATCATGAATGTTTTAGTTGATAAAAACACATCTTGAACGCAGTCGTAATCGCTATTTTGTATCAAAATAATCGTTTGAAGTAAAAACAATGTCCGTTTGATGTATTTATTGAACATTACTTATTTTAATATATGTCCTGCATTTGTTAATAGTACAAATGTAGTTAGATTCAATATTGCCAAAGACTCACTAAGTAATCGTTTAAAATGCTGGTACACAAGTAATAAAGATATTTCCTCACATATATTATCACAAAAAGTGTTGCATGGCCCTAAAGATACAATGCACTTTGAAGAAAACAAACCTCTTTTCCAATCTCACTGGTATACACTTCATGTTTACCGAGTACTTGAAGTTGTATAAAACATGACAGTGTATTTTTTCTTAAGTGTATATTGACCTCGTAAACAACAATATTTGTACACACCTTTGCGGATAACGATTTCTCGTTGAAGTTTTTTCCTATGCTTCAGATTTAAAAACGTAAGCTGTTCTGTGTTATTGGTCCCGACATCAAAGAAGTAATTCTGACAACCCTGGTACCTATCTGCCGTAGTCTGTAAGATAATAGTACATTTAAGATGTTGTATCATTTCAAAGTACAATGAAACAAAGTCTCAACATTAAATATTATAACATGAATACAATGAATACAGAAAAAGTCTTTTTTCTTTTTCCACTTTTAAAATGCCACCCCTCCATTTTAACTTTAAAATGAGTCAAATATGTAACGGACATAAAAGAATCATAGTGTTGACCTAAGACTTGTAAGAAGGTAGAGATCGATAGCTCATAGAAAAAGACTTTTTAAAGAAATTCATAAGGATCAGTGCATAGCCAATCCCCGATATCCAAGGGCTACGCTCACCCTAGGATATGTCATGACATAAATGATGGCTCCGTAGACGCCACCTTGTTGATGAGACAAGAAGACTGGTTTGACCCTATGGTGTACATCAAAAGAATTGCGTAGTCATATAACGGTAAAACATGAAACTTTGAAGTCGGTTGCGGCTCCTTTGTAATCGTCAAAGGACAGGCACCAACCTAGCAATTGGTTCAGTTTTGTTTCACCTGGGCGTTCCTTCATTTTTGCCATGACATATTCCGGTGCTGTAGCTATATTCCCGTGTTAAAAATTCCGTAACAAAAGTCTGACTCGTTAAAATGTGCCTTTGAAAGTCTAATAACATATAACTTCTTACTCAGCATAACGGTCTTACTCAAACCCGTGATTACTTTCGCTGGTGATCTGTAAGACAACCAAGTTCCTGCTTAAAACCTGGGCCCAGTTGTTCAACCTAACCACTAGTTAACGTCATTTTTTCTAACTGGTTTCATTCAGTCAATATACAAGGTGAGATCTGACAATTTTACATGTAAATTGCCACTATTAGATATGTGATATCTGAAAAAACTAAATCTATGATTTAATTTCTAAGTTATAGGATAATTATAGTTTGCGAGTATCACTGATTAAGCTAATCACCTTTGAACAATTGGGCCAAGGCAATAATGATTACAGGAGCTGGAACTCTTTTGTGTTTCTTACAATTTCTTTCATTAATAGTTGTTATAATCAATGTTTCCCTGAACTGGCGCTCTTTACTAATGTCACATGTTTGTATATGTGATTGATTGGTTAGTATTGCAGTGGTTAATTAGAAGTGTGTGTAAGAGGTTGGCGTGCATGTAGGAGGTATGTGAAATGAAAACGATTCAACTTTACAATGTTATCAAACATTTTCTTCCGTACAAGCAATGGAAAAAACAAACTTTGGTGCGAGATATTAGGTGGTGTCGATTTTTCGACATCTAAAGCTTTCGAACCTTTCAGTTTGATATGACAAGTTGAGTGAGTTTTTATCGAAATGATCCAAACACAGGTGTCTAGTCTAAGGTTTGGTATCTTAGCTCTGCTAAACACAGGTGTCTAGTCTTGGTTTTGGTATCTTACCTCTACCAAACACAGGTGTCTAGTCTTAGTTGTGGTATCTTACCTCTACCACACACAGGTGTCTAGTCTTAGTTTTGGTATCTTACCTCTACCAAACACAGGTGTCTAGTCCTAGTTTTGGTATCTTACCTCTACCAAACACAGGTGTCTAGTCCTAGTTTTGGTATCTTACCTCTGCTAAACACAGCATTCGCTTTAGCCTTGTCTTGTTCCTAGTGATGGTATATATACATATGATGTGATACATTAGAAGAACACACAGTACGGCGGCGTTGGCAATGTTAATAACTGTGTTTTCACAGTAACAGGCAATCTGTAAGAACAAGATATGTACCAATGTTCAGTAAGGTATACCATTAATGTATCAGAGTTCAAAATTCAATATTAAATGTTTCAGGGAATTTCCTTTGCAATTATGGATGTCATTTGTATGGTCGACGTGCGCTTTTGCGCTTTTCTGAATTCACAAAATTTTATTATTTGAAATAAGTTAATCTGATATTTTTGTTTTATAAATATATTATTAACCGATATGAAAGGTCAAATCCAAGACTTACCGGGATGACACAGCATGAATAGACACACAAGAAGTACCACGTGATCAGGGCGAACACGTCACCGATATGGTTGTTCGCCCCGCCCACTGGGAGCACTCGGAATACAAGCGGCCCCTGGATGTCATTGGCAGCCTTCAGGAATTCTGCATGTGTCACCAAGACATTGTGGCCAATAAAGGGACTGCAATTATAAAATAGGGGCGAAAATGAGTGAACTGGGCTTAGCATGAGACCAACGCACACTAAACACCATTGAAACCAAGATTGAATACCATTGTGTCACGAACAAGGAACGCATATATTTAATGTAAGTACATTAATAGTATGAAACACATGTGACGTATCACTGTCAACAACAATGGGATAGACACATGTCTACAGTTAGCTGTGATACAGAACGAAGGGATCAACAGGTCGACACATTGCGTGCTGCATCAACCAGCTCCCCCAGTTTCATGAACGTATCTTCCAAAGAAAACATAACAGACGTAAAAGAAAGAGTTTCCTAAGATTCATATGCGTTTTTTTCATTACGTTCATGACAATGTTTTTTTTTATAGACCCAGTTGTTAAAAATGTGATTAGCTGTATTAATGTTAGCTTTTTGAAACAAAATGCTCTGTAACTTGAAAACAAAACCTTTGAATTAGTTACAACATTCCAGCTATCGAATATTTAGTAGGGTCAATTTACATACAAAATTGTTGTATTATACCCTCTTAATGGACAGTATTATTGAATGCTGAAAATGTCGTTAAATAGTGATTAAGATAACCACCTGTAAAACAACTGGGCCGTGACCGGTATTTACTCACCCCTCTCGGAAGCTGACCAGAGGCCCCTTATCTCTTACTTCCAGCCTGTGACTGGCACGTTCCTCCAGATCGATGTTGTTGGTATCCATTTGTTATTTCTGGGTACCTGGACGTAGCTGATACTCTATCTCTGTTGGCTGTTGATTAACTTCACATCTTGTCATAATCGTCACTGAAACATGACAAAAACAACAAGATGATATGGAGATAAGGGTTCCGTCGTTGAAACGTAAAGTCATAACGAGTTTACTGGGGTACCAAAATGTTTAAATAAGGGCAATTGCTTTTAAAAAATAAACATATTCGTAGGAATACTAGTAAGGTATGATTGGTTTGGTTTTGTTTGATTGTTTTTACCTTATATAAACAGCCAGGGTCATTTACGGACGGTATTTCTGTGTATGCGATGTGGATGTGTATATACGTGTAAGCCTTTGTGCGATAGTCTGGATCTTATGCCGATTTAAAGTGCTACCACACTGAATTATACTGCCGAAGGCCCCCTGCAAAACTCCCCGCCCGGTCACATTATACTGACAATGGGTGAACCAGTCGTTTAACTCCCATAATGCTGAGCGTCCAGCTGGGCGTAGTGACTACCTCTGATAGAGACGTCGGTGTGTCTCGTCCTTGTGACAAAACCCAGAGTCTTCCTCAGAGGGCGTAGTGACTACCATTGATAGAGACTCTGGTTTGTCTCGGCCTGGAGACAGAAACCATAGCCTTCCTCACAGGGAGTAGTGACTACTACTGATAGAGACTCTGGTATGTCTCGGCCTGGGTACAGAACCCATAGCCTTCCTCACAGGGAGTAGTAACTACCACTGATAGAGACTCTGGTATGTCTCGGCCTGGGACAGAACCCATAGTCTTCCTTACAGGGAGAAGTAACTACCATTGTTAGAGACTCTGGTATGTCTCGGCCTGGGGACAGAACCCATAGCCTTCCTTACATGGAGTAGTGACTACCACTGATAGCGACGTCGGTGTGTCTCGGCCTGGGGACAGAACCCATAGCCTTCCTCACAGGGAGTAGTGACTACCACTGATAGAGACTCTGGTATGTCTCGGCCTGGGGACAGAACCGGTAGCCTTCCTCACAGGGAGTAGTGACTACCACTGATAGAGACGTCGGTGTGTCTCGGCCTGGGGACAGAACCAATAGCCTTCCTCACAGGGAGTAGTGACTACCACTGATAGAGACTCTGGTATGTCTCGGCCTGGGGACAGAACCGGTAGCCTTCCTCACAGGGAGTAGTGACTACCACTGATAGAGACGTCGGTGTGTCTCGGCCTGGGGACAGAACCAATAGCCTTCCTCACAGGGAGTAGTGACTACCACTGATAGAGACTCTGGTATGTCTCGGCCTGGGGACAGAACCCATAGCCTTCATCACAGGGAGTAGTAACTACCACTGATAGAGACGTCGGTGTGTCTTGGCCTTGGGACAGAACCAATAGCCTTCCTCACAGGGAGTAGTGACTACCACTGATAGAGACTCTGGTATGTCTCGGCCTAGGGACAGAACCAATGGCCTTCCTCACAGGGAGTAGTAACTACCATTGTAAGAAACTCTGGTATGTCTCGGCCTGGGGACAGAACCCATAGCCATCCTCACAGGGAGTAATAACTACCATTGTTAGAGACGTCGGTATGTCTCGGCCTGGGGACAAAACCCATAACCTTTCTCACAGGGAGTAGTAACTACCATTGTTAGAGACTCTGGTATGTCGGGGAGTAGTAACTACAATTGTTAGAGACTCTGGAATGTCGGGGAGTAGTAACTGCCATTGTTAGAGACTCTGGTATGTCGGGGAGTAGTAACTGCCATTGTTAGAGACTCTGGTATGTCTCGGCCCGGCGAAAGAACCCATAGCCTTCCTCACAGGGAGTAGTAACTACCATTGTTAGAGACTCTGGTATGTCTCGGCCAGGGGACAGAACCCATAGCCTTCCTCACAGGGAGTAGTAACTACCATTGTTAGAGACTCTGGTATGTAGGGGAGTAGTAACTGCCATTGTTAGAGACTCTGGTATGTTTCGGCCATGGGACAGAACCCATAGCCTTCTCCTCACAGGGAGTAGTAACTACCATTGTTAGAGACTCTGGTATGCCTCGGCCTGGGGACAGAACCCATAGCCTTTCTCCACAGGGAGTAGTAACTACCATTGTTAGAGACTCTGGTATGTCTCGGCCAGGGGACAGAACCCATAGCCTTCCTCACAGGGAGTAGTAACTACCATTGTTAGAGACTCAGGTATGTCGGGGGGTAGTAACTACCATTGTTAGAGACTCTGGTATGTCGGAGATTAGTAACTACAATTGTTAGAGACTCTGGTATGTCGGGGAGTAGTAACTACCATTGTTAGAGACTCTGGTATGTCGGGGATTAGTAACTACAATTGTTAGAGACTCTGGAATGTCGGAGAGTAGTAACTGCCATTGTTAGAGACTCTGGTATGTCTCGGCCTGGGGACAGAACCCATAGCCTTCCTCACAGGGAGTAGTAACTACCATTGTTAGAGACTCTGGTTTGTTAGGGAGTAGTAACTGCCATTTTTAGAGACTCTGGTTTGTTAGGGAGTAGTGACTACCACTGATAGAGACTCTGGTATGTCTCGACCATGGGACAGAACCCATAGCCTTCTCCTCACAGGGAGTAGTAACTACCATTGTTAGAGACTCTGGTGTGTCTCGGCCTGGGGACAGAACCCATAGCCTTCCATTCAGGGAGTAGTAACTACCATTGTTAGAGACTCCGGTATGTCTCGGCCTGGGGACAGAACCCATAGCCTTCCTCACAGTGAGTAGTAACTACTATTGTTAGAGACTCTGGTATGTCTCGGCCTGGGGACAGAACCATAGCCTTCCTCACAGGGAGTAGTAACTACCATTGTTAGAGACTCTGGTATGTCTCGGCCTGGGGACAGAACCCATAGCCTTCATCACAGGCAGTAGTAACTACCATTGTTAGAGACTCTGGTATGTCTCGGCCTGGGGACAGAACCAATAGCCTCCCTCACAGAGAGTAGTAACTACAATTGTTAGAGACTCTGGTATGTCTCAGCCAGGGGACAGAACCATAGCCTTCATCACAGGGAGTAGTGACATCCACTGCCCTTGATGTTTGATATTACCTAATTTGCTTCATGATGTCAAAACAAATGTTTAGCAGTTAGAAGATGTAAAATTTGAATTTTGATATTTCATCTGATGGCCTTGTGGTTTGGTCAGTTGAGACCTTACTTGATTCTGACTATCTTTTCCCCATTTAGCTATAAACAATATGTTGCTGTAAATTTTGACCTTGACCTTCGATGCAATGACCTTGAATTAACTATGTAAAACATGAGATAGGAATGATGAGCATGAGGTGTTGCCAGTTACTCTTACTTGTCATTAGAAACAGGGAGGGACCCATGGCGTCATCTTGGCGTATACCTTTGAATGTTTGAAACAGACATTTTATACTTTTGCTCTTTGGTCAAGGTCACTATGACCTAATGAGACAGCACCGAGCATCATCTAATAGTGGCTAATTATCATGTTAAGTTGCATTGCTCTACTATAACATGCTACAAAGTTATGGAGCAGAAAAGTGTGTAGTTCACGATAAAGGAGGCTTTTGAAAACTCCAAGTCTAAGACCTTGACTTATGGAAGACAAAATTGAATGACGCATACGACACACCTTCTCATAGTGTTTGACAATCATGCAAAGTTAAAGCGTTCTTCTACCACAGATTACCACGTTATGGAGTGGAAACAAATGTGTTTGGGCGGACTCACGGACAGAACGATCACTGTTAGACCTCTGCAACTATGTGGCGGGGCACTAATAAACCGGTTACATTTATATGAAGGATGATACAGAGAATACGAGAACGCACCCGTAGATAAATCTATATGTCTGACAAACGATCCAATACTGGAATCACAGAATATCAAATGATGAACTAGACCTTATCAGCAGCTTTTGATTAGAATGTTGATTTCTCAGGCCCGTGAGTGAGCTTACTAACTCCAATGTTCTGAGCAGGAATAAGGAGCTCCAGTTTGGTCAAAACGGAACTTTGGGAGCTACGATCATCATTTTCAATACTGTCTTTTATTTCCTAGCGTTGTTACAAAATTTTGATTTTTTTTTTATACCTCTCCTACGTATTAGGATACATACTACTGTCCATTTGTCCACGATACTGTTCACTTCGGCTTAATAACCTACCAAGTCAAAGCTAACAGAACTTAGGGTTCAAGAAGATCCCTAAATGGAGCAGTAGCCGCTCCAAGTTTTAAGCCGAATGGTTTTTACTATCCGTCCTGCAAAATACTGGGACGGTGCACGCCAGCCGTCACAATATTTAGCGGATGAGAACGTCTGAACCCTTCGGACTACATGAATTTTAAAGCCTGAAATGAGTCTGTTTAAAAAACCTTAATTTAAATTGGAACATATGTATGTAATTAGAATATATTGAACTTACTCGCTGGCTATTTAACAATTACATAGCTAACTTAAGATACTTTGAAATAGAGCTTTAAGGCCGACATCTTCAGAAAAAAAGCTCATCGGATTTGTAACATGTCAATCTCTTTATCGACGCTTATTGGTGTTGAGAAATGACGTTTGATTTAAAGATTATTCCTTTACCCAGGTCATGCGGAGCTTTATTTCTCTATTAATAGTTGTTGAGAGGATGCCCACCTCATTTAATCATAAATGTGGTCATATGAAAATACCGAAATCCTAATAAAATTGAATGGTTATATACTTTAAAATTAGCAGCTTATGAATAAGTAAACCAAGGCTAGGTTACTTTGATTGATGAATAAACTTAATATAAAATGCCATTAAATAACATTTTGTGATGAAAGAGCTCGACATGGTTTATTCATTTGAACAAAAAAAAATCTATAATGTTTACAGCATGGCTAGCTTCTGTATAACAACAATAATGGTTAAGAAAAGCTACCGAGTATATGAAGCTTTTGTAGTTTAATTGACATGGATCTACGGTTTGGCACATAAAAAATCAGTAAAATAATGTTTCTAGGTCATTTTACTATGAGTTTTGTACCTTCTCCTAGCCAACACCATCTACTTTTCATGCCGGTATGTCTCTCCACACCCAGTTTATGAGAAATCATACATGCTTCGCATGACCTTGTATATAAATGAACTTTCAAAACTATGTATTCAGCTGAAGAAATTGAATTGACATGTTGTACATGTTGTCAAGGGATATAATGGTGTCCAATAAGATTATTATGCTTCTATGAACGAATCAATGTGTACACTCTAATAATTAGAGACAGAGCAAACTCTCCTATTGCATGATATGAGCATAACAACATGGCTGTTATATATGTATTGGTGGCTGATTACGGCCATCTCGTGTTGTCGTTTTGTCGTGTTGACAGCCACCTTTGTTATGTGTAAAATATACACTATTAAACAGTTTGTGATTCGCATGAGTTAATTGTTGTTGTTTTTTCTTCTTGAAAGAAATATTTTCATAATACTTTACCACCATTTCAAAAGCAAAGCCAATGGATCAAGTTACCTCTTTTAAATTGGACCGGAGTAGAGGTTTTATAGCAATGCTACGTATATAGCTTCCCCTTTCCGTATTTGGCACTCAAGCATGGCAGACAGACTCCTTTAGATTATGTGTGGTTAAATTTAAAAGTTTGTTACAGGCATTCCGCAAACACCGTGTAGTCGTCAGCACAGATGGCTGAGAGCGATCCTGTAGCCTATACCTACTACCGGGGTCTGATAAGATGAACACTCTTTACGGTTACTGTGATGAGGGAGGGGGAGTCCCACATATAAAGTAATGCGGTGACATCCTTTTGACCGCAAACTCAACTCATGGCTCTTAATTTATAAAACCGTTTTCAAGCTCAAACCCCACATGGACCTGAGAATTTGTTACAGCTAGTTTTGAAGAACACAGGGGCCTGAGAATATTTTGCAGCTAATTTTTGACCTAAACTAAGGTGTATAAGAGTAATTTTACACTTTAAAGGGGGGGGGGTATAGATCAATTTTCAATAAAATTGTCATAGTCTCAATAGTGTAAAATTTCTTACCTTAATTAAGGTACAAGCTGTAACATATTCTCAGGTCCCTGTGCCCATTTACAGTCGGATGGGGTATGAGGTGATCACACGTGACAGTTTGGTGGTGTCATATCAGATATCAGGAAAAAACAACTTGTCACAGAACTCGTGTTTCTACAGACGTGAGAGTGGTTTTATGAATGTTAAACAATTAATATCCCAGATCTCAACCCCACTCTTCTGATACCCAACCCATTACACATACATATATATGTATCTAGTCTTATGAAGTCCGAAGCGTTCTGACTCCAGACGGTCACCCTCCAGACTACGGACTAGACTGTATCGTGGTCACGCGCCGCTCCTTGTAAAGTGATGGGGGGGGGGGGGATATATGCTTGTAATTGGTTGCGGGGTCAACTAAAACATACATACAGAAATGGAGCTGAACGACGACGGAGCGTGACCTTGATCACAGTTGCTTGAGTTTCTGCCAGTAAATAAATAAAAAATATGTATATAAGGAGCCGCTCGTTATAGAATAGAATATATTCTGTAATGGGCGGCTATATATATATTATTTACTGACAGAAACTCAAGCAACTGCGCCTTGACAAGGTATACATCCAATGTAAAGTAATAAACATCAATAATTAATATCGTAAAACCATAAAATAAACACGCTCAAAGATCACAACTTTCAACAACACACATATCTCACAACATATATATGTTTACCATACCTGGTAGGCGACAGGGGAGTCCACGGAAGAAATAAAATGTTACGTACCCGTATATACAATGTTTACATTATGTAACCACCAACCGTGACAATTGTCTAAATTAAGACATGGTCACACACAGCTTGTCCAATTCACCACTGGTGTTCCGTTGTACACAATACTGTACTCGGGGCACCAGCTTGTACTTAAATGAGTTTCCTGTTAGTCAGCTGTGTAAGGGTCAACAGATAGTACACGTTTACGTACAATACATTCGACATATATAGGGTCTGCGGCGTTATCCCTAAATCATTACCTGAGGTAGCCTGATTTACTACATCTATTTTATTTGTACACATGTGTAGTCTAATCGGGTTTCATGGTCGCCTATCTCGGCATGAGAATTTGGACGAACAATGACGTGGGTGAATGAACCGGAGCTAGTTCAGCTTTGGATGTCAAAACAACTGATTAAGTTCACATGTACTTGACAGTTTTGATATAGTATGGCAATTTGAAAGCTGATTGTGAATTTGGCTGTAAACGTTGTGTATCAATGCTTAACCTAGCTGACAGGTTTTAAATGTGTTCGTGACAAATATTTCATGTTTCCGACCCGGTGTCTCTATATCGTAAACATACACATACTCTTTCAGTATTTTAAATAAATTTGTTGATTTAATAAATCTAATTTGAATCACTGTATAAATTAACGTCTGGCAATATCTCATTGCTTCTTCATCGTTCCAAACCATTGACCGATCTTTCGATAAATTTTCAGCATTTCAAATGATACTTTACGATATTTATAAAAGTTTGGTTTTAATTCGGCGAAACCTTTTTAATGGCCTTGGCTAGAATTGGTTGTGATTTTCAATGAGCGTGTATTTAATTGACCATAACTGATCCTAGCTGTAGATGAGCTACACACGGCTGTATGTCGTTTCGAGTTTTAAGAGTAAAGGATCCAGCATTCTGCTGTGATGTGTTTTATGTAAAGATTATTTCACACAACTAATACATGTTTTATTTTATTGTTGTTCGTGTAACAACATGTTTACAAATATACTGCGATGCATGTCGAAGATGTTTTTTTTTTAAACTTTAAATATCCAACAAAATATGAAGATAAACATGTGTTAAAAGGAATTTTACGATAAAGTTCTGGATTTGAACCCATGTAATAAGTTATTGGCGTATTTTTTAAACCGCAAAACTTATACATTTTCCTTGAATTTATTTTATCAAGTGAGAATTTAATGTGCCAGAACTGTAAGTAATGTTTCTATCATTAACTCTATAAAACTTATACAATATGTTAAAAGATGACGTAACACACACATATGCTTTACCTTTTAAATTTAGGAATAGATAATCTGCCGAAAAAGTGAATTATCATACAGCTATTTCGTCCTCCTAGGACTCTTCTTGTCAGATTAACTCATGCATTGACTACGCCCATCGAACACTATATACACTTTGAAGCTAATTCTATTGTGTAATATGATTATCTGGTCTGAGCAGGTCGGCCACCGCTTTCAGTCCTGGACAAAGGATATCGAACTTCGATTTGCTATTAATCCATTGCTATTGTGGGTGATCTTATGACATAACTTGTAATTTAGATACCTCAGAATTCGCCTGACAAGATAGCCTAGAGCAAGATATTCTACGTCCGAAATAGTGAACATGTACACACATATCTCCCAAGTTTATGTTAACACGGATCTGTCCGTACGTCCATCCGTACGTATCCCTAACGGTGTCACCCTCTACAGACTTTATTTAATAAAAAAAACTGTGAAGGAACTCCACATGTGATCAAAAACATCACCTTCTCAAACGAGTTCGCGGCAGCAGGAGAATACATATGTGAATCGGGAACCAGAACTGAATGATTTACCCACAGCAAGGTATTACGGCGACGAAATGCGATACTGAAATGATATACACCTGTATTATATAGTATGCCTATCAAACTGGATCAAAGAAGACAAGAGAAAGTTCTGTTCCTAACGAAACAACCAGGACATCACAGAATGTATATGATAATTGTCACACAACCAAGAACGCTACATGAAACAAAATTAATGAAAATGCATGTAGAATTGTTTAAGGATTCACCTTTGATTTTGTTTAGTTTATGAGATCATAAATCCAATGGAGCACGAGGTAAATTGCGTAAACGCGAAGCGTTTACGTTAAATTTACCGACTGCTCCATTGGATTTATGATCTCATAAACTAAACAAAATCAAAGGTTAATCCTTATATTTACAGTATTTTTCTGTAAATGGGTCATAACTTTTCTGTTCAATTTAGCCCCATCTGCGGACATATATTTCATTTCAAAACTTACAAAAGTGAAAACGGTTCAATAAATGTAACAGCATGAAGTTTGCACAAGCCGTAGCTAGCTCCGCCCATGTCAACTGTTAATGACGTCATACAATTGTGATTCGAACGTGACAATTTGCATAGCTCCGCCCACATGTATTGTTGTCGACGTCATAGAATGTTTGCGCGTTCTCAAGTATGGTTATTGGAAAATAACTCTAGTTTGCAGTGCACTGGTTATCGAGTGAATGTCAGTGTAGACTGTAAATATCATAACATACACGAAATTGTATCATTGTTCGTTCATGAACCCTCTGTTCGGCGGTTATTCCAGGTGGTCCGGAAGGGCAAGCATGTTCTGCTTCATCGACGACACCCGCCATGTAAACCTTTGTCACATCCAAGTAAACATCAAGTTCTCAAAATGAGAACCGAGTCATCATTGTCAATCACGACAAGTAAGCACACTAATAATGTAACTCAAAACGTCCATCTTCATATCACTTAAAGACACAGAATATTTCTCAATGACACAAAGATGGCGACCATAAAACTTGCCCATAGTTCTGATCAACCTGCATCTCTCGACTCCTTGTGTTGTTAGTTTGTTTGTAAGAAGTCGACGATATTTAGAGCAAGCCCGAGAATATCGAATCAACTGCGACATGTAAACGCCAGAGGTTGGAGAAGCAGGGATGTTACTATCAAGAAATGGAAAGTTCGCGATCGGAAATTTGAAATCATCACGTTTATCGTATACAGTGAAGCTTAGAAGTAAGCTGTCAATGTTGGTCGTAGTTTAAGTAAAGATCGAGGTAAGCAGCTGATGTGGAAGAGTATGTTGAGTCCCTTATTTCAAGTTCAGAAGGGCATATACGATCGACGGGGTCAGCAAACTTCTTGTTGTTTATAGACAAGACATCGCCGATATGTCTGTTGTGAAATTAAAAGATTTAATTTTGAATCGTCTGCATTCTGAATAAATTATGATAATTAATATATTATATATGAATTATATTTTATACAGAGGTATTCTCCTTCGTTACAAATTTTCCTTCTGCTGTATGCCAGCATTCTGGAATTTTCCCCTTCCTCCAAATCATCTTCAGAAACCTCCAGAGCCGTCGTAGGAGTTTTGGGCACATCTTGTTTACAATTGTGAGGTTTACCACTCGGGCCTGGTGCTGATCCTGATCTTGCTTTTTGCACCACTTCTACAACTTCCTTCAAGGTTGGGTCTTTCCCATCTAATGGAATTGTTGGCTCTTCCTCTGGAAGTATCCTATCGCACTCGCCAAGAGGACTGTTCCTTTCAGCGTCAGAGTGTGTCTCATCCTGATGTTGTTCCATTGCTTGTGTCGGGGCTTCCAGCTTTCCAGATCTCTCTCCACCCAAAAGTGAGGTTGTAAACTTGTATGGGTTGGCTATAAATGCTGCCATTTTCCTTGCGGTCTCTCTTCTTCTATTCTTTGATCTTTCAGCCTTCTGTAGTGTTGATAACTTTCCTCTAAGGTCTGCTCTTAGCTGCTGTAATCCATATTTCTCGCGCGCATATGCTTCCCTGTATTGTGGCCTCAAATCCTTCAGTTCTTTCCGAAGCTTTGTCACTTCCTGTTGTCTCCTATTAGGCTGGTGGACTCCTGCTCTTCTCTTTTCTTCTACACCAAAATTTTCTTTTCCACTCCGCCTTGCAACGCTGTTTCCAATATACCGTCTAAGTCTTTATCCAGTTGTTTCCATCTGCTTCTGTCAACCATCTTGGGTCACTTCACCTGTTCCTCATCGCTGTGTGATCATTGTCTACTTGATCCCCTTGGTTCACTTCTCCCCTTGATGAACTCGGGGTGTCTTGCTATGATGACACATCAGCGGAGAGGTCCTCAGCACTATGGTGTGATGACACATCAGCGGACAGGTCCTCAGCACTGTGGTGTGATGACACATCAGCGGACAGGTCCTCAGCACTGTGGTGTGATGACACATCAGCGGACAGGTCCTCAGCAATGTGGTATGATGACACATCAGCGGACAGGTCCTCAGCACTGTGGTGTGATGACACATCAGCGGACAGGTCCTCACCGATGTGGTGTGATGACACATCAGCGGAGAGGTCCTCACCAATGTGGTATGATGACACATCAGCGGACAGGTCCTCAGCACTGCGGTGTGATGACACACCAGCGGAGAGGTCCTCACCAATGTGGTGTGATGACACGTCAGCGGACAGGTCCACAACACTGTGGTGTGATGACACATCAGCGGACAGGTCCTCAGCACTGTGGTGTGATGACACATCAGCGGAGAGGTCCTCAGCACTGTGGTGTATTGACACATCAGCGGAGAGGTCCTCAGCACTGTGGTGTGATGACACATCAGCGGAGAGGTCTTCAGCACTGTGGTGTGATGACACGTCAGCGGACAGGTCCTCAGCACTGTGGTGTGATGACACGTCAGCGGAGAGGTCCTCAGCACTGTGGTGTGATGACACGTCAGCGGACAGGTCCTCAGCACTGTGGTGTGATGACACGTCAGCGGAGAGGTCCTCAGCACTGTGGTGTGATGACACGTCAGCGGAGAGGTCCTCAGCACTGTGGTGTGATGACACGTCAGCGGAGAGGTCCTCAGCACTGTGGTGTGATGACACGTCAGCGGACAGGTCCTCAGCACTGTGGTGTGATGACACGTCAGCGGAGAGGTCCTCAGCACTGTGGTGTGATGACACGTCAGCGGACAGGTCCTCAGCACTGTGGTGTGATGACACGTCAGCGGAGAGGTCCTCAGCACTGTGGTGTGATGACACGTCAGCGGACAGGTCCTCAGCACTGTGGTGTGATGACACATCAGCGGAGAGGTCCTCAGCACTGTGGTGGGAATCTTGGCTGGGAACCTCCTGCGTCTCACCAGATCTTTTATCTCTGCGCTGCTGTTGTATCTCTAGTTGGCACCTCACGTTCGCCTGGTGGATCCGCAAGTTCCTGCAGACTTTGCCATACTCGCACTTGTCTCCAGTCAAAGTTCATTGTACTAGCTAGAAGTTGCTTGTTTGAAAGATTGTATTTGATAAAAATTCGTAGGGACACATTATTACTTCGGAACTCTGTGCCTGGAATTTCATGAAATTGATGAAGTTAATGACATACAAATGATGTTAAGTAGAGCCTTAGCACTTGTTGAAAGAAAAATAAAACATTTCAACTCATCTCTTAAACCATATCTTATGTGGAATTCGTTGGCCCTGTGTATTCAGGATGACGTAACACACACATATGCTAAACACATAGATGTTCAAATTTAAACGTTTTAATTCATGGCTGTACGGATTATCAACTCAACAATCATGAAGTTTCCTGAGGCAGCGACTGTCAAAGCTGAAAATTCCTTAACTTAAGATCTGGGCTCGTATTCATGAAACAGTTCTTGTGCTCAAGCATGGATTCTGTGCTCAAGCCAGATTTCTTGAAACTCACCTAATTCATACCAACCATCAAAAAGTCAATTGTAAATATCAAAAACAGTGTTTGGCTTCATGGATCCTCACTTTTTTACCAAAACTTTGACAAAATCAGAATTTTTAAATAAACTATGGCCGTTATAAGAAATGAGGTTTGAGCATAAAATCCATGCTTGAGCACGAGAACGGTTTCATGAATACGAACCCTGTTGTTTTCCTATGGAGTTTGTTCAGGATTTCCTCAAGTTAAGTAACGTTCACGAAACTAGGGCTGAGTAGACTCCATAAGGAGAGTGATGCTCTAGTTCTAGAATCATCAGCTGTAGCAGAAACGACGTTCAGGCCAACAAAGAAAGCGGAAATCCTTATTCACATGTCCTGTAACATTACTGAATTCAGTGTACAGACATGAATATTCAGAACGTTTGGACATCACAAGAGAGTTAATCCCAAAACATATCGTGTAGACATATATACATGTGCTGGCTGGATACAAACCATGTCGAAATCACCATTGGCAGAAAAGAACAGACATCCTCGATATCCAGGGATACATTCATCTACGCTATTTACATCTATAGTATATGTAATGGTAAACTGTTTGTGCGCCACCTTGTCGACTGGTTTGACCCTTTGATGTACATTAAAAGAATCTCGTAGTCACATAACGGTGAAAGTTGACAAGCTTTGAAGTAGGTTGGGGCTCCTTTTTGATCTTTAAAAGACAGGCATCAGCCTAATAATTCGTCTTTTTTTTTTACCAGAGCGTGCCTTCAGTTTTGTCATGACATATCCCAGGAATGTAGAGAGCGCAACCCCTGGATATCGAGGATGGAGGATAAAAGACTACCAGAAAACAAACTTTCTAGAGAAGCTATTGTTTCTGGATGGCGTGTATATCCTACTTTACAAAACATAAAGCGGACTGTGACGTGGAATGTTACTCACGCGTGAAAACTTATCATCAGTTTTTTTGGACCAAAACAAAAAGTTGTGGTATGCACAGGAAGATGTTTTAACAGAAATTTTGAATATGAACCATAGACCTCATCCTCAGATAATTCAGGCGGTATAGGATAGAAATGTATGGTGTTTAACAGCAGAAAAATACCAATTAAGAAAAATCCCACAAGATTTCAACTTCACTTCTGTACTGCTTTCCTATGGAGATTTTCCATTTAGATGGCGGATGTCGTCGATGAAGCAGAAGACGCTTTCTCTTCCAGAATACCTGGTCTTATTCTCTTTTACAAGGGTCTCCATGTAAATACATGTACCTATATAAGCTTTCAGCTTGTTTTCCAATCCCAAATATACTTTATTATTTGAACAACTGTGTGACTTTTTCGAAAATAAAAGAAATCTTTCCATTGTTCATATTTTGCCCCTTGTTTATAATCGTTTTTGAGTGCAGATTATGGTTTAAAGCATAACTTACCCCTGTTTTATCAAAGCAAGCTTGATTGAGATGTTAGTACAAACATGTGATTTATTTATTTGGAAATGTGGAATCTTAGAAAAGACAACTGAAGACAAATGATAATTTCCAAATGATATATTTTTATTGAGCAGCAGCTGTGTGCTGTATAGTACCAGGTACATTCTATTAGATATGTATACCAGGTATTAGGAATGGCAAAGTGCAAATGGATTTTGTACAAAAACATTATTGCAAATAAGTCACAATTGTAAAAATATAAATATATATTATTTGAGCTATTTTTTAACAACCTTTCTTGCTTGAATTAACTGGAGAATAATTCCATAACGATTTCCCATTTTCATCTAAGGCCAAGGTAAATTCAATTTTCATTCTTCATAGTTTGCAATCATTCTTAATTCATAAGTTATATAATATATATAAAGATAGATTTTTAATTATTATCAATTTATAACAAATGACAGTTGTTAGATATTGTTTCGATAGTCGTTAAATATAACTCTGATTGTGTCTGTGATCAATGTGTGATCATCCCATGATTTTTTAATCATAATAGAATATTTCGTTACTTTTTCATACCAATTCATCTCAATTAATGACTACTAAATTAATATCACACAAACATTACCACAATTTAATACCCCTTAAAAGTTCCCTCTTTGATTGAATTTCAATGACTATCAAATCTTTTTTTCCTTAGTATTAAGCATTTTAACAGCTAACCAACAACCCATTAAAATGATATTTCATGGTTTCATTGTAGAATTTAATGATTTTTTAACATTTAATTGTGTTTTAATGAAAGTCATGGTCATTTAATGATATCAGCATGCAGAAGTGCAAATCAGTCCCAAAATCAACATTTCAACATGTAACAATTCATATTTTTGAAAATTAATTTTTTCTCAAAATGATGTTGTTTTTTTATTGGTGTTTTTTACACAATTTTCACGGAGACATATATTAAAATTGTGATAGATTGTAAACCAAACAACAGATGGTGGTCAAAAATGTAGTTTTGCTATATATAATTTGAATCAGTTTCATCTCCTATCTCAACAGGTTATTACAAAATTTAGATGCCAAATATTATACCATCATAACATACAATATTATAGGTTTATACACACTACTAAAAAGAAATACTTCAAAACTTTATGATTTATAAGGATATCCAGTATGATAAGAATATTCAAGTTCACAACATAATGATACATTTTACCTGATTCATATTTACATAATTCATAAACCAGTATCTGCAATCCCTGACAATATCATAGTTCTAACTCCAGTGAAGGTTTAAATACAATGATTATCTACATCTATGTGTGTAAGGTTTGTATGTAAAGGATTCCCAGACTGACGTGTCCCTGTAGACAAAGACAGGCAGAAGGACGCTGGAGTTCTACATTCTAATCACTGAGGATGTCATCTCTGTTGGCTGTCTGTACGCCAGAGATATCTCTATACACTGGTGAAGGACCTGTTAATACAAACAACAATTAAAGTTTACTTCTTTTTACATGAATCATGATTATTCTTTGAAATGTATCAACTATTCTTATAAATTGATATTTTTTACACTTTCTGATTGGCTAAGATAGCGCCAAGTGATTCCCGATAAAAAGTCTTATGGACCAGTTTTGCAAAAAAAGCTGGTAAAAAAAGCTGGTTGACTGGGTGTTTCTAAAAATAGAAATATGACGTAACCTCAAGACCTCCGAGAACCTTGGCACTGCTGGACAATAACAACAGTAATGGCAGACAGCAGGTTCGCCGTTTTTACAAATAATCCAAAAGATGCTATTATCGACGGCGTGGAGTCTAACAATATCAAACGGAAAACATCAACAGCTGTTAAAGTGTTCAGGAAGTATCTAATATTGTATTGTTATAATATTATTGGAGAATTGGATTAGGCCTAAATGTTGTTGAAAATAATATTTTTCTTGTAGTCTGAGTTCAAATAAAAAACATAAATTGATAATAAAACTATTATTGCCTTTTGATTTCGGTCGATACATTGTTTTATCGACCTGAGAAAAAATATCAACCTCGGACTTCATCCTCGGTCGATATTTTTTCTCTGTATCCATGTATCGACCTCATCAAAAGGCTATAATTGTATATTACAGTCAAATCTCCTTGAAACTCCTCGAAATCACTGGGACTGTGGGAAAACTTCCCGTTCAGAGAGTTTACATATTAGATATGAAGTATGGCAGGGACTGGCAATACACTACAAATTACTGGGGTCTTCTTGGGGCTATAGGAGTTTGAGATTACGAGGTTGTACTGTATGTATATTGTATACCTGGGAATGATTTACCAATCTAAGTTTTGCCCTTGATTCATTAAAGAACTTCACATGAAATATGATGTTGACTTTTATTTGCTGAACGATGCCCCAATTTATGGAGAAGAAAAACCTTGTGTGCTGTAATACTAATGAGAGAATCTGACCAGGACTAAAAGATAAAACAGAGGGCTTGTATTGCTAATCAGTCATTTATCTTTTAAGTGTCACATGTCAATGCATTCTTTTAAAACAGGTGACATAATAACATAAAACTATATCTAAACATCTAGCTATCAATGACTTATAAGTCTCTAAATCTGATTCCCCTATTGGTCTACACCCATCTGCCATCAGGAGTGCCACACACTTCTTTTCAGCAAAATCTAGTTTCTTTTTGCCTCAGGAAACTCAAGGCCAAATTTTGTAAAAATCTACAAAGCTGTTAAGGACTATTTACATTTTAAAAGAAAGTTGAGAGACAGATGCTACACCATAACACTAGCTCACAAGTTCTTTGAAACAAGTGAGAAAAAAATTCCCTCTAGAGGTACAGAAGAGGAAGGATAAAAACATTTACACTTCAATCCCAACTCTACACTCAGAGAGGACCCATCCTTTGTTTAGGAAGAGGAATTTGTTTTCAAATCCCTGTGGAAAATATATGTATCAATTGTTGAGCTTTAAGTTTGAATAAACACTGTTTAAACCAAACAAAGTTAGTCCCCTTTTTCCACAGATGCTCCATGCCAAAATTGATAGAAGGCGAAAGATCATAAATATTTAAACCTCAAATTACCCTCTTGTGGTCTACCCCTTTACATGGAAAGGGGCTACATCAATCCTTTACATCCAGACTCAAAGGTGCTATGGTAAAATTTCTCCAGCGTGTGTTCTAGCTCTCCAGCTTTCTTTTTCAGACTTACCTGGCGTGTGTTCTCAAGCTTTCTTTTTCAGACTTACCTGGCGTGTGTTCTCCAGCTTTCTTTTTCAGACTTACCTGGCGTGTGTTCTCCGGCGTTCTTTTTCAGACTTACCTGGCGTGTGTTCTCCGGCGTTCTTTTCAGACTTACCTGGCGTGTGTTCTCCAGCTTTCTTTTTCAGACTTACCTGGCGTGTGTTCTCCAGCTTTCTTTTTCAGACTTACCTGGCGTGTGTTCTCCGGCGTTCTTTTCAGACTTACCTGGCGTGTGTTCTCCAGCTTTCCTTTTCAGACTTACCTGGCATGTGTTCTCCAGCTTTCTTTTTCAGACTTACCTGGCTTGTGTTCTAAAGCTTTCTTTTTCAGACTTACCTGGCGTGTGTACCAAGCTTTCTGTTTCAGACTTACTTGGCGTGTGTACCCAGCTTTCTGTTTCAGACTTACCTGGCGTGTGTTCTCCAGCTTTCCTTTTCAGACTTACCTGGCATGTGTTCTCCAGCTTTCCTTTTCAGACTTACCTGGCGTGTGTACCAAGCTTTCTGTTTCAGACTTACTTGGCGTGTGTACCCAGCTTTCTGTTTCAGACTTACCTGGCGTGTGTTCTCCAGCTTTCCTTTTCAGACTTACCTGGCATGTGTTCTCCAGCTTTCCTTTTCAGACTTACCTGGCGTGTGTTCTAAAGCTTTCTTTTTCAGACTTACCTGGCGGGTGTACCAAGCTTTCTGTTTCAGACTTACTTGGCGTGTGTACCCAGCTTTCTGTTTCAGACTTACCTGGCGTGTGTACCCAGCTTTCTTTTTCAGACTTACTTGGCGTGTGTTCTCCAGTTTTCTGTTTCAGACTTACCTGGCGTGTGTTCTCCAGCTTTCTTTTTCAGACTTACCTGGCATGTGTTCTCCAGCTTTCCTTATCAGACTTACCTGGCGTGTGTACCAAGCTTTCTGTTTCAGACTTACTTGGCGTGTGTACTCCAGCTTTCTGTTTCAGACTTACCTGGCGTGTGTTCTCCAGCTTTCCTTTTCAGACTTACCTGGCATGTGTTCTCCAGCTTTCCTTTTCAGACTTACCTGGCGTGTGTTCTAAAGCTTTCTTTTTCAGACTTACCTGGCGGGTGTACCGAGCTTTCTGTTTCAGACTTACTTGACGTGTGTACCCAGCTTTCTGTTTCAGACTTACCTGGCGTGTGTTCTAAAGCTTTCTTTTTCAGACTTACCTGGTGTGTGTACCCAGCTTTCTATTTCAGACTTACCTGGCGTGTGTACCCAGCTTTTTTTTCAGACTCACTTGGCGTGTGTTCTCCAGTTTTCTTTTTCAGACTTACCTGGCGTGTGTTCTCCAGCTTTCTTTTTCAGACTTACCTGGCGTGTGTTCTCCAGCTTTCTTTTTCAGACTTACCTGGCGTGTGTTCTCCAGCTTTCCTTTTCAGACTTACCTGGCGTGTGTTCTCTAGCTTTCCTTTTCAGACTTACCTGGCATGTGTTCTCCAGCTTTCCTTTTCAGACTTACCTGGCGTGTGTTCTAAAGCTTTCTTTTTCAGACTTACCTGGCGTGTGTACCAAGCTTTCTGTTTCAGACTTACCTGGCGTGTGTTCTCCAGCTTTCTTTTTCAGACTTACCTGGCGTGTGTTCTCCAGCTTTCCTTTTCAGACTTACCTGGCGTGTGTTCTCTAGCTTTCTTTTTCAGACTTACCTGGCGTGTGTTCTCTGGGAGGATCATACCATCATTCCAGATCCGTGACGCTGCATAAAACCCTGAAGACTCAGTCATACACTGCTCCACTACCTTCTGTTTATAGGCCTCCTTCTCCTCTTTTGTCATCTCACTACCCTCAAACTTCACCTACAGGACAGAGAGGATCCAAACAATATGTTCTGTATACCAATCCCTTATTATCTATACTTTGTATAAGTAACAAAATCCCTATTTTTAAGTATTGTACTGTACAAAAAGTTACAATTCAAATTAAAATATTATTTTGGAAATTTTGTAATACTGCTTTTGTCATTCAGAGACAAACTATGTGTGTCGGTGTGACATGGATGCCCACACTACCAACCAAATACAGTACTTTTTTGTGAATTTTATTTTATTTTCACTTAAACAGTTATGAAATAAGGCTTGGTTATAAAATTCTTAAAGTTAAATGCAGCCATAACTATTGAAAAAATGGCAGAACTTAATCAAATCAGAACATGACCTTCATTTTATCTTCATACAAACCAAATTAGAGGTCAATATCTCTATCCGTTAAAAAGTTAATCAGTTGAAATGAAATTATGATGAATTGAAAGGAAACACTATATGTCCCGGCCATGTACTAGTTCCTGATGTAGTAGGTTAGTGTGTTATTTGTTCAGCCGATCAGCTTACCTGGCACAGGTCCCGAATGGCCTCCTTTGGATGGGTCATCCCGAACACAGCATTCGGCCAACAGAAGATAAAGTTTGGGCTGGTACATCTCCCTCCCTGTAATACGGGTAGAACATATTGTCAGTTTATCTGGATCTTTTATAATTGTTTCAGCACTTTAATTTCCTTAACTTTGAAGTTTTATAAACTCAGTTTAAGTGTTGTGACAATGGTAGTGCATCTTTTATCAATTAACATTTACTGGGTAAATATTCAACTTTTATCAAATAATATTTACTGGGTAAATTCAACTTTTATCAAATAACATTTACTACACAAATAATATTTACTGGGTAAATTCAACTTTAATCAAATAACATTTACTGGGTAAATTCAACTTCAATTTCCTCACTAGTTTCATCAAAATAAGTTCATCAGATCAAGAGGAGATAGGTAAGCTTATTTCAGAATTATCCCTCATCCCCCACTTTGCAGTTTTTAAATAGCTTTATGTGCAAATAACCTGATAGAGAATCACAGAAAAACATTAATTTTGAGTCATCTGTATGTATAGGTACCATGAGATAGCTGTCAGGCCCAATAGAATTTCCTATGATGATTGTTATCTTTGGCACCAAGGCACAGCTGACGGCTCCCATCATCTTAGAATGTCCTTGTAGCTTCTTCCCAGACTCCAGGCCTAGTAAACAGAAATACAGTATGGTAAAACTATATATCTGTGTCTGTATTTTCCCAGACTCCAGTCCTGGTAAACAGAAATACAGTATGGTAAAACTATATATCTGTGTCTGTATATTCCCAGACTCCAGGCCTTGTAAACAGAAATACAGTATTGTAAAACTATATATCTGTGTCTGTATATTCCCAGACTCCAGTCCTGGTAAACAGAAATACAGTATTGTAAAACTATATACCTGTGTCTGTATATTCCCAGACTCCAGTCCTGGTAAACAGAAATACAGTATTGTAAAACTATATACCGTGTCTGTATATTCCCAGACTCCAGTCCTAGTAAACAGAAATACAGTATAGTAAAACTATATACCGTGTCTGTATATTCCAAGACTCCAGTCCTGGTAAACAGAATTACAGTATTGTAAAACTATATATCTGTGTCGGTATATTCCAAGACTCCAGGCCTAGTAAACAGAAATACAGTACGTAAAACTATATATCTGTGTCGGTATATTCCCAGACTCCAGTCCTGGTAAACAGAAATACAGTATGGTAAAACTATATATCTGTGTCTGTATATTCCCAGACTCCAGGCCTTGTAAACAGAAATACAGTATTGTAAAACTATATATCTGTGTCTGTATATTCCAAAACTCCAGTCCTGGTAAACAGAAATACAGTATTGTAAAACTATATATCTGTGTCGATATATTCCCAGACTCCAGGCCTTGTAAACAGAAATACAGTATTGTAAAACTGTATATCTGTGTCTGTATATTCCCAGACTCCAGTCCTGGTAAACAGAAATACAGTATTGTAAAACTATATATCTGTGTCGGTATATTCCCAGACTCCAGGCCTTGTACACAGAAATACAGTATGGTAAAACTATATACCGTGTCTGTATATTCCCAGACTCCAGGCCTAGTAAACAGAAATACAGTATTGTAAAACTATATATCTGTGTCAGTATATTCCAAGACTCCAGGCCTAGTAAACAGAAATACAGTCGTAAAACTATATATCTGTGTCTGTATATTCCCAGACTCCAGTCCTGGTAAACAGAAATACAGTATGGTAAAACTATATACCGTGTCTGTATATTCCCAGACTCCAGTCCTAGTAAACAGAAATACAGTACGTAAAACTATATATCTGTGTCGGTATATTCCAAGACTCCAGGCCTAGTAAACAGAAATACAGTATTGTAAAACTATATATCTGTGTCTGTATATTCCCAGACTCCAGTCCTGGTAAACAGAAATACAGTATGGTAAAACTATATATCTGTGTCTGTATATTCCCAGACTCCAGGCCTTGTAAACAGAAACACAGTATTGTAAAACTATATATCTGTGTCTGTATATTCCCAGGCTCCAGTCCTGGTAAACAGAAATACAGTATTGTAAAACTATATACCGTGTCTGTATATTCCCAGACTCCAGTCCTAGTAAACAGAAATACAGTATGGTAAAACTATATACCGTGTCTGTATATTCCCAGACTCCAGTCCTGGTAAACAGAAATACAGTATTGTAAAACTATATATCTGTGTCGGTATATTCCAAGACTCCAGGCCTAGTAAACAGAAATACAGTATTGTAAAACTATATATCTGTGTCGGTATATTCCCAGACTCCAGTCCTGGTAAACAGAAATACAGTTTGGTAAAACTATATATCTGTGTCGGTATATTCCAAGACTCCAGGCCTTGTAAACAGAAATACAGTATGGTAAAACTATATATCTGTGTCTGTATATTCCCAGACTCCAGGTCTTGTAAACAGACATACAGTTTGGTAAAACTATATATCTGTATTGTTACACAGTCATACTCCAGACAACTCAATACAGTTAGCAACATCAGAAGCAAAATTAGAGAAAATTAAGAAACAAAGATACACATTTCTGGAATAAAAAAGATAACGTCAAGGCGGCCGCCTTTCAGCCATTTTGTTTTTACGATCAGTCCCAAAATCAAAAGGGCATAACTAGGGATCAAGGGGAACCTACATATACAATTTGAGAAATATCCATTCAGTACTTCTCAAGAAATCACGATAACAAGAATTGTTTAAGGACGACCATGGACTATGGACGCAGGGTGATTTGAATACCATCTGTTGATGGTGGGCTAAAAAGCAGACAATAGGTGATTTTACTATAGGTACCTGTATTGTCTGCGGAGGGACTGGACCTACTGGTGTTGTGAAGAAACACCATGGGAATGCCTCTATCGTCACACATCTGGACAAAATGAGCGGCTTTTTCAGCAGCATTGTCTGTTATATCTCCTTGGTTACCGAGGATTCCCACCAGGTATCTGTGGAAATGAGATCCATACATATTATTTTTTTTATTTCTGAAATAAACTTTTGAATGTGTGTGTGCAAAATTTGAATAACAATACATATTAAATATTTCAAAATAACGTTGATGATATCCACTCATTCAAGAAGTTTTAATTAAATGCCTAATAGCATAGAAATTACACAAATTACACAAGATTTTACAGTAATTGTTTGCTTCTGGCTTGTATTGACTTTGTTTGTTGTTTCTACCACAGAAGGAACTTCCACATCATATAACATTGAGTTAATATAGAATGTTTTACTTAAAACAAAAGACACAGTAGGCTTGTATTGCTCATCTACCAATGGTACAAATGAGTATGGCATGAAGATCACAACCATTATGGCCCAGAAATTAAGACCTCAGGGGTGGGTCCAACTCCATGAGTCAATACTGGTAGTATACGGGTACATGAACTATTGCATAACTAATAATCTCACTGTGTCCATATTTTGATGCCAAGCAATATATATATATATTGTTATGGGATGGGCATCACAACTCTTTTAAAGTTATGACTCAGGGATTAAGTCTACAAGGGTGTGGCAAGACTCAAAGGTCAATTTCTATCATTATGATTGTGTTCATTTAATACTCAACAATGGTTTCTATGGTTATAAGGATAGGAACACAACTGTTTGATAGTTACAGCTAAGAAATTAAAACCCTTGGGGTTAGGGCCCTCTCCAAGGGTCAAATATTACATTTCTGCATGATTGCTTATTTCTTGACACATAACACATCTATGTAAGCATACACATACATTTTTATATATAGTGGGGATCTTGAAAAAGTTTAATTATTTTGTTCCTTGAATTTGGCAGATCTGAGGTTAAATATGGGCACTCATTGAATTTAATTAATGTTGAAATAATTTTGGCCTCTGAATCTTTTGCATGACGTTACCTACCCTTTTATGTGTGCAAACCCTGTCACAAGGGTAGGTCCAAATTGTTTCTTGAATTCGTGGAACCGACTACCGTCTACTAATCTAGCTATAACCTAAGGAGAGAAAAATATATTCAATATAGTATTTATCTAAGATTGAACCTAGAATATGCATTTAATGTAGTATTTATTGTATAAATGTGGTTGGCGTTGTATAAACATACACTGATAACTTTATAGGAGGCATCACTTGGTTCATTCAACAGCACACCTACAAGGCATTCAGAGATGCACAAAAATTATTTTACTTTTCACACTTTTCACTTAAATTTACAAGAGGTTGGGTTTCACTAGCGTATGCTAAACATGGGACCAGTGAGTTTCAATCCATTTTATATGACATTTATGAACATGGAAGATTTTTTTAATTTAGCGAGCCTTTAGCGAGATAAAAATGACACATTTTTGAAGAGTTACGTAAACCTCATATGAAATGAGACTTACTAGACAGAATAAAAGATCCTTTTATCACATTATCAATTTTTGTGGCATTTCTTTGTCATTATATTACACATGAAAAAATATGACGTGTATATTAAAAACTGGATAACAGAGCAATCATGAGATATATATAGGTATGCCTTATAAACGTCGATGGCGTTGTCCTTGGCCACCAGTGCCCGGAGGTCCTCGCTGCTGTAGACAGGCTCCTCCCAGGCCTTGTGAACAGGCAGCTTGTCCTCTAGGTTTAACGTAGCCACCATGTCTCTCCCAGCACTCAACGCTTCTTCTTCATTCTCCGCGAAATAGTCAGTACAGCCGCTTACACTGCAAAAACACAGCAGACAGTCAAGTACTGTTAACGTACATATTGAAATTAGCATTATTTTTAGTTTATAGTGAATTTTGTGCTGAAAGCATATTGCTGAATTATTATTGTGCTTATTACAGTTTCTGTATAATACTTTCTACAGCAAGTATTGTGAGTGTGGCAGCTCATTATTGCGCTTATCTGTTTAAATTTGATTACTAGCTATGTGCTTAAATCTTAGTACCCCAAAAATAACTATGTTGACAGGATCCTCATAGTTAGCAGCTTACATGATACATGCTTATACAAGTTTAAGATAATGCATATGGCTCGCTTTCAATACAAGATTTACATTAGAATAAAGCCTAATTTCTCTGCAGCATCATTTCTATCTTCTTTTCACCTGGGTCAACTTTAGATCTACCAATAATCAACTGCCTTTTTTAAGGGCAAAAAGAAGATTGAAGGTAAAAAACAAATTATCCCTGATAGACTTTTGGTCAGTGTTTCCACAAGCTGCTTTATATAATCATTAGCTTAATTTGTTCAGTACCAGTCTAATGACTACAAGTACCTTACAAGATGTTAACATACGGGCATCTGCATATCTGTCAAAGAATGAATTCCTATTCATGAATATTTCTGATGGTGATTCTACAATTTTACAAGCCAAGTTTGCTCAATATTGGTTGGAAGCATTTCCAAACCAATTTTGAGGAAACTTAGCCAATATCTAGCTGATAGCATCTATCACACCTCCCCGATCCTCTGTACAACTGCAAATGTACAACTTCTTTCTAAAATGCCTAGCATACCTAGCAGAACTAGACTGGGTTGAAAGTTGGTGTTCCTGTAGCTCAACTGGTAGAGTGTTCCTCTGGAGTTTAGAGGTCACATCAGTGTAACATTGATATCAAGAATGTTGAACACATGTCCTCTCTAATGTCTGATGCCTTCTTTATTGTTCAGAAGTCCTCACAAATTAGTTAGCATGACTCCCAAATGAAGAGCAAATGGAATCTCTTCAAAATAAAACACCCACTACCACATCTCTAATTAACAACATTTACCTGCAGTGTAGGGTAGCACCACCTAGTTAACAATATTTACCTTCAGTGTAGGGTAGCACCACCCAGTTATCATCATTTACCTGCAGTGTAAGGTAGCACTACCTATTTAACAAAATTTACCTGTAGTGTAGGGTAGCACCACCCAGTTAACAATATTTACCTGCAGTGCAGGGTAGCACCACCCAGTTGACAATATTTACCTGCAGTGTAATTAAGGTAGCACTACCTATTTAACAATATTTACCTGCAGTGTAATTAAGGTAGCACCACCCAGTTAACAATATTTACCTGTAGTGTAGGGTAGCACCACCGAGTTCACAACATTTACCTGCAGTGTAGGGTAGCACCACCCAGTTAACAATATTTACCTACAGTGTAAGGTAGCACCACCCAGTTAACAATATTTACCTACAGTGTAAGGTAGCACCACCTAGTTAACAATATTTACCTGCAGTGCAGGGTAGCACCACCCAGTTAACAATATTTACCTGCAGTGCAGGGTAGCACCATCCAGTTAACAATATTTACCTGCAGTGTAGGGTAGCACCACCTAGGTAACAATATTTACCTGCAGTGTAGGGTAGCACCACCCAGTTAACAATATTTACCTACAGTGTAAGGTAGCACCACCCAGTTAACAATATTTACCTACAGTGTAATGTAGCACCACCTAGTTAACAATATTTACCTGCAGTGCAGGGTAGCACCACCCAGTTAACAATATTTACCTGTAGTGTAGGGTAGCACCACCCTGTTAAAAATATTTACCTGCAGTGTAGGGTAGCACCACCCAGTTAACAATATTTACCTGTAGTGTAGGGTAGCACCACCATGTAAACAATATTTACCTGCAGTGTAGGGTAGCACCACCCAGTTAACAATATTTACCTGCAGTGTAGGGTAGCACCACCCAGTTAACAATATTTACCTGCAGTGTAGGGTAGCACCACCCAGTTAACAATATTTACCTGTAGTGTAGGGTAGTACCACCCTGTTAACAATATTTACCTGCAGTGCAGGGTAGCACCACCCAGTAAACAACATTTACCTGCAGTGTAGGGTAGCACCACCCAGTTCCTCTGTCGTGACGATCTCCCCTGTAGCTGCCTGTACCAGGGGTGGTCCCCCCAGGAATATGTAGCCCTTCCTGTGTACAATGGCTGTCTGGTCAGCCATGGTGGGAATATAGGCACCGCCCGCGGTGCAGTTACCACACACAATGGCCATCTGTCAAGTAATACACACCAGACAATTAAAACAAAGATGAAACATGGAACTGCAAACAAAAGATACAACATTAAAAGAAAACAATTTATCTCATAAACAAACAAATTTATGTATACTTGTGCTAATAAATTTGATGGGAAAAAAACAGCATTTACCTTGTACATTAATATTACATAGCACATTTTGATCAATTAGGACAGGATCTTGTATTTCTGAACAAATTCTGGGATATTACGTACCTGTGGTATACCCATTGAAGACATCACTGCCTCATTGCAAAATGTTTTCCCACCGGGGTTGAAAATGTCAGCCTGGAAAAAAAATGTTACATGTTTAAATGTGCAACAAGTTTATTCCATCACTTTCCATTACCGTACAGGTGAGAAATGCAATATGTATATTACCTAGTTTTACCTTCACATCAATGACAATGATACAAACCAATTAGAAGCATTGCTTGTAAATTAGTGCTTACCATTTTAGCCAAAGAAGGAGTAGTCATAAATTAGAACATTAGTTCACATCAACAATGTCCAGGGGTTACGATCACCTACGCTCTCTACACCCCTGGAATATGTCATGGCAAAACTAAAGGCACACTTGGGTAAAAAAACCTGACCAACTGCTAGACTGCATGCCTGTCTTTTGAAGATTACAAAGGAGCTGCAACTGACTTCAAAGTTTGTCAATTTTTACCGATATGTGACCACTTGATTCTTTTGATGTACATCAAAGGGTTAACTCATTCCTCTTGCCTCATCAACAAGGTCGGACACATGGAGCCTTCAGTTTTGCCATGACATATGCAAGGGGGTGTAGAGAGTGTATGTGAGCGTACCCCCTGGATACTAAGGATGATTGGTTCATGACCCCTTCATATGATACTATGAGAACTTTGACCACTTTTCAGTTCTCATAACAAGAAAATCACTTTAAAACATTTTATATTTTGTCAGCATTTATGAATTCTGTGTTATAAGGGTTTAAGTTATTACTTACCTGGAGTGGAAGGAACCCTCCCCCAGACTCTACAATATAGATAGTCGGTAGTCGGTTCTGCTCAGCTATTTCCTGAGCTCGAAGTTGTTTCTTCAGGGTGATGGGGTAAACAGTACCACCCTTCACAGTAGCATCGTTAGCAACTATCATGCACAGTTTTCCTTGCACTCTACCAATTCCTGCAAATAATAACAAACTTCAGGTAATGACAAACATTTTACTAGTATTTAATTTACTAGTAGTAAAAGTCATAATATAAAGGCAACATATAGATAATCGCCTTTTTGGACCTTATAGTACCGCGACCATGGAATTAGATTAATCCGTGCCGCAACTATACAGCTGCGGTTAAGCAGGAATGAGTGTCAAAACTCAAAGACGTTGGTCGCAACCAACATTTGAACAAGCTGCTGTACTCAGAATACAACATATGTGCTGCAGTTAATTCAATAATCTCTTTCACACAGTATTGTTTTGGAAATTATAGACCCTTGTTTTCATTTGAATTAATACAGTTATAAGCAATGCAGCCTACATTATCTGGCAGTATACTTAAGTCTATTTAAGAATGTCTGTTGCACCTTTGAGTAGACACCTCAAGATCTATATCCTCACATATTCAGTGAGAATGCTGGAGTCGATATAGCCCTATAAGCTCGATATTTAAATCACAACATATTGTTTGAAACATTTTCCACAAACAACACTTATATTTTACGTCCTGTATTGATTTTCTACGGGTAATTGGTACGATTAACGTTTAATTGCATGTGTAAAATTACATGTTATATGTACATGTACGCAGCTTTAATTATGTTGAACACTGAGGATGAATCAGAGCCACAGGAAAATTGGGCTTGAAATTGCTATGCATTTACCCGCGATCATTCCAGCTTTAGGTACATTGCCGTATTCCATTGCCAGTCCCGCCATGACGGAGAGCTCAAGGAAATCGTTGGGATCATCTAAGAAGAGAGCGAGGCGGTCTCTAACAAGCAACTTTTTTTGTTTCACAACATGTCGGTTTATCGCTTTTTCTCCTCCCCCTGCTTGTGCAATAGCAACACACTGCTCATACCGATCAAACAAATGCTTAGACAATGATGCATTTTCTAAATCAGCACTGCTATCACTATCGGATAAAACTGGGAATGTGGATTGTCTGGAAAGGGAAATTGACAGCTGTCTCGTAGCAATATATTGTGTTCTGCGAGATCTTTCTAAAATATTTTTCATTTGAGACCATGATTTAATTAGTGATAACACGGATCTTCTGTATCTCATTCTCGTCGCAGAAGTCAGTTTTCTTGCGATGATGTTGAGTAGACCATTTGCAAAACGACTTAGCAACACTCTTTCTTGAACTTCGCTCCCTTTGGTGTGAAAAAGGTGCTTTGTATATTTTTCCAATGAAAAACAAACGCTTTCAACACCCCGATTTCTTGCCGGTGTTTGTAACATCTGAATCTTATCAACGTTTGAACCGGACGTATTGTTAGTGAGTAAAAACAAGAGGAATAATAACAAAACATATCAAAATGAGGAGGGAAGCAATCGAGAAGCTGTGAAAACTTTTGTCTGGTTTGTATGACTACCATTTGCCTTAGTGAGAACAGAACACCGTTCGAATATGCAGTAGGCTCCATGTCAGTTTTAAATGTAGCATTTTCGGAAAGAAAGCTTTGATTTTTCAATTAAAATCCTGGTTGTCACACTTGTTTATCTATACATTTGAGTAAAACTTGACATTTATCATTTTAAGTAATAACATTATTTCCCAGATGCAGGATTATTCCCAATATCCAGGATTAGTCCCAATATATGTTGTCCAACCTGTTTTACATCTGTAAAATATTGCCCACCTTCAAAAAGTTGAAATTTGTGTCAAGGTGAGAGTGAGAGGATGAAGATGAGTTCAGAAGGAAAGAAAAAATGAGGGAGAGATCATGATCAGAAGGTTCCTGGTTTGAACCCTGGTCTTGGCATGCATTTTCCCTCACCTGGTCTGGCCAATACAGTTTCCCTTTCTTGTGTATACACATAGAAACCAGTAGTCCGAAGGGTTCTGACTCTGTTCTGTTAAATGTGGACCAGGATAAAAAAAGTCAGAATTTCTTTTTATGTGAGAAATATGCAAAATTTAATGACCTGTCCATGGGTCACTGATTAAGCAACATTTTATAATGTTTAGACAATTATAATATGTATACATTAGATATTGATGGGGAAAAAAAATGACAATTTGTTTCACGTATTGGGCATGCCTCACCTTACAGGTTTAACCTTGGGGTCAATAATTAAGTTCTTTGAAACAATTGAGATCTACAGTGATGTATACCCAAATACTTAATATAAAATTGTAGCAAATGCAGGCATATTAAAATTGGCCCTAGGGTCTGCTGTGACATGCGCATGCTAAGTGAGCTTAATTACAGCTTACATGAGCAAATTGTCAAATGTCAAATTAGCAAAGGTTTCAACAATCCTTTTTGCCTGCTAGAATCAGTTTTTTTTACAGATCGATAGGTCCTGAGGAGCTTTATCACAAGTTTGAATTTATTTCACCAGGTCACAAATTGTGAAAGTGAAAATTTTACATTATTTTAAAAAGAAAATATGCATATATTAGCTAAATGAAGGTTGTTTTTTTTCAAATGATTGTTATTGATTTTAAAGGAGTTTGTTTTAATTTGACAGCACATTTCTTCATCACAAGTTAAAGTCTAGGATAACAGTTCCAAGATGGCGGGGAGTGACGTTCGGGACATCCTGGACATTGATAATGCTCCAGAGCAAGCCTTTATCACCAAGGATGCCCTCATGAACAAGAATCAGGTAAACCCCTACACAGTGATGTCTTTACGAGCAAGACAAAGTGTGACTGTATCCAAATATGTCTGTGAGCAAGACAAGGTATACTTGTATACAAATTAAATTAAAATGTCCTATAAAATAGATACTGGTAAGGTAAAATACAAAAATAACCTCATGGCTTCATCTTGATTATAAACTCTGGTAAAATCTAAAGAATGCAATAATATTTCATAAACTAGACCGAACTGCTAATGTATAATATACTCTTAGTCTTACCCAAATTTAGTAAGGCAGTGTAAAATTATTCTAACCAGAAATATATATATCAATCAAGATCAATAACTAATTTTAATTGCTTTCTTTTTTTGAAAGTGAAGAGAAGTTGAGTTATGAAATGTTTTCACACTCTAACCAAATTCTAATATTCCCCACCAATGTTGTTTTATGGTTAATCCATGTATTTGTTTTTGTCTCTGTGCATAGAAAAAAGTAACAAGGAAGTCAATGGACGTCTCCTTCAAACGTCCCGAGGGAATGCATCGGGAGGTGTGGGGTCTCCTGTGGACAGATAACAAGTAAGTCAAATATTCGAGGGGAACGAATCAGGAGGTGTGGGGCCTCCTCCTGTGGACAGATAACAAGTAAATCGAATATCTTAGGGGAACGAATCAAGAGGTGTGCCCCACACCTCTTGATTCGTTCCCCTAAGATATCCTGTGGACAGAAAACAAGTAGGTCAAATATCCCGGGGAACGAATCAGGTGTGGGGCCTCCTGTGGACAGATAACAAGTAAGTCAAATATCCCAGGGGAACGAGACAAATAAATATTATGGAAATGAATAAGAGCGCAGCTCTCTGGCATTATAGATCTTAATAAAAACCGCAGCTCAAGGGAGCCAAAGATGCCTGAGCGAAGCTCTTGAATGGTAACACATGCATGAGTAAACAGAGTTATTTCCCCTTTTGCTACCCTTTGCCTTTGATTATTTTCGTTCGGAAGTTGCCCTCCAGTGGGGAAGCCAGAAACGCGTCACACAATTACGTTACGTCACACTCGGCGTTCATCAGTTATTTCTGGAAGGCTGAAAATAACTGGAATATCTTTCAGCTGATGTCTGTTGCATTGATGTCTGTCATTGCTTCAGAAGCTGTTTTTTTCGACTTGCCGACTTTAAATTATAGAAATTTTATCTCTTTCTGAACCTGTACATAAATGATTCTCTGTAAATATCAGAGATTGACTATAAAGCTGCGCTCTTTAAAAGCTTTGTATTTGTCATATTAATTCTTTATGCAAGAAGAATTTTTAGGCTTATCTGATATTTGCTGGATACATGGTGTTAGTTTGTTTTATAAGTGATAGGAGATGACATAAGATTTGTGTATCATTATGTGCCGTGATATGTTGTCAGAGATTCCCCACCAATCATCCCCACCGACACTAACCAGGGCTATAAACAGATGAAGGCAAAGATCGGCAGCAGCAAGGTGCGGCCCTGGAAATGGATGCCATTCTCTAACCCGGCCAGAAAGGTAAACTACCAATCACATTATTTGTATATAATCTTTCAGGCTCTAGTTATATAAAACGTTGCAGTGGTTTTTACCTTGATTCAATCTCAAAGGATGTAATATCCTTTGGCCGAATGCACTCAATTTTTTAAACCCCTGGTAGAGCACTCCTACGAACAAAGCAGGGCCCGACAGGAGACATTGAAAAGAAACCTTTGCAATACTTCTTCTAATGCCCCACCATGGGAGACTTAATCCATGGGTATTAACTTTAAAACAGTTGAGATCCTCAACCCCAAACTATAAACTGATAGTATACAACTACAGGGTATATATAGATGGATGCAGTCATATATATTAGAAATGCTCCCCTATGTGCCCCCCCCCCCCCCTTGCAGACTTAAACTCTGAGCGATAAATTTGGAAATAGTTAAGATCAACACATCAAAACTGTAATAATTGCTTAGTATAATTTTGGATCTGTTCATGGCCTAGAGATTTCTTTGGAAAATATTTTGCCACATGGATATGATGTAATCTTTCCTGAATGACAAAAATGTCTAAGGGTGATACGTTGTGGTCAGTAATGTGCTCAGTATAAGTCAATCTTAGTGAATTAATACAAGATAAGCAATTCAGGTCTGTTGGGCCTCTTGTTTGATTGAATAGATCATACAGTATATTGATAGAGTTGAAGTTAAGTGTGATAGACTAAAGAAAGTTAAATTGTTAAAGTTATAATAGTTGAGTAACAAAATGTTTTTATTTGTGGTTCCTGCAGGATGGTGCGATATTTTACCACTGGAGGCGAGAAGCTGATGAAGGCAAGGATTACCCATTCGCCAGATTCAACAAGGCAGGTTTTACTGGGTCTTACCCCAGACTGGCACAAAATGCTTACACGGTGTATGTGTCTAGAACACTTTATTAAGTCAACAAGCCTTTCATTTCTAGCTCAAGCTCCCAAAAGGTAAGTGAGCTTATGCCTTGCTGCTGTGTCCGTCGGCCAGTCATCATCCACGTGAACTTTTCACTTAAAACAACTTCTTCTCAATAACCTTTAAGTCAGGGGTATGCTATTTGGCATGTAGCATGCATGGATGAAGGGCTACTAAGTATATTAAAATGAATGTTAAGGTCACAGGGGTCAAATGTGTTCAAGAATTTGATGCCGCCTCATTCCAATAACCACTAGACTAGACAGTTTATATATCAAAGTTTAGTTTTGCAAACACATATTTAATAGGCATTATATAAATATCATGTCATAGTAATTAGGTTCTGAATATATGAGGCAGTAAAATATATGTCAAAGTTTAGTTCTGTAAATATAATGAGGCATAATTTGTGTCACTGTTCTGCTCCTTAAAAATAACTTTAAGCATGAAATATTTTAAACCGAAGTTTTAACTTTCCAAAAGGGACAAAAGAAAAACAATCTTTCAACAAAATGACATAGATATGAAGATTAAGTGAGCTGTGTTTTTGTAGGCTGTGGATGTTCCAGTTTACTCTGACCTAGAGTATCAACAGCATCTCCATGACGACAGCTGGACGCGCCAGGAAACTGACCACCTGTTTGACCTTTGTAAAAGATTTGATCTTCGGTTTTTGATTATACATGACCGGTGGGATAGAGAGAAGTTCCTCAATAGAAGTGTAGAGGACCTGAAGGAAAGATATTACAGTATCTGTAACAATCTCACAAAGGTAAACACAAAGCAATCTCACACAGGTATGTATCGTCTCACAGGTACACACAAAACAATCTCACAAAGGTATGTATCATCTCACACAAGTACTTCATAACAATCTCACAAAGGTATGTATCATCTCACATAGGTACACACAAAACAATCTCACAAAGGTATGTATCGTCTCACATAGGTACACAGAAACAATCTCACAAAGGTATGTATCGTCTCACAGGTACACACAAAACAATCTCACAAAGGTATGTATCATCTCACACAGGTACTTCATAACAATCTCACAAAGGTATGTATCATCTCACATAGGTACACACAAAACAATCTCACAAAGGTATGTATCGTCTCACAGGTACACACAAAACAATCTCACAAATATATGTATCGTCTCACAGGTACACACAAAACAATCTCACAAAGGTTTGTATCGTCTCACAAAGGTACACACAAAACAATCTCACAAAGGTATGTATCGTCTTACACAGGTACACACAAAACAATCTCACAAAGGTATTATGTATCATCTCACACAGGTACACACAAAATAATTTTAATCTCACACAAGTAAGTATCATCTTACACAGGTACACACAAAACAATCTCACAAAGGTATGTATATTCTCACACAGGTACACACAAAATAATTATAATCTCACACAGGTAAGTATCATCTCACACAAGTACACACAAAACAATCTCACAAAGGTATGCATCGTCTTACACAGGTATGTATCATCTCACACAGGTACACACAAAACAATCTCACAAAGGTATGTATCGTCTCACACAGGTACACACAAAACAATCTCACAAAGGTATGTATCGTCTCACAGGTACACACAAAACAATCTCACAAATATATGTATCGTCTCACAGGTACACACAAAACAATCTCACAAAGGTTTGTATCGTCTCACAATGGTACACACAAAACAATCTCACAAAGGTATGTATATCTCACAAAGGTATGTATCATCTCACACAGGTACACACAAAACAATCTCACAAAGGTATTATGTATCATCTCACACAGGTACACACAAAATAATTTTAATCTCACACAAGTAAGTATCATCTTACACAGGTACACACAAAACAATCTCACAAAGGTATGTATATTCTCACACAGGTACACACAAAATAATTATAATCTCACACAGGTAAGTATCATCTCACACAAGTACACACAAAACAATCTCACAAAGGTATGCATCGTCTTACACAGGTATGTATCATCTCACACAGAAACACACAAAACAATTTCACACATGTATGTATCGTTTCAGATGCATATCAAATGCAGGTGACTTTCACAGGTATTGATGTTCTTACCAAGTTTACCTGAAAACCAAAGACATGCATACAGCTTTCTCGTTAAGACATGGAAACAGATTTTACATCAGTGTTTAAAACTTGTTTCCGAATCCATTTGATCTATAAGTGTGAATGTTGTATTGAGTATGTATATTGAATGAAATAAAGTTTATACTAAAGACATATAAATAGCTATATCATAAAGATACACATTGGTAGCAATAGTAGCCATAACTTCACAGTGGTACACATGTTACAGTGTGAACATGTATGTTTAACATTAACTAACTAACAAATGAACTCATGAGTTATAACCCTTTATAAAAATTAAATGAGGAGTTATCAGTAATATAAATTGAATGTTGTACATTGCAGGTGAGAGCACCACAAGGCACGGAACCAAAAATACGAGTGTTTGATGCAGAGCACGAAAGAAAGAGGAAACTTCAGCTTACAAAATTGTTTGAAAGAACGCCAGAACAGGTATTTAACATTGAATGATAAAAACAAAAATCCACTGGAGAGAATGTTATATAAGCTTACATATTTTAGTGGTATGCTTATTTTAGCCACTGAAAGCATTCTGCTAAGTTATAGGATTGTGCCAATTAAAGTTTCCTTATATTGCTATTTCTACAGCAAATATTGTGAGTGTGCCAATTCATCATTGGGCTTGTCTCTATATATTTGGTTGTGGGCTGAAGTATGTCTATAGAATTCTTTGAACACGATAATTTACTCCTTGTTCCAGTGTAAATGAGAGCATGGTTGAACAATGGTAGAGGTGTTGAATGCTACTTCACAGTGAATGCTGAAATGGCAGCACAGGCTGTATATACTCCCCAGGGAGTTGAGAAAGATATTAGCTGGTTGCTAAGGCCCTATAACCATGGATAATTATTTGTAAATAGGTTTGAGATGAAATACAAAAAAATGTAAGAACATCAAATTATTTAAATATTTAAATAATTTTTGTACTGACTACTCTATGTATATCTTTCTCTGACTATGCTATTCAAGTTTAAATATAAAATTTCAAAATATCTTTTTTGTATGTTAAGGAAAACAAACACTCTTTAATTGACAGGTTGAAGAAGAGGAACATTTGATTGCGGAGCTTAAGAAGATAGAACTGAGGAAGAAGGAGAGAGAGAAGAAAACACAAGACCTACAGAAGTTGATCACAGCGGCAGACAGCAACATTGACAGTCGAAGGGCAGAGAAAAAACACAACAAGAAAAAAGTCCACCAACAACAGAAACTCAAAGAGGGACTGGTAAGGACTTTGTTACATTTTTAAGCTCACAAGTGAGAGCATGCTGGGGTGCTCCATCTGTTGCCGGTTGGGCATCATCTTTTCACTGTAAACCATTTCTTGGCAGCAACTAAAAAATTGTTAAACACTTTAAAACATCTTCTGATTTACCAAGCAAGAGGCTTAGATCTACAAATGAGATTTGGCCAGTTGATACCTTAAATTGTCCTCAAATAATAGTCTTTACCTTCTTTCAGGGTCGCAGGAACTAGAAATGTAAATATTTTTAAACAGCTTATTCCTTAATACCAGAATGCCCTCACTGAAGTTTTCAGCCTGGGTTGGCAAGCCCCATTTGAAAGTATCTATATGAATCTGCCAAAGCTTTGGAACATGAGCACCACTAACCCCCCGGTACACATATTTTTGTGAGCTTGCTATGATGCAGGTGTAAATAGTGGTAAGCATTTGCTGTATATTTTATGGTCACGTAGATCTTATTTTCAACCTCTTTATTCAGCCAACTGTGGAACCCTCTGGTATCAAGTTTGCTGATTTCAAGGCATCAGGGGTATCACTTCGAAGTCAGAGGGTAAGTATTAGTCGTTTGTACATGTTCTTGTTTGGTTAAGTTCTTCTGTTACAGTATTTGTTTCACCAACAGTAAAATACACATGTTGTATTGACATACATTTCTTGTTCCTTGGTACACAGCTATATATAAATCTATGTAACATTCCGACAGTGTTCACCCCTGAAGAAGCATTTGAATTCTTCCAATTCAAAGGTTGGAATAATTCATTAAGAAATTTCAGGGGCAAATTGACTTGTGCTGGTAGGAATGTGTTAGGAGTCTGACAGCAGGCCACATATCAGCCCTCAAAAAAAAAAAATCTAATCATAATAACAAAAGGTCTATTTATTATAAAGATATTATCCACAGATTTACTTTGTGTTTACAAGTTAAGCAATGATGACATAATATACACTTTATATTTCCAGATGAAACTGCCGGCCTCTATAGGACAGAAGAAGACCAAAGCGATTGAGCAAGTTTTAGAGGAACTAGGAATAGGTAAGTACCCGACAGGAAAGTTAATGAATTAGTGAAGCATCTTCAAGTCATGTATAATTGATGAGTGCTTGCCCTCCCTACAAGAGACTTGGCGAAATAAGGGCCGAGCCCTGACCAAGCGTAGGTATGCATCGGAAACAAAGATAGTCTTCTTAACTTAGTTTCTAAAAGACTGAGACAATTTTTATTTCTAGAATACTGTCCAACTTATAATGTCCAATACATTTCATCCTTTCATATCCTACCATAAATTTAAATAATATTTCAAGCATTTCAATATAGACAATATCAAACCTGGTCTCTGTTTGGTCGAGGCATCTCCTCCGATTGGACAAGAAATCTCTGCTGATTGACTGAGGTATCTTTACGGTAACTACAGTTCCACACAACCAGAAACAGTGCATATGTTGATATTGTAATTGTTTGGGGCTTGATAAGAATGTACATATGATATCATCTTTTTCTACTATAGATAAATAAAATTGTAACATAGGCCTCCTGTACAGGCCTCTCTTGCAGTATATGTATAATTCTGTTGACAGGTTTTCCTTTTTATCCCCCACTTCACTGAAACGGGGGATATTAATTTGGGTTTGTCCGTCTGTATGTCACACTTCATTTTCATGCAATAACGACAACAAATATTATCTGATTTTCTTGAAACTTGGTTACAAGGTGAAATGCCTAAATGTCTTGGCCACGTTCGATTGCCACTTCTAGCAGAGTTATGGCCCTTTGATTAATTTGAAAAAAAACGTCTTTTTCTTTTGTTTCCATGCAATTACAGCAACAAATATTGTTCGATTTTCATGAAACTTGGTAATAAAGTTAACTGCCTAACGGACTCGGCCAGGTTCGATCGCCAATTTCCAAGCAATACATCTTGTGTCAACAACATGAAAATTACTGAAGATTTTTACCTACAAAGGGCGAAAAGCAGGGAATATTAATTCTACGAATTAGCTTGCTAGTTTATATATCAAGAGTTAATAAAATGTGTTTGTTCATCTAAATGGGAGACTGAAGTTCCTATCCATATTTTCACTACCTTGTAGAGTACAACCCTATGCCTACTGAAGAAATTGTGACCCATTTCAATGAACTGCGACAGGATATTGTTCTATTGTATGAGCTCAAATTGGCATTAGCTACGTGTGATTATGAGGTGGAATCTTTGCGACACAGATTTGAAACTCTAGCTCCTGGCAAGGTAAGAATACTAAACTTCCTTTATTTTATTACAGGAATTTAATAATAAACGTATTTGAATAACATCATTTAAAGAATTTCTTTAACAAAAACACTCCCTAAATTTGAGTATTATGATTATGTAAATTCTTGCAGAAATAGCAGTACAATGCAATGTAATATTTTGTCAAACTTAGAAGTTCCATAACCATTTATCATAGGATCAAATTAGATGTAATTGTTCAAACAAGAAATTAATAAGATAATTTGATATTTCTATACTCAAACTAAAGACAGATTAATTCTGTAAGGTTGTGTGTGGTTTCAGTCTGTAGAGCCAGACCTGATCAAGCCGGACACAAGTACAACCAATCTGGAAATATCTTCAAGTCTTTTTAACCCCGTTCTCCTCACACCGGACTCGCCCTCCAGACAGAAGAAGTTGGCCGAGGCTATAGATGTTGTGGGAACACCAGGAACACCAAACGTAGGTGTCATTGACGTAATTACAATTCATCAGCTGATTAGTAACATTGTTCAGATATCTTTTCTCAGAACCAGCAAATTGAATGTCTTTAAATGTTCTTACAGTTTATTCTCTATATTGTCGTAAACTATGTTTCTTTCCAAGCTAAATTGTACTAACTTTCGCGATTTCCGCATCACAATAAGCTCACTGCAATTGAACTAACCAACCATGTTATACATGTATAGCCAGTGCACCATATCTTAGAAAGTGAGTACCAGGGTAATCCCTATCATAATTCTCAGTGATTAATTTACGAAAGTAATTACCATTTGAACGAAACTTGGTTTACAATATTCATACTTCTGCCATTTTTAAAGTTTAAAGATTTGCCAGGACATTTTCACCTTCTACTCAGAAACATGTACATTAATGGTACAATTTTTTTTTTATATGGACACCAGAAAATTTTTTATATTCATTGGCTATGGGTATCTTGAAATCCAAAATGGCTGTCCTAGCCTCAGATATGCCGAGATAACTACAATTTAGTTGCAAAAACGGATTGACAAGTTCATGATGTATCCCACATTTTCGTTATTTTTCTGCAAATCAGAAAAAAAAGATGGCCACATTAGGGTCTGATTGTGAGAAACATTTTCAATGTCCTCTCTATAACAACTACACCGACTGACTTCAAATCTTTCAGAGGTTCTCATCAATTTGTTACTTTATAATCCAGGTACTCTGTCAATTTTGAATGAAGCTATTTTCAGTAGAAGCCAATCTAGATATGAAAACTACTGGTACTGCAGTTAATTGAATTCTTAAATGTATTTGTTTACAGAGGAAAAGAAAGGCTGCACTGGAGCAGAGCAATATCCTGAAGAAAATCAAACATTAAATGAGCGAGGCCAGTGATATAAAATTCTACATCCTCTGCACAAGAGTGTCACCTGTCATCTTACTGGAGTTGTTTCCCCTGGCATACACTAGGACCATGTCCAGGACAGATGTCTTGTTAATCATGATAACTCCAAGACAGATATCTTATTGATCGTGAAAACTCCTCGACAGACGTCTTGTTAATTGTGAGAACTCAAGAACAGATATCTTGTTAATCATGAGAACTTCAGGACAGGTGTCTTATTGATCGTGAAAACTCCAGGACAGGCGTCTTGTTAATCATGAGAACTCCTCGACAGACATCTTGTTAATTGTGAGAACTCAAGAACAGATATCTTGTTAATCATGAGAACTTCAGGACAGGTGTCTTATTGATCGTGAAAACTCCTCGACAGACATCTTGTTAATTGTGAGAACTCCAGGACATAAGTCTTATTAATCGTGAGAACGCCAGGACAGATATCTTATTAATCGTGAGAACTCATGGAAGGTATGTGGTTAGGACTGCTCAAAACTTGTGTGAATCATTCAAAATAGCAAGGCCATTTAGACCACTGCCAATCGATTTAGTAGGACTTCATTCAAAATGCAAAAAACATGCATGAACTCATTGTGAACTAACTATTCTTGTTGTGATGTGTGAAGGCGTGCCGACATTAATATCTCTGAAGATTGGATCTGCATTTCCAGTTGTACAAAGCATAAACAGTGTATGCTCTCTCGAATGTTTGAGATGTATGGATGGGTGTTTGATAGTGTATCCGAGTTATATTTTGTACATGGGTGTGAAAGAAATGATAGGTTCCATTTTGTACATGGGCATGAAAGAGAATATGAATCGGACTTGATCGAGTGTTTATATAATTATCATACTTTGTTATGTTTTGACTAGAATCATGAGAAAATTAAGATGAAAATGAAATGTTTGTTTTGTTAGATGTAGCAATTAGTGCTTGAACATGGCTACCATGTCTGAAGTGGGAAATCCTTCCCAGTTTAGAGTATCGTATTATTGGGGATATATACTGCATGTGAAACAATTTAACACCACATACATGTATTCTAGAATCAAGAAATAGACAATATCATGTAAATACTGAGTTTGTTTTGTACACAAACATGAACTGAAAACTGAATTTGCGAGCTTTTGAAAATGTCTGTTTCCTTTGTCAAGCAAAGAGTACAATAGCCGTGTCGGTGTTCTGACCGCTGAAATTAGCTCACTACCCAAAAAAGGGCGAGTTAGAGAGAGTTCGAAGTCAGCTGTCAAAAACGTAGTGCGACATTTCGTCCAAATGTACTCTAGGACTACAGGTAGACAGAGGGACGGGTAAGATGTTTACCCATTCCGCCCTTATTGGATGTTGGATGTCGCTTAATGTTTTTGACAGCTGACTTCTCTAACTCTCCCTATTTTAGGTAGTGAGCTGATTTCAGCGGTCAGAACACCGACACTCGGCTATTGTACTCTTTGCTTGACAAAGGAAACAGACGCTTTTAAAAGCTTGCAAATTAAGTTTTCAATTCCTGTTTGTGTACAAAACAAACTCAGTATATATCATTCATACCAAACTGATGAATCTTATTCCTAATATCATGTAAAGTTTGTAGTTTCATTTCCAATTACCAGGTAAATGAATTACAAGATGAAATCCAAGGAGAAAATATTTCCTTGAGACAAAAATACAAATTTCAGTATTTGCTATACACATTTTCACTTTCAAAAAGCGAGGTTTGTGTAGAAACACATTTTGTACGTAAAGATTAGAAGATACTATAAACAGACATATTTTAGCAGTAATCTCATTTTGGAAATAATCGGGCTAAAATATTCCGCTGTATTATGATGGTGCTAAATACAGTTTTCTACTGCAAGTATTGTGCATGCACAAATTCACCATTATACTTAATATCTGTTTACAGTTAATTTTGTAATGTACTAAAATTTGAGTGTGTCAAAGTACAGTTGTTTACAGGATCCACTTCCATTGATGTGTACTTTGGTAAAACTACCAGTTTATCAGTAAGATATTGGCAGATGCTCATGAAAGTAAAACAAAAAACGGAATTTCTTTTGAAGTGTTTTCTTTATTCTTTACTCGTCTATCTAGTTCAGTAATTATAAGGATGATGAATGATTTTGATGCTGATGTAAAATGGATCATCGATCTAATTCAGAAAGGATGATGAATGATTTTGATGCTGATGTAAAATGGATCATCTATCTAATTCAGAAAGGATGATGAATGATTTTGATGCTGATGTAAAATGGATCATCAATCTAATTCAGAAAGGATGAGGAATGATTTTGATGGTGGTGTAAAATGAAGGCATCACTTAAAGGCCCAATATACGTAACTTCAGGGAAATTTTCGTGATTCTGAAAAATTCTGAAAAAAAATCCAGTTGATAACCATGCAAAAATAAGCATAAAACGAAGTAAACCTGAGCGGTAACTGACAAGAAACTCTTGACAAAAAAATCCAAAGAATTGAAAATAATTCAGGTGGGGCCCACTTCAACAACAAACCGCAGGTAGAAGACGGTTCGAAATGGACGCGTGTTTACAAATAGCGTGTTTCAACTGCTGCTGTACCGGTAACCACGAAGGAATCTATCTTGGATATTGCTGATATCAGTTAATTTTAACTAAATCTATAAAAATAAAAAGTTATTAGGCTTGAATTTCGCTTCAAATTTTGCCGAAAGTTACGTATATTGGGCCTTTAACTGGACACAAGAGCATATCATAAAAAAAACTAATGTCAGTAAGATGATGGCTTGGTGAAAAAGGCCAGACCACATATCTTTAGATTTGTATATTTCAATAAACATACCAAAAAGTGTTATTGGACTGTAAAAAAAACCTAAGGTACATTCACGCTACAGGTTGAACGGGCACAGGAGGCATAGAAATATTCCGTGATAAACGAACGCACTTGGACAGAACAGTAGGCAGAGCTAAAAATCCACAGTTTCAGAGGAGATATTAACAATATATCAAGAATAAAATGCTGTTATTTCACGCGTCCACTAAATTAAAAACATATCTTTACATCTTCATCTGGATTTACATTGTTTAAGAAATAAATAATATAAACTAGCAACAGTCAGCAATTTAGTTTTGGCCAGGTTTGTCTGGACACCTCAAACCACACGTGCCAGATTTTCCAAAGGTCAGCCTCGGTCCAAATTTGTGCCTGATGTTTTTGTTCCAGGTTAAACTAGTTCAACCATGAGTAGCGTGAATTTACATATCCTTACAGTCAGATTATGTGTTGGGGCCCCTATAGGTTTATTGCAGGATACTGATAATGAAATACCAGAACATCAGGAAAATATCTATAATAAATAAAAACAAAACAAAGAAAACACTAACATCTAAAAATAAAGCCTGTATCCATGAAAACAAATGTCTAAAACATAAAGATGACATTGTGTATTTAAAAAATAAAACATATATCATGATGAGGAAACATTGAACACCGGATATGGTATTGCAATATTTTATTTAATATCCTTCGCACCTGGTGAGCTAATGATGGACGGTTTCAAACAGATTTTAAAGACACTTTTGGATATGAAAGACAAATATATTCTATAAATTAAAATAAGACCGCTTCAGATATATTTCTATTACGAAAATAAAATTGATGAGTTTGTGGTAACATATGTACAATACAAAATGTAATTGGCAAAACTTTAAAGGCATGATCATGTGAATATTCATAACTTTTAATATCTGGCGATAAATGAAATAAATAAATATACATTAAAAATAAAGTGAAAGGTTGTACAATTCTCATCATGGACATCAACAATTCATACAAACAAAAATAGAAACAGTTTAATTATTTCATCATGGACTTTGATAATCAACAAGAAATAGAAACTGTTTCATCATGGACTTTAATAATTTATACTAAATAAACAAGAAATAGAAACTCTCAAAAAGACCTTTTGACACAAGACAAAGTTTTGATTATCATAGTACAATGTACTAGTGTACAAAGTACCAAGTCATGAAAATCACGCCTGGAAAACTTGACACTGACTAGTTTCCCAGTCAAGATGTTGGAAGTATACTGTATTTACGTACAATGGTTTAGCTGTTGAGTACAGCTTAGCTTTCTAGATCGTTTTCAGAAAACTTAAGTGTCTTAAGATAAATATTTCATTTCAAGTCGGTTTGCTTTAAAGCACCAATATTTTTAACATGTATTGGACCTAATAAGTGCACCTCCTTTTCCTGCAGGGAAAGAGGATGGGTGTGCTAATAAATTAAAACCTGTAAAAAGTTCCTTTCTTCTTTGATCTGCCAATACAGCCTTCAGTCTTTTGACCAAAGACTTTGTTAAAGAAATGTTTTTTTTCGCCCAGATTTTACATAGAAATTTTATCTTGTAAAAGGTATGTTTATTAGGTCCAATACGCACAGAAGTACAGAAGACATCTGATTAAGGAAGCACTATTTTTTATTACCAATAATACTCTTCTTGTAATTCTCTGTGACGAATGGACACACACAGATCCTAGACTATTGCCCAGTTTCTCAAATGATCAATGGACCATAATTTGACATGAACACGTACAAATGGCAGCAGACCACAATTTGACATGAACACGTTCAAATGACTGCAGACCACAATTTGACATGAACACGTACAAATGACCGCAGACCACAATTTGACATGAACACGTACAAATGGCCGCGGACCAACAATTGACATGAACACGTACAAATGGCCGCGGGCCACAATTTGACATGAACATGTACAAATGGCCGGGAACCACTATTTAACATGAACACGTACAAATCAGATCTCCTGATATACACCTGTAGAACGGCCTGGACACAGAGACCATAGACCGTACAGCTCGTGAATCATTTTCTTGATCTCAGTGTACAGTATAGAGAGATCAAGGACCATTATCTTCATACAGCTTATACACCAACTGGAAAAGAACAAACATATCTTAGATAAAACTTTCATCACATTTTACAATCAAATTTAAAATTGGTTCAAATTACACATATATTATAATGTACATTGTATACAGCTAACTACAATGAAAATAGGTGTATTAACCACAGAATCAATTTAAAGTGATATTGATTTGCCATACTTATTGACGACAGTTTAGATTAAAGATGAAGTACATTTGACTAAGCATTAAGGTCAACACTTCTGATAGAAGATAATTCACTATGAGAAGGGCTGATGTTTTTTGGGAGTTGGACAAACTTACATTTTTGAATTTAAGAGCTAGCCCATCCACAAATCCTTCAGGAGTTTTGCCGGAAGGGACGAGAGAACCAAGGACCTTTCCTGGTTTTTCCTTGTTGTAAGCCTCCTCCAGACCGGAGGGGATGTAGTCTGTGTTGACTTCCACCTACGACAGACCAGCAACCATTTACATGTGATAATAGTGAAAACAGCGACAACTGATGATCATGTATGAAATTTGAAACAGCAAGAACAAAAAATGTTGGCATCTGATTGATTGTAGGAAATACGTAAATCATTGATATTTTGGGAACATTCTTCAAAACAAAGTGTTGATCGTTTATGACAGGCATACTTACTGTTTATATATATATATATATCTGAGGCTCTTTTAAAGTAATGTTTTACACCATATTTGTTGAAAAACCCCTATTGGGCCGTCCCTTCTGTCCCCAGGTTGGCTATAATGTCCGTTAGACAAAATTAAATTTGGTTCAAATCCCTCTTATCATAAAAAAGATGAAGGATTTAGAAGATTTAGTTTAAATTTCCCTGTAGGGCCTAGCACGTCTGCCCAAAGGACAGTCACATACACCCTCCTTTTATACAAAACGGAGTCCTTTCTGTCCAATTTTGTTAAAATCCACTGAGTTATTCAGGGTCAGAGGTGTTGTTTTTGTAAGTTGATAGATGGACAGACACTTCATGTCATCAGCTAACTTGCCATAAAATAACTCTGATATCACTCTTTCATTGACAACTTCCCAGTTTGTTGATGACTTAACAGTTTGTTATTGACTTACCAGTTTGTTGACGACTTACCAGTTTGTTGACGACTTACCAGTTTGTTGGTAGCTACATCCCCAGGTAACTCATCATCTCTCCTGGCGTCCGCGAGACGGACAAACACAGACGCTCCATCCACCAGATGTATCTGTGAATGAAAACCAAAAACACCAGTCTATTTTAATGAAAGATTTTCCCAGTCGTATTCCTGGTTATCTTATTGAACATCTGGAGTTTTTGAAAATTTTCAAGTTACAAAAGTTTTTAGAATGCATCTACCATTTGAATTGAATATTTAGTGATAATTTTTTGCATTTTGACCCGTCCTACAAAGTCCAAGCACACAACCTCCCACTCCAATCCTCGACTGAGAAAACACATTCTCGTTCAGTTATAGGCAATAAATTCTGACTAACATTAAAATATATTTATGCATGTGACAATTGGTTTGATCAACTCACAGCCCTGCTGCGGAGGTTGCGCTCCATCCACTCCTGGCATGGCTCCCTCGCCAGCTGTTTGAGCATCTGGGGTGTCGGGGAGCCCTGGTATAGGGGCAGCTGGAATATACTGGTGTAGGCATACCTGTCTGTGAAGGCCTGCACAGCGGTCCACGCCTGAAGGTAGAGGTAAATAATGACTTAACAATTAACTTACACTACGGTCCACGCCTGAAGGTAGAGGTAAATAACAACTTTGACAATTAACTTACACAACGGTCCACGCCTGAAGGTAGAGGTAAATAATGACTTAACAATTAACTTACACAACGGTCCACACCTGAAGGTAGAGGTAAATAATGACTTAAACAATTAACTTACACAACGGTCCACGCCTGAAGGTAGAGGTATATAATGACTTAACAATTAACTTACACAACGGTCCACACCTGAAGGTAGAGGTAAATAATGACTTAAACAATTAACTTACACAACGGTCCACGCCTGAAGGTAGAGGTATATAATGACTTAACAATTAACTTACACAACGGTCCACGCCTGAAGGTAGAGGTAAATAATGACTTAACAATTAACTTACACAACGGTCCACGCCTGAAGGTAGAGGTAAATAATGACTTCAACAATTAACTTACACAGCGGTCCACGCCTGAAGGTAGAGGTAAATAATGACTTAACAATTAACTTACACAACGGTCCACGCCTGAAGGTAGAGGTAAATAACGACTTTAACAATTAACTAACACAACGGTCCACGCCTGAAGGTAGAGGTAAATAACGACTTTAACAATTAACTTACACAACGGTCCACACCTGAAGGTAGAGGTAAATAACGACTTTAACAATTAACTTACACAACGGTCCACGCCTGAAGGTAGAGGTAAATAATGACTTAACAATTAACTTACACAACGGTCCACACCTGAAGGTAGAGGTAAATAATGACTTAACAATTAACTTACACAACGGTCCACGCCTGAAGGTAGAGGTAAATAATGACTTTGACAATTAACTTACACAACGGTCTACGCCTAAAGGTAGAGGTAAATAACGACTTCTACAATTAACTTACACAGCGGTCCACACCTGAAGGTAGAGGTAAATAATGACTTAACATTAACTTACACAGCGGTCAAAGCCTGAAGGTAGAGGTAAATAACGACTTTGACAATTAACTTACACAGCGGTCCATGTCTGATGGTAGAGGTAAATAATGACTTAACATTAACTTACACAGCGGTCAAAGCCTGAAGGTAGAGGTAAATAACGACTTTGACAATTAACTTACACAGCGGTCCACGCCTGAAGGTAGAGGTAAATAACGACTTAAACAATTAACTTACACAACGGTCCACGCCTAAAGGTAGAGGTAAATAACGACTTAACAATTAATTTACACAGCGGTCCACACCTGAAGGTAGAGGTAAATAATGACTTTGACAATTAACTTACACAGCGGTCCACGCCTGAAGGTAGAGGTAAATAATGACTTAACAATTAACTTACACAGCGGTCAACGCCTGAAGGTAGAGGTAAATAACGACTTTGACAATTAACTTACACAGCGGTCCACGCCTGAAGGTAGAGGTAAATAATGACTTAACAATTAACTTACACAACGGTCAAAGCCTGAAGGTAGAGGTAAATAACAACTTTGACAATTAACTTACACAGCGGTCCACGCCTGAAGGTAGAGGTAAATAATGACTTAACAATTAACTTACACAGCGGTCCACGCCTGAAGGTAGAGGTAAATAACAACTTTGACAATTAACTTACACAGCGGTCCACGCCTGAAGGTAGAGGTAAATAATGACTTAACAATTAACTTACACAACGGTCCACGCCTGAAGGTAGAGGTAAATAATGACTTAACAATTAACTTACACAATGGTCCACGCCTGAAGGTAGAGGTAAATAATGACTTAACAATTAACTTACACAACGGTCCACGCCTGAAGGTAGAGGTAAATAATGACTTAACAATTAACTTACACAATGGTCCACGCCTGAAGGTAGAGGTAAATAATGACTTAACAATTAACTTACACAATGGTCCACGCCTGAAGGTAGAGGTAAATAATGACTTAACAATTAACTTACACAACAGTCCACGCCTGAAGGTAGAGGTAAATAACGACTTTGACAATTAACTTACACAACGGTCCACGCCTGAAGGTAGAGGTGAATAACGACTTTGACAATTAACTTACACAACGGTCCACGCCTGAAGGTAGAGGTAAATAACAACTTTGACAATTAACTTACACAGCGGTCCACACCTGAAGGTAGAGGTAAATAATGACTTAACAATTAACTTACACTACGGTCCACGCCTGAAGGTAGAGGTAAATAACAACTTTGACAATTAACTTACACAGCGGTCCACGCCTGAAGGTAGAGGTAAATAATGACTTAACAATTAACTTACATTACGGTCCACGCCTGAAGGTAGAGGTAAATAACAACTTTGACAATTAACTTACACAGCGGTCCACGCCTGAAGGTAGAGGTAAATAATGACTTAACAATTAACTTACACAACGGTCCACGCCTGAAGGTAGAGGTAAATAATGACTTAACAATTAACTTACACAACATTCCACGCCTGAAGGTAGAGGTAAATAATGACTTTGACAATTAACTTACACAACGGTCTACGCCTAAAGGTAGAGGTAAATAATGACTTAACAATTAACTTACACTACGGTCTACGCCTGAAGGTAGAGGTAAATAACGACTTAACAATTAACTTACACTACGGTCCACGCCTGAAGGTAGAGGTAAATAATGACTTAACAATTAACTTACACTACGGTCCACGCCTGAAGGTAGAGGTAAATAACGACTTAACAATTAACTTACACAACATTCCACGCCTAAAGGTAGAGGTAAATAACGACTTTAACAATTAACTTACACAGCGGTCCACGCCTGAAGGTAGAGGTAAATAATGACTTAACAATTAACTTACACAACGGTCCACGCCTAAAGGTAGAGGTAAATAACGACATTGACAATTAACTTACACAGCGGTCCACGCCTGAAGGTAGAGGTAAATAATGACTTAACAATTAACTTACACTACGGTCTACGCCTGAAGGTAGAGGTAAATAACGACTTTGACAATTAACTTACACTACGGTCCACGCCTGAAGGTAGAGGTAAATAATGACTTAACAATTAACTTACACAGCGGTCCACGCCTGAAGGTAGAGGTAAATAATGACTTAACAATTAACTTACACTACGGTCCACGTCTGAAGGTAGAGGTAAATAATGACTTAACAATTAACTTACACAACGGTCAAAGCCTGAAGGTAGAGGTAAATAATGACTTAACAATTAACTTACACAACGGTCCACGCCTGAAGGTAGAGGTAAATAATGACTTAACAATTAACTTACACAACGGTCCACGTCTGAAGGTAGAGGTAAATAATGACTTAACAATTAACTTACACAACGGTCCACGCCTGAAGGTAGAGGTAAATAATGACTTAACAATTAACTTACACAACATTCCACGACTGAAGGTTGATGTAAAAAACAATTTCTACAATTAACTTACACAGTACCGAGATATGAAGTGAAATAACAACTTACAATACTTAAACAAAACATTTTCAGTTAAGTTTTAACTGGAAAAGAAATGACATTTTATGATTGCTATTATAAGTATAAAGACCAATTAATGGTAGAAACTAGAACTGTAAGCCAATGGCTAACTAATACCCCCAACCCCACTCCCCATCCTTTGCAATAAATACTTGTACAAAGAAATGTTGATTATAGAGAAACAAATGTTTATCGGCAGATATATGTCTGTCAAATTACATTCAACAATTATTGGTATAGAATAAATCAACGGAAATCAGAGATGTTTCCTCCTTATTACTGCTGATATAATCTAGCCCATGGCAGTAAATCAACGGAAATCAGAGATGTTTCCTCCTTATTACTGCTGATATAATCTAGCCCATGGCAGTGAATCAACGGAAATCAGAGATGTTTCTTCCTTATTACTGCTGATACAATCTAGCCCATGGCAGTAAATCAATGGGAATCAGAGATGTTTCCTCCTTATTACTGCTGATATAATCTAGCCCATGGCAGAGCCAAAGAGATTAAGAGATGATCACTATTATTCAATAACCTGCATGCATATCTACATGATTATAGTCCCTAACATTCCTGTGTAGCTTCATTGAAATTGGTTCAGTGGTTTAGGAGAAGTTTCCTAAATATGTTTTCCGCAAGCTACGGTATTGTAACCAAAACTGCAGGAAAATACCCTGCATGCACTTTTACACATGGTTGCTAACATTCCTGTGTAGTCTCACTGGAATCGGTTCACAGGTTTATGAGTTATTGTCCAAACAATATTTTTCCACAGATAGCCAGACAGACAAGCTGATTCCTTGAGTATGTACCCCATCTAACTTTGTTGCGGGGAAGGGGGTATAAAACGAGATATCCCAGAGGGATCTTGGTGTCCACCATAGACAATCTTAATTTATTCTTAAAAAGTTAGATATTTTCCCTTCTCTTCTCTTTCAAGCATTTAATTTGAGTAACTGTATCTATAATTTCTCTCAAGCAAAGGCATTAATTGAAAGCTGGTAGCCTAGATGAGTATTTTTTCTGATCAGTTCCAAATACAAAATAACACTACTGTAAGGACCAACAGGGACCTACATATAATGAAATTTGAGGAAGATCTATCAAATACTTCTCCAGAAATAGCGATTACAATCTTTCAATGGCCAAATTCAAGATGGCCACCTTTCAGCCATTTTGTCCCAAAATTAAAAGGGCACAACATGAGGCACCGAGAGGAATATACATATGAAATTTGAGGATGATCAATCAAGTACTTCTCAAGAAATAACATTAACAAACTTTCAATGTCAAACGAGAAGGGTCAATGGCACCAGTTTGTAATAAGGATGCTCCCTGATAATGCCCTCCCTGGGGCTCGAACCCCCGAACCTTGGCTCTCCAGCTACATGTAAAGGGAAATTCTCTATAGCTCATGCTTGTAAGGCAACCTAATCAATGCACATCTTTTACAATACAGGTATGCCTTATTACCTGGTACATAGGTTTATCTACCTACAATACAGATATCGCATTACTGATTACAAATACACACCAGGTATGTAAATGATACAGTATATGACACACATACACTGACCTACTACACAATCTTTATTATCACTGTGTGTCTGTCCGTAACCTCACTCAACAAGTTATCAGGCAGTTATCATTCATAGACTGGTGTACAAAGGGCAGGCATTTGATGATATCACCAGCCAGTCAGTAGTATTAGCCAAATATGACTTCCAAGCTATCATTAAAACTTACGAATTGTCTACAAGAAAGGGACAGATTTATCAGCAAACATGGAAATTCATCATGTGTGATTGTGAATTCCAGGGCAGGAAAAATATTGACCAAGTAATATAAGTGAACCTTCTGAAGTATGGAACCGAAAACTTATTGTGCCTTTGGTGATTGTGAGTGTGTAATTCTTTAGTATTTTTACACTAAATAATGTTAAAAAAACATACCACTGGATGAAACAGTCAAGTTTTCATTTCCAGCTCTAATTTGTGAGTGTTGACTGTCAACAATTATAAATATACAACAAACACTTTCCAGATCTCAACAAATTATTAGATTTCATCAAAATGGCAGCTGCTAAAATACCTATCCGTGTTAAAGGTCAAACGACATGTATTCACCACAAGGGGAGACAACTAGAAATGTACTGTGAAATATGTCAGGAACTGGTTTGTCTAAAATGCCTTTCTATTATTCACAAAACCCATCCAGTTTGTGAGCTCAGTGAAATATCACATCAGAAAGAACCAGACATTAGAAACTTCATAGAAAAAACAGAAAAAAATGACCTAGTGCAAGTAGGAAAATATATCAGCGCTACCGATTCACTCCTTAAAGATAACAAAAGTACATTTGAGATGCTGTCGAAAAAATTACTAATGCAAACAGATAAACTAAAACAAGAACTGGGCATGCTTACAGCTCGAACACTCTCTCAATACAACAAAATGGAAGAGGAGAATTCAAAGCTGATAAAGAACTATAAGCAGGACCTGGAGAAGTACAAGAAAGAACTCAAACACAAAGTTCAAAAATGTAAAACAGCTCTCCAGCGTGGTTCTCACCTACAGATTTATGAAACAGTTTGTGATATCCAGTCTCCTACAAACAGTCTCCCTGTGAAACCTGTCATGGGTACTGCCAACTTCATTCCAAATGAAATTCCTCAAGATCACTTGAAAAAAGCCTTGGGAAACATTATCAACTCAGGTCAAGGTCAAACTTTAACTGACCAGGATCGGTCAGTTTCAACATCTGATGATCTAGGACAACCCTCTACACAACAACAACGATCAGGAACAAAAGGGAAGAAAGCAGTGACAACATACAAACTACTGCCACAGACCAAGGTAGTGAAGGAGTGGAAGTCTCTATATAACATTAGTTCTATATGTCCCACCACTGATGGTCAGGTGTGGACCCAATATGATACAACATCCTGGATAGGAAGGGTAACGTAATACAGAAAGTCAATCACAAAGACTGGATCAATGACATCAGTCTGTCACCCACCACACACACACTTTGGTTCTGTGACAGTAAAAACAACATCACAGAGCTGGTATCAGGACGACTGACACACAGATTCAGTACCAAGGGGAGACCCAGGTGTTTATGTATTACAGCCAGTAATCATGTCATTGTAGGGATGACCAACAACATCTCCAAATTTACCACGGATGGTAAAATGGTGTGTACTACTATGGCTACAGGGACTGTGAAACCATTAGTGTGTACACCATGGAGGATCTCAGAGTGTCATGTCACTCACAATGTGGCAGTTGCTGATTTCAGTGATAAAAGAGATGGTGGTGATGGAAAGGGACATGTTGTTGTGATGGATACTGATTTCAGGGAACTGTTTGTATATAGAGGTGACATCCCGATTACATATAAACCAACACCACAAACAGAAGGCAAACCATTTAACCCCAGGAGTGTGGGATATGACAGTGTGGGGAACCTGATAATAGGGGATTATTTCAATGCCAGGGTCCTACTCATCAGTGGAGGTGGTGAGTTTCTCAGGGTCATACACACAGACACAAATTATACACAGGCTGTAGGTATAGACAGGGAGGATGTCCTATGGGCAGTGCTTAGGTGGACACTAGTCAAACTACTACAGTACAGCAGTGTGTAACACCTGTATCCAAACTACTACAGTAAAGCAGTGTGTAACACCTGTATCCAAACAACTACAGTACAGCAGTGTGTAACACCTGTATCCAAACTACTACAGTACAGCAATATGTGACACCTGTAACCAAACTACTACAGTAAAGCAGTATGTAACACCTGTATCCAAACAACTACAGTACAGCAGTGTGTAACACCTGTATCCAAACTACTACAGTACAGCAATATGTGACACCTGTAACCAAACTACTACGGTACAGTAATGTGTGACACCTGTAACCAACTACTATAGTACAGCAGTGTGACACCTGCTACCAAACTACTACAGTACAGCAGTGTGACACCCCAACCAAACTACTACAGTACATCAGTGTGTGACACCCCAACCAAACTACTACAGTACAGCAGTGTGTGACACCCCAACCAAACTACTACAGTACAGCAGTGTGTGACACCCCAACCAAACTACTACAGTACAGCAGTGTGTGACACCCCAACCAAACTACTACAGTACAGCAGTGTGTGACACCTCCAACCAAACTACTACAGTACAGCAGTGTTTGACACCTGTAACCAAACTACTACAGTACAGCAGTGTGTGACACCCCAACCAAATTACTACAGTACAGCAGTGTGTGACTTTTGTAACCAAACTACTATAGTACAGCAGTGTGTGACATCTGTAACCAAACTAGTACAGTACAGCAGTGTGTGACACCTGTAACCAAACTACTACAGCACAGCAGTGTGTGACACCTGTTACCAAACTAGTACAGTACAGCAGTGTGTGACACCTCCAACCAAACTACTTTAAATCTAGTTACCATTACAATGACAAGGGAATCTGAGACATGAAATATATATGTGACATTCACAGGATTATAAGTTAAATGTCTAGATACCTATATAAATCATACTTAAATACAACTTAACTAATATTTTACATATATGTCTTTCCAAGACCTTTAATGTCATACTATATAAATGTGGTATTTTGATGAATAATTTTTCAGGATAGCATGTCATTTAGTCAACTGTTAAACAGTCACGGACTCTAGCCATAGGTGTCGTAGGATTCTCCGTAGTACTCCCGCAAAATTGCTATATTTTTTCATTATCCATGATTTGGTATGTCTCCCGATTCGTGGACAAATTTTCCACGGATTTCAGTTGTAATCCCGGATTATACCCCGTAAAATCACAAACTATCCAAAACATGACCCCAGGTGGTGTTTTGACACCAATGCGTTCGACAGGTGAGAGTTCAACAAACGAGTCTATTGTTCCGGGTTCTGATTGTCGCGCTTGATCGAGCAGGCCTCGGGCAATTCATTCACACATATAAGTAATTATCATTTGTGAAAGACATCAACACTTGGTAATAAATCCGATACATCATTGAAAAGTTGAGAAACAAGTCGGAGTCAAAAACGAAAGCGCATAAGAGGGGCAGGGGTTTTCCGATTTTCCCGGTTGGTAGTCTTTTTCATGGAAACGCTTAAATATGTGGTTACCTGATTAAGCGTCTAAACGACCGAGAATAGTATACAACCAAAACACGCTGTGCATGCATGGAGGCAATAAATACTTCAGTCGGCTCAAACTCCGATGGAGCGGTACGAACAAACGGACAGCTCCGATAAATGTTAGCCTGGAGGAAACGGGACGTCCAATTATTTATTCAAAAGTAGTGGAATATTGTGTCTTGAATACAAAATAATTTAAATATTGATGATAAAATACAATGCAGAACACAACTACAATTACATGATTTTCAAAGTACTGTTATGCTAGTGTGGCAGATTTGAATTGTACATAGGATTTAGGTCGCCTTCTAGCTTCGAGCTAGAGGGAATTTCCCTTTAGTTCAGTGGTAGAGCGTCCGACTAGGAACCTGGAGATCGAGGGTTCGATCCCAGGTGGAAGCACACTATTCTCTTTCCTGTTACAAATGGTGTCTGTGGCCCTCCCTGTGGTGACAGTGGAGTTAGAACCTGGGTTGTGGTGTTCGGGGGCGAACACATTTAAAAGGGGGAAGTAATGTGGCAGATTTGAATTGTACATAGGATTTAGGTCGCCAGTTCTAGCTTTGAGCTAGAGGGAATTTCCCTTTAGCTCAGTGGTAGAGCGTCCGACTAGGAACCTGGAGATCGAGGGTTCGATCCAAGGTGGAAGCACACTATTCTCTTTCCTGTTACACTAGAGTCTCTAGCATAACAGTACTTTGAAAATTATGTAAATATCTTGAGTTGTCAAGCTATAGTGTTAAAAAACACAATGTCCATTCAAGTGGTAATCACCCTTATTCAAGCATTTTTTAAGTACCTATATGAATTTTAACTAGAACTGTCACCAGGATGGCTGACTAATACCCCCACAACTTCGATGAGATAAAATCTAGATGAAAAATAAATGAAATGTGCATAACTCTTTCAAAAGGAGTCAGAATGCAAACTTACTTCTGAGGGCATAACTCAATATTGCACTAACCCTTTCCAAAAAAGAAGCTGAATGCAAAGCCTGACAAAATTTTATTCATTTTTTTATATAAAAGGGGGATAACTCTCTGCAAAGGGTAAAAAATGCAGAGTTTCTTCAGGGGGCAAATCTCCATAGTGTACTTGTTATTCCAACAAAATTTGTGAATGATATGTCGAAAAATGAATGCATAGCCGGGAAAAATCTGTCTACCGACAGTCAGACGGATGGATGCGTTCAAGCTGATTCCAGTATACCCCCCAAACTTCGTTGAGGGGGTATGATAACATGACACTGTTCCCATATCGGATCAACAAACCATTTTATTCATTCATCAAAAACTCTGAGGGTGAATTATTTTCATTTATGGTTGTATAAAAAGAAGAATATCAATGGGTGTTCTTACAAACAATTAGCACCAGGAGGTTCACACAAGATATTTATAGAACGCTCTGACAAACCATATCATTGATCTTTCCCTGAGAATTAGTCTGCAAATGCGTACACCTATGTATTTTGCGCACTCCACTTTAATTTGCACATTATATTTATCAAACAAGAGGCCCAGAGGGCCTGTATCGCTCACCTGGATATATTGGTATCTAGGTTATCATGGTAAAATATTTTCCCCGCTCCTCAGCCCCCTGGGGGGGGGGTCAGTCCCACCATTAGTACAATTTTGAATCCTAAGCACCTAGGGATGCTTTCTACCAAATAAGGTTGATTTCCAATCAGTGGTTATGGAGAAGAAGTCGCTAATATCAATACAGCTAAATAACTCTTTTTGACCCGCCCCTCAGCCCCCTGGGGGGTCAGTCCCACTATTAGTACAATTTTGAATCCTGAGCACCTAGGGATGCTTCCTGCCAAATAAGGCTGATTTCCAATCAGTGGTTATGGAGAAGAAGTCGCTTAAACCATGATATAGATAAATAACCCTTTTTGGCCCCGCCATCAGCCCCCTAGGGGGTCAGTCCTACCTTTAGTACAATTTTGAATCCTGGGCACCTAGGATGCTTCCTGCCAAATAAGGTTGATTTTGAAACAGTAATTATGAAGAAGAAGTCGCTTAAACCAATATAGCTAAATAACCCTTTTTGGCCCAAACCCTCAGCCCCCTGGGGGGTCAGTCCCACCATTAGTACAATTTTGAATCCTGGTCACCTGAAGATGCTTCCTGCCAAATAAGGCTGATTTCCAATCAGTGGTTATGGAGAAGAAGTCGCTAATATCAATATAGCTAAACCAGGGCCAAATCAAAAAACATGATTGTGATCATCTCTTTATGCCCAGTAATTGTATGTATAGTTTTGGGGTGGGGATCTCAACCGTTTAAAAGTTATGACTCAGGGGTCAAATTAAAAGGGTGTGGCAGACCCCAGGGCCAAATCAAAAACCATGATTGTGATCATCTCTTAATGCCCAGTAATTGTATGTATAGTTTCGGGGTGGGGATCTCGACCATTCAAAAGTTACGACTCAGTAGTCAATTTGCAAGGGTGTGGCAGACCCTTGGATCAAATATGAAATCATGATTGTGATTGTCTCTTAATGCCGAGCAATTGTATATATAGTTTTGGGGTGGGGATCTCAACTGTTTAAAAGTTATGACTCCGAAGTCAATTTACAAGGGCGTGGCAAACCCTGGGGTCAAAACATAAACCATGATTGTGATCATCTGATAATGCCCAGCAATTGTATATATAGTTTTGGGGTGGGGATCTCAACCGTTTAAAAGTTATGACTCAGGGGTCAAATTAAAAGGGTGTGGCAGACCCCAGGGCCAAATCAAAAACCATGATTGTGATCATCTCTTAATGCCCAGTAATTGTATATATAGTTTTGGGGTGGGGATCTCAACCGTTTAAAAGTTATGACTCAGGGGTCAAATTAAAAGGGTGTGGCAGACCCCAGGGCCAAATCAAAAACCATGATTGTGATCATCTCTTAATGCCCAGTAATTGTATGTATAGTTTCGGGGTGGGGATCTCGACCATTCAAAAGTTACGACTCAGTAGTCAATTTGCAAGGGTGTGGCAGACCCTTGGATCAAATATGAAATCATGATTGTGATTGTCTCTTAATGCCGAGCAATTGTATATATAGTTTTGGGGTGGGGATCTCAACTGTTTAAAAGTTATGACTCCGAAGTCAATTTACAAGGGCGTGGCAAACCCTGGGGTCAAAACATAAACCATGATTGTGATCATCTGATAATGCCCAGCAATTGTATATATAGTTTTGGGGTGGGGATCTCAACCGTTTAAAAGTTATGACTCAGGGGTCAAATTAAAAGGGTGTGGCAGACCCCAGGGCCAAATCAAAAACCATGATTGTGATCATCTCTTAATGCCCAGTAATTGTATATATAGTTTTGGGGTGGGGATCTCAACCGTTTAAAAGTTATGACTCAGGGGTCAAATTAAAAGGGTGTGGCAGACCCCAGGGCCAAATCAAAAACCATGATTGTGATCATCTCTTAATGCCCAGTAATTGTATGTATAGTTTCGGGGTGGGGATCTCGACCATTCAAAAGTTACGACTCAGTAGTCAATTTGCAAGGGTGTGGCAGACCCTTGGATCAAATATGAAATCATGATTGTGATTGTCTCTTAATGCCGAGCAATTGTATATATAGTTTTGGGGTGGGGATCTCAACTGTTTAAAAGTTATGACTCCGAAGTCAATTTACAAGGGCGTGGCAAACCCTGGGGTCAAAACATAAACCATGATTGTGATCATCTGATAATGCCCAGCAATTGTATATATAGTTTTGGGGTGGGGATCTCAACCGTTTAAAAGTTATGACTCAGGGGTCAAATTAAAAGGGTGTGGCAGACCCCAGGGCCAAATCAAAAACCATGATTGTGATCATCTCTTAATGCCCAGTAATTGTATATATAGTTTTGGGGTGGGGATCTCAACCGTTTAAAAGTTATGACTCAGGGGTCAAATTAAAAGGGTGTGGCAGACCCAAGGGCCAAATCAAAAACCATGATTGTGATTATCTCTTAATTCCTAGTAATTGTATATGTAGTTTTGGGGTGGGGTTCTCAACCATTTACAAGAGGCCCAACGGGCCTTAACGGTCATCTGACTACCAATTGTAAAATCACTATGAAAATATGTGTAGTCATTAAATCAAGTTATAATATGCCTGTATAGATTGCCAAGTTCAAGATAGTGGCCTTCTTGGATTTCTGATGGGCTTGAAAAATAACAACACTTTGTTGGGACCATCTCAGGATATCATTTCTGGCAAGTTTCAACTCAATTCCACTGGTAGAACTTGAGAAGTTTAGAATGTGTTTTCAAAATGGTCGCTGTGGAGGCCATCTTGGATTTTTGACTACACGAAAAATAACAACAGTTTCGTTTTGGCCCCAGTGACCTTGAATGAAAGTCAAGGTCATTTCTTTGAACAAACTTGGTAGCCCTTTATCCCAGCATGCCACAGGCCCAATATTAGATCTCTGGGCCTTTTGGTTATTCAGAAGAAGTTGTTTAAAGATTATGACCGTTTTGGTCCCTGTGACCTTGAATGAAAGTCAAGATCATTTCTTTGAACAAAGTTGGTAGACCTTTATCCCAGCATGCCACAGGCCCAATATCAGGTCTCTGGGCCTTTTGGTTATTCAGAAGAAGTTGTTTAAAGATTATGACCGTTTTGGCCCCTGTGACCTTGAATGAAAGTCAAGGTCATTTCTTTGAACAAACTTGGTAGCCCTTTATCCCAGCATGCCACAGGCCCAATATTAGATCTCTGGGCCTTTTGGTTATTCAGAAGAAAATGTTTAAAGATTATGACCGTTTTGGCCCCAGTGACCTTGAATGAAAGTCAAGGTCATTTCTTTGAACAAACTTGGTAGCCCTTTATCCCAGCATGCCACAGGCCCAATATCAGGTCTCTGGGCCTTTTGGTTATTCAGAAGAAGTTGTTTAAAGATTATGACCGTTTTGGCCCCTGTGACCTTGAATGAAAGTCAAGGTCATTTCTTTGAACAAACTTGGTAGCCCTTTATCCCAGCATGCCACAGGCCCAATATTAGGTCTCTGTGCCTTTTGGTTATTCAGAAGAAGTCGTTTAAAAATTATGACCGTTTTGTTCCCTGTGACCTTGAATGAAGGTCAAGGTCATTTCTTTGAACAAACTTTGTAGCCCTTTATCTCAGCATAACACAGAACCAATATCAGGTCTCTGGGCCTTTTGGTTATTCAGAAGAAGTTGTTTAAAAAGATTTTGACCTTTTTGGCCCCTGTGACCTTGAATTAAGGTCAAGGTCATTTGTTTGATCAAACTTGGTACCCCTTTATCCCAGCATGCCAGAGGCCCAATATCAGGTCTCTGGGCCTTTTGGTTATTCAGAAGAAGTCGTTCAAAGATTTTGACCTTTTTGGCCCCTGTGACCTTGAATGAAGGTCAAGGTCATTTCTTTGAACAAACTTGGTAGCCCTTTATCCCAGCATGCCACAGGCCCAATATTAGGTCTCTGGGCCTTTTGGTTATTCAGAAGAAGTCGTTTAAAAATTATGACCGTTTTGTCCCCTGTGACCTTGAATGAAGGTCAAGGTCATTTCTTTGAACAAACTTGGTAGCCCTTTATCTCAGCATAACACAGGACCAATATCAGGTCTCTGGGCCTTTTGGTTATTCAGAAGAAGTTGTTTAAAAAGATTTTGACCTTTTCGGCCCCTGTGACCTTGAATGAAAGTCAAGATCATTTCTTTGAACAAACTTGGTACCCCTTTATCCCAGCATGCCACAGGCCCAATATCAGGTCTCTGGGCCTTTTGGTTATTCAGAAGAAGTCGTTCAAAGATTTTGACCTTTTTGGCCCCTGTGACCTTGAATGAAGGTCAAGGTCATTTGTTTGAACAAACTTGGTACCCCTCCATCCCAGCATGGCACAAGCCCAATATTGGGTCTATGGGCCTTTTGGTTTATGAGAAGAAGATGTTTAAATGGAAAAGTTTACGGACGGCGCACGGCGCACGACGCACGGCGCACGACGCACGGCGCACGACGACGGACGAAGCATGATGACTATAGGTCATCCTGACCCTTCGGGTCAGATGACCTAAAAAGTTATGACTCAGGAGTCAAGTTTCAAGGGCGTGGCAGACCCTGGAGTCAAATATAAAATCATAATTGTGATTGTCTCTTAATGCCCAGCAATTGTATATATAGTTTTGGGGTGGGGATCTCAGCCGTTTAAAAGTTATGAGTCAGGAGTCAAGTTGCAAGGGCGTGGCAGACCCTGGGGTCATATCTAAATCCATGATTGTGATCGAGGTTACCAAAACATTTGTATAAATTTGAATTCAAGCAACCTTTGGTTCTACCACTAGAATATAGATGTCATACATTGCTTAGTTTCAGGAAAGAGATCATTTATACCAATATTGTCTAATGTGCCCCTTTTGGCCCCACCCCTCAGGCCCCTCCATGATCATAATCATATAATTTTGAATCCTAATCCCATAGTGATGATACCAGGCAAATATGAATAATATCCATTGCTTGGTTTCAGAGAAGAAGTCATTCTTATCATTATAGCCAAATTGACTCCTTTCGGCCCCGCCCCTCAGGCCCCTGGGGGATCAGCCCCACCATTTATACAATTTTGAATCCACACCCCATGGTAATGCTACCAGGCAAATATAAGCGATATACATTACTGGGTTTCAGAGAAGAAATCGTTTATATCAATATAGCCAAATTGACCCCTTTTGACCCCGCCCCCCAGGCCCCTTGGGGGTCAGCCCCACCATTTGTACAATTTTGAATCCCCACTCAATAGTGATGCTACCAGCCAAATATGAGCGATATATATTACTGGGTTTCAGAGAAGAAGTCGTTTATATCAATATAGCCAACTTACCCTTTTGGCCCCGCCCCCCAGGCCCCTGGGGGGTCAGCCCCACCATTTGTACAATTTTGAATCCCCAACCCATAGTAATACTACCAGCCAAATATGAGCAATATACATTGCTCGGTTTCAGAGAAGAAGTCGTTTATATCAAATAGCCAAATTGACCCCTTTTGGCCCCGCCCCCCAGGCCCCTGGGGGGTCAGCCCAACCATTTGTACAATTTTGAGTCCCCACCCCATAGGGATGCTTCTGACCAAATTTGGTCAAATTCCGATCAGTGGTTATAAAGAAGAAGTCAATTGTTGACGGACGGACGACGGACGACGGACGACAGACGACGGACGACGGACGACGGACGGACGACGGACGGACGACGGACGACGGACGGACGACGGACGACGGACGCCACGGTATCGCATAAGCTCACCTTGGTCCTTTGGACCAGGTGAGCTAATAAAATAAATCAGCAGATTAAACGAGATTTTTGTAAGTGAATGATATGTTATTCAATTCATTAAAGTTATAAGTTAGTATTTTATAACAAGTGATCTGATTTGGGTCCCCGCCTCCTCATATTCTACAATAACAAGAGGCCCCAGGAGCCTGTACTTCCTATTCCACATTCAAATAATAAAAAAATGGATTAAAATGAACCATTGGATTGATGTACCCCTAAATAATGGTTACAATAATTAACTTAGGAATGCTGATTTATGCAATCAAGTTACAGTCAGAATTCCATAACACTTGGCTTCATTGTTTTTTAGAAGAAGTAGTTTATGACAAGAGTTAGGCCTTCCCCACTGTATACATAATGGACTCACCAATGCACAGTAGAGTCTACTATAGTTATATAGGGAGTGGAGGGTTAAAATCAGATGGACTGCAAATGTCCATAGCAACTTCACATTTTATTTTGAACATTTAGAACTTAAACATTTAAATTATTAGTAATACAGTCAAACCTGTATTAGGCGGTCACATATCGGACCGAGAGAAATTGGTACTTTAAACCTGGTTCACCAGATTCTCAAAACAAAGAATGAAGTTTTCATAGATTAACTGCTTCAGGAAGAAATTTCCAATTGTGGTTTGTTTGTTTAATTCGACACAAAGTTTGTCATGTTCAGCCTCGGCTTGCTGCCTGATAGTACGTAACATTTCTGTGTGACCGTAACCATTCTTGTGGAAAAAAAAGTTTATGTGATGATCGATAATAAAACCTGGTCATGTGATCATCTGATGTCTATTTCTGGACAAAATGACTGCTAAATATGGGATGAGATAACGACCAGGGCTGGAATTTAGTGACCGTTGGCCACGTTAAACAGGTGACCGCTCATTTAAGGTTCATTTTATAGTATTTTCCGTTGGGCGGACCACAGACTGGCCACATAATGGAGGTGGCCACTTATTCAGGTGACCGTTTAAGCAGGTTTGACTATAGTTACAACAAATGAACATTTAATCATGGAAAGCTTTTTCAATGAAAATGCTTTGTCTAACAAACCAGAGATGTAATATTGCTCCCCAGTACAATCAGAATGTGTATATCTTACCTGTTCTATAACAAACCAGAGTTGTAATATTGTTCCCCAGTACAATGAGAGTGTGTATAACGTACCTGTTCTATAAGACCATACTTGTAGTTTTCCCTGGCAACAGTCACAGACACCTCCTGTAGGTGGATGATGTAGGTCAGGTACCGGTGGAACGATCGACGGGGAAAGTGCTGGCAATGAAAAACATACATCACGTTTAAATCTGTCTCCGAAATTTATATCATAACATGGCTTACCCTTCAATCAGGGTTGTGTTTGGTAAATTTTATCAACCATCTACAAATTAAGAAGTCTTACAGTCATGAAAAAGGTAACAAAGACAAATTAAAACATTTTTATTAGTCTATGATTACCGAAAAAATATAACTTTTAACAAGAGGCCCATGGGACTTCACAGTCATCTGAGTTTTGACGTGGGGCAATATTAATATTTTTGCACAATAGTTGCCTCCAATGGAGGTCACTTTCTCAAATCTGGAAAGGGAAGCTGCAGTCACATGACCGTTTCATCTATGAAGACTATTTGATTCCAGCATATCTCTTAACTTCTGCAAACCCTTTTCGACAAACTGGAAGCTAGAAGCCCAATATCTGTACCCTGGGCCATTTGATTATTGAAAAGAAACTGTTCAAATATGAACTAACAGTACACTTGACACCTGTGACCTTGAACGTGGGTCAAGGTAATTAATTTGAACACCCTTCATCCCAGCATGCTGCAGGCCAAATATCAGTACCAGGGGCCTTTTGACACATTTTGACACAATTGACACTGTGACCTTGAAGGTAGGTCAAAGTCATTGATTTGAACAAACTTGGTAGCCCTTCATCCCAGCATGCTTCAGAATATATGACTATCCTAGGCCTTTAAGATTGGAAAAAGGAAAAAGAATTCATAATGTAAAATAGTTTTACCTTGAAACCATCTTTCCAAGATGGTGATGTGTTTGTACTGTTGAGATCAAGCATCTCTGTGAAGGTGAGTTTGTCGTACGTCGCGTGAGGCGCTCCCTGTAATGTGAAACACAAAATACTTTCGCTTAATTTGTAAATAATGTCATTAATTGTTCATAAATTAAATGCATTACTTTGACACAATATTGTGAAGGTCAACAGTATACTTAACACATAAGCCAGGCTTACACATTTTTACATTTGAATTAAAATATTAAAATACGGTATCATCAGCTATTTAAAATTTCTTTTAGGAAAGAAGCTATACATGGTGAAAACACCAGGCAAAGTACTTGACAGGTTCTGGTTTAGCCATAGCCAGGTATGACCACGAACATTCTACAGAAGTAGACAATTCCTGGAATGTTTAGGCTTAGTCTGTGTGGTATACTTACCAAGTAGAAAGCTCCTGGAGGGTTCAGGCACAGATGGGCGTGGGTAAAGTTGGACCAAGGTAGATTAGCCGCACTGTCAACCGCTATCTGTATGTACAAAAAAAAAAACAACTGAGAATATCAAAGCGTCAACAAAACCATAATCTCCGAACTCAAAATTGATAAAACTGGAGGCAAAATAGGAACAAAGGAAACATTTACATAGAGACTCCATTGAACACACCCACCATGTACTGTAATTTACACTTGTAGTTCAGAGTTTATAAATATAATGAATTAAACATTAGTATCAATACAAAGTGATTTTTGCCAACTTTGTTTATTTAGTATATCTGTAAGTCATGAGAACGATCTTTTAATTCAAACCTGAATGAATTTCGAATGAAAAGAAATGAAGACATTCATTTTCAGGATTTTTCTGAAAGTAAAGGGTCTGAACTAATCAAATAAAGTAAAAACTTGGGATGGGCTTATTATCGGATAGGTAATACATAATTAGTATGCAGTTTGATTTACCTTCAAGCCTTGACGAGGGCTGTATGTGGCTATAAAGTTCAAGTCCTGATCGAGTGGCTTCTGGTCGACTGACTTCGTCAGCTTGTTCTGAAAATACGCAATATGATCTCAGTTCACTAAACCATGAACTAGACAGTCAGACATACATATATAACATTTTCTCTATATATTAATATAGGCATAAATTGTAAAGAATAAATCCGTTTTTAAGTGTCTGTTGGACTGTTTCAGCTGGTTTGGATGAAGCTGAAAAGGAAATGATGGCCACACATTGAAACTGAGATTGTCAAAACTCAGCAAAGATTTTTGCATCACTGAAATGCATATAAATAACAAAAAATGTTTTAGTATAAATCAACTTATCAGTAACTGGTTATTTCTCTACAGAAAACATTAGTTCAATTTATCATGTGTATGTATTTTTTTAGAGAAATATATATTTGGTTCATGAAAGAAAAGCAGAATTTCTAGGTGAATGTTTTTCACACAGAAATTTTTGATTAACTGAATCCTATGAGTTACCTACCCTGATGAACTCTTCAATGTTTTTGTCACTCCTGAAGAAACTCTCCTTTGCCTGGGCCATTCTCGCCACAGCGTCCCTGTTTGACATTGGAGGTCGTCGCATCATGGAGTGGAAAAGCTTACTCTCGCCCTTGGAAGGCATACACTTACTCGAGTAGTAGATACGGTCCGTGTACTTGGGGCGGGGCTGCCACAAACCAAGTCGCAGCCAGTCCGCCTGTGGCACCTTGCTAGCCTATGGAGGTCGACCAACAAAAGTTTTAACTTACTTGATATACATATTAATAATTTAAAACAATTTTAATGAGGTTTTTAATATATTAATCTCCATCTACAGTGTTAGGGTAATGCTATAGACAACTCGTCCGTATAGATTAATTTATCTTCATGTGTTCTCAAGGCTTATATACTGCATAGGTGCTAACTTCTGAAACTTCCTATCAGGGAGATCTCCATCATTCCACATTTCCAATGAGGGAAAAAGTGTGTGAAATGCGACTGAAACTGCATTGCTCAATTTGTCTTTTCCATTTTATGTATCAAAATAACTTCAAAAAGTATTCGTTTGATCTAGACACACCTGTGATGGTGATTACACACACCTTGCAGAAACCACTAGGAGATCATTTGACCACAGGATGTAGCTTTTGAGTTTGTGTGAGTTTGGACTTAAATGAGGGAGGTTTCGAGGGAGATTGGTAAATTTTGGTCAAAATGAGGGAGAGTTAACCGGTATGATACGGTAAACTTATTTTGGCATACACATACTCTAGTGCCTAACCAAAACAGATTAGCACAATGCTAAATTGGTATACATACAATTCATACTGTAGAAAGTAATATACCGAAATGTAACTAAATCAGTGCAATCATTATATAACGAAATACTTTTATTACAAACTATTCTGAAATATGACGACTGTTTAAATATGTATGTTTACAGCATTATAAAATACTCCACTAAGCTCCATAGACAACACACTTGTTTATCATAATTGCAAGTTTCACCACCCCACTTACTCAAACCTTGTTTACTCAAATACCTCTCTTTCATCGAACAGTTTGTTTGGTCCCAATCGAGTTTGAACATATTCAACAAACCTCCGATTACTCGAACTATTGATCAGGTCCCCACGAGTATGCAGGGTTTTCCTGTATAATCTAAGTGAATCGCATTAACCTATGCATTTTTTGATTGATGATATTTAAAATCTTTTCAAGACTGCATTATAAATGCACACCTTTTCAAACTAATGCATTTAGCCTTGCATACAAACATTGAATCCTACCTCAAGGGCATGGCCACTCGGTCCCTTGGGAACCCTGGTGATCCGGACAAGCAGTGAAGCACATGGGACTACTCTGATCCCAGCATCCCTGAGACACGACTCCGTGAGAGGGTCGACTCCATTAGGTCCCTGACTGTACAGGCGTAACTGGTGAGCACCCTCATTCAGAGAAACCTACAAATATTTTAAATTACATTTAATGTACTAAAAAATATCAAATTCTTTCATGACTATAGGTGGGTTAGATTTGGAAATGCCAACCAAGGGATTTTCAAATTTGGTAAAACCTAAGGTTTTGCCAAGAGATTTGTCAAATTTGAAAATCTCAAGGGTGGAATTTCCCCCTTGTCATGAAAGAGTATAGTTTTTCACTATGTTTGGACTCACTCAGGCTGCCATTTTGAAATATCAGACGTGTATCTGGTACATATATAAGTTCAATGCATTGAGAATATACAGATATTTCTCATATGATACAAATTTTACATAATTTTTGCAGGATCATTTTAGAATGCTTTTAAACATCTATTAAACCTGTAAGGTTATTACAAAAGTATTTATTGAATTACAATAGTTAACAGTGTATGATTTTGAGTTGAAGAGCTTTGAGCGGTAGAGACTCTATATTTCTGTAAGGGACTTTGTTACCGACCTGTAGTCCCGGTTTGTCTATGGCCGGCTGTCGTTCTGTCCCCGACTCCACAAAGATGTTCAGTGTACAGTAGCCCACCACGGTCAGTCCCTTGTAGAAGTTGTCCACTGTGTAGATCTGGAACAGAGAACAGGATATCGATGATAATATTGTATTTAAGAAATTGAATATGGAGTCCTTAAACCACTAGAATATCATTATCATTTTGTTTGACAGACTGATTAAAGCTGAAATATGTAAGTTAAAAAACTTTCTTGTAGTGATTTTTTAAAAAATATCAGGCAAAAGGTTACAAAGGAATGGCAGACATTTTAGTTTTTGCCCTTGCTTGGAAAAAAGAGTCAGCCTGTTTTATATATAGTACTAGACATGTGCCTTGAGTAGCAAAGAGTGGCTGACAGAGGGATGTTTTACCTTGAGTAGCAGAGTGGCTGACAGAGGGATGTTTTACCTTGAGTAGCAGAGTGGCTGACAGAGGGATGTTTTACCTTGAGTGGCAGAGTGGCTGACAGAGGGATGTTTTACCTTGAGTAGCAGAGTGGCTGACTGAAGGATGTTTTACCTTGAGCAGCAGAGTGGCTGACAGAGGGATGTTTTACCTTGAGTAGCAGAGTGGCTGACGGAGGGATGTTTTACCTTGAGTAGCAGAGTGGCTGACGGAGGGATGTTTTACCTTGAGTAGCAGAGTGGCTGACGGAGGGATGTTTTACCTTGAGTAGCAGAGTGGCTGACAGAGGGATGTTTTACCTTGAGTGGCAGAGTGGCTGACAGAGGGATGTTTTACCTTGAGTGGCAGAGTGGCTGACAGAGGGATGTTTTACCTTGAGTAGCAGAGTGGCTGACTGAAGGATGTTTTACCTTGAGTAGCAGAGTGGCTGACGGAGGGATGTTTTAACTTGAGTAGCAGAGTGGCTGACAGAGGGATGTTTTACCTTGAGTAGCAGAGTGGCTGACGGAGGGATGTTTTAACTTAAATAGCAGAGTAGCTGACAGAGGGATGTTTTACCTTGAGTGGCAGAGTGGCTGACAGAGGGATGTTTTACCTTGAGTAGCAGAGTGGCTGACAGAGGGATGTTTTACCTTGAGTGGCAGAGTGGCTGACAGAGGGATGTTTTACCTTGAGTAGCAGAGTGGCTGACTGAAGGATGTTTTATCTTGAGTAGCAGAGTGGCTGACGGAGGGATGTTTTAACTTGAGTAGCAGAGTGACTGACAGAGGGATGTTTTACCTTGAGTGGCAGAGTGGCTGACAGAGGGATGTTTTACCTTGAGCAGCAGAGTGGCTGACGGAGGATGTTTTACCTTGAGTAGCAGAGTGGCTGACAGAGGGAAGTTTTACCTTGAGTAGCAGAGTGGCTGACAGAGGGATGTTTTACCTTGAGTAGCAGGGTGGCTGACAGAGGGATGTTTTACCTTGAGTAGCAGAGTGGCTGACAGAGGGATGTTTTACCTTGAGTAGCAGAGTGGCTGACAGAGGGATGTTTTACCTTGAGTAGCAGAGTGGCTGACAGAGGGATGTTTTACCTTGAGTAGTAGAGTAGCTGACAGAGGGATGTTTTACCATGAGTAGCAGAGTGGCTGACAGAGGGATGTTTTACCTTGAGCAGCAGAGTGACTGACAGAGGTATGTTTTACCATGAGTAGCAGAGTGGCTGACAGAGGGATGTTTTACCTTGAGCAGCAGAGTGGCTGACTGAAGGATGTTTTACCTTGAGTAGCAGAGTGGCTGACAACTTGATGTTTTACCTTGAGCAACAGAGTGGCTGACAGAGGGATGTTTTATCTTGAGTAGCAGAGTGGCTGACAGAGGGATGTTTTACCTTGAGTAGCAGAGTGGCTGACAGATGGATGTTTTACCTTGAGCAGCAGAGTGGCTGACAGACGGATGTTTTACCTTGAGCAGCAGAGTGGCTGACAGAGGGATGTTTTACCTTGAGTAGCAGAGTGGCTGACAGAGAGATGTTTTACCTTGAGTAGCAGGGTGGCTGACAGAGAGATGTTTTACCTTGAGTAGCAGAGTGGCTGACGGAGGGTTACCTTGAGTAGCAGAGTGGCTGACAGAGGGATGTTTTACCTTGAGTAGCAGAGTGGCTAACAGAGGGATGTTTTATCTTGAGTAGCAGAGTGGCTGACTGAGGGATGTTTTACCTTGAGTAGCAGAGTGGCTGACAGAGGGATGTTTTATCTTGAGTAGCAGAGTGGCTGACAGAGGGATGTTTTATCTTGAGAAGCAGAGTGTCTGACTGAGGGATGTTTTACCTTGAGTAACAGAGTGGCTGACGGAGGGATGTTTTACCTTGAGTAGCAGAGTGGCTGACAGGGGTATGTTTTACCTTGAGTAGTAGAGTGGCTGACAGAGGGATGTTTTATCTTGAGTAGCAGAGTGGCTGACTGAGGGATGTTTTACCTTGAGTAGCAGAGTGGCTGACAGAGGGATGTTTTATCTTGAGTAGCAGAGTGGCTGACAGAGGGATGTTTTATCTTGAGTAGCAGAGTGGCTGACAGAGGGATGTTTTATCTTGAGCAGCAGAGTGGCTGACAGAGGGATGTTTTACCTTGAGCAGCAGAGTGGCTGACAGAGGGATGTTTTACCTTGAGCAGCAGAGTGGATGACGGAGGGATGTTGCTCTCTCGAAACTCTGTCTTGTCCTCATACACAGGACTGTGGATATCACTGTCCAGTTTGACCGTTGTGTTTATATCACGTCCATGTACTTCATATTTCCTGTCCAGCAGTCGTCCAGCTACCTACATGTATTAGTAACAAAGATTCTCACATTAAGAGTTAAGTCTTGTTTTTTTTATCATATTCATTAATGAAACAGCAATTTCAGTCAACATTTTTTCATCTTATTTACATCAGTTTCTTGCCAATATAATGGTGTCACATTATGAAAATGACATATATACCCTACCCCAAAGGGAGGTAACTTTTCTTTATAAAAAAACACCAACACATAAACATTTGTCTAATGTGTAACACAGTTTCTATATATACCACTGACAATCATTAAAGTTTATCATATATGTAATATGATGTTTAGCTTACCTTGGTAAAACTGACGGAGTCTGGGAAGTATCTGCCCCCGTCTACGTACACATCAAATCCGTCCCCTTTCAGGAAGGGCTCCTTGGGAGGGGCCTTTCTCTCCAGGGGGAGCCACGTGTACTGGGGAGGTCAAGGCATTCACATTAGGTCACAGCGGATACTTTCTCTCTAATGTTAACTTTGTAATTGTTCAGAAAATCAATGTGACAGTTCTACACCATGCATGTTAACTTGACAACAACATAATCAACCACTGCAGGAAAAATAAAAGGCCTAACAGACCTGAAATCGTTTATTTTAACCTTATGACCTGGATTGTGGGTGAAGCATTATTCAAGGTTTCTTACCTGAAAACGCTACTGGCAAATTTTCAGCAGCTGAGGCTTTATGATTTATTGGAATTATTTTTTTTTAAGATTTGACTCGTGTACGTGAACATGAGTGTATACATGTATTTTAGTCCTTTATCCCATAATATCATACAATATTGGCCAAATTTCAATATCATGTTTGATCTTTCTTCAGCAGATATTGAAAGATTTTGAACATATTTGACCCATGTGAACTTTATTATAAATCAAGATAATTCATTTCAGTAAACTTTGTACCACACACTACATCCCTTTACGTTATTGGCCAAATAGTATTACCTTAGACCCTCTGAATATTCAGAAAATGTTGCTGTGACCAAGAATATGACTCAAGGTCATTCATTTAGACAAACTTGGTAGCTCTTCATCCTAACCAGCTAAGATCACTGTCCTCTGCCTTTATGTGATTTGATAAGAAAAAGTTGTTCAAATATTTCAATATGTTTGACCCCTATGACCTTAGTCAAAGGTCATTCCTTTGAACATACTTTGAAGCTCTCTATCCCAGCAGGCTTCTTACCAATTATTATAACCCAAGTTAATAACTTAATATCATTGTAATTGAATTGCTTTCCCAGTATTTCCCTGTATCTGAGTTTCCATATTTTTGTTTGTTTTTTTTCTCGCACAAAACTATATCCTGACCTCCATTATGACAACAATTGCAAGAGGTCATGACCTTACCTCGGGCAACACATCCTCCCCGTCGTCGGAGTTCTCGCTGGGGGTTAGCGAGCCTGGGCGTGGCTCCCCCTGGAAGATGTGCAGTCGGAGAGTACTCTTTCCGTAGCGATCCCAGTTCCTGTTAGTTGGGAGGTCCTCAAATGGTATCTGGCCAGCCTCGGCCACGGGTGGATAGAACAGCTTCATCGTGTGGGTCCCAGCGTTAATATTCATCGTACTAGGGTTAAAGTTTCTTCTAGATCTAGCTGTGATCTCTGAAAGAAATAAAGATGCATCATTAGGAAAACTAGAGCACTGACAGGTCAGCAATTTAGGAATTTTCAGATAACACAAAGGTCTATATTCTACTTCACATGGTCACAGCCGAATGGGAAATAGAAATTGTATACAAAAGCAGACCAAAACAGTTCACATTTGGCAGACATTTTCTACTCATGTGAAGCTATAGAACAGTACTAGTCCTGCTATCAGAAGCTATTATCAGTCATGTATCTGAAATTGAATGTTTTTTTTTCTTTCTTAAACAACAGCAACTAAATAGTTGCCTTATTATCACAATAAGATGCCCAAGGGCCTTATAGCAGTAACAAGGGTTAATTCTCTGAATATCAAGATTTTTGTGATAGATGTCAACTGCTGACCAACAAACTTACAGCACAGGGATTCGAGAGATGCAGGTTGATGAAGATTATGGGCAAGTTTTATGGTCGCCATCTTGATCTCATCAAGAAATATTCTGTGCTATATAAATATGAAAGATTTTGAGTTTACTTATTTGTGTGTTTACTTGTTGTGATTGATAATGATGTCTCGGTTCTCATTTTGAGGATTCATGTTTACTTGGATATGACCAAGATTTACATGGCGGGTGTCGTTGATGAAGCAGAAGAAGCTTACTCTTCCAGAACAGCTGGTCTTATTATCTTGTGCTTTTACAAGGGTCTCCATGTAAATCGTTCCTTTGTTCCTATTTTGCCTCTAGTTTAATCAATTTTGAGTTCGGGTTATGGTTTTGTTGACGCTTCAGTATTCTCTGATTTTTTATGTAAGCAAAGTGAAATACAATACCTGTCATGAGACCAAAGGATAAAAACTATTGAGTACTCCAATGAAATGAGCAAGTTTCTCAACAGTAATTATGACAGGGAGATATATGTAACTTACGTGGGTCACTGGAGATATATATAACTTATGTGGGTCACTGGAGATATATATAACTTACGTGGGTCACTGGAGATATATAACTTACTTGGGTCACTGGAGATAAATATAACTGACGTGGGTCACTGGAGATATATATAACTTACGTGGGTCACTGGAGATATATATAACTTACGTGGGTCACTGGAGAGATATATAACTTACGTGGGTCACTGGAGATAAATATAACTGACATGGGTCACTGGAGATATATATAACTTACATGGGTCACTGGAGATATATATAACTTGCGTGGGTCACTGGAGATATATAACTTACGTGGGTCACTGGAGATATATATAACTTACGTGGGTCACTGGAGATATATATAACTTAGTGGGTAACTGGAGATATATATAACTTACGTGGGTCACTGGAGATATATATAACTTACGTGGGTCACTGGAGATATATAACTTACGTGGGTCACTGGAGATATATATAACTTACGTGGGTCACTGGAGATATATAACTTACGTGAGTCACTGGAGATATATATAACTGACGTGGGTCACTGGAGATATATATAACTGACGTGGGTCACTGGAGATATATATAACTTACGTGGGTCACTGGAGATATATAACTTACGTGGGTGACTGGAGATATATATAACTTACGTGGGTCATTGGAGAGCACAATGGGAATAGCTTAACAGTAACTATGACAGGGAGATATATATAACTTACGTGGGTCACTGGAGATATATATAACTTACATGGGTCACTGGAGATATATATAGCTTACATGGGTCACTGGAGATATATATAACTTACGTGGGTCACTGGAGGTATATATAACTTACATGGGTCACTGGAGATATATAACTTATGTGGGTCACTGGATATATACATAACTTACGTGGGTAACTGGAGATATATATAACTTACGTGGGTCACTGGAGAGCACAATGGGAATAGCTCAACAGTAACTATGACAGGGAGATATATAACTTACGTGGGTCACTGGAGAGATAAATAACTTACGTGGGTCACTGGAGATATATATAACTTATGTGGGTCACTGGAGATATATATAACTTACGTGGGTCACTGGAGATATATATAACTTACGTGGGTCACTGGAGATATATATAACTTACGTGGGTCACTGGAGATATATATTACTTACGTGGGTAACTGGAGATATATATAACTTACATGGGTCACTGGAGATATATATAACTTACGTGGGTCACTGGAGATAAATATAACTCACGTGGGTCACTGGAGATATATATAACTTACGTGGGTCACTGGAGATATATATAACTTACGTGGGTAACTGGAGATATATATAACTTACGTGGGTCACTGGAGATATATATAACTTACGTGGGTCACTGGAGAGCACAATGGGAATTGCTCCCCAAGCGACAAGTGTCTCGTCGTCATAAAGGGTCACCTCCTGAGCATTATCTTGTATCAAATAGTCGTCGGCGTCATCTTGTTGTCGTTTGCGTAAATAGAAGCGTGCGATAAGTACCATGTCTCCCTGCATCTCGATGTCACTAAAGGTGGCTTCTTGTTGCCCGAAGACATGGTAGCCATGTTTGAAGTTGGACCTGACAGCAGTAGTACTGCAGGTAACAGGTCCAGCAGAGGATTGTACAACCTATAAAATATAATAGCAGAGGATTGTACAACCTGGAATATATAACATTGAGTAAAATATAGTACAACATTTCACACTTTAACATCCCCATACGTCCTAATGATGCTTTTATTAAAATTGATCCAGTGCTTTTTAAAAAGATCACAAAAGGTCATTCCTGCACAAATGAAACTCAGAAATGATACAAAATGTCTTTTTTTTTCAAGATTGCTGCCATACCAGATTTCAGAGCAACCCAAAAATTAACACCACCTAGCAAGGACTGTCCTTTACTTTAGGTTAGTCTGAGTTCCACTGGTGGAACTTGAGAAAAATCACTTGCAAAAAGAAAGAGTACGTTTTCAAAGCAAATGTTTAGCTAAATCCCCCTTGAGATGGTGGTGGTGGGTCATATCCACTACTATTTAAGTACGAAAACGAGAGTTTCCATCGATTTTAGCCCACAGTATGCAAACGTCAGAGAAGTGTACCGTGGGTTTCCGACGATGCGTATGGATATATTTGCGGAGATTTAATGCAACCTAAATAAGCGAAAATGTCCGTGTAGCTAAAAGTTCCACTTCTTCAGTATTTATTCTCGCCATATTTTTTCTATAATTTACCCCCAACTCACCTTTCCAGTAGAAGCATAATAAGCGGTCAGTCTCATTTTCCCCTCCCCCTGTTCCGCTTGTTTGACGCGGTCAACCTGGAATCCGATTGTTGTATCCTGTGGCTGGAGGGGGGCGTTGCGTATAGTAGGTAAGTGCTGTCCCTGGCGGCTGCTGTCGGACACAACACAAAGGCACATTTCAACTTTATTTTTAATGTATAAAACTTCAATAACAAAGCAGCCGAAAAAAAACACAACCGCACATTTCAACTTTATATTTAATGTATAGAACTTCAATAAAAAGCTCAGAATGAGAAATGTAGACTCTGAGGTAAGAAAAGTGGAGAAATATAGATAGAAACGTTCACCTCAATGAAAGTTTAATGAGTCAAATTTAACGGAAAATATGTAAAAGTATGGTTGTAATCTGTAAGATAAAAACAAGACTTTTATTATTATTGTTTCATAATTTTAACAAATAAATAAAGATTATTTTAAAGTATTGTCTACAGTGAACAGACATGTTATCAATTATTTTATTTTCAAAAACTGCACTGTTCCATTATATAACAAGAATTGTGAATAACCAAAAATCTCGGTTATTTTTACTTTAAGAAGCAGACAAGTTACTATTATTACCACAAACAACAATATCAATAATTTTTTTTAATATTCAAAAGAATTTAATATAGGACAACAAGGAAATAGGTACTGTACAATCAAAGATAGGGTACGACAGCATTAAAATCACTTCCACAAACTTGAATGGTTTAATCAGAATTCAACTTTCAGTTAAAAAAACTTCACATGTACATATACATGGGTTGGAAAAGTCATAAAAGACATTGGGCAAGAACATTCTCACTGCCAGGTTTGTCTTTTGGCAAAACTTTTCTGTCAACAAGAAAACTCAGAATGAAAAGTGTATATATTCACATTAAAATTAACCCTGGTTGTAGCCGCAGGTACAGCCTTATTAGGCGTACTTATTAGATCAAGCACAGTAATCTTGGTGTCTCAAGTTTTGCCAAAACACTTCCATGGGTATTTGATCATCTTAGGGAGTAGGATCACTCTGATACCTGATAGCAGTACTTTGTGTTACGCTAGAACTGTGGAGGTAAGAGGAACAGTTTATACAAATGAACTACAGACCAAGAATTCTCTAATAAATATGTCAAAATAACTTGTTTTGCTTTAAGATATACCATATTTGTTGTAATTAGCGCCCAGGGCACCTAAAAAAATATTTTAATAAGGGGTGTTTATAAGGATAATAAAACAAGGAACTGGACGAAAATTTTTGTTTTTACAAAGATGTATTGTGACCACAACGGGTAGTTATCATGCTGTGCAATATTGTTGTCATAAATTTTGGAAAATGTGTTCATAAATGTGTCACATGATACCGATATTTGTGTTGTTATTGCTGATATAATTTCAATATCTCTGGGGGATGGCACTTATAGGGGGAGAGAGGCGCTAATTACGTCGAATACAGTATGTATATATATCTGCTCAATTTAACTTGTTTTTAAAGAAATTCTTAATCATGGCAGAAAATATTGGTATACAGCATTAAACTATCTATAGCAATGATGAAGAATGGAATTAACAATTTATGTATAATCTTTCTTGAGTGTAAAAAGACATACAGTACATTACTGCATGTTTTTTTCGTTTTTTTTTTTTTTTTTAAATAGATTATTAATTTCTGGGACATTTGTGTGTCAATTAATTATGAGACAATATATGGTTTGTAAAAATGAGTTATTTAAGATTTAGCATTAACTTTAATATATAAATATCAATATAAGTGCAATAAGCTGAAAAGAGTTTTAAGTTTTCAGACTATGAGAAAATATATGACCGTAAAAGTGTGCAGCTTTATATATAAGCATCAGAGACAATAGAAGTATATTGCAGACTTAAATAGTGCAGACAAGTGATAATTATATTACTGTTATATATTCTAAGTAGTGGTTTATGTGAAGCCAAACTTACTACAGCACACAGCTCTACAAACAAATCTCCTCCTCCCCTCAGGTCCTTAATTACCAATAACTCAGCAGTATTTATAATCAGGCTTATTTGGAGCTCTACAGTGCAAACAATTTTGAACATGGAGACACGCACCAGCATCACATTTTTGAGAACATGCAAGCATAACAAAGGGGAGAAGGGATCAGTTTTCTGGGTGAGCATCATAAAATGTCCCCCTACAACATCACTCAAACATGCTGGCAACAGGGGGTTATCATCATTATTATAAATCAATTATTAATTGAAAATGAATTTAATTGTGTATGATGTATCCAAATTTAAATATCAGAAGGAATCATTTTCACAAGAGGCTCAATGGGCCTGAATCACTCATGATCACCTTGTTTTAAACTCACATCTATGAAATACAACTACAGGAAAAAGATCAGTGTTTGATTTGAAAGAATCTTTTAAAAGAGTTGAACAGTCACCGAATATAAGATCAAGGTCATTCATTTGAACAAACTTGGTAGTCCTTCATGCCCACATGCCACTGGCCAAATATCAGACCCTGGGCTTCTTGGTTAATGAGAAGTTGCTAAAAGGGAAAAGTTGACACTGCATGGCCAGACGACAAACACCAGCACAGCAAAGGTTTGCTCACTAGCCCTTCAGGCAGGTGTGCTAAATGTGATGTGACATTTTTGAGCTTATTTTCAAGATTATGTTATATACAGAAAGTACCTGCACTACAAACTGTATATTTACTTTTGCCTAGTGTCCTGAGGAAAGCAGGAACTTTGAGGTTGGATTATGGAGCCAGCATGTTTGGTGTAGTCTGTATATTGTCAGGACTATCATGTCGTGAATAGTATCGGTAATCCTACCTGTAGCGAGGGCCCTCTCCTGCTGACCCGGGGATAGAGGCAGATTGGGGAGGAGGGAGAATTTGTGGTGAGAAGGGTTTATGATTCAGGGGCGGTGGAGGTATCTGAAATAGAAGTCAACACACAACTGTACAATAAAGCCAAGAGATCTAAATCGTAATACACTAATTACTGGTGAGCTAAACAATGTATAGAGGTGGAGGTAAACGAAGCTACGTCAGATACAAACGGCTTTTATTTGTGATAGCTACCAGTATATAATGTTAGTAAACACAACGACTAGTAACGGAAAATTAATAGAACTCATAAGCATTTTTAAGATTACTATTAAAAAGAATTATCACTTATATAATGTTTAACATATAGCTGTAAAATGCAGTATGTATTTCTGTAAGATACATATTTACATATAACTCAAATTCTGAGTATTTAGCAATTTTGAAAATGTTTATCACACTATTTGTTGGTTTTTATTTTTAATGGAAAAACCAGAGGCCAAGAGGGCCTGTATCAGTCACCTGGATAACTCAGAAATCATCAGAAAATAGTCTCAAACATGCTAAGGCCACATCATATTTATAAATTACAAATTGGTTGCATAAAAAAATTCAGCAAAACTGTTCACTGTCAAAAAAAAATAACCCTTCTAAGGAATACAATTCTGTATGTATCCCTCCAAAGAGGACCATAATTGTTTATATTTACATTTGCGCTGCAATCCACTATATGAAGATTACCAGCAAAAATGCCTTTCATAAAAGTATGAAAGCAATGGTTCTCGAGACGTAGCACGTGGTTTAATTATGACGTAATAGATCAAGCTTGTTCAATGAGAGTCTTGTCGCGCCGCTTCGAATAACATTGAGATTGCCCTTGTGTCAAACGCTCAAATGACTAATTATTATCATTGGCGCCAATTTTATTCAAGCTGGACTGTTCCGCCAATGTCGTTAAAATGACGACACATATACAAACGCAGGTAATAAACTATAAATTGGAAATTATATAAATGAGGTTAAGCAATTTTTCTATAGTAAAAATGTAAATATATGGATTGAAAGTCATTTTTTTAACTTTCATAGTGCTATGAAAGGTCAAAAAATGACTTTCAATCCCTATATAATTACTGCTCTTTTGACAGTTGAGCAAACGTTCATTATGAAGTATGAAAAGCAGCATTATAATACACAGAATACGGTAAGGTAAAGATAAGGTATCTAGTAAGCTGACTTGGGATATATATGGACCTACATTTGGTGCGCGGTACTGGTTCTGGTTGTTGGCTGATATCTGGTTCATAGACTGGATTTCCATGTCCCTCATGTTGACCAGTCGGTAGTACAACTCACAGTCTCCATACTGGAATGATAAAACCAACCATTAGAACTAATTTATACCATATTCGCCCTAATAAGCACACCTGTCACTATAGACGCACCCCACATTTTTCAGGGAAAGAGGATGGGTGCGCTTATTATAATTAGAACCTATAAAAAGTTTCTTACCTCGCTGATCTCCCAATAATACAATCTTCAGTATTTTAATCAAAGACCCTGTCCAGAGAACAGGTTTTTTTATTTCTTAAAATTTATATGGAAACTTTTCCCTGAACATGGTTATTATAATTATGAAGTGCACAGTTCGTTTAAATTATTAGGACGTATAAGGTATTAAACAGTCCCTATACTTACTAGGTAGTGCAATTCTCATTCAGAATAATATCCATTAAGATTAATAAATAAACTCTTTAATTTAACAACCAGCTGTGATCCCTGGGTTAACCAATGATCTGTATGACATCATCATTTCAGCATCTCTTACCTTCTGGAGGGTCTGTAACTGGCTAGCATGGAAGAACGGCTTGATGGGAACATTCCGGAATGGTATACGGAACTTTCCTCCCATCAGCCTCTGCTCGTTGTCAAATATGGGGATTTTGACCCATGCTCGGGTGATAAGGCTGTGTCTGTCGTAGTCCGAGGCAGGTCCTCCAGAAAGTTGTAATTCCACAACTATACCCAGGTCTGAGCTAGGAGGGCATCTACAGACAAAACACATAATAATAAAACAGCTTAGAGGACATCTACAGACAAAACACACAATAATTAAAACATAATCTTACATAATAATTAGCTCGTGTTTGGGCCAATTTCTAAATGAAATATATTTTTTGAAGGCAAATGTAATTCTAAGAAAGAAAATCAAGGTCTCAGTTGTGTCAATCAACCGGAAAGTACCTTAAAACGGCATTTTTCGCTAAATTTGGTGCTCGTCTGCTCAATTTCGCCGCCGCTATTCAACTTATTATAGGAATCTCAACATGGTACAACATGAAACATTTTCTATAATTTTTTTAACCTTAACAGTTTAGATTATCAAACAATAACATATTTATTTAATAACAAGATTTATTACTTCTTAGCACATCAGTACCATAGTTATATTTTTATTATCGTTTTCAATGTTAAAAAACATTTCTTATGTATTCTTGCGAATCGGCACGGAACCGGGAGTAGGAAAGTGGTCACATGATTCGGAAAAAAATCATGTGATTGCTCGTATAAAAATAGAACCGGAAGCGCAGATATCAGGTAGCTGCGGTGAACAAATATTGGCTGACGAAAACAGAGTCACAAGGCTAGACAAGAAACAAGCTGAAAGAGACTATTGACAGATCGCCATCAAAAAATACGAAGAGCATGGTTTGACGGACGAAGTTTGGTTGAGTTGACAATGCTTTCGGAAAACAAAAACGTACAGCTGATACGTATACGTTCACTGTAAGATTATGTTAGGTAAAGCTTGTAAAACAGTATAATCATAATCAATAAGAAAACAATGATTAAGTAATGAGAGCAAGCTAGATAATGTTTATGTCTAAGCTTACATAATCCCTGTTTTAACTTTAGGACCAAGGGAGATAACTCTGTTGACCCTGTGTACCTACGTCTTCCATGAGCAAACATGTACATCCAATCTATCTACCATATAAATGTTTCTGATACAATTCATTTTAATTACAAACATTCCAAAACTTGCACAACATTTTTGATAAGACAGAAAGTGATTTGGATCAGCTACATACTTGGGAACAGGCTGTCGAGCCCCAATCACAGCATTGGATACGTTCTGCATGTAGGTGGCTCTGGTAGCGGGCTCGCAGTATACCGTGGGTAGGACAGTCGGCTCCCCCATGGCCTGGGACGTGCTGTGTAGACCCACAATGAGGCGACACGCTGACACACTCGGCTCCAGGTTCAACACAAAATCGTAGAATATCACAAAACCGGCACTGAAATACAAATTATTCTTTGTGCTATCATCAATGAGGACATATACAAGGGAATCTGAGAGTCCTGATAATCTTTAGGGCTCAAAAAATGTATGTTTATTTTCAGAAGCTGAAGTATACTGTCAACTCAGTTATTTGCATGTAGTTTATTTTTATTTATTCAAATGTCCTTGAATTAATGGAAGGTTCTAAATATTTTTAGAAAACAATTAATTTTAGCTCCAAGAAAACAGTACCTTTTTTAATTTCACAGTACATTGTTTTATTAATAGTTCTGCCATGCTAAAAACATACGGCAAGAGGAAGAAGTTTACTGTTGACAATTATAACTGATGTTAAAATTACTCCTCAGTTGTTCTTATTCACTCTCTTACCCGAGATTACAAAATTTCACGCCCAGACTTAACACAATAGGGAAAAAATCGCAAATGGGATTTTCAAATTTTTAAAAATCCCAGGCTAAATTACCAAGTTGCCAAGGGTTTACCAAAACCAAAGGGTATAGACTTTCCCTACCCTACACCCTTAAGTATGAACAATTTTTTTATCTCATTCCAAACCCCAGAAGATAAGAAAATAAAATGCTTTTGGACTTGCTACCATTTCGAAAATATCAACTGAGCTCTTTAGATGAAAACCAATCTGTCAGCAAAATTCTGCATATCCAATATATTTGCAAACTATGTTTGCACAGAATATAAATCTAATTGTCTTTCCAACATAGGTTTTGTAAAAGGTTTTAATTTCATGCATCACCTAAATTTGCTGAATTGCGACATGGAAAATGATGAAATCATATCATTTTTCAGCCATTGTGATGTCACATCATGTGAAATAGGGTGTAAAACAGACATTTCCTGTGTATGTCCCTTTCTTACCCAAGACAGATCTATCTTACACAAAGGGAAATGAGATAAAAGGTACAGGACTAAATCTTCATTACTTCCCCTATAAAATATTCAACAGATAATAATTGGATAAATTACAAAACAAGCCAAAAATAAATTTATCATTCAATATTCTTCCGAAAATGTGAAGGATTTCACAAACTTGTAATATACAATTTAATACCAGTAAGCTTATTTCAAAATTGTGCTTTTTCAACCAATGAATTTGCTAACTGTTCCTAATTTTTAAGATCTGATGATTTCATCTGAAATAACAGCTCAAAAGAAGGCATTTAAAACTGTTATTTTCCCTTTGGTTGTACATACATATATATTATTTAAACTTCAAGTTCTGAGAATGCATTAAATCTCCCCCATGGACATTTTTTTTAAATATGGCAAGTAATTAGAACCACCCTGCCATTACTTCTCCTTGCTGAATGGCTTAGCAACTTAACACAATCTTAATAGCTGGCTATCTTTATTAATCAAATCCATGTAAGTATAATAATCCTGTAATATATAAAAGTATCAGGACCGATACACCTGTTTTTTAAGCATTAAGTTGACTAATCTTTGAAGACCTAGCTTGCTCCACGTCTTCCCCTGTAATCCGCTGTGATATATAAAAGTATCAGGACTGATACACCTGTTTTTTAAGCATTAAGTTGACTAATCTTTGAAGACCTAGCTTGCTCCACGTCTTCCCCTGTATGTAATCTACTGTGATATATCTACATTAGTTCTGAAGCTTTCTCCTTCATAAAACTCTCGCTTTCAGGTTGATCAGCATTGCAGAAGGCCTGAGCTAGCTCCATGACAACAAAGTCAGACAAACAGACAACAAACAGGACAGATGTATATTTACGATAGCGTTCTAAATGCTGTATGTATAGTATAATGTATGTTTATTGAATGTTTACTTTGACCTTCAATGTAAGAAACTTGACCTCTAACACAGATTCATATTCTCGAGAGATTACCTGTATAAGTTTTTTCATAGTGAGGGAAATTTGTAAGGTCTAATAAAAATAGTCTAAATGGCAGTGAATGTCAAGCTTTCCGCCTTGTTTGTGTGACACCTATATTACCTTACTTGTGTGTTCAAACTTTTATCAGCAAATGAACAACCTAATGGTAGAATATTCGTTAACAGGAATACCAGGTAACAGTTGTAGTTGCTTAAAAAACATATTCAATCATTGTTTTTAAAAAAAAAAGCTTTTGATCAATATAAGTGTCCTATGACTAACAGTAGGGGCCAGGTATCATATTGATAATACAGTGCATTCCTGTTTATATCATGTTGTATTTGTCAGACAAAAACATGATATTAACAGGTATGTGACATTAAGAGAAACATGATATCAGTTTTTTTATATTTTATGCGATTGGTTAAAAAAATGATATTAAGAGGATTTCATCTCAAAATACATAATATTAACCAAATACAATTGCATAGATTATATAGAAGGGGAAATGGTGATATTAACAGGGGTGATATAAAGTGGAATCCACTGTACACATATGACAGATATATCATGTTTGATATGGTTTGGGTTTTTTTGTTTGACATTATAACATCTCTGACTAATTGTACTGTTCTATAGTGACAGGGCTTTGGTTTTATTAGTTTCTAAATCGGTCTTAAACTAACTGAAGCTTGAGTAACTCAACTAATCACAGGAAACTCAGTTTCATTGTCGACATGTGATGTGGAAATCAGCATGTAAACAAAGATAAATACAATACTTGTCCTGTCACCAAAGGATAAGAACTTTGAAAACTATTGAAAAGAATTTTTTCAATGTTGCATATGTCTTCTTACATTTATCTCTGACTAACTGGCACAACAGCCGTCCACCTTAAAACTGGTTACTCTAAGGTTAATATGTCAATAAAAGCGGAGAAATCCCTAAAAAACCAGTGTCCATTCAGTGTAGTTTAGGGAAAAGTTTGTCTTTTAGGTCTCGGGATACCAAATGGTATACAGGGCGCTCTTATAAAGTAGGTAAATCAACGTCCATTCAGTGAATTTTAAGAAAAAGTTTGTCTTCTACAAAATGTAGGTCTCAGGATACCAAATGGGATACAGGGTGCTCTTAAAAATCAAGGTATGAAATATTATAGAGCAGCAACTCAAGAGTCCATGGTGGTTTGAAAATGATCCTGTCGACATGTGAATTAATATGGTTCATATGTGGTTGCAGCACTAAGAACTGCACAAAAATCTACAAATAAGACACTATTATAAGCCAGCGTCGCATTGAGGCAAGAATGTCCCTGAACTGTCATTACAGTGACGTCATGACTCCAATGGCTGCAGAAACATCATTCAAATACAATCAAACCTTGTTATCTCAAAGTAGAAAGGACCACAGGAAAACTCCAAGTTATCCAAGTAAGTCGAGCTATGTGAGTTTGAATGTTAGTGCAACTTAGCTTGGCCAGGACTGACAAAATATTTCGCATTAAACGGGGTTACATGACTTTGAAATAACGAGGTTCTACTGTATGTTTCCTATGCAACTATATGGGGATGTGTATTCTTCTCTGAGAGGTTGTGGTGGCCAAGTGGTTACAGTATCTGACATTCTGCTATCACTAGCCCTCCACCTGTGGGCTGCGGTGGCCAAGTGGTTAAGGTGTCTGACATTCTGCTATCACTAGCTCTCCACCTCTTGGCCGCGTTGGCCAAGTGGTTAAGGTGTCTGACATTCTGCTATCACTTGCCCTCCACCTCTGGGCCGTGTTTTCCAAGTGGTTCAAAGGTGTCTGACATTCTGCTATCACTAGCCGTCCATTTCTGGTCCTGCAGTGGCCAAGTAGTTAAGGTGTCTGATATTACTACCACTAGCCCTCCACCTGTGGGCCACGTTGGCCAAGTTGTTAAGGTGTCGGACATTATTACCACTAGCATGGGTGAAAGTAAGAAAAAGCTGAAAAAATGGAAATAAGTTTATTGACCATCCATGTGTCAAAAAACTGAATTCCGTCAACAAAACGGAAAACTATCACCCATGCACTAGCCCTCCACCTGTGGGTGGTATGTTACATGTATGAGACCATAGTGGGGTAATTGCTAGGTACTGTCTGGAGGTCGTTGGTTTTTCTCCGGGAACTCCTGCTTTCCTCCACCACTAAAACCCAACACATAATCATGACCAAACGTGTTGATAGGACGTAACACTCAAACAAACCTAACTTCTCACTGATGAGTCATAATTCCTGCTTTATCTCTCAGATGGGTGTCAGCATGATATGCTTTTTTGAACTTCGTGGTAAATGTTATGCCGAGAAATGCATGGTGAATCTTTAACAATATTAGAATTCAATTCCACAAGAAGGTTATTACCTCATTTTGTGTGTAAGATTATAGTTCGTGTAAAACTGATGTTCAAACAGAGAACTATGCTTAAATCGTCGGTATTTAACTTTAATATAAACTATAACAATACAATTTTTCATATTTATTATACATTATTTTATTAATTATTTTACAAAGATATAGTCTAATATTGCAAAAAATAACTTATGAATGACAACAGAAATATTTTTATCCTTGAAAGTTGATACATGTTTTTCTATTTACATTGGTTATATAACTTTCAATTTTTAACTTAACAAGCAAAACTTTTATCATTAATACAGCATACAAAATGTGAAGTTCAATTTTTCAATGTTTCAGATTTAATTAATATCTATCCAACCTTCATCTACTGTAAATCACTCTGTAGAAATTTATCTAGAGTTAATTCCTAGCTCACCCATTCAAATTTTCTGGGAATACTATATCCATATAGATGTAATAGTTTTTTCAGTATCGCAATAGCACCTTGTAAACATAAAATCGAAGACCTGAGTGTCCGCCAGACAAAGCTGTTCACAGATTTGGTACCTACAGCATTAGCCTGGCTTAATTAAACCATTTTAAATTGACCCTCTATTAACTGTGAAAACTTGCCCATCTCTTGTATCACAAATTCGAAATTTTAAAAGCAGTTTTCTCAATCAAGTGAAACTAGTGGATGAATTTTAATTTCTTTGTAATCTTTGATAGGGTTTTCATCAGCTGAACATTTCTGTTTGGTTTTTTTTAACTGTTTAACTTTGGACTTCAACTAATTTGAGCTAAAGCAATGAACATGGGTTGCAAGGCTACATGTACTTTGTAACTAAGAACATAGGTAGGCTAATTTGTATATAAAAACACTAGATAATCAAATTCTACAACTACAATTCATGAAGCACTTTTATCTTAAAAAAGTGTTTAACTTTAGAATAAATAAATTAATGATTATGTCAGCTGTGTATAGCATCATGATATATATCTGATATGCTATCCACAAATAGAAACTGATTTGTTCCAGTCAAATTAATAAATGTGTATCATATCCTGCTAGTTCAGAATTTGTCTGTTTATCTTCCATCCATTCTCAATCTTGACAATCAAACAAAATCACCATCAATAACTTGTTAAGTCCGTAGTCCATAAAGTATAATAATGAATTATATTCACACTTTAATCAGACATGAGACTGTTTCCAAAAACTGCTGTGCAAACATTTGTGATGACTATACAAGTTCAGGCCAGTGCAAAATGATTGAGTTCAAAGAAGAGTTCTACAAATGTCTTTGGTACACAAATTCAAACCATGGTCAAGAAATGTCAGTATACACACACCAGCTTTTAAATCCAGGACAGTCGACCGAATATCTGTGCCTTTGAATATTCACAGGAGTTCCACAATAATCATGACCGTGACCGTTAAACCTATTTACGATTAGCAATATGCCCATTTTTACAGTGACTGCATATGGATGGGACGAAACCGTGCCAGACGATTGGGTGGGACAAACACAGTCAGAAGGTAACACAGAGGTGGATGGTTCGTGATGCGGATGTGGATGCATGGTTCGTGGACAGACGTGGCTGGACGTCATTGTGACACAGGCTGAGAGTTACACGAAGCCACGTACCCTACGGAGGAAACAGGAAAACACCTTCAGTATATTGTAGATAGACATGTACCTCAGTATACATGTTATAAGTTTCATCCTTTAGATATCATCCATACAGGAATAAGGAGACCTTTACCAGCAATATAGGTAAAACATCAAATATTTCGGAAATACTTTTAAAGAACAGTGAATTTTCATAACTAAGAAAATTTGAACTTTGCCTTCGAGTAATGTAAAATTGTTATCTTTTATATCTCGCATATCATTTTATATTTAGTTTGTGTTTACACTTATCAAGTACATAAGTAACAGAAATGAACACTATACATTTAAATTATATTAAAAATGCTATGAACATTTATATGAATACTTTTATCCATCATTTGAATCATATCTCAATTTCATGTTTAAATTTATTTAAAATAATGGAAGAAAACATTCTTTTAAAAAAAATATGAAATTTTGGTTAAATATGACAATATAAACCGTGCTTTAAACTCTACAAGTTCTATAATCTACAGAAACAAGAGGAGAAAAGCAAATTTGTCAATCGCAAAATACACTGACAGAAAGAGATATAGAGGTTCAAAGGTATACAACTCCAAGCAGCTAGTTGGCAAGAAGCAATCTGATGTAGGAAATTTTCAATTTTCCAAGTAATCCTTAACACAGAAAAGATTCCTTAGAAGGTAGGGTTTGAATAAGATTTCACTGGAAATGGTTTCACCTATCTAACCTTTGACCTTGATGATCATGTGAGTGGCCAAACTATATAATCTACCAGACACTAGTGCATTGCTAACTCTGTAGCAGACCTCGCTAATGAGCCAACGCCAATAACATCCAAAACGTGTTTTTTTCTTTTTGAAAATATCTTACAGTGATATACGAAAGAAAAAGGGAAAACAAACTTCCATTGGCAAAATCCACTGCGATTGCTGTCTGTCAACCATTCTGTTTTTCTGATTGGTCCCAAAATCAAAAGAGCACAACTATATCAACCATGAAGAATTGACATATGAAATTTAAAAAAGACTTGTTCTGTACTTCTCAAGAATAAGCGATAAAGAAGTCTTATAATCAAAGTCTAAGATGACAGCCTGTGAGTCATTTTGTTCTATCGATTAAAATTAAAAGAACATTCTCATCAACTAAGGACCAATGGGAAAACCCTCATAAGAAATTTATGAAAGACCCATCCAATATTTCTGAAGACAAAGCAATACACTTAACAAGAAATGTTCGAGGATGAACAAAAGATGGACCAAGGACAAAGGCCATTTGGACAGTACACCATCTGATGATGCTTCAATCAAGTCACATTGATAATCTACCAAAGACTATTAAATATTCAATGTTTCAATAGTGGACTATTAATTCTCCACCCAATGTTGGTAAGAAAACTGCAGTTTACACATAGAGATCTTAGTGCCAGCCATGAAAAGGTGTTAATTATCATGTCTACGCAGGATGTAGGTATCCAATGATACATTAATTCTGATAAGGGTCCGAGGTATTTATTTATACATTATATAGGTATAAAGGTGTACGCACCGCCCCCACTCAAAAATAAAATGGTGCATTCTAAAGCAGGGTTTGGTGCTGTTTCTGATAAATATATGGAAAGTTTGATTAAAAAAGCACACAAGTAATTTTGCAAGGCGTGTTTTCAAAGTGCAATGTGACAATATTAAGGATTAAAGTTACGGTTTATAATATACTAAGATTTCTCCCAAGTGTTGTGCCTCCAAAGTGGTGACTAGTAAAAAAATTAAACCAAGCATTATTTAAATTAGTGTTCTAACATATACAGACCACCCTAACCGAGGGCTAGAATTATTGGCCACCCGTCACTTTGATTTCTTGTCAGTTTCAGGTTTGGCCTGCAGTTCGGGGTCTATGTAGACTTTGTTACTTTGCGTGGCGACCCACGTGTGGAAAGCTGTAGGCAAGCGTTCTGTGTCAAATCGATTCCCATCACTGAAATATTACAGGAGTGTGTAGTGCTACTGTCGGTAAACTGTTAGTAGATATACCAGGCTATTTCAGGGTTTCAAATGTCTTATCCTTTTGAAATTCACTAATTAGGCCGCTGAAAAATTATTTCTGTCCAGCTCCCTGCAGAACACATGCTGTTTGAAGCATAAAAGCATTTTTTACACAAATTCAAATTTAAACTTGATTTTTATTACTTTCAAGGAATACCGGTACTCAAAATTCATTTGAGAGAACACATTTAATTATTTAGATTCAAATCCAAAGAAATGGCATATAATGTATTTCTTTTTTGAAGTTCAAGTAAAATTAACAATTTTGAAGAATTTCCATTTTGAAACCCCTTCGACCTTTGAAGTTAGAGAATTAAGTGTGCTACACAAAAATATGCAAATGTTTTCCTCCATATCATTTGTGCTACCAGACACTATTACCTTACACTCGACACCTACAGACTACAGACCCGTTAATCTGGGTCGTCAATGTCGGTTATGGGATCTGGTCGTGCCGTTGGAGGTGGACGAGAGGTCTTGGAATGCTGGGTAGATACCCAGGTATGGTGGGCTGTGGGTATGTAACGATTGGGGCTGGAAATCAAACAGCCAAGCGTTATAAAATAAGTCAGAGATGATAGTTTACTTCCACGTGGAACCATTATGGAAACACAAATATCTGGTCCTTCTCCAATGTATAACTTAACATTGTCATAAGTGATGAAGTGTCACCTCCTTCCAAACAAACCAAAGGTGACTGAGCCTTCTTCCAAACAACCACAGAAGACCAACATACTGGTTTCCTGGCTCCAATAAACCATCTATCAAAGGATGACACAGTGATTTAATTTGGCAAACCAATTAAGGTCTATTCCAACAGCAACTCTCATCAAATTGAGTGTCCATCCAATTCATCATCTCCAACAAGCTTGACCCTGTCACAATCCCAGTATATAGGACCCAATCTATCATCTCCAACAAGCTACACCCTGTCACAATCCCAGTATATAGTACCCCATCCATCATCTCCAACAAGCTACACCCTGTCACAATCCCAGTATATAATACCCCATCCATCATCTCCAACAAGCTAGACCTTGTCACAATCCCAGTATATAGTTACCCCATCTATCATCTCCAACAAGCTACACCCTGTCACAATCCCAGTATATAGTACCCCATCTATCATCTCCAACAAGCTAGACCCTGTCACAATCCCAGTGTATAGTACCCCATCCATCATCTCCAACAAGCTACACCCTGTCACAATCCCAGTATATAGTACCCCACCCATCATCTCCAACAAGCTAAACCCTGTCACAATCCCAGTATATAGTACCCCATCCATCATCTCCAACAAGCTACACCCTGTCACAATCCCAGTAAATAGTACCCCACCCATCATCTCCAACAAGCTACACCCTGTCACAATCCCAGTATATAGTACCCCATCCATTATATCCAACAAGCTACACCCTGTCACAATCCCAGTATATAGTACCCCATCCATCATCTCCAACAAGCTAGACCCTGTCACAATCCCAGTATATAGTACCCCACCCATCATCTCCAACAAGCTACACCCTGTCACAATCCCAGTATATAGTACCCCACCCATCATCTCCAACAAGCTACACCCTGTCACAATCCCAGTATATAGTACCCCATCTATCATCTCCAACAAGCTAGACCCTGTCACAATCCAAGTATATAGTACCCCATCCATCATCTCCAACAAGCTACACCCTGTCACAATCCCAGTATATAGTACCCCATCTATCATCTCCAACAAGCTACACCCTGTCACAATCCCAGTATATAGTACCCCACCCATCATCTCCAACAAGCTACACCCTGTCACAATCCCAGTATATAGTACCCCATCCATCATCTCCAACAAGCTACACCCTGTCACAATCCCAGTATATAGTACCCCACCCATCATCTCCAACAAGCTACACCCTGTCACAATCCCAGTATATAGTACCCCATCCATCATCTCCAACATTCTACACCCTGTCACAATCCCAGTATATAGTACCCCACCCATCATCTCCAACAAGCTAGACCCTGTTACAATCCCAGTATATAGTACCCCGTCCATCATCTCCAACAAGCTACACCCTGTCACAATCCCAGTATATAGTACCCCATCTATCATCTCCAACAAGCTTCACCCTGTCACAATCAAAGTATATAGTACCCCATCCAACATCTCCAACAAGCTAGACCCTGTCACAATCCCAGTATATAGTGCCCCATCTACCATCTCCAACAAGCTAGACCCTGTCACAATCCCAGTATATAGTACCCCCATCCATCATCTCCAACAAGCTACACCCTGTCACAATCCCAGTATATAGTACCCCATCCATCATCTCCAACAAGCTACACCCTGTTACAATCCCAGTATATAGTACCCCATCTATCATCTCCAACAAGCTACACCCTGTCACAATCCCAGTATATAGTACCCCATCTATCATCTCCAACAAGCTAGACCCTGTCACAATCCCAGTATATAGTACCCCATCTATCATCTCCAACAAACTATACCCTGTCACAATCCCAGTATATAGTAACCCATCCATCATATCCAACAAACTAGACCCTGTCACAATCCCAGTATATAGTACCCCATCTATCATCTCCAACAAGCTAGACCCTGTCACAATCCCAGTATATAGTACCCCATCTATCATCTCCAACAAGCTAGACCCTGTCACAATCCCAGTGTATAGTGCCCCATCTATCATCTCCAACAAGCTAGACCCTGTCACAATCCCAGTATATAGTACCCCCATCCATCATCTCCAACAAGCTATACCCAGTCACAATCCAAGTATATAGTTCTCCCATCCATCATCTCCAACAAGCTACACCCTGTCACAATCCCAGTATATAGTACCCAACCCATCATCTCCCAACAAGTTGAAATACTGATCTTTAACTTAAACAAAAGACTTGAATCTGTATATATAAAGATCTATATTTATAAAATCATAATTTTAGGATATTAAGAGGCACAACACCAAGGTCATATTCTGTTTTCATTAACCTATCTGTATTCAACATTCAACAACCTATCTGTATTCAACATTCAACAACCTATATGTATTCAAAATTCAACAACCAATCTGTATTCAATAACAACAACTTATTGGTATTCAATATTCAACATTTTATCAGTATTTAATATTCCACAACCTATCTGTATTCAACATTCAACAACCTATATGTATTCAAAATTCAACAACCAATCTGTATTCAATATTCCCCAACTTATCAGTATTCAATATTCAACAACTTATCAGTATTTAATTTTCCACAACCTATCAGTATTCAATATTTATCTCAATTTTTATTCTTGTTCTAGGTAATCTAGATGTAGGTAACTTGAACAATTATTACAACTGGATCGACATAGCATGAAATAGACTTTTCTTATAATCTTGATCTTATTAACCTGGAATCCATTCTTTTGATTGGATCTCTTGTATCAACAGCTTTTTGAAACTTAAACCTAATTAACTTCAATTTAGCTGATATTTCATCAATGTTCTTGATGGTGGCTATATTTTACAGGAATGTCAAACATGTTTCGGTTTAGTTTTTAATACATGATTCCAAGATGACGATTTCTCTTCCATAATCTGTAGCCATTACATAATATTACACAATGTGGACTTATTAAAGTCAGTCTGTATTCCATAGCAGGGTTACAATCATTCAGAACCATCCAATGTGAATGCATGCGAAAGGCATACTAGCTTGATCTAGGGCTGTGAATGACAGAAAGGAGATATATAGTACTGAAGTTACCACCAGATTTATGGATAGCCCAACCACGGCTGTCCATTCTGTAGCATAGGAACAGCGGTATACATACTGAAAAGTAACAATGTTATAAACGTAAAAATAAACTAAGTATGTGTAGGTCTGACGCACTTTAACCGATTACATGTGTTTCTTTATGAGCCTTGACTTAAAGCTGGAAGGCGAAATGAATTTGATTAAACACAGAGTGCATGCCATTATATGACAAATTAATACACCCTATCAATTTACAAATCAAATAGAATACAATGTACTTTGAGGTTCTTATATTCAGCTTTATTACAATTGTAGTAGGTCATCTCACTGCGGTTCACAAATTATTATCCATGGCTACTTGGGCCTTTGCAACCAGCCAATAATTCTTAACTCCCTGAGGAGCATACACAGGGTTCTGCCATTTTTACTCTCACAGTTAGCATTCTACAATATCTAGTACTGTCCAAACACATACTTATTTACAGCTGGGTAGACTGGAACAAGTGGAGTAAAGTATCTTGCTCCTTGCTATACCAAGTCTACAAGGGTTTGTTTGTTTTGGTAAACAACCAGTTTGTCTGTTTAACATGTAACATTTCCAGGTATAAATCCTGGCAGACTTACAAATGTCTATGTTGGCCTGACAGGATTATGTCAAGGATCGCCTTAGTATTGTATGCTAACAGTTTGATTTTGGTATCTTTTGTCTTACGTCCTATTAACAGTCAGGATCATGATAAGGACGTTCCAGGTTTTGGAAGTGAAGGAAAGCTGGGGTTACCCAGAGAAAAGCCACCGACCTACAGTATCGTAACAGAGGTCAATGTAACAGACATCTGAAATTATGAAAGATGTCATTTTAATATAACATGTTGTTATGATGTAAATGAAGATTGGTGTTATGGTATATTAATTTGTAAACTACAAAAATCTTTTGTAAACTAGCTTTTCAAATGCAACATGAACAAGTCATTCTTAAGTTCATACAAAATAACTACAAAGTTTTTTGATTAACCTATAATTCTAATGGAAGTGTCCATGGATGCGTGGTCTGTATGGCCAAGAGTACACAGATTATAACGAGAAAGAATATAATCTAATTTTAAGTCAGGTACCTACTAGCCACATACAATTGCACCTTCTTTTTCAAAAGAAGATTTTAAAATGTTTATACATATTTGAACCTTGTGACCTTGAAAGTATGTCAAGGTCATTTATTTGAGGAAAGTTTACAGCTCTCTGTCCAAGGCACCTACTCACTAAATTTAGAGAAAAAGATGACAGGCATTTCATGCCAGGTTAGCTAAAAATACATATTTATTTTATTGATATATCCTCAGAACTGTTCATTTATCTGTAGCCACTGTACGCTCTTTTCCATCTGTTAATTGGTAGCACAATTTTATTAGGTCAACATTTGCAAAAATAAAAAAAATAAAATGTTTTTAAGAAGTCTACTTTGAGCAGAACGTGAGTACACAATGACATCTATACTAGAAACCTTGTCCTATCAACCAACCTCTGTCGGCACAGGTGGCAGTCATTTTATTGTGACTGCCACTAATAGCAGCTAAATTGTGAGTTGAGAGACCGAGGGGTAGCGATGACCATCACTGGACCAGGGATATCGTTCTTACTCCAGAAAACACTGGACAGAGAAACAAGCAAAGGAACGTCAACAATAACGGCTCCTTTGTCACCATAGCAACACTTACATCTCTTACATATTTCTAGGACCATCTTTCTTTAAAGTCATTACAGGATTTTTACATTATTAAAGAAGTTACACAACAAAGACCAATGTAACACACTTTACAATACACAATACTAGTTATATACGAGTGTAGCTCTTGTCTGAAATAAAGCAACTGCTAACCACGAAGCAATTGTTAAACCACCACAGGCGGTTGATTATAACAGGTGACACTAAGTTTTCTGAATTCAGCAGGGTTATAAAATAGTGACAATATGCCATATACAAATAAATACAAGTGGTTACAATCTGAAATGTATGGAATATTGGCGACAGGGAATATTGCTCATATTGGAACTTTCTTTTGACTTTCTCCGGAAACTATGTAATGTTTTCAGTTGGTAAAGTAATATTAACAGTTACACAAAGCTATAAAGCAAACAAAACAATTCCTACATTGTGTAATGAAAAGTTGATTATCAAAATCATAACTGAATTTGTAAAATTGATTTATTTTATTTTAGCTATCCCCATCTCTGTCTGTTGTATTATCTTTTAGTCGAGGATACCTGAGTAGTGCAGTCACTGCCATATGATAGCCATACATGTATCCCCATTAATGTTTGCACGTACAAAAAATATTTCTACAGCCGCTCATCAACTCATATTTAATCCTTTTTATCTGATCTTGCAGTAAAGGAAATAAAGTTATAATAATCTTTTCCCAATCAACTCTAAATAAAAACAATGTATATATGTATTGTGGTGGAATTCAAATATGGAAATGTTATAAAATCAAAGATCTATTATAAATTCCACTGAAGTACATAACTTATAGATAATTATTTACTAGAGAATCAGTGAGGGGGCTGAAGATGCCAACCCCCCCCCCCCCCCCACCCCGAAACTTAAATTTCTGGAACAGATCAATTGTTAAGATTTAAATTGAAAAAATATCCAAATACTATGGTATATCCTTTCCTTTATGTTCATCTACATGCGATGCCCTTAAACTTTGTCAATTTACCCCAAAACTGAGCACACTTTCAATGTTTTATATGTTTACATATGGTTTCTGAAGAAGACATTTTAAGGGGGAAAAACTCCAGAAAAAATAGGCAAATTGCAAATTCCTTTCTTCATTTATAATGAAAAACAAGAAATATGACCAGAATATAGGGTGAAAATGATAACGTACTTGACATTCTCAAACCAGGGTGAGGTATGGTGGGGAATCAGCACTAAATACTTACTATTGGTCATACGGCTGCATGGGTTCCACATCCACGTACGGACGCTGCATCATCCACGGCATGTCCGCATTGTTCTGTCAAACAATCATACATCACCATCACCAGAAGTATCAATGCTGTCTTTTAAGAGTATAATTGTCAAAATCAAGTTACTTTTAAATTCAACAGGGCTTTGAATTTTACTTTATTCATGCTTCGACTAATATTTGTAAATTCTAAACAACAGCGAAATTACCGAAAATGTTGTTTTATCTCTTTTATGTACTTTATCACAACAAGTTGAAATGCTTATATAACTAATGCTGTTATTGCAAGCTGAAATCAACTCCAACCATGTTAACAGCAGACAGCTGGGAAGTAAAATGAACACTACCATGCAGTTATAGCCACGACATAACAGGTGTACTCAGTAGTTGTGTATTGGTCAGTGTACTCCTACAAAAGTACATACACATTTGATTTTTATATGACAATTAACACTCAGGATCAGTGTTTTTGAAATGCTTTACCTATATTTTGAGGGTTAAGCCTTAAATGCATGCATTATTACGCTCAAAATATTTTACACGAAACACGCTATCATAAAAGACCAGGGTTAAAGGTAAGAACATCGGACTGTTCTTTACTCTGATTAGTGGCCCAATTATATACTGTAAGCCACATTAAGCAGTTAGATAAGTGTTAAATAACACTGGAATCTTAATTGTTCACACATTCAAAGCATATAACGTTAAAAGCAACAGTATGTTTCCATACTTCAAACTTACTTTAATACAAAACCTAATACTATTTCCAGAAGATACCATCACACCAAATATCACACATTCTTAGCTATCATTATCATGTTACATAACCACATCGCAGCCTTAGTAATCACATCACAGCCTATAATTAATGGTTAATGATCGTGTTAACAAGCCTGTTAACATTAGAGAAGCTGCTACCCTCGGTCAGGGTGTATACCTCCGGTTTTGATAGACTGTACCGTAACTCCGTTATATAACCACATCGCAGCCTTAGTAATCACATCACAGCCTACAATTAACGGTTAATGATCGTGTTAACAAGCCTGTTAACATTAGAGAAGCTGCTACCCTCGGTCAGAGTGTATACCTCCAGTTCTGACAGACTGAACCGTACTTTGTCCCCGACAAACATTCCTGGTACCGTCCTCCTGGCCTCGGGGGACTTGGGGGCCACACCTGGCTCATGCCAGCCCCCCTAAGGAATATCATTATTTCAGTATAAAACAAGCAACCAAGATGGAATCTAATACAAGGTCAGTTTATACAACCAAATATTTATGTGACACAAGACTGACATAGAAATTCTTGTATAGAAATTGGAAGTGATGTAAGTCATCCCTGTCACATAGTTTATAGATATATGTATTATAATTTATATCATATTGTAACTTCACCATACTATCTAGGGATCCTAATCTTTGTGTATATCCCTGATAGTGAATGACAAAGAGGTTGGTAATCAATAGTTATTCTCTGGATTATTTTTCAGACCTGTATGCAGCATCAAATTGAAAAGAAGTGATGACAGGGCTTGTATCAGCTTGTTTACATTAGCTGTTTATGATAGAGGCCTGAAAAGATGTGATAGCCTCTGCAAATCATAAGCAGCTAGCATTTCATCCAATCAGATGCAGCTGAAGTATCAGCCAATCAGCTTCAACTATAGTATCAGCCGGTCAGAAGTAGCTAAGTCTCAGCTGATCAGATACAGCCAATAAATCACAGCCAAAGCAGACTTGCTTTTTGTACATACCGGTGCAGGAGGAGGGAGTCTAGCTGTCTGTTTCAGTAAGTTTTGTTGTTTCAGTAACTCAATCTCATTCTGCAGCTGTAGCATCTTCCTCAGCTGTTCCTCCTGGAGTCGGCGTAGCTGGGCCTCAAGTTCATCTGTCAGAATAGAAGGTCACATTCAAGGTCAAACTATAGAAGGTCACACTCAAGGTCAAACCAAATAATTTACAGGTAGAATTACATTTAAAGATGTCTTGCTGTATCCGCTTCTCCATATTAAATAACAGGATTAAACAAATGTGTTGTATTCATTTTATTTGTTCTAATTGCCACAAACTAATTTCTGAAGATTTTATAGCTATACTTCTGAATTTTTTTTCTCAAAAAACAATTAAATCAAATCAAATCAAATGATTATGCATACATTACTTTGACATAATTAATTTGCATAAGCATTAGATGGCCATTAATATAGAGAGAAGTAATTGTTCCAGATTTAGTTATAACAGCACATGTTCTATGAGTGAAATCAAAATAGAGCTAAACAGAAAAGCTTTAACAAAGCAGAATTACTTAACACAGTCAAATTAACGATAAACTGTAAGTGAAATGTAGAATCTGTAATCAAAGTAGAGCTAAACACAAAACCTTTAACAAAGCAGAATTACTTAACACAGTCAAATTAACGATAAACTGTAAGTGAAATGTAGAATCTGTAATCAAAGTAGAGCTAAACACAAAACCTTTAACAAAGCAGAATTACTTAACACAGTCAAATTAACGATAAACTGTAAGTGAAATGTAGAATCTGAAATGTAGATATACACAAATTTAAGTATATGCAAGGTAATAAGATAAGATATGGTAAATAATGGACGCAGGCCTGTGGCCTCTATATCCATATGTAAAATTTAGCTACATGTACATGTATATTCAATTGCCCGACTATAACTTCCAATGAAGATTAGTTTTATGAATCGCAGGGAACTATATTAATTGGTAGCTTTTCCTTTCCATACAAATGATTGTCCTATTCCATGGAGGGTCCCGGACTCTGTGTACATAGGTTTCCGATTCCTCCTTATCAGTTTGGTTCCTGACTTCATCATGTAATTTTGCTTTGAGTTCCCTCCCTTGTTTTGTAAGGTTGTTACTTACTCTGATTCTCTAATACTTTTGTTGCGTATTGAGTTGATTTATGTTTTTAAAGACTGTTATTTTTTCCTTTCAAATTGCCAAAAGACACCAAAATTGGTCTGGGCTTTCCTTCATCTCCTGTTATATGCATGGTATATTGTGTCCAATTCTTTCAATGTTACTGACGTTATTGATTTCCTTTTGCTTTATTTTACATACAGTTACCATCTCCTTTAGAAACATTTCATCGCCTCCTTTCTTGCCTTTCGTTTCTTTGATGCCAAAGATTACAGATTTCCCCTTTCTCAATGTGTCTTTAAATCTCATATTAGATCCTGGTCATTTTTGGGCTTTTCTTCTTCATTATTTCCTCAAGTACAATCATCCATTATTGTCCTCTTCACACTTCTCTCCACATAAGGTTTGCCTACAAAGCTGTCATATATATCAACTGTAAAGACCATATCAAGACACTTCAATGCTTAAATATACTACAAGTTTCATCAAGATAACTTTTATGGTTGTACTGAAAATTAACACATTTTTACCTTACACCTTGGAGTCAAGGTCAAAATAACCTAATGATATACACTGAACTTTATCTTAGGGTAATAAAGGTAGAACGTTTCAAGGGAGTGGGGAATTATATGTACCTTTGGGGAGAAAAGTTAAGAAATGGCAAGACCGTTGTGTATTTACGACAGAAATGGAAAGACCATTGTGTATTTACGCCAGAAATGGAAAGACCATTGTGTATTACGACAGAAATGGCAAGACCATTGTGTATTTACGACAGAAATGGCAAGACCGTTGTGTATTTACGACAGAAATGGCAAGACCGTTGTGTATTCACGACAGAAATGGCAAGACCGTTGTATATTCACGACAGAAATGGCAAGACCGTTGTGTATTTACGACAGAAATGGCAAGACCGTTGTGTATTTATGACAGAAATGGCAAGACCGTTGTGTATTTACGACAGAAATGGCAAGACCGTTGTGTATTTACGACAGAAATGGCAAGACCGTTGTGTATTTACGACAGAAATGGAAAGACCATTGTGTATTTACGACAGAAATGGCAAGACCGTTGTGTATTTACGACAGAAATGGCAAGACCGTTGTGTATTCACGACAGAAATGGCAAGACCGTTGTATATTCACGACAGAAATGGCAAGACCGTTGTGTATTTACGACAGAAATGGCAAGACCGTTGTGTATTTATGACAGAAATGGCAAGACCGTTGTGTATTTACGACAGAAATGGCAAGACCGTTGTGTATTTACGACAGAAATGGCAAGACCGTTGTGTATTTACGACAGAAATGGCAAGACCGTTGTGTATTTACGACAGAAATGGCAAGACCATTGTGTATTTATAGTGATGTCCTTTGTTACCTAATTCAGAATCAAGCATAAAAGATAACCATAATCAATTGAATTCTGCCAGTTTCAAATGGGCATTAAAATACACATTCAACATGAACATGAAAAGCAACTCATGTTTACATGACTAACAAAAATACAAGAACTCTCATAGGCCAATCAAACAGGCATATAGCCTAGGAATCTACTGTAACTTATTCACCCTCGTTCACCCCTGACATTTCAAAATAAACTATTCCAATCTTGGAATTGGAAGAGTTCAAATGTGTCTTCAGGGGTGACTGTTAAATTCCTTTTGAACTATAAGCTCACATTTTATAATTACGTACCAGTAAAGGAAAACCAGCGTGCTTCTGGTTCAGAACTTCTGACTATAAATATCAGTTCTATCTAATGATATCAATAACTCAACACGACATTTTCCACATCAAGCTTTGTATAGAAATCCTTTTTCATTGCCAATCTTGAAATTGAATATCCATTCAAATAACACCTTGGTCTGGATATGTCACAATTCATCAGTTTAATGTGAGAAAATCACACATGTATTATAAACATTTTAACAAACTGAATTGAATCTCTTATGCACACTTTGAAAATGAAAGTACAAGCAGGTACAAATGTACTTTAGAACTTAAATATTTGCACATGAGAGTATTGACAGGATTTGTTTTTGACATGGCATGAAAAAATGTTTCACCATACAGTACCTGATGTCCATTTTCACTTTCTGGCTACTTCAAACACAAAATGATCTCCATTTTACTTCAGTAATCTGCTGTACATTTTCCCTATACAGTGTTCAAGTAAACCGTTTTTCAGCGAAATGTAAAACTATCTGTCATCACTTATCAATGTCAATGAAGATTTTTTTAAATTCATTACTAATATAACCCCTTTACATAAAATATGGTGATTTATGACATGACTGCTGTGTGTAATACAGTGAACACTCATGTCATATTTTTATGTATTGTGTAATAGTTTTAGTTGATTTTATTGTGATGTCATGCCCGAGACAACAGCTTGATGTCATCGACCACCGCACTGGATTCAAAATGGTGGACGTGCTTTACATTTCAATGTTGTATATGAAAAATTGTCGTTTTACATGAATAAATCCCACACATTTTGATAATGTGATAAGTATTTATTTATTTCGAACTTAATGGGATTTATAATTTTAATATCAGCCTTACTTGGGGTCCATCATTAGTTAAGAATTGTACATGTTAGGATGTTTTTTCAGTCACATGAAACTTGTAAAATAGGTTTAAGACCAGGAAAATGCTTTGTAAAATTCAATTTCAGAGGTCGTTTCTGACCTGCTTTACAAGAACTTTCCTATAATCTATTGTTGCCTTTTTGATAGACATGAGTAAGTAGCTAGGATATTAATTTTGGAAAGCAAACAGTCGATAAAGGGTGTTTGTAATAAAACATGTTTGTCCTAAAACTACTGAACCGGAGTGTTGAGTCCGAGGTGTATTCAGGTACGATTTTTTAAGGCTACGAGGTACTTGGTCTTGTACATTCAAATCTTTTCATATCAATTTCTAATTATCCAAACGAAACTAATCTGAATGGGTATCTAATTAAAGGATCTATGTTTACACCTTTCAGAAAATGATAAATTAAGGTCAAACTATATGATTTAAATGAAAACCTACTGAGAGCTCAATCCAATACTACTGTATGTTTAATATAAAATGTAGTTTGGAATTAAATATTCTATCTTAGCTGTCGCTTCCAAACAGATATCTATAGAACCTGACTTTTTGTAAGCGGGGAATGAACCTGACTTTGAGTAAAGACTTTCAACATGTAAACCAGTTTGTATATCATAAAAGGAAAAGCACACAATGAAATTTCTAACAATTATTAGTCAGAAATGTTTTTGAATAAATAAATAGATATGTGTAGTTTTTTTAACTGTATCAATTGAAAATCCATTTCTACAGAGACAATTTCCATAGTGATCGTTTGTAAGTCAGATATGACCTTAATCTATTAAGTTTTTGTTATTGAAAATTTGGAAGGGACTTTTATGCTGAATGTGTAACTGATATGTGAGGGTTTTATAAAGGCAGATTTTTCACTCTGGTGCTGTGGATTATTCAACTAATGTTGCAACATATTCACATGTAGCGTTAACAAACAATATTTGAACAAGAGAGTAAAAAGGGGCTGAATATTATTTTTCATAGTGGTTTATAAGAACCAATCATTGATGCTTGAATTAAATCTGATACCCACCACTTACTGACAACTAAGAAGCTGATTTGTTTAGAGCGTCCATCTGGGAATTGGAATTCTGGGTAAAAATCCTAGTCTAAAAGCATATCTTCTCCTGTTACCATATAGGACCAACCCTTTTTTCAAGTAAAGGTTGTATGCTTGGCAAGGAGATGCCCAAACATATTATGTCTTTTGAGACAGAAAGTTAGGAAAATGAGAAAGTAAAGTAGCAGTATCTATAGAGATGGAGAGTAATATAAATGTGGGAACTGGACTGGCTAGATTTCCTGAGCGACCAAATGGCTCAATCGCTTAGAGTGACCATCAAAATTTGAAAGGTCCTGGCTCTGATTGTACATTTTTACTATCCTTTACATACACAGTTTTCTTTTGTTCTACATCAGCATAATAACAACTACTCACAAAATATTACCAAGAAGATAATTCAGCAAATTACAGTCCCCCACCACAGGTAGGACATACCATAACCCAAGTATGATGTCCCAGTGACTTAGTGCAAGAGAATAGAGAGCCTCGACCAACATTTTCTTTGATATAGGTCTAACACAAAAATGTAGGTCAGTGTGACCTACTTTTGATACATATGACACACCATCTCACCAAGGTGAAGGTGAACCCAAACTCAGAGTATAAAGTTTGTATAACTTTAAGTGTAGAAGGCTGTGTAGGAGGCTGTGTAGCAGTGCTGGACTTTTTTTTTTCTTTGATACGTTCCAGTGATAAGTAGACTGTAGGAGAAAGAACCCAGACAATTTTTTCTTTTATTTATATAAGAAAGACTTTATACAACATACAAAACTACATAAACCTAAGTAACATTGCATATTTCAGGTCTGTATCACACAACCTCGTTTTCCATATATAGATCTAAAATGTCATATCAAATATACTTTTAACAAGAGGGCCTGTATGGCTCACCTGGCTTTCAGCAAATGCAACAAAAAGTGATGTGTAAGTTAAATAACACAAACTTTTCCAGTGAGGGATCTGCCTCAATATTGCCTTTAATGAAATCTTAGCTTTCTGATTCAAAAGAGCATTAAGAGGATTTATTTGAAATTGGTTCATATTAAATATTATGCCTTCTTTATGCCCAGCAATTGAAGTGTTTTGTGGTGGGAAGTCTGCAAGGAGTGTGGCAAATCGCTAGGATCAAATCTTAAATCATTTAAGATTTCTCTTTATGCTCAGCAATTTGTATATATTGTTTTGGGGTAGGGATCTCAATCAATTGAAAGTTATGACTGAAGAGTTAAGTCTGCAAGGGCGCGCCAGACCCTGGAGTCAAATCTAAGATAATATTTGTGATCATCTCTTTATGCACAGTAATTGTATATATAGTTTTGGGGTGGGGATGTCAATCATTTAATAGTTATGACTCAATAAGTTAAGTCTGAAAGGGCATGACAGACCCTGGGGTCAAATCTAAAATCATGATTGTAATCGTCTCTTAATACCAAGCAATTGTCTAATTATATAGTTTTGGAGTGGGGATCCAAATCATTTAAAGTAATGACTCAATTAGTTAAGTTTGAAAGGACATGACAGACCCTGGGGTAAATTCTAACATCATGATTTTGTGCTCAGTACTATCGTATATAATATATAGTTTTGGGGTGGGGGTCTTTACCGTTTAAAAGTTATGTCAATATTACCAAAAGGACCCCTTTTGGCCCTGCCACTCAGGCCTCTGGGGGGTCAGCTCCGTTTTGTATAAACTTGAATCCTAGCCACCTAGGAATGCTACCACTTAACTATCAATGTTGTACATTTCTTAGATCTAGAGAAGAAGTTATTAATATGAATATTGCCAAATGGACCCCTTTTGACCCTGCCCCTCAGGAGATTTGTTAAAAGAATCCTTACAGCCACAAAGGCATGCTCTCCACCAAATTTGTTTTAAATCAAACCAGCGGTTAAGAAAAAGCAGAAGTCAATTGTTCATGGACGGAAAGACGCCACAGTATGGCATAAGCTCACCTTGGTCCTTCTGACGAGGTGAGCTAAAAATACTACATACACATATAGCACCTTCAATGGTAGAAAAGGAAATCCTAATTGGAACCCATATATTAGGCTTGATACAATATGTAAACCTAAAATATCTACTGAACACAAGATTACCTATAACACTTCCCACCACATAGGCGAAAAGACCTAAATGTAGCTCGAAAAATCTAGGTTTAAAGATTTTAACAATGCCCTTGTTGTACTTGGGATATAAAGTGTTTTACACTTGACAACAACACATATATACATATATACTACCAACTAGGTTTTATAAGGCTTATAATGTACTTCATGGGGTTGAAATTATAAACTTTTTAAATTAAGCATTCTATTGTTATAAAATACTGTTTTTGTCAGTTACTTACTATTTTTGATGAAAAAAAATTGTATTCATGTCCATAAGCACCTGTGCATTTTTTATGCACTGGGACATGTGAATACGCCATTTCTTAGATACCACAACTCTTTTGAAGCAGAGCTAAAAATCGGTGGTTTGATCATGCGGCCGTGAAATATTTAGGGCATTTTTTCGACACGATGGCGGCATTGACGACCAAATGACAGCTAGATTTGAACATTGATCTTTCAGTCGCTTTAGGTCAAAATGGCACGAAACACAAAAACAGACTCTAAAACTAAGTCATGGTGTGTTTTGCCAACTGACAGTCGTAAAAGCAACAACATGAAAAAAAATCCATGGATGTAAAATATAACATTCAGATAATTTCCACAGCAAAGAGGCAACCCCGATCATGAGCAATGGATTGCGAATATCTTTCTTAATACAAGACATATTCAGTTCATCAGGGACTTCAACTAATTTCCCTAACACCCCTCTTGCTATTTGAAGTTTTGATCCCTCTTCGGCCAAAAAAAACTTTTGAACTCACTAACCACCAGTGAAAACTTCTATTTGACCGTCATTTTGTTTTCAAAGTGCCCTTAATAAAGTCATGTGGTGATGAAGTCACATGACTAAACCGGCTGAAAGTTATATCCCGGAAATGGCATATTGTGTACATACAGTAGCTATGAAGTTCGCAGTAGGTATAACTGAATGATGAGGACACAAGCTATAAAAACATCATCACAGATCCCTAGCAGATAATGAACCTTCAATGCATGGAGATTCAACACTCAATAATCCTTGCAGCTCAACATATATAAATACTGACAGTTTTTAGCAGCATTATAAAAGATTCTTTAAAAATTGTTTATGGACGCACAACGGATGACAGACGATGCACGGTGACAGACAAAAGCCGATCAGAAAAGTACAACTTCCGACCTCTGATGTCTTGAATGTTGGTCATCCATTTTAACAACTCCCCAGCACAGACCATATGTGTTCATAGCACAGGTCATAACTCGAATACTCTGGTAACTCAAATGTTTTTTGTGGTCCTGCCAACTTTGAAGTAAGAAATTTGACTGTACCCTGTATTACACTGTCCATCACCTCTGTTCACACCCTGTAAGGTTGTCCTAGAGCTACACCCTTTTCTGAGTAGCTATTTCTGAACAATATTGGTCTTCCCAGTTGTCTATACATGTCCACGACATCACTTTTTGGAGGGGGCGGTGCAGGACCGTTATGATAAAGATTCGCCGGGAGAGAACTGGTTCGACCAGCTTCCCTGAAATCATTCTGAAGCCTGTGGTAGCCAGTCTGGCCCTCTCTACCCCAGCTAGGCTGGTAGTAGCCGTCCGCAAGGTTGGAGTATTGAGAATGAGATGCGGAATAGTTGTGCTTGCGTCCATGTAGTTTTTCATGACCCTGGCTCTTTTCATCATCATCAGAATCTATAAATGGCATTTTTCTGTATTCTTCTTCTTTCTGTTTTTCTGATTTTAAATATGCTGCAAAGGATCCTGGTTTTTCTACCTCCCCTTCCTCTGTAATCTCCCGCAGGTCAAGACGAGGAACAGCAGGAATTTCATCCTTGTCAGACGTTAATTCTTTACTCTTTAGCTGTTTTAGCTGCAGTTCGGCGAGTTCTAACTCCAAATTGTCTAGTTCCATCTGATACACTGACGCGTTCACCTTCCTGTGTGGTTCACTTCGACCTGGACTAATTCTGTCACTATGAACAGATCCTTGATCAAGTGGAAGAGGATGCCACCCGTCATTTTTATTCAGCAGGTTTGTGGTAGATAGGCGGTGATCAGATGTACTTTGTTTACTTTGTGGCAGGCTGTATACAGACGACCTCTGTGACCTCTGTCTGCTATGACCTTTCTCAGAGCTCTTGGACAGTTGCTGCACAAGATAGCCGTACTGTGCCTCAAACCGATCGAGTCTGTCATGAGGATCACCGTGGACCGGGGCCTGTAATGGAGGATTAAAGCTGACGCTGGGGTTAGTGTCTTTGGAGGAGTGCCTACCTTCTCTGTCGGACTTCTTCCTCTTCATGAAGTTCTGTTCCTGAAGCAGCATCAGTTCTTTGTGCAGCCTCTCGTTTTCCATCTCCAACATCTGTAGCTGGCCGAGATGGTCCTTCTTCTCTGTAACAAACAACACACGTTTTATGAAGCATTATCTTCATCTGTTAGGAAGTTTTGTAGACATTCAGCTAAAATTAATTTGTTATGGCACTTCCTGAGAGCATTATACCTTCCAACACTACAATAGAACTGTTACCGAGACGGAAACATTATCATTAGATTTAGTACATCATGTCACTGTCTTTGACAATTTGTTGACCCTCCAGTGTTCCAGATAAAATGCATACCGGTACATGCATATTTTACGCATTAATTTTCATGAAATACGCATCGGGAAAAACAGTTTGTGTACCAGTTACACACAAGATTTTGCTTTTACGCATAATACTTAAAACACAGCATGCAATTAAAAGGAACGTGGAACAATTACCCATAACAAATCAATAAAATAAGTTTTTTTCATAGAAAATATTTGATACGATTAACTCCTGTTTTTTTCACAGAATTGTGAGAGTGGGGGTGTCTACTAAGAGGTGCGAGTGGTGTGCTAAAAATACTGTATTGCATTGCATGTTATACCATAATTAAATTGATGGAAACGAAAATATGTGTTTAGTACACCTATGATATTAAAACACTGAGTACCAGTACACACCGGTCAAAAAATTAACTGGAACACTGCCTCCCGAAAAGAATCTGCATAGTTCCTGTACCAAACTGTGCCATTTTTGGCAGACGACAAAAGTCAACAATGAAACCAATGCCCAATTTACAGCCCCCCTACGAGAAGCGGCACAATTCTAATTGAATACATAACTAATGATGGCTGGCGTACCTTTTTTGTCTGGGATCTGTTTCATGCCATCCTCTATACTCTGAGCCTCAGCTTGCATCTGTGCCATCTGTGACAGTACGTCGGGCTCATTTCCTCCATTCTGGAGGTATGCTTGTCTCATGGCACTGAAATACAACATCCACAAGTTATACAGTGCTATCTTATCTCCATTAATTAAAAAAAAACATAATTGATAGATGTATTCTTCAGTGATTTGAATAATTTTTATCACATATTTAATTTTATGACATATTCAACCATATGACCTTAAATGTAGTTAGGGTCATTCATATTCAGACACTGTAGGTATCTCGAGAGAAGCAACCAGCTAAATAATATGATTCTATGCCTAATTTTCATTGTTCAGAAAAAGTTGTGATGAGTTTTGACTTATTTGACCCCAGTGACCATGAAAGTTGTCAAGGTCATTTTTGTTTACAAACTTGATCATGCTCAATCTGAAAAATCTACCAGCCGAATATGATTTTTTAATGCTTTTCAGTTCTTTGGAACAAGTGTTTGGCGTATTTGACTATTGTCATTTCATCCACAACCTTTGTTGAGCTCCGCCTCACATAGCTGTATATTAAGAAGTCATTCTAACTATTTGACACTTTCAACACATGTGACCTTGAAAGTAGTTCAAGGTCATTATCACTCTCAAACTGTGTTTGGGCTCTTACCAATGAAAATAATGTACATATATATTGACTATTTCAGTATTGATTAGGTACTTAGTATTCTAAACCAGTTTTACTACATATTACATGTATAATGATGTTTTAACAATTCATAATTTACTCAAGATTAAATGTAATCCAATCTATGTCTGACTGTGACAGAGGTACCCACCTGATCTCAGCCACCAGTGAGTTTCCATAGTAGACGGGGTACACGTAGGACTTGCGGTCGGAGACAGGCGGGGGGAGGGGCTGAGGCTGAGGCTGTGTGTTTTTCTCTACCTCACTGTAACACAAAAACCTTAGATACAACACTGTATATCTTACAGCTAAAACCTTTAATACTTCAAAGTAATGCATATATATCCTGCTTTTACTGACTGCTGTATTTTCGCGCGAGGAACTGTCCGCGATGTGGAAATTTTCGCGCCGTCAGTCATGCTGTTTTTTTTGCACACAGTACCCATAATAATATTATACACTGTAGAGTTTGAGTGATGTTAAATATGTCCGCGTATGGATATATTCGCGGAGATTTAATGCCAGCGAAATAAGCGAAAATTTCCACACCTCGAATATTTCCTCTTTTACAGTATCCCAATCAAGGCCATGATACAAGTGTGATATAACAAGGGGTCATTTAGGTGGGTGTTGTATAGTACAATATTATCAATCTTTTTTTTAACATTTTTAAATAATATGACCTTTAATGTAGGTAAAGGTCATTCAATCTCACCCCAACATTTCATATTATTTTACTTGTGTGGCTCCCTCCAAAGGGAAGCTACTGAGGGCAATAATGATACAACATGTGTGTTAATCTCTGTAACAATGGTGAAGATCAAATAAAAAAACAAACATCACAAAATTAAACTGTCTGAACCTGAAACAAATTATGAAAAAATTCATGAATATAAGATAACTGTAAAAGCATTAATTAGGCATGCAGAACTGGGTTAGTATTCAACAGTATAGAATTATGTATAAATACGGAACTGCAGGTTTAACACTGAACTCTATGGCAAACCTTTGGTGACATGTCTGAAGCAGTTGGAGCCTGGGATGATTAGTGAAAGGATGACTGGGGTAAGGATGAGTAGAGGAAGACTGACTGGAGTAAGGATGAGTAGAGTAAGACTGACCAGGGTAGGTTGGACAGGAAGGTAAACGGCTATTGTACTGTCCACTTAAATGATGGTACCGAGAACGAGGCTGTCCACGACTCTGCCAACATCCTCCAACGGCCAATCTCTCTTTCATATTTTCTATGTGTCTACACAGAGTTTTATATTTTTCTATACGACTCTGCTTTGGAAAGGTTTGTTCAGAACCTGTATCATCATTTATTTTATCAAAGGTTCCATTTTGTATGTTGTCTTGTCTTTCGGAGGTCAAGCTGTGAAGTTCCATTTTACTTGAAATTTCCTGTAATGGGGAGACCATCTCCGCTGATCGGGGAATAAACCTTTCTGCAGTGCCTCTGGATTCTGCAATAATTCTTCTGGTATCTGCCGAGCTTGAATTACGTGATAGTTTTGACTGTGTTGCCCTTGAGCCTGGGGTGGTCCTCCTAAGTTCTCTCCCCTTGTCAGCCTGATCAATCCGTGAATTCTCTAGTCTAGACGCTATCACTTCCTGTGCGTTTTGAGAATCTGGATCGTCTAGAAGCTTGTACTCCAATGCTTCAAGGATGTCCATGGATGCCTCCATATTTTCAATAAGACTTGTTACCTTGCTATGCACAGATATACAATCATAATTTCATCTAGTTATAAGCATGTTAAAAATCTACAATACTATTGTACTAAATTATATTTGAATAATTCTATATAAAACAAAAGTGTATCTTCAGATGTACTAAACAGAGAAATCTAAGACTAACTTTAGTTTGTATTATTATATTGTAACTAATCAAAGTAGAAAATGATGACTAAATCTACTGATATAAGGCTACTGTACCTAAGCGAGTAGGGTCATGATCGTTAGTTCGGGAAAAACATATTGGCACTACTCTCTGCATCTTTACAAAGATTATATACAAATCGAGTTGGGACCAAATAAACTATTCGACAAATGATGGTGTTTGCATAAACTAAGTTCGAGGTAGTGAGGTTTTCAGTATTTACAAAGTATGACCTACATGAAGTTGACACGTTGGCCGTTGATGTTGTAAAGCTGTCTCCGTAGATCATCCAGGGCCATCTTGTTACGTTCCTCCTGGGCCCGAAGCTCGGCCAGAAGTTGTCCTGTGTTGTCCGTAGGCTGTGGCTTGCTCCCTTTATTGGCCAACTCTTCAAGACGTCGTCTGATGTCTGTAACGTAGATAATAAAGGATGAAAGAAAAAATGATTTTATAATCTAGAGTTCAAGTTCAATGTGCCACTAAATGTATCTCGTCAGCGTACATTTTTTCTCCTATGAAAGACCTCTGCACATTTGCAAATTTGTGGTAAAAAATAAGGATGATGGGGGCCTGCCACACTCAACTGTTATCTATCTCAGATATGTTACATCATATTTGTTCAGTTTCTTCAATGGAAGACAGTTATAATGGCAACCAAACACTATGTCACAAGTCATTTCAGTATTTCAGAAGAAGCCATTTTAAAGTTTTAAAATATTTGACCCCTATGACCTTGAAAGTATGTCAAGGACATTTGTGTTCACAAAATGTGTTTGCTGCCTTCCAAGGAAGCTGCCAATCAAATATAATGTTTATAAGATTTCCTTCAGTGATTCAGAAGTTGTTTGAAGGTTTTGACATATTTTACCCCAGTGACCCTGAAAGTTGTTACATGTTTTCCTAATCTTCGTTGCACTACATCCAAGGAAGCAATAAGCCAAAATATGATGATTTTATGCCCTTTGGTTCTTCAAAAGATGCTGTTTTAAGGGAATTGACACAGCACTGCATAAACTTGCAAAGTGAAGTGAAGCTATGTAAGCTTGCCCAGATAAAGGACTATCCATAGCTCTGCCCAGAATAGCTCTCAGCATAACCTTGTCAAGGAGAAGCTGTATATACATTTAGCCTTATCCAGATGCAGTCATGCTCCACAGCCATGCCAAGCTGTTTTTCCCAATCCCTAAATATTACCTAACTTATTATCATTTACCCACCTTCTCGTTGTTTTTCCAGGTCCCTATTTTTGATCTGTAGGTACTCCATTTGCCGCCCATGGTTTTCTGCCAGCTGCCGAAGCTGCGAGTCCTGGTTTGGGTTGTACTTTTGGTATTCCTAAAACAGATTAACCTTAATTAGACAGGGGGGATACTTTATCAGTTTATTGATATGATCTTAGACATTCAAATATATGGCTGATCATAACTCAGGTGTAACTAATGCATAAAATTGACCTGCAATAAAACAAGAGGCCCAACGGGCCTTAACGGTCATCTGACTACCAATTGTAAAATCACTATGAAAATACGTGTAGTCATTAAATCAAGTTATAATATGCCTGTATAGATTGCCAAGTTCAAGATAGTGGCCTTCTTGGATTTCTGATGGGCTTGAAAAATAACAACACTTTGTTGGGACCATCTCAGGATATCATTTCTGGCAAGTTTCAGCTCAATTCCACTGGTTGAACTTGAGAAGTTTAGAATGTGTTTTCAAAATGGCCGCTGTGGAGGCCATCTTGGATTTTTGACTACACGAAAAATAACAACAGTTTCGTTTTGGCCCCAGTGACCTTGAATGAAAGTCAAGGTCATTTCTTTGAACAAACTTGGTAGCCCTTTATCCCAGCATGCCACAGGCCCAATATTAGATCTCTGGGCCTTTTGGTTATTCAGAAGAAGTTGTTTAAAGATTATGACCGTTTTGGCCCCTGTGACCTTGAATGAAAGTCAAGGTCATTTCTTTGAACAAACTTGGTAGCCCTTTATCCCAGCATGCCACAGGCCCAATATTAGGTATCTGGGCCTTTTGGTTATTCAGAAGAAAATGTTTAAAGATTATGACCGTTTTGGCCCCAGTGACCTTGAATGAAAGTCAAGGTCATTTCTTTGAACAAACTTGGTAGCCCTTTATCCCAGCATGCCACAGGCCAAATATTAGATCTCTGGGCCTTTTGGTTATTCAGAAGAAAATGTTTAAAGATTATGACCGTTTTGGCCCCAGTGACCTTGAACGAAAGTCAAGGTCATTTCTTTGAACAAACTTGGTAGCCCTTTATCCCAGCATGCCACAGGCCCAATATCAGGTCTCTGGGCCTTTTGGTTATTCAGAAGAAGTTGTTTAAAGATTATGACCGTTTTGGCCCCTGTGACCTTGAATGAAAGTCAAGGTCATTTCTTTGAACAAACTTGGTAGCCCTTTATCCCAGCATGCCACAGGCCCAATATTAGGTCTCTGTGCCTTTTGGTTATTCAGAAGAAGTCGTTTAAAAATTATGACCGTTTTGTCCCCTGTGACCTTGAATGAAGGTCAAGGTCATTTCTTTGAACAAACTTGGTAGCCCTTTATCTCAGCATAACACAGGACCAATATCAGGTCTCTGGGCCTTTTGGTTATTCAGAAGAAGTTGTTTAAAAAGATTTTGACCTTTTTGGCCCCTGTGACCTTGAATGAAGGTCAAGGTCATTTGTTTGAACAAACTTGGTAGCCCTTTATCCCAGCATAACACAGGCCCAATATCAGGTCTCTGGGCCTTTTGGTTATTCAGAAGAAGTCGTTCAAAGATTTTGACCTTTTTGGCCCCTGTGACCTTGAATGAAGGTCAAGGTCATTTGTTTGAACAAACTTGGTAGCCCTTTATCTCAGCATGCCACAGGACCAATATCAGGTCTCTGGGCCTTTTGGTTATTCAGAAGAAGTTGTTTAAAAAGATTTTGACCTTTTTGGCCCCAGTGACCTTGAATGAAGGTCAAGGTCATTTGTTTGAACAAACTTGGTAGCCCTTTATCCCAGCATGCCACAGGCCCAATATCAGGTCTCTGGGCCTTTTGGTTATTCAGAAGAAGTCGTTTAAAGATTTTGACCTTTTTGGCCCCTGTGACCTTGAATGAAAGTCAAGGTCATTTCTTTGAACAAACTTGGTAGCCCTTTATCCCAGCATGCCACAGGCCCAATATTAGGTCTCTGTGCCTTTTGGTTATTCAGAAGAAGTCGTTTAAAAATTATGACCGTTTTGTCCCCTGTGACCTTGAATGAAGGTCAAGGTCATTTCTTTGAACAAACTTGGTAGCCCTTTATCTCAGCATAACACAGGACCAATATCAGGTCTCTGGGCCTTTTGGTTATTCAGAAGAAGTTGTTTAAAAAGATTTTGACCTTTTTGGCCCCTGTGACCTTGAATGAAGGTCAAGGTCATTTGTTTGAACAAACTTGGTAGCCCTTTATCCCAGCATAACACAGGCCCAATATCAGGTCTCTGGGCCTTTTGGTTATTCAGAAGAAGTCGTTCAAAGATTTTGACCTTTTTGGCCCCTGTGACCTTGAATGAAGGTCAAGGTCATTTCTTTGAACAAACTTGGTAGCCCTTTATCTCAGCATGCCACAGGACCAATATCAGGTCTCTGGGCTTTTTGGTTATTCAGAAGAAGTTGTTTAAAAAGATTTTGACCTTTTTGGCCCCAGTGACCTTGAATGAAGGTCAAGGTCATTTGTTTGAACAAACTTGGTAGCCCTTTATCCCAGCATGCCACAGGCCCAATATCAGGTCTCTGGGCCTTTTGGTTATTCAGAAGAAGTCGTTTAAAGATTTTGACCTTTTTGGCCCCTGTGACCTTGAATGAAGGTCAAGGTCATTTGTTTGAACGAACTTGGTAGCCCTTTATCCCAGCATGCCACAGGCCCAATATCAGGTCTCTGGGCCTTTTGGTTATTCAGAAGAAGTCGTTCAAAGATTTTGACCTTTTTGGCCCCTGTGACCTTGAATGAAGGTCAAGGTCATTTGTTTGAACAAACTTGGTAGCCCTTTATCCCAGCATGCCACAGGCCCAATATTAGGTCTCTGGGCCTTTTGGTTATTCAGAAGAAGTCGTTCAAAGATTTTGACATTTTTGGCCCCTGTGACCTTGAATGATTCCACTGGTGTAAGACAGGGCTCTCCAATATCGTTCATACTGTTTTACAAAATTTTTTAAAGTGGAAAGGTGGGGGGGGGGGGTTATAAAAATAGTTAAATCATTGCTAAATCAGAATTTGACCTGCAACTTATAATCATACAACTTATATAATATACCAAATACAGTTCAATATCTATTAAAGAGTAAATTTCAGCAGAAACATTATGATGGAGTGCAGAAATGACAGCGTGAAGGCCATGCATGGGTAACACAATTTGCTCTGACCATTTCATGACGGAAGACATAAAAAGTAAATTGGTCATTGAAATTGACAAAATGCACACAATTGTCCATACCTCAAAACTCTGAATAAAACAGTCCTGAAGCACCATGGCCAGTTTTAAAATTAAACTCATTATTAAATATATCTAATACATGTTAGATAAGATAGTAATTTCAATGTATATAATGTAGGCTGGTGATTAAGTGTTAGTAAATGATGACTAGGTATAATAGCCTGGAGTTACACTGTTAACAATGAAAATACCACAGGGCTTTATCGCCCCTCTTTTAGGTCCGGTAATCGGACCCGCTCCCAATGAAAAAAAGGTGTGATTTGTCCCAAATTTCCTCTTGAAAATTCCCAATTCAGACACTTGAAAAATTTTTTTGTGGTTTTACAGGTTTGAGGAGCTTCTTGTAACATTAAGATTAATAAGAAACAAGAAAGATGGGCTGTAAATGTCATACTGACAGTGCTTTAAATAGTAATTTGGAAAATAATGTATTTATAGTTGTTAAAATAGTGTTTGTCAAAATTTCCCAAATAGCTATTATGTCAATCAATTTTTCCCAATTTGGTAACAGAGTCAAATTCCCTAAACCCCCTGATAAAGCCCTGTACTGGTGTATTGCTTTGAGGAGTATCATTTCCTGACGTACCTTGTAGAAACTGTTACCTGATTGACAGAAAATCTTATAGAGGGAATATTGATAGGCAAATTTTTTTCCATAGGAAAAGCAATTTGTAAGCACACAAATATGACACAAACATGTTACAAATTTTGTGGTAAGAATTAAGACTGGTTTTGTACACAACCCAATAAAACCATTAATTAATGTGTATATAAAGTTCTGTTGATCATTCCGCCATTTTATTTAGATCTCCATGTTAATTCAAACATCGACTATAACTGCAATCGGTGGGTACAACCCATTACCGCCGTGACAATGACACAGGGACATCAGAATGTCTGTAATACATACAACCAGACCATATCACTCTTAAACACGGCCAGCCTTCAATATTTTACACCAGGCTGATATAAACCTGGTAGGTATGATGAATCAAATGAAAGCACCAAGATTCTATACATCATAAAATGCTTTTGAATGCTGCACACAAGTCTGGACAAGTAAGTTATTCATGCAGACAAGATATTCATAACTGTAAATGCCCTGCCAATTGTGTTGACCTAGTATTTTGCTTATCAAAGCCTTGTAAACAAGCCAACAGTTAGGTTCACTACAGAAGTTCCTTTGACTATTTTCTAATATACAATAATCCAATCTAATATGTTCCATGTGAGTCGAGGTGTTAGCGTGCTACCTGTGTTAGTGTGTGACAACACACCAGTTTAAATTACCTAAGGAGATCTGGTCCCCAATCCATGCAGTAGTAGATTTATGGTTTATAAGTCCGACAAAAGTTTATAATTGGATAAAACTCCGAACTTCCAAACTAACCTTTCCAATATCCCTACTTGAGGTAACATGATAAAGTCCCACTTAATTTAGTTTGTTTTATATCCCCTTGATATCAATTCCAATAAACATTTTTAACACTCTCTCTCTAGATTGTTTAGACAACGGTAGAAAGCAGAGGTCTTTAAAAAAGATCAGACAAAATAGCTCAAATCTGTTTTACATAATAACATGATATCATGATACAAGACAAGGTTGTGTCGGGTTTAAAACGAAAACCTCAAAATAATAAAATCTGACAAAAGCTAAACCTGCTTTAAGCTATGATCTTGATAAGAAGGTTCTATCAGTATAAATTGTGTATAAGAGTGGATGTGTAATGTATTGGGGTGTCATCATTATATATAAACCTACAGGAAGAATGTATTGGATATGTATCCCAATATATGTGGTCACAGGGAAAGGTGTTCATTTTAGAGTGAATTTGTTGTTCAGATTTTATCAGGTCTTAGATTTACATTTTTTCTTACAATGTCAATCAATGATTATGAAATTTCAACCAATTCCAATCATTAGTTAAAAATATTACTGTTTATCTGGTTATTGTCAAATCTGTAGGCATTTGTAAGAATTTCCTGAGTTAAAACACCCAACACATTTGAGGCAAAAATATTACGATACAGCAATATTTCGATTCTGTACAATATGCCTGTGTAATTGCAATATACCATTTAACCAATATCACTGTCATGTTTGATGTCTATAATGTTTGGCAGCATCTTAGTCCTCTAGTTCATATCTATAAACATAAAAATCTAAACCGTCACTGATCAAGGCGCCGCCTTAATGCCCCCTGAATTAGAAAACCCTTCAGCATGACCCCCACATAACACCACAGTGTCACATACTGTCTGTACCCGCCAACACTGATCACTTACTTCTCACACGACCCCCACATAACACCACAGTGTCACATATTGTCTGTACCCGGCAACACTGATCACTTACTTCTCACACGACCCCCACATAACACCACAGTGTCACATACTGTCTGTACCCGCCAACACTGATCACTTACTTCTCACACGACCCCCACATAACACCACAGTGTGACATACTGTCTGTACCCAGCAACACTGATCACTTACTTCTCACAGGACCCCCACATAACACCACAGTGTCACATATTGTCTGTACCCGCCAACACTGATCACTTACTTCTCACAGGACCCCCACATAACACCACAGTGTGACATATTGTCTGTACCCGGCAACACTGATCACTTACTTCTCACAGGACCCCCACATAACACCACAGTGTGACATACTGTCTGTACCCGGCAACACTGATCACTTACTTCTCACAGGACCCCCACATAACACCACAGTGTGACATACTGTCTGTACCCAGCAACACTGATCACTTACTTCTCACAGGACCCCCACATAACACCACAGTGTGACATATTGTCTGTACCCAGCAACACTGATCATTTACTTCTCACAGGACCCCCACATAACACCACAGTGTGACATACTGTCTGTACCCGGCAACACTGATCACTTACTTCTCACAGGACCCCCACATAACACCACAGTGTGACATATTGTCTGTACCCGGCAACACTGATCACTTACTTCTCACAGGACCCCCACATAACACCACAGTGTCACATACTGTCTGTACCCGGCAACACTGATCACTTACTTCTCACAGGACCCCCACATAACACCACAGTGTGACATATTGTCTGTACCCGGCAACACTGATCACTTACTTCTCACAGGAACCCTACATAACACCACAGTGTGACATACTGTCTGTACCCAGCAACACTGATCACTTACTTCTCACACGACCCCCACATAACACCACAGTGTCACATACTGTCTGTACCCAGCAACACTGATCACTTACTTCTCACAGGACCCCCACATAACACCACAGTGTCACATACTGTCTGTACCCAGCAACACTGATCACTTACTTCCCACAGGACCCCCACATAACACCACAGTGTCACATACTGTCTGTACCCAGCAACACTGATCATTTACTTCTCACAGGACCCCCACATAACACCACAGTGTGACATACTGTCTGTACCCAGCAACACTGATCATTTACTTCTCACAGGACCCCCACATAACACCACAGTGTCACATATTGTCTGTACCCGGCAACACTGATCACTTACTTCTCAAAGGACCCCCACATAACACCACAGTGTGACATATTGTCTGTACCCAGCAACACTGATCATTTACTTCTCACAGGACCCCCACATAACACCACAGTGTCACATACTGTCTGTACCCAGCAACACTGATCACTTCTCATCACTATATCATACCCTTCTCCAGTCTTCCATGGAAACATTTTGTGTATGTATACCCTGTTTTTGACACAAGATTATATAACATTTACCCATTAACCCTCCCTCATTAAAAGGGAGACTCCCTCATTTTGACCATAATTTACCAATCTCCCTCAAAATCTCCCTCATTTAAGTCCAAACTCAAAATCTACATCCTGTGGTCAAATGATCTCCTAGTTACTGTAGGGTATGTGTAATGACCATAACAGGTGTGTCTGGATCAAATGAATACTTTTGGAAGTTGTTTTGATACATAAAAAGAGGAAAACAAATTGAGTAATGCAGTTTTAGACATATTTCACGCACTTTCTCTTTCATTGGAAATGTGGAATGAGGGAGGAAAACAAATTGAGTAATGCAGTTTTAGACACATTTCACGCACTTTCTCTTTCATTGGAAATGTGGAATGAGGGAGATCTCCCTCATTGGAGGTTTGATAGGTTAACACCTATGTCTTTGTGAAGTTTAAAATTTACCCCTTTCAAAAAATATTGTTTTAAAATTCTTGTTAGTATTTTTTTTTTAATAGATTTACATGATTGAAAACTTGTACAGTAAATTAATTGATTGATATCACATATAGCGGTCTTATCACAGTAGGAGGAGCTCAAGCCTTTAGATCAATATAGAGTATAAGCTACTGTCTGAGGGGTGGTGGGTCAATATTTGGGACACAGCCAGAGTTGTACTGGTTATTATATAAGTTAAATCTGATAAACATTCTCATTTTTAGAAATCAATTTTACAGTAAGAAAATTTAGACACCAAGTAATTGGGATCCTGAATCCATTCACCCCTCAAGACCAATTTCAACTCTTCCAAATCAAATGTTGGAAGAGTTCATTATTAAGTTTCAGGGTTGATGAGTTAAACATCAATCAATATTACTAGTTTTACGTTTTTCTGTAGTCAACATGACCTCATGTGTTCTATTACCCAGTATTTGACCAATTTAAGGGTAGTACTGTGTATTCCTCTTTATATGTTGCATTTGACAGAAAAAAAACATGACATTAACAGGAATGTGACATTACAAGAGAAACATGTTTTTCCTCTAAATTATCTCCATAACTAAATGTAAGCTATTCAATGAACATTTAAAGATGCCATTTTTTCATCAAAAAAAATATTTTTTGGTTATTTTTTATTTTCTATGCAATATTTTGCACAAGTTGTATCTGAAATCAATGGAAATGCCATCATTTTGTGGATATTTTATGTGATTGGTTAAAAAAAAACTTGATATTAAGAGGAGATCACTTCAAAATACATGACATTAACCAAATAAAATTACATAGATTATATAGAGAGGAAAATGGTGTTTTGGAAAAACATGATTTTAAGAACAATGTGATATTAACAGGGGTAATATTACGTGTAATCTGCAAAAAATAATAACTTCTTGCTGTACAGTTACAACAGCATTATGAAAATTTGTTAATTTATTACAGGTAAAACGCAGTACTACCATCATCATCTACCTGTATAATCTATATTAAAGCTCAATCAAAATCCAGTTAAATTGTGTAATTCTGGAAATGTTCAATACTGTAACCACTTGTGAATTTGGAAAGGAAAACAAGGTTTGGAACTCTTGAGTAAGAAAATAAACAAGTTATTAAACAAAATGAATTATACATTGTCAAAAACATGTAAAACTATACAAAATCAAAACATGCAACATCATATATAATTAAAACAGTATATGTTAAACTACACAAAATCAAAATAAACAAAAATTTATATCACAACACAAACAGATAACAGACTTAACAAAGGTTAAACTCTTAACTTAGTGCCCCAGAGAAACAAAAGTGTCCTAGCTGTAGAACATTATAGTACTACCTTCATTGGTTTGCTGTATTTGTACGCGGGTAAGTAAATTGTGCAGGTCACAAAAATCACACACAAAAGTAAAACACCTGGCATACATGTAAACACCGTCATAATAGGGATGACGTCATCCGATTGTCACATGGCGCCAAATCATAACAAAACCCCTTCCCTGAAGTCCAATTTTTATCTACCATTGTGGCTTATCAAGGGGAATATCAACACTTTCGGGAAAGGCCTATACCGTAGAAGTAATTATTTTGGCACTCTCAAATTTTAGTACATAACCACATTTAAACAGATAAGTACAATGATAAACTGACACACTCACAATACTTGCTGTAGAAAGTAATATACAGAAACTGTAATTATCACAATTATAACTTAGACGAATGCTTTCAGCATCACACAATTTGAGACAATATATATTATACGTGTATATAGATAACTTGTTGTAAAACAAACTCCTCCGATGGACGCAATGAGTTTTCTTCCATGGTTTATCTGCTGGTGGTTGATTATCTTAAGTTCAGATTTATCATGGTAAAGTAAATTTTACCATACAAAACTTACACACTGAATAACTTGTTTTTGTCTAATCAATTATTGATAAAAACATGAAACGTAATACGTTTTCTATCTAGGGATAATTCATGCAAGTAAATATATCTTTATGTCAGGCACATGCAGACAAACAACGGGATAGCACTGTTAAGTGATAATTCTAGGCAAATTTCTTCACCATTTATGTCTAAATTTTGCTGTAGGTATTCAATAACTGGAGGTTGACCTCTTTTCAAAACAAAATTCTCCAATGAAAGAAATGCTTGTATAAACTATTTCCAGTACTTGACTGATTCATATGAAATTCCATCAGAAATTTTGTCTAAAATATTGACATGTTGATATAATTAAATGTCCTATTATAGAGAAAAATATTCATACATAAAATTTTTACGTTTACACTTTTATTTATGATAAAAACTCTTGAAATTATTCCCACCTACCTGAAAAGTGTTTATTCCCAAAATTTCTACATTGGGCACTAATTGTTTTGAATTAGAAGGGATACATATTGATAATGGTAAGGGCTTGTGTCAGAAGGACGAAACAAATTAATATGATTTATGATGACTATTCAGTTAAAATTAATTTTTCTTTATTCCAAAAATTAATTTCAAATTCATCAGCTGAACTCATTCAACCCGAAATTTCATAATAAACTATTCCATCCTTTGAATTGGAAAAGTTTAAATGTGTTTTAAAGGGTGAATGCATGAGTTCAGAAGAAACTATAATATAAAAGTTCAAACATTTCACTATTTTTAATTTTGGACCATAACCTTACCCCAACTGAATTCTTGTTTCATTGTTTTTGGTTATGAATGTGGACACACAAAAAGCACATTTTGTACAAATGCAATGGTTACCATGACGGTTTATCAATGAGTATGTATTAGGCTGTTAACACGATCGTGCAATGAACATACCTTTTTCCGTCTCTGAAACATGGTAGGTTTATATTTTAAATACAAAATTAACACATGACAGAGTGGCCCTTACTTAAAAACCCATACACTATCACAAAGACATTACAACATATATATTCCGAGAAAACATACTTCACATTTATCAAAACAGTTTTCCCTCAACACTGAATTTGGTTTGTTGTATTTGGATAGAAAATGACAGAAAAATTGTAAAAATAAAATCAATAAATAAATCCAGTTGAGTCCTACCCTCTCAAGACTAATGGCAAAAGAATAAACAAAGCTCTTCACCAGTCTATATAGGATTAGTTTACCACACCGAGTGGTATCTAAGAGACTTCTGAGAGTTCCATATCCCAAGTGAAGGATATAGATACGGTATAATGTAGAATGTTTAAACACAAAACTTACACAGACATTATATTTAATCAAAACTGTCGCTTTTTCATGATCTAGTAAAGTTTTTCACTAAAGCGGTAGAAAAAAAAACAGAAAAAAATGCCCCCATTTTCATTTTCATGTAAGAATAAAATCGTAGGATGGAAAACAATGATATTAAACCACAACATGGTGTCAAACATGAAATGCATATTGTAAAATTCAGATATAATGGTAGGATGACAAGAGTCTGGAACATTACTGTAAAACTCAAAGTGAAAAGTTATTAAAATTCTGGAGTTAGACAAGGCTTTCCAATTGCAGTTATACCATTTTTGTGAAAATTTATTAAAATTTTTGAGTAAGACAAGGCTTTCCAATTTCAGTAATACCATTTTAAAATTCTCAAAGTTTGATGCAAATTGGTGGGTAAAATCTTCACCAAATCAGAACTTAACCTGAATTTTATCCTTATACAATTTCTGACCAAACCATGTTTCAACATCTATCCATTAAAGAGTAAATGATTACGAGTGGAAACAAAATTAGGACGGAATGACGGCCAATAGTATAAAATAAGCAACGCTAAATTACTATTCACAAGGCGAAATTTTTGCTTACAAAAATTCTTTTTGAACATGAAGTCCCTGATCAATTAATGTCCTATTTCCATAAAAAAAAACACTACAACAAATCATATATCATTTTTCAGCGTAGTATTCAATGGAAAAAAAAATGAAAAAATATACCATTAAAAATTTGATAAGAGTCTTTCTACACACTAAACTATTTAATAGTTGAAACAGTGTATTTGTACAATATATTATAACAAAATATCTATCTACAGTAATAACACCACCAGAACATACTGTCATTTTTAACATGCTGTCTATACAGGAATAACACCACCAAATGTATCATGCTCCATAACATGCTTTATTATTCTAAAATATACATACAGCTAAAACTAGGCATACATTACATAAATACAAATGTATTACATTTCAATTCCTGCCATCTTTAGGTTACCAATATCATGTGTTCAAACCCATCTTTTTTACAATCAACTTTGTTCAAAATTATCTCCTTTAAATATTTGATAAAAAAAAAATCCTTTAATATGACTGACTTTGTTTAAAACTTTAAAAAAATCTTTTTAATAGCAAAAGCGCAAAAAAATACAAAACCATAATAGTGCTCTGTGTATATATGTGAAAAAAAGAAATTTAGTCTGAAGAAAAATTAAGGTGAAATTTAATGCACAAGAGAAAAAGGAAATTCTGGTTTGAATTATATATCTGTATCAAGGAAATTTAGTGCTCATTTTAGACATACAATATTAGAAATAAGTTTGAATTATACAATAAAGAAGTACCAAGCAAAACTGAAGTTTATAATCAAGATTTAAGTAGAGTTTCTTATAATAGATAGCACTGGCGGATACAGATCATGCAATAACATGCAATATACATGCAAACTTTTCTATCAGTTGCACACAAAACAAAGCGGACTTACATCATCATCAAGATGAATACTCATGCTAGTATCGGACATGACAGACCGATTATCCTGGTGTGATCGGCGATTCATCGGCTGTACAGGGGGTTGATAACTCTTGCGTGGTCTTGCCTCTACAACCCCTTTGCCTGGACGCTGGCGGCGGTCTGTGGTTATGTTTTCTTTCAAATTCTCATACTGAAAAATTCCCCAGATAGCTTTCTTCAGTATTTAACTTACAGGAGCAAGATCAGAGTTTGTTTGATTGATTTCAGATTTTTAAAAGATTTCTTTGTTATTCCAAATTCTTTGAAAACTTAATTTACTTAACAGCAACTTTGACCAATTAGACTCCAATGTGTAGAGTTTGGAGAAATGTCTAAACAGGAAATCGGGTAGCGTTTCTTCATTTGAATTTGGTTAAATGCAAATTTAATGTATTCACTATTGTAACAGAACGATGTTTACCGTCAGAAAATAAAGCCGGGAACTCTGTGTTAACTTATCGGAACTCAAGCTATAGTGTCACTGTGTGTACCGCTGTATAAAATCAGGGCAATGGTAGGACCATATATACGATTGCTTTTTACTTGAACTAACCTGCTATTGTTATTCAGACATTCATAATCATATAACCATGTATCAAGCTCTAGTTTATGAAAATACTTTCCAACTTTCACATTTTAACTTATTATATAAATTCCAATCTAAATGTTTTTGTTATCGAGGATTAGAAGACATATATACCAGGTGAATGAACAGGTTCAATAACACACAGGTAAATCCACATTAATCAAAAAGACACACGAGCAATCCAAACTGGGGTTAGGTTTAATTGTACAGCGCAGGCACACTATTATTTTTGCAGTACAGAAAACTTCAATTAGGTAACTTCCCTTCATTTTTGACGTTGAATGGTATGTTTTTTTCAATTTTTTTTTAATTCATTTCTCATTTTGTATTGAAATTTTGTTTTTTGTTGAATAGTCCCTCCTGGGACCCAGAAGACAAACTTTTTCCTTATCTACACTCAATGGACGTTTCATTCTTAGGGGATTCCCCCACTTTTATTTATTTCAGTGTCATATTTTGTTAACTTGTCCTCCATTACTAGAAAATGTTCTGTATTAAAATTGCAGATACTTTACTAATTTCATTTAGAGCAGTAAAAAGTATATATTTTAGAACGTGAGAATCGGCTTGGCGCCTCACCTCCAGTTGTAGCTGTCGGATCTCCCGGTCAGTCGAGAGATGAGGGTGGGTGCGAGCACGATCGGTGCGACGCGGAGACAACCCTAACTTCTGGTCCGTGTCGTCCAAAGTGTCCAACAACATCCTTTCCTCTAGGTGGCGCAAATCTCGCATCTTATTTTGTTTCTCCTTGTAATTTTTCAGTTCCGCCACCTTGGCAAATTTATATTTAGATGATTCATTTCGTTTCCATAAGTCCTGCACTAACTTCAATTTTTGTTTAAGCATTCCTTTCAGCCAGCAATAAATCTCAGTAAAAAGAACATAATCTCGTAATTTACAGGGTAGTCCACCATTAAAGAGACGTTTTCAAAACTAAATTTCTAAATTACAGAATCTGTTGAGTAAATCTACAATATTCCCTTTACACTAAACTCATCCACCTCTGCAGTTTTATAATGAACTATAGCAGCCTTTGAATTGGAAGAGTTCAAATGTGTCTTCAGGGGTGAGAATGAGTTAAAGAAGTGTCTGTTAGAATGAGTGATAGAAAGTTTTCCCTGACGACTATTTCTCTCACCAGAAGCATGGTGGAGGCCATTATATTTGTTATTATCATGTAATTTGTGCAAATGTATGAGATGTCAGGAAATAAAATACCTTATACATTGGACTGTGTCAGAAATATCATTTAAACCTGTAGAGTGTTTCATCAGATGACATAAAGAATTGGACAAACCCTTTTTTATCAAGTTGAAAATGCAAACTTTTAATTGAGATTTAAGAAATAATATTCAATTCTTTCTGCTTTTGAATATACCTTCATGCTTTTGTTTCTGTTGTTTGGTAATCAGTATTGGTCTCCCTATAGGTATAAACACTTCAATCACTAAACAAACAGTTAACTGTCTTTAACAAAAATGTTATCATAGTTTACTTTAGCAACATGATCAGAACCATTAGTAGATTTTTTGAAAATTCTTAACATTAGTTGTCTGCCAATTAACCATACAAATGACATATCAGTTACAATAATGATTTCAAACGTGTGCATCACTTTTTTAAAAAGATATTTAACATCATTGAAATATCAACCTAAAGTACAATCTAGCTGCTACCTAAAATGATCGTGCTACTTTTTAATTGTGCATATTTATAAGGGTGCAATGATTCCTCTTACCAGGTAAAAACTGACAACATGCATTTCAACATTAAGTGATATCACTCCAAATGAAAAAACATTTCAGCATTAAGAATGATCTCACTTCGAACGAAAAACATTCTTTTTGTGTAAATATGGCAACATAAATGATTTACATGGAGAAAAAAAAACATGGATGCAGGGTAAATTTATATCTGAAAGCTAGCTACTACAGTTCATGCATTAGATACAAACTTGATGTACATTCATTCTTATATATTGGCATCATGTGTTCAATCAAAATAAGCCAAAGGCCAAGAGGGCCTGTATCACTCACTTGAAACATTAAGCACACATGGGAAATTCCATTAAATATGATATTGCAACATTTTTTCCAAAATATTGGCTCTGTCTCTCAGTAATAAATTGAAAAATATCCTAAAGTTGGGCAGGTTTTAAAGATTTTGAACTTCAATTTCCCTAATGGCCCCATATCTCTGAGTGTTCATTCTCTCCAATCTGAGTTGTTTTTTGCCAACACTCTGAAGCAGGAAGGGGGGGGGGGGTGGAGGTAAGGGTCAGGTTTAGTCAAAATCTGCTAAGCTTCTCAGGAATAGTAGTGTTTTATAGGTTGAACAACAGAGCAATGATGCTGTACCACAACATAATTAGCTGAATGGTTCTTTGGACCAGGTGAGTACAAAAATAGAAAAAAAATCATAAAGTTCTTCATATACAAAAAACCTGTCATATACATCACAGTTTTAACAACACTATAACAACATGCACTAACACAATTCTCCAATGGTGTATCACTGCTGTGTAAGATCATCCCCGTCATGCATATCATAATTCAGTGATTTCTACATTTCTATTGGTGTAAGACTGCAGTGTCAAAAGCATTGATACCAATTGTGTACGGCCTATCATTTTTTCCACCTTGGTGTATGGATCATAGTTACTCCAATCATGTTTATATATATATGAGAGGTGCAATGGCTACTTACTAAGAAATACAGCTGAAAGAAAACACCATCCAATGATGAAAATGATATTGCCAAAGAAACAATTAATTCTATGACAGGGACAACTATATATAGCTTACTGCTCTTTCAAATTTCAATCTCAACATTTCTTCAGATTACAATAAATCACCATCAGTGATCGATCTACTAATATTTTCCACGGGTCTTTTTTCATTTGTTGCCAAAACAATGGTTCCCACAATGTTAAATTTAACAATTTCCGGAAATTCAATGGGTCCTTTCATAATTCTATCAGTACATGTACAGGACGCGGGATGCGTACATAGATTAATCACTTGGTTACAGTAAATAACTGTATAATTGATACAGTCGATATTGTTATAGAATGTAGTTCACTTTTTAGACTGGTGCAATCATATGTCTTTGCTTAGTTAAGTAAATTATATAGCCATTTAATATTATAATCCTGAATTCTAAAATCTCTCTTTACCTAACTTACTATCATCAAAGTTTTTACAAATGCGAATGGTTATACATCTAGCCTAATGACAGGACATCTAAATTGTATTATATATAACACCTGTCAGGTTATTTGTCATTCAATAAAGATGTGGAATAAAAATGATACAACACATGCCGAAAAAACATGCAAATGAGTCTTGAAACTGTGAGAACACTATTGTGATGTATATATCTTTTGTTATAGAGAAAAATCATTGTTAACACATTGATAAGAATGTATACAATACATGGAATCGAACACTTGTGTTCATGTAATAATGAATTTATCAAACTTGTTTATCAATTTCAATAATCAAACCCTTTTAATGAATTCATTATTACATGAACACCTCTTTTATATCCTCTATTTATTGGTCATTTAATACATTGGACAAGTTGACAAAATTGATAACAAATAATTTCCCCACTAGATATATAATATTATATGGTAATGGTTACTTTACCATTTCATTTTATAAAAAAAAACATTAAGTGTTTCAAAAATAGCCAATTGTGAAAAGTTTTCATGTTGAATTTTGCGATTTAAGGAAAACTGAAAATATCTATGGAATTTCTTTGATTCTAAAGTGTCCAACTTGGAATCAAATTGTATCTTCGATATGTTTTCTAAAGAGGATAATTAGGTGAGAAATTAAATTTATATAGACTTGCAGAAAATTAAAATGTGCATACCACTTAGATAAAACTAGCAGACTTATATATGAAAAGTATGACTGTTTAAAATAGTTATACACACAAAGCAGAAATATTATTCATGGAAAACATAGTTCACAGTTGTTGTCTTACAATGTCCCGTTACGCTTCCCAGACACGGACAGTTATTAAAGCTTATTCTTTCAGAAGACTGTCTGAAAATCTGCTAAAAATTGTAATACAAACCAGAATTCACAGTGTTCACAAAGACGAAAGTTAATACCTGGTAAACGTTGCTATGTATGAAAAATAAGAAAACCTATGCATCTTTTTTTGTTTATTCTTTTGAGGGAAAATATCTGCGGCACGATGGTCTTTATTCATCTGAAACTCAATACCCTAGCCCGACATCATACCTAATTAATTAATTTTCACTGTGATTAAGAAAACTTGGATGTGGGGATTAATGTTAAAGTGATTAATAATTACAAAAGAAGAAGAAATTCAAACCAAAGTACTGCAAGCATTAAATCAAAAGTGTGCCAACAAATGGAATACCATAAACACAGTACGAGTGAAACCACATGACAGACACGAGTGTTACAACTCACTCACCTTCTTCTCCGCTTTCCTCTGTAACAAATGTCAACTTCTCAATCATAACCTGTTTCCTCTTAGTAAATCTTTACAATCAAGTCTTCTAACATGTTAACCCCTATAATTTCATAATGGACTCATTGGACCTTTGAAATGGAAAAGCTTAATTATGTCTAACTAGAACTGTAAGCCGATGACTGACTAATACACCCTCGCCGGAGAAATGTTTCATCAGAAAACCTGTTTATATTGAGTGGTTACCATAGCAACCATAATATTAAGAAAAAAACAAGTTGCTTGCACATCTACACAAGTCATGGTCCTTCATATCCGTGTGAAGTTTCATTGAAATTGGCCAAGTAGTTTAGAAGGATTTGTCCAGACAAAACTTTTCTATAGAAAACCGGTTTAAAGTGACTGGTTACCATAGTAACCATAATTAGGAGAAAAGAAATGTTGCATGCACATTTACACATGGTCCTTTAAATCTGTGTGGCGTTTCATTGAAATTGGCGAAGTGGTTTAGAAGGAGTTGTCTGGACAATCTTTTTCTGCAGAAAACCTGTTTATAGTGACCAGTTACCATAGCAACCATAATTTTGAGAAAAGAAATGTTGCATGCACATCTACACATGGTCTTTTATATCTGTGTTAAGTTTCATTAAAATTGGCCAAGTGGTTTAAGAAGAGTTGTCTGGACAAACAAGTTTTCTACGGACAGACAGACAGACACAGACAGACAGGCTGATTCCAGTATACACCCCCCTAACTTCAATGAGGGAGGGGGGGGGGGTAATAATGAGTTAATATAGTATTGTTTGGTACAATATTAAGATTTATAGAGAAATCAAAGAGATAAAAACATTTCCAAGTGTTTGTATTTATTTTTTCCACTTGAAAATTGCTGCCTATTTTAGATTGCAAATGAAAGATGATCAATTTTGAAAATTCAGTTTCACCTGAGCTAATTTAAACCAGACAACTTTAAGTTCCAAGGGATATGTTCACACTAGACTGCCCTTTCATGGCAGATTTTACCAGTCTATTGAATCTTCCAATGGTGCTCATTTCTCTTCCCTATGATGGAAGAAAATACATTTTTAACAACAATAAAAAGTATGATGATGAAGTAATGTACTGTGGACTTACAACATCAGGAGAATGTGGAGGTGGTGATGGGGTGCCTTCTGACCAAAGCCCTCGTCTCAGCAGGAGGTTGTCGGGGTCTCCTATATTTCCACCAACACAAAACTTCTTTTTGTGCTTCTGTAGAAGTTGCATAGAATCAAAAGTCATGTGACAATCATGACACCTATATTTCCCGTCTGCCATGATGGCAGCTATGTCTGTATCACTTATAAATCTTCTTACTTCTTTTCTTGCTCTTTCTCCAAATCATTCTTTACACCTGTAACAGAACAATGTCATTTATAGTTTTGTCACTTAACCAAGGATCCTTGTTATACTGAGCTCTGGATTTCTAGTTTTGTCACTTAACCAAGGATCCTTGTTATACTGAGCTCTGGATTTCTAGTTTTGTCACTTAACCAAGGATCCTTGTTATACTGAGCTCTGGATTTATATACACAGTAGCCTAACCACTATTTCTCTTGGCTGAGGCCAAACAAAAAACATTTCTTGTTTCCGGTAACCCTTAACCTACCCTAAATTTCATGCCTACCCCAACTTCTTGAGGCAATTTTCAAAGAAGCACTGTTTAAATTCAAAATCTCTCTCCTATTTATATATAAACATAAAACATTTCCACTCACCTTCAGGCTTATCCTTATAATAGAAGACCTTTATCGATCACTATTATTTGGGGATCTTTATAGTAGCCTCTATCCTAGGTAACTACTGATCAAAGAGCATTGCTCCAGGCATCTTGGTCATTGAAAAGAAGTTGTTTATCTGTTTTCATATTTTTGACCCCACTGACTTTGGAAGTAGGCCAAGGTCATTTATTTGCCAGGTACCTTCTGGAAATGTAATACTGTTCTAGATCTGGGCAGTCTACTTATTCAGAAGAATTTGTTCAAAGATTTTTACATGATTTGAACCCTGTGACCTAGTTAAATGGTCATTTTTTAAAGACATTTTATACCACTTAAAAAAAATACCAAAGGCCATGATAATATTCCTATTCTTTTCACTTTTATTTTTTAACTGATTTACTTCAAAATGAAAATAGGGAAACGATCTAGACACAATCGGTAGAATACTAAAGAATTCATTACACAAAAGTGACAAAAAAAACCTCTATAAGAAATCTATTTACTATTCTATTTTTATAACATATAAAATGTCCTCATATAATATCAATGAGTCATCCAGCAAAAAATTACTTATCAAACACATAATATACAACCCGTAGATTTTCCTTGTAAGACCACTCCTATTCATGACATATTCCAGCTTTTCAGCTATCTAAGGATTTGTCAATAACGGAGTATTTACCTGTCCATACTAAACACCATCCTTTACATTAATGGTAGCCAGGCCATGAATATACCTTTCAATATTCTTCAATGATATTTAAATTTGATTTGCCCATGTCTATGGTAGATTAGCGGACAAGAAATGAGCAGTTGTATGGTTTCCAGGCAGCTTTCAAGACTTGTATACTCTGTCCTGTCTGTTATCACGACATGTCCCATTACATTTCACCGTACCCTCATTTTGAATGATCTATCATCTGTTATATTACAGAATATATATTTACCAAAATAAATCAACCGATATCATCACTAAGTTTATAGATATATAGCAAACACAAAACTCAACTGAAATTAATAAAACTACCAAACTTGAGTTTTTTTTAAAATAAATACCAGTACAGTATCTCAAAAATATACACATTTTCTATGCTTAAAACAATTATTATTACAAAATCTATGCACAAAATGGTAAATCCTTTACTTTAGCTCCATCTTTTTTCCAAGCACAGCCTTCAACTATAGTGTAACATGTTTAACATATTATATAAAATCATAGTACTGAAAAACTCACACAACTAGATCAGATTTACATTTTTAGCAGGTTTAGTGACATTTTGAGCGAAAGTTGAGGAACCAACCCAACCCTCAAATTCTTAGTGGAGAGGGCACCCTCTATCTTAGTGGAGAGGACACCCCCTACCTTAATTGAGAGGGCACCTCCTATCCTAGTGGAGAGGGCACCTCCGATCTTAGTGGAGAGGGCACCCTCCTATCTAAGTAGAGAGGGCACCTCCTACCTTAGTGAAGAGGGCACTCATATCTTAGTGGAGAGGGCACCCTCATACTTAAATGGAGAGGGCACCCTCCTACCTTAGTTCAGGGGGCACCCTCCTATCTTAGTGGAGAGGGCACTCTCCTATCTTAGTGGAGAGGGCACTCTCCTATCTTAGTGGAGAGGGCACTCATATCTCAGTGGAGAGGGCACCTCCTACCTTAGTGGAGAGGGCACCCACCTATCTTAGTGGAGAGGGCACTATCCTATCTTAGTGGAGAGGGCACCCTCCTATCTTAGTGGTGAGGACACCTATCTTAGTGGAGAGGGCACCCTCCTACCTTAGTTGAGAGGGCACCCTCCTATGTTAGTGGAGAGGGCACCTCCTATGTTAGTGGGGAGGGCATGTTCCAGTCTTAGTTGAGAGGGCACCCGCCCATCTTAGCGGAGAGGGCAGTCTCCTACTTTAGCGGAGAGCAGAGAGGGCAACCTTTATCTTAGCAGATAGGGTAGCCTCTTATCTTAGTGGAGAGGGCACCCTCCTATCTTAGCGAAGAAGGCACCCTCTCTTCTATTTGAGAGGGCACCCTCCTTTCTTAGTGGAGAGGTCACCCTCCTACCTTAGTGGAAAGGGCACACTGACTCTATTCTAGTAGAGGGGGCACCCTCCTACCTTAGTGGAGAGGGCACACTGACTCTATTCTAGTAGAGAGGGCACCCTCCTACCTTAGTTCAGGGGGCACCCTCCTATTTTAGTGGAGAGGGCACTCATATCTCAGTGGAGAGGGCACCTTCTACCTTAGTGGAGAGGACACTGTCCTTTCTTAGTGGAGAGGACACTGTCCTACCTTAGTGGAGAGGACACCTCCTACCTTAGTGGAGAGGGCACCCTCCTATCTTTGTGGAGATTAGCGGTGAAGGCACATTTGAATTCCTATCTTAGTGGAGAGGGCACTCTCCTACCTTAGCTAGTGTAAATGGCTTGATGTAAGTTTATCATTAATAATGAATGTACACAGTACCACAGGACCATAACAATTTTGCTAAAACATTTATTTTCTTTGCATTTCTACAGAGTAATTATGCTTTATTTAGTTATTTTGAACAGCTTTTGAACCATAAATCAAGTGTTGACAACATTGAAATGAATGATGTCACAATAAAGTTTGTTGACAACAATAGCAAAAGTTATTATAATCTCATAACAATATTTGCCTCATCAATATTAAACCAAAAGAAGGAGCATTGCAAATTATGTATAACATCGCGCTACCGCACTATTGGTACGCTACCCCATTTGGTACACAGTTAGAAAATGCAAATAATTTGAGAAGGAAAAGTGTAAAATATAGTTTGTACACAGTTGCTTGAGTTTCTGTCAGTAAATAATAAATATATATGTGTGAAATGAGCCTCCCATTACAGTACATTCTGTAATGGGCCTCGGCTCCATATATATAAACATTTTTTTTATAAACTGACAGTTACTCAAGCAACTGTGGTTAATATAACTGTTATATCAGTATAGGAAGTAAATTATTTATGGTGCACAACCAGAAAGGCAAATGTGACGAGTTAGTGCGTACAACATTGATCGTGGTACCTCTATAATCCTGAACTGGCTTTCAACGTTGGACCCTTCAGTAATTCAATGATAGGCCTAGACTAATATAAGCAAAACTGCATAATTTAAACGTGTTTTAATCAGTTATTTAATCTTATATTTTTCAGACAAACAGAGTAATGCGGTAATTAAACTGTCACAGAAATAGATAAACCAAACTGTTACCCAGATCTGAAGTGTTAACCATACATGTGCCGTAAAACCAAACTGTTACCCAGATCTGAAGTGTTAACCATACATGTGCCGTAAAACCAAACTGTTACCCAGATCTGAAGTGTTAACCATACATGTGCCGTAAAACCAAACTGTTACCCAGATCTGAAGTGTTACCCATACATGTGCCGTAAAACCAAACTGTTACCCAGATCTGAAGTGTTAACCATACATGTGCCGTAAAACCAAACTGTTACCCAGATCTGAAGTGTTACCCATACATGTGCCGTAAAACCAAACTGTTACCCAGATCTGGTGTGTTACGTACCCATGTGCCGTTGCGTCCAACTTCGTGCACATGTGTGTTACAATAAGTACAGTCCTGACAGAACAAGTTGTGTCAAACTTTTGCAAGTAGGAAAAGTATTTAAACTACGACATAAACGATAACAAACTTACCATCGTGTGAAAGTTCGGTTAAATAAGCGATATCTCTGAGCTTGTATATCCCTTTTCAGCTTTCCTATCGGTATCCACAGAAGCTTTCATCTTGGTCGGGCGCCATCATGACACTTGTTGCGCGCGCAGACGAAAACGCTACTTTTATTATCGTTGCCCGGGTGATGTTTACATTGGTGATCTAGTCTACTTTCACAATACCGATCACGTTTGTTTTGTTCTTGATCAAGCAGTCGAGCAGGCTAACGAATTATATAGAGCTAGATAAAGAACAAGACAATCCAAGTATTTAGGCCTGGGTATTTATAAGAATAAGCTCTTGCACTTGAGCAAGACTTCTATGATAAATGAAAACAAATAAATTTTCCAAGAGTAACTTACTGTAGTACAGTAGATCAAGGAGGTTGGTAAATAATTCAAAGTTAAAGAAGATTAAAAGAAAAGTTCTTCTAAAGATTATCTTTAACCCGGGGTTTTACCGATACCGATGAAAATCAGACAGATTTGTAATGTTGCGTTTCACAGGTTCCCGATTGAGCAGTAGCTTGAGACGCATAAAGGGGAGTAACTCTTGTTAAAGTAAAAGGTTTACTGTAAAGGTAACTAAAATCACATGTGTTTGTGGACATGAATGTGATTTTTTTCCTTTAAAAATAGGAAGAAACAGAAAAATACAGTATTTCATAAAAGAATGCTTAATTAAAAATGCATAATAACAACCAGTGTAGAGTAGCCTTATAAAAACTAAACATGCACCAATTAATTAATTAATTTTAAAAGCATTCTCTTTTTTTTGGCGAAAACAAAAAGCATTCATGTCCGCAAGCACCTGTGGATTTCATAACAAAAGGATGCTTAAAAGTCGACATAATAGCCTTTATTTCTAACAGGGACATATATATATGTATACACATATACATCCCTGTTTCTATAATGAAAAAAACTTGCATATCCACAAGCACCTGTGCTGAAAAATAAACTATATATAGATCCAGAGACGTATATAACTGTGTTATATACGTCTCTGATAGATCTAGATCGTTCCTGTCTCATTTAAAAAAAAAAAAAGTGAAAATTCAAACTTGGATTTTTTGGTGCTAAATAGAATTTGTTAAAGGTGTGCTAAAGACTTTTCAGAATCATCGTCGGAAACCCACGGTACACTTCTCAGACGTCGGACACCCACGGTACACTTCTCTGACGTCGGAAACCCACGGAACATTTCTCTGACGTCGGACACCCACGGTACACTTCTCTGACGTCGGAAACCCACGGTATCCTCTCTGACGTCGGAAACCCACGGAACATTTCTCTGACGTCGGCAACCCATGGTACACTTCTCTGACGTCGGAAACCCACGGAACATTTCTCTGACGCCAAGTGACGTTTGCAAAAAGTACCATGGGTTTCCGACGATCTTTCAGAATGAGTCAGGTTATTTGTCGGTCTAGATACATGTATCATAAGACCTCGTATACGTCTCGGATCAACCAATAAGGATTGTAAAGTAGCTCAAATTCAAATTGATAATACTGCGTAAAGTTATTCACAAGTCTAACGAGGTTCTATAATTTTGGTCTCACTTTTTTCTGTATCTTTTAGATTTAGTAATAGATAAAGACTACTGCAAAAAAAAATGAATGCAATTGCAATATGCTGACAATTTCCTTACCCATCAATGACCAGATTTTCAAGGAACATAATCTCGTCTTACAAATTAACCCGCCTACTTGTTATTTGGAGGCTATTTATGGAATTTTTGCGTCGCATGGTGATATGAGGGAAGGGAAAGTCCATGACCCGCCAAACTCAAAAATGTGAAAACTCCAAGAACTGCGCACCGTATCTACGTTTTCAATACTATATACTTTCACTTTTCTTAGGTTATAAAAATGAGATTACATCGAAACAGGGACGTATATGTCTATATACGTCACTGATCGAAAATGATAGCTCCTTCTCAATGTGCCAATTATTTTCACTTTCAATCACAGGTTCGGTATATAATTATACAGTTGTTGGCCATAAGTTTTGTTGTATCTGTCATTTTCCCATTGACTTTAGTGTATTTACACCAATTTTGAAATTGTCACCATGCAACAACAGCTTGATCGTTTCCAATAAATGTTTGTTTTGTAAGTTTCCTAATTAATTGGTGTTTCCAAAACATAGTTTTAGCGCAGATATAGTATATGCTTTGTTGTTGAGGTTTTTAAAATGCGAAATGAATTCTGTGAACTGGACGTCTCCCCTGACGTAAGTGTTAATTGCATAGAAAATGTGACGTCGTTAATAAGTTCTAACTCCAGCTGTAACAAATTCTTATGTCCCTGTGGCAAATAACACTCAACACACCCGAGTCTAGTGCTGACAGCAGGAGGCCAGTGGTGTTATATACCTGTCAGTGGAGTAGCCAGATGTAAGAGATACAGTATGCATGCCTGGGGGTCCAGAGGCGAAGCCCCGGAGGGGGTCTGTGTGGGGAAAAACCCCTTGAAGCTGACGGAAAATTATCACAACGTTAATTTTTTGCATGCTTGAGCATGCAAGCATGCACGGAAGCTAGGCCACTGCCTGTGTAAACGCGATATCAGCAGGTGGGCAAAGGGTATCTGAAGTTATGTAAGATTCTTTCAATTGTCCATTGAACAAACGAGCTAGATAGCGGGGAAATGTATAAGAATTAATTTCAACGGCATATATATTTATTAAAAGAATTCTATGCTCAGTTTAAGTATCTACATTTTCCGAGAAGCACCTGACTTATAATAAGTCAAACTGTTACATCATTTTGTACACGTAAAATTATGTACTTTGATATGCAAATTAAAATTAATCAAGTGGAGCATAGGCGTAAACATAGTAAATGTTTGTGGCGCAATATAAATTTTATCTGAGATTACATTATTTGGATACAATAATTTTTTGAACTTAAAAACATTAGCATATTAAATTGATATTATCACGGACTTAAATAGCAAATCTAATTCCGTGATATTTTAGGGTTTGAGGATGAAGTGAAATTCATCTTCTATATCACCGTGATCACCGGCTATACCTTATTCAATATTTTTGTATACGACTGTCTATTCCATGTAATAAGACTAACACATCAGCTCTAATATCTGGATTGGTATGTAGAGCTAATTCTTTGGCAAAGGAATTAATATAAGCTTAAATTTTTTTTCCGATCCCAAATTATAAAACATGTACATATGTATACTTGAATCAATATTAAAAAAAATATATATTGTTAAACTAAGTTGTATGAAGCATTTTCGCAAAAATCTTGAACATGTCAAAAAGAAATGTTTTTCGTTCTCTGGGGAATCTTCAGAAACAGCCAAAGAATTGTTTAACCACGGAAGAAAATCTAATTCCGTGGTTAAACTTTCTGAGATTATAGTTTTGTGTATGGTGACCACGGAATAAGATTAGATTTACTTTCTTAGTCCGTGGTGATGACAGGTTAATTTCATTTATGGAGGTGCGAGGCATTTCTTAATTTATAACATTTTCGATGGAAATTGGTTCTTCTATCATTAAGTAGCTCAGCCAACCCAGTTCAATTTAGAGTTTGGTGCATTTAGTAACTTTGCATTCCCTTTGCAGAGATTCATATCACACATGCTGATTGAAGTTATTGGAGAGCATATTGTCATACATTGAGTTTCTTTAGACCCCCGCCACCTTGCAACAATCCCATATGAATGTGCCAGCTCAAGTTTCCAGAAAGAGATATACCGTTTGGTGTTTATGATATGGGTTGAAATTTGAACGTTATCAGCTAGCGTTTCGCAAATTTAGATACTAGTAGATTAACTTCAGAAGTGTCATTTGTAAATAAATATATATCAGAAAGGATCCTTTCGTTGATATGAACGTATACTAGAAACAACAGAGGACTAAGTATAGAACCTTGATGTATGCATTAACCGTTAATTTCTTTATGTAATTATTTCAATTTTCACCCAAGCTTTTTTTAACAAATAATCATTTCTTCTTATCAATCTACAAACACTTCATTGTTTTCTATTTCAAAATTAAACGAGGCAAACATTAAATCTCAGTATCATAGCGCTTTTGGTCCGAAAGAGTTCTTTCTTTTAAAAAGTAACTTAATTAAAAATTTAAAATGGGAAATGTCTTCACGTCTCATGTCATTCTGGTCAGAATCTTGCTTTGCATCGTTACTGGAACTATCCTGTTATATCTTAATGTGGTTATTCTTTAGTATTCTGTCTAGGTGTGGTAACTCAGCATCATCTGAACCTGCCTCGGAATCAGAATTATCTTATCAATAACCAATGTGCCCGTTCTCATGGAATGCTCCAGAAAGGATTTACTGAGGAAGATATAGTATGAATGATTGAATTCCTGGTTAACAATATCTTTGTCGAATTAGGATTACAGATTTTCCTACAGAATGTTGTCATTCCAATGGGAACAAACCGTGTCCCACTCTTACCTCGATCTTAAACTATGGGAAGCTTACTTTGATTGATGGGGAAGTTTGTATATTCCGTCCATGAAATTTCCTTTTCTAGATAGGAACATCCCTGCTTCTACATTCTATGGTGTTTACAAGTGGCATGACATTAACTTGGATTTTACCTAGATTTACATGGCGGTGTCGATGATGAAACAGAAAACACTTACTCTTCCAGAACACCTGGTCTTGTTACCTTGTACTTTTTCAAGAGTCTTAGTGTAAATCTTCTCTTTGTTCAGTTTTTGCCCCTAGTTTAATCAATTATGATTTCTGATTATGGTTTTATTTACTTTCTTCTGAAAATACTGAAAGGGAGCTTTTGTGGAAGGAAACAAGGTTTGTGAATAACAGAGGCCGTATGGACCTGAATTACTCATCTGGTATTAATCTAACACTTATAAAACTTAAAAGTTGACTGAAATACATCTAGTCAAAAGATAAGATGAGTCAAAAGAATATGTTGAAGATTCAAAATTCATGACCCACAGCCTGTGACTTTGAAAATTAAGTCAAGATCTGTAATATCAGTGCTCTGGGACTTTTGGTTACCAGGTATCAAGAAAATGTTATAAAGACACTTATGACCCTGTGACCATGAATGTGGGTCAAGGTCATTCATTTAAACAAACTTGGTGTCCTTTCATCCCACCATAATGTTGGCTATTTACAAGAAGTCAATTGAAAGAAAAGTTTATGCCAGATGGATGCTGGACAACAGCTAGCATATGCTCACTTGCCCAAGTTCGACAGATGAGCTAGAAATAGTGTTGATTCCTTCAGGTGTTACCAACAATAGACATGATGCCTTTAAAGGAGGCCACATGTACTATACCACCAAATGCAGCAGCTGAAGAGTGACGAGGGTATACGTAGAGGTCATGACAACAAAAATGTCTTACAAATTTCACTCAGAAAAGACAAGTACTGATATCAATGTATTGTATTTTTATTCTTTAAAAGACAAACAAAATGATATACAGACGATCAATGAGTTTTCTGTCAGCGCTTACAATAAAATGCATGATTCGACAATGAAAATTATGAAACAGGATATCTTTCCCCCCGAAAGAAATGAATAACATTTGTTGAAATCATATTGCAGGATTATAGAATACTTCTGACACGTCTTTGACAAGTCTTTCACCCTAAACTTTCTCCCGACATACTAGTAACTGATTTTGGTCTAAATATGCTGAAATAAAATCTAAAAACTCACAATCTAAAACTGTCATTCAGAAGTGCTTTCTGCGTACCACTCATATTTGTTCAAGTCCAACACCACAAAAATCCTTGTAATTAAGAACTGTCTCTCGTTCTTTATTTCTTTCCATCACATTTTGATAATATTTTGTTTAACTTGGTAAGTAAAGTGATGGTTTATTCTGTGGACTTCTGATGGTCGCCATTTTCCACGATTCCTTACTTTAGCCACCAGCTTGCAGTTCCATCTTAGATAGGTTTGATTTTGAAGTGAAGTCCAATGAGTGAGAAGACTAAACATTTAAGATCTTGTACAAGGTAGTAGAATGTCCTCAGCCCCTCGGGATCTCTGTAAAAATGGTAGAAAACAGTGTATCAGTGTTATATCATCAGTGACAAATGGTACCAGTTTTTCATGTCTAGGATTTTATCACAACCTGATTTTTGGATTTCGCTGATTATTATTGTTTTTAAAATCACAATATATTCTAACATGATAAATATTTAACCGTACACCAATATATGTACCACATTCTTTATCAAGATTTTAACAGGGCAACAGAAAACACTGAATAAACATGCACTAATGAATATTAAAACTTTCACCATATGTAATGGGTTGTTATAAAAATAACAAAAACCATTTACAGACAGGATATATAAGCAGTCTGTGACATTAACATTTTCAAGCACTAGTCCAGATAAGCAATATGTTTATTATAACAAATGTATTGAAATTCAAGGACTTTCCACTAGTCCGAGCCAAAATTTACTAGTCATGGGCATAGGACTAGTGGCTAAAGTCGCAGACTGTATAAGCATGATGTTGGTAACAATTTGACAGAGGTTGTTATAGATTTAGATAAAAGGCACCAGAGGTGCTGGACACACAGAGGCATATCAGAACAGATTGGTTATTGATACATACTTGCTTTGGTTGACATCAACGAGAGACCCAATTTTTGATGTTGTAAATGAAATATGCTCATCTCCAATGACAATTTCAAGTTCCTGGAAAAAGAAAACATTTTCGGACAAATGATACCTTGCTTGATTCTGACCAACTTCATAATGTCATACCAAAATGTATAACAGTTTTATACATTTACATGCATAACATAATTAAGAGATGTCAAATTTGACTGATGACAAGATGAGCTTGAGGTAAATTATGACTATGTAAATATGGCCTTGACCTTTGATCCAAAGACCTTGAGGTTTGGTCAGTTATTGTAACATGTAATTAGAAACAGTGAGGGACCAAGTGCAATAACCAACTTGGCGTAAATCTTTGAATGTTTCAAACGATCAACATTTTTGACCTCTGTCATTTAGGTGAAGATCACAGTGATCTATTGACAGTGCATTGCACAATGGCTTATCATCTATTGGTGATGCAAATGTACTACCAGTTTCATCAATATATCTTTAAAAGTTTAAAAATTATGGCCTATACAAGATTTTATTGACCAGAATCATAAGAACGAGTACTAGTATAATATGTCTCCCTTCATACAAATGTAGCTTACCAGAAATGATATACACTAACAGTATTTGGTAAATATAGAATATGACAAAGACAAAGCCTTAAAAGAGCAGAGCTTTAATAAACCTCTGATATTTACTGAGAATCATTCATGTACTGGTTCGCCTTTCGCTGCACTCTTACCGTGTACCAGTATCACGTAAGTTTATTAATGAGAGAGCCTTATTAATTACCTGTCTGCCCACTCTGTCAGGTGAGGGCCATACAGCATCATCTTCTTGGATCACCTCTGAGTCCTCAATGATACGCTTCAGCTCCTCCATCACAGACTTGTGTACAAATGCCTTTGGAAGAAGGAGAACAGTAAACAATGTACAACAAAGTTCAGTAAAGCAGACTTTTGTTAACTTATGAACAGTTAAGTGTCGTAAACTTGTACCCATGCACTGACAAGGATTTACAAATGTCAATGTATCATTCACCTGCCTGGATATACAGTTGTATCAAAGCGATCATGGCAACATATTTACCAAGAAGATTTAAGGGACAGGAACATACCCCAAAACCAATACTTGTAACATATCTGTACATTTACATTGTGAAAATTTGGTTAAGGACTCAAAATCTCAACTGTTTCCAAGTTGCGACTAAGAAAGTCCCTAGAGTTTTGGCCACACCCCTAGGTCAGGTCAGTTCTAAAGTCATGAATAGTACGGTATTTGTCTCGGTAATGCCATGCCAAGCAAACATGTAGTTTTGGGATGGGGATTTCAACTGTTTTGAAGATATGATCCAGGAGTCTACAAAAACAGGGCAGGACCCAGCCCAGAGCTATCCAGAGAGCATATGTACATTCATCTCTTTATATGCAGCAATTGTAGATGTAAATGGTTATAGGGATCTCAACTGTTTGAAAGTTGTGACTCAGAAACTAGGTCATCTTCGTCTCTTTGTGCTATCAACAACTTGTTCACATTGTTTTAGGGGGTAGGGATCACACCTGTTTCATAGGTATGACACAGTAGTTAAGTCTGTAAGGGTACTCGCCAAAATGTGAAAAAATTTGAGGTGGGGATCTCATAGTTTTAAAGTTATGATATATATAGCCTTATAGTAACTAAGTCTGCAAGGGTGGGTCCAGACCCTGTGGCCATCCTGGAAGCACATGCTCATTCATTTCTTTGTATATGATTATAAACATCAACATATTCCCTAGTTATTAGTTAGTTTTAGCCCTATATTTTACCATAGGGGGTCACTCAGGTCAGACTATCATTTTGTACAATTCTTTATCCCACCATATTGCATTGGCATGCTTCTAACAAAATATAGTTAATATCCATTGTGTGGGTCTAGAGAAGAAGTCACTTATTCAAAATAGCCATTTTTACCCATTTTGGCCTGCCTCTCATGATCAGCCCCTACCATTTATACATTTCTGAATTCAATCCATTTAGCAGAGATGAAAATGGACTTGGGACAAAAAGACTGAAAATTAGGTTATTTTATCTTTTCAATAGGAAAAAAATGGCTGAACATTTTCATCTCTGATTTAGGGATGCTACCATGAAATATTATATGGTTGAATATATGTATCCATCGCTTCATACCAGGGAAGAAGTTGCGTAAACCAATACATCTAAATAATCCTATTTGGCCCGACCCAGGGGTCAGCTACTTGTTATAATTCCGCAGAGATCATTGATTGTCAATTTATATAATTATATTGATAAATTAATGCTGACAAACATCTTAGTGTCATATAATACTACAAACAATATGTATCATATCCATCAAAAGATGGCTCTAGAATCGAACTTACAACTAAAATGTTAAACTTTAGTAATTATTTTACAGTTATCATAAATCTTTAAATAGAAGTAGTCCAAATTACCTCTTTCCTGATCATGGTGTCATTCTTGTAGTTTGAGTTGTTGGCATAACGGAGTTTGCCTGTAAATAGAAAGTTGTGAAGAAATATTAAAGTTTGTATGTGCTTATTTTTTACATTTATACATATAAGCACAAGCAAATAACTGAAAATTGTCTGGTACCATTTCTGAGATGAATCAAATACCTTAACATAAATATTAACGTGGATCGTGAACACATGTAACTGTATACGTATCAGCTGCGTATTGAGCTAGATCATCCAAATCTGAAGTCAAATTAAACAATGATGTATATCAGGTCAGGGAAAACCACAAATTTGCGTATAATACGCCATTTGGGATATGGATTTGTTACCAAAAAATAGCTTAAATCATTTTAAATCTGTCTTTTTCAATTTTTCTTAATTTTAGACAAAATAAATGATATTTTGTTTAAAGATGTAAAATTAAACTTGATGTTACCATCACCATTGTAGCAACTCTAGTGACCTACTGGGCTTTTTCTCATCGGTTTGGGATGGGGTCTTATTTTGGGAAGAAAATTAGTGAATTGGAAAAGACTCTTTCAGGAGTAAACTTCAAATTTTGGGAATTTGGCTTAAAAATGAAATAATTTCAATTGGGAATGGGACCCATTAACGCTGCATGCTCTACCATTGATAGGATCAATGAAAGGCCTGTCATAAGTTTCTTGTTGTGTTGTCCTCAAATATTGTTTGAGGCTATATGTCTGTCCTATTATAATTAAACCATATTGAAATTCCAATTGAGCTGTAACGAATAGTTCTTTGAAAGTTAAATGAAAGTCATCGAAAAACCGGTACAGGACTAATGTACCTGTATACCACTGAACGTACCATCACAACTTTATACAACGGTATACCCACCCAGCCCTAAGACCCATCATGGTAATAATTTTGCTATGAAAAGCACACGCTTTTAATTTTCATTTTTATTGCAAACAGTTGAGTTTAACATAATTTATATAGTACTGAACTTCAGTGAAACTGGGATGATTGATTGTAACCTTAGTCTCTGTCAAGCACCAGTGTTGGGAGCATTTTCTCCTATTGCTTATTTTGGTGTAGCCGCCTGCAGTGGGTACCGGTATTGTTATTGTTTGTGATTCTAAAGAAATCGATTCTAATAAATACACGTAGTACATCACTACATGTACACTTTCTTCAATAGTATATATACTTTTCATTTACTAAAATTGAGTAAAAGTTCTGTAACAAAAATAATTAATCTGACCTTTTCTACACACGATAGTTCTTGACATAGAAATCTATTTATTTTTAAATTTAATATGCTAAGGTGACAGTACCCAAATCGGATCACCAAACCATCATTTTATTCATTCATTAAAAAATCTGAGGATGAATTATATCCATTAATGGTTGCATCAAAAGAAGAACATCGATGGGTGTTCTTACAAAAAAAAATAGCACTTGAGGTTCACGCTGGATATTTATAGAACGCTCTGACGTCACCAATCAGCAGTTCGAGATTTTGCGAATTTGAGGACCAAAATCGGATCAAGACTTGAATTTTGCAGTATTTTACATTTCAAATTAATATTTTTGTTGTAGCATATCAACATTTAATGATGTCCTTTAGAATTTATATGAATACAAGTATTTCTATCGGGTGGATTTATTTTTATAGTTCAAAACAGAACGCATAGTCTTTGCACGCGCCATTTTTTTCAGAAACGTAACAAAACACAAAGTTTTTAGATTCAATAATGTTTTATGGCATATTTAAACCAAAAAACGAATGATATGTAGACATAAAATGATGTGTGACTATCTATTCTAAGACTATATTATTGTTATAATTAATCTGTTGACACTGTTGTTGATTTAGAAGTATTTTTAAAAAAAGTGATCCGATTTGGGTACTGATCCGATTTGGGTACTGTCACCTTAGACTGATACATCATTGTATTTGCACGCGTTCAGATTTACCGGTTTACGATTTCCGATTCACCCGGGCCGTAATTACCATACAAATTGAATTCGTAACAATTCTTTAAGACGCAGGAAAGTTCTCCGAAGTTTTATCTAACGCTTACCATCAGGTCTGAATTCAAATTCAAGGAATTCATGGCCAAATTTCCCTCTGTGTCCAACATAATATCGCAAGTAAAAATCGGAGGACGCCGCCATTTTGCTAGGTTCGTGTTTTCTAATAATTTACAAAGACATATCTAATTCCGGAAAATAATATTTTAACTTCAAACAAAAAAAATTTAAATTGTAATTTGATATAATATATCTAATTTCAGATAATATTTCTTCCTAAAAAAGGGAAATCTTTATATAGAAAAATCATCAAAGTATCAAAATAAAATCTTTTTAACGGAAACGACCAAGAAAAGTACTTTACAATCAGTCATCTTTAAAACGCTTGTAATGCATATGATTGCAATCCAAACGTTGAATTGACGTTTCAGTAGAAACTAAAATTCGTAAGAATGGGTGAAGAATTTCCAGAAAAGCTTATTTCTACTGTGAATTGTAAACAAGGAGCTGTGAGAGCCGTAAGATTCAATGGTATGTTGTCACGTTCCCTTAATTGTAAAGGGGGAGCAACTCATGCCAAGATATATATTGTTTTGCATTATAACATTTATATGGATTCACAATAGCAACCCATGCAGAGGAGATACCTAGGTTATTATAAGGCTACTCATGGGTTGTTATTGTGAACTTAATATTACCTTCTTCTTTCAATAAAAAAAAGTCACATTCATGTACACAGGCACCATGTGAACTTCATAAATTAGTGTTATATTATTATGAAACACCGTATCTTCTACTTTCACTAAAAAAAGTCACATTCATGTTCACAAGCACCTGTGATAGAATCAAGGCTATACAGTATATATGTGCAGCTTGGTCAAACAGCTTATTAGTAATGCTCCAATTGCAAGATTAGTTTTTTTTGAAAGGGATTTAGGTGAATATTAGGTAGACTATAGTACGAAGGGTTCTGACTATGATCCGCTGAAATATTGGGATGGCTAGTGGCATGTCTAGCAGTCCAATATTTCAGCTTATCATAGAGTTAGAACTTTCGGACTAGTAGACGTATAGTTGCATGTGTAGCGGAACTGGTCATCAGCGGCTATGTATGTCGCTCAGTGGTAGATTAAGCTGCGATAACTAATTACCTCTAAATGACAAGATTGCATAGTTATACGAGCCCGACTGGGGCAGAGCCATAGGAGGCCGGGTATTAATATTAGTACTAAGTGGTCTAGCTAGAGTGTCAGTCTAAAGTTTGGAAGGTCCTGGGTTTGAACCCAGTCTGGTTGCTACATTTTCTCTTTCTCCAGCTGTTACAAAATAGGCGAGCTTGCCAACCCATTGTTTAAAGCATTGAGAGTACAAATGTATGTACGCTTAGCAAGGGGACATCCAAACTTTTAATTTTGGGTGAAGACTTGGATAAATGAGCGCGAAACGAGCAGAACTAAACTCACTCTCTACATTCTCTCTTTTTACTGTTACAGTTGGATTTAAGATGAAAAGATATCATGGGAGATTTTTGATAGATTTTTAGTTATATTTATATATCAGATTTCTACAATTTTACAAGAGTCTCCATGTAAATCTTTCCTATGTTTATATTTTGCCTCTAGTTTAATAAATTTTGAGTTCAGATTATGGTTTTGTGAACACCTCTGTATTCTCTAAAAATTTGTTCACATTTGTTTGGAATTGGTCACGTCTAAGGTCACATGATCATATATTTCATTTCACAGTTTCTATTAAAAATTTTTTTTTTTTCAGAGCAAATACTGATTGCAAATTAAAATTTGAGACCCTATTTTCATGACGTCCTCAGACACTGTGGCGATCAGCGGCATCTTTCCATGACAGCATAAAATCAATCATCATCATAAATTTGACATGCTATTTTATACTTTCTTATATCTTAAATATTGTCTCTTGTTCTCCTGAGGGCTATTGTACATGATGGAAGCTTGAATTTCTCCAACCTGTTGCTCATAAGTAAGGTACATGTACCTTATTCCAGACAGGAACTTATATTACAAGCTGCTCTTTTTTGAAATTAGGAACTGATCCGAAACATATTAGACTGAAATGGAACTAATGAATGTCATACAATGGTTAAGATCTTTATTTGTTCATTTTAACAATAGAATGACGTATACCTAGGTAATTACCATGTCTTCATTTTGTACTTTCAGTTGGTGGTGACTACTGTTTGACTTGTGGTAGTGATAAGTCGGTCCGGCTTTGGAACCCTCACAGAGGAATTGCCTTGAAGACCTACACTGGCCATGGATATGAAGTACTGGATGCCCAGTCCTCTGGTGATAACAGTCAGATCTGCTCAGGAGGAATGGACAAAACCGTCATGTTATTTGATGTAGCTACAGGGAAGGCAGTGCGCAAGTACAGAGGTCATGCAGGTAATTTATTCCTAATTTCAATAAATCTGCTTTTTAGCTCACCTGGCCTATTAAGTGAGCGGCTTACGCTGTGGTGCTGCGTCTGTCGTCTGCTCATCCAGCACTTGCGATTACATTTCAATTGATACAACTTCTTGTCAATAACCAAAAGGCCCAGGGTAATGTTATTTGGCTAGTAGGTATCTGGGATAGAGTGCTATATATATATATTGTTCCGAAAATAAATGACCTTGATCTTCTTTCAAGGTCACTGGAGTAAAATATGTAAAAATATTTTAAAATTTAACCATAAATTCCATGTTAATGAAACTCTGCCAAAATTTTAAAAAAAATATTACCTTTACCTACATTCAAGGTCACAGGGGTCAAATATGAAAATAATAAACTTTTTTAATAGGAGGCCCAAGGTCGTGAAACCTAACTAGCTGCTGGTATGTATTTCAGACAGAGTGCTCTAATAAATTATCTTGACCCTCTTTAGCGGTCACAGGTGTCAGACTTGATAACTGATGGTTATTAAAGTAAATTTGAAATACATTATTTACCTTGACTCTAGAACTTGTATCAACAAAGCAAACACATATGTAATTAGTACTATTGGTTCAATAGTAGAAAAAAACAACAAAATCTTGTCCTGTGGGAAAGCCACTTCCAGTAATTAAAATTGTCCTTATTTCCGGAGAAGATATTTTATTTCAGTTGTTAAATTTACTCATTATTTCATGTGTTGAATCAATACCTGAAGAAACGATCAATAAGCTGGAAATGTTTTTGATCTTCACACAGGAACTGTAAACTGTGTTAAGTTCAATGAAGAATCAACGCTGATCCTGTCTGGGTCCATCGACAGTACTGTCCGTATCTGGGACTGTCGTACAAAGAAGATGGAACCTATCCAAGTACGGCTATTATCATGAAGTTCTGTTCAATGATACACAGATAAAAGGAAAACTTTCATACAAACTGTAATACATGTACATGTACTAGCTTATTCCCCCTTGAAGACACATTTGAACTCTTCCAATTCCATGGTTGGAATAGTACATTATGACATTCTGGGGGAGCTAGTATGTGCAGTGATAAATCAACTTTAATACTTATGAATGATGCATGTTCACATCCCATAATTTCTTTTTTTTTCTTCTTTTTTTTTTCCTTTTTACTATCAAAACCCTTCAAGCACATTCCTACATATAAATATTTTCAAAATAATGGATTAAGAAAATATAGAAATATTTTTTGATTTTTTTCTTAAAATACCTTGCACTTGATTTTCCTAGTGTATACATGCACAGGGTACCCAGATATTTTAAAGACACTTATTTATTTGATTATTTTCTTCATCGAGATTTTGGATGAAGCCAAAGATGGAGTTACCTCCCTTCAAGTGTCTGACAAGGAAATCCTGACAGGATCAACGGATGGTAGGATCAGGAGATATGACCTCCGTGTCGGCAAATTGTCCGTGGATTTTATAGGAAGTAAGTAATGTTACTTCTTGTTTACCATATAGTCTAATTAGTCATGTATACGTTATCCTAGATATCCTGGAGTTACGCTCACCTACATTCTATACACCCCTGGAATATGTCGTGGGGGAAACTGAAGACAAGAAGATAGCAGTTTGATTGGTCTCGGGTAAAAATACCCTGAACAATCACTAGGTTTATACCATTTTTGAAGATTTCAGCTTCAAAGCCTGTCAATTTTTACTGTTATGTAACTGCAATATTTGTACATGTACATTAAAAGATCAAACTAGTCTTCTTGCCTCATTAACAAGGTGGCCCACACATGCACTGAGCCTTCAGTCTTGCCATGACATATTCCAGGAGTGAAGAGAGTGTAGATGAGCATAACACATGGATATCAAGGATGTGTTTTTGAAGATTATCATGGCTGTAGCAAAGCAAAGTTAACATTTAACTCAATAAAATACAAAAAAAGTATAAAATAATAGAAGTGTCTTACTCATACATAAAAAGTGGCTATTGAGATATGAATGGATGAGGTTTATTGATACAGTATTGCATCTATAACAAATCATATTTTCATAAATGTCATTTTAGATTGTCAAGCTCAACAGCTTGATCAGGTGCTTAAGTAGATATTTTTGGGAATTCATGCATACAATTTGTAGCTTTAGTGGAAAAATGAAGACCTTTTTCCTTAACTTTTGTTATCCCTGCTAGCTTGCTGTGAGTACTACACATATTTGAGTTAAAGAGAACTGTTTTGGGATTGTAGGTCCTGTGACATGTGTTAATTTCACCCGAGACAGTCAATGTATCCTCACCAGTTCACTGGACAGTAGCATCAAACTGATGGACAAGGACACCGGGGAAATGCTGAATGAGTAAGTGTTAGATAGAGATTAGCTCAGTACAGTTCTCAACACCACGAAGCGGTCACCTTATAGTTGTCTATATCTAGATAAGTGTTAGAGATTAGCTCAGTACAATTCTTAACATCACGAAGCGGTCACCTAATGGTCGCCTATATCTAGATAAGTGTTAGAGATTAGCTCAGTACAATTCTCAATATTACATAGCGGTCAGCTAATGGTCGCCTATATCTAGATAAGTGTTAGATAGAGATTAGCTCAGTACAATTCTCAACATTACCAAGCGGTCAGCTAATGGTCGCCTATATCTAGATAAGTGTTAGATAGAGATTAGCTCAGTACAATTCTCAACATCACGAAGCGGTCACCTAATGGTGTCCTATATCTAGGTATGTGTTAGATAGAGATTAGCTCAGTACAATTCTCAATATTACATAGCGGTCACCTAATGGTGTCCTATATGTAGATATGTGTTAGAGATTAGCTCATGATCAGTACAATTCTCAACATCACAAGCAGTCACCTAATGAAGTGGTCACCTAATGGTCGCCTATATCTAGATAAGTGTTAGGTAGAGATTAGCTCAGTACAATTCTCAACATATTTTTACATAAAGTAAAACATCTTGGCCAAAAATTATTCAATTAATATCCCATTTACTTATCTTATTGTTCTTCTATTACATCAGCAAAATTCACGTACAATTAGTTGGAACCCGAGAGGTAGATCACATATGAAGGTGTACATGGGACATCAGCCAGGTACTGGTCACTAGTTGGTGTCCGTGTTCTACTGGAACTCTGGCTTTCCTGCACTTCTAATGTCTGGCACTTCAAAATGACAACTGTTAAAAGGAAACTAAACACAAACAAACTTACAGTGTACACTAAATAACCTAGTGATTTAAAATAAAGACTTGGTAATCAAATACATTTAATTTCATATGACAAATATTGATAAAGATTAAAGACAATCGAAAAATTGAAAATTGCTGTAAAAGATATCAACTCATTGTATGAAATATAACAAGTAGTTTTTGTCCTTTTCTCAGATACAAGGGTCACAAAAACGATAACTACCGACTGGACAGCTGTCTGAATGTCGCTGACACCCATGTCCTTAGCGGGTCAGAGGACGGCAATGTCTACATCTGGAGTCTTGTAGAGGTAAGGCCTCTTTTATAAATCCTCAGTTTCATTTGGTATGTGTGTATGAGTTTTGGACGGATCTTATTCAAACCTTGTATGTTTTTTTCCCTTGGTTTTTACTATAATTGGAAGAGTTATGGCCCTTTACATATTTTACAATCTTATTGAAAGATTTTAACTCAAAATTTATTTATTTTTATATCATAAATATTTTTTTTAACAATCTTTTGTTGTAGTAATTGTTCAATTCAAGAATCTCTCATATTTCATACAACGAACACAGTATAAGATTTGCACAAAATATTTCTTTACCAGGATATTATAATTAGGTCTCAATTACAATGTGTTACCCTAATATCTTATCTTTACCTATAAGAATAACTGTTGTGATATAAGAAGCACTGAGTGACAACTGTCTGATCTGATTAACATTGAATGGCTAAATTTGGCTGATGAATAATTTCCAATGTATCATTAAATGTCAGACAGCTATACAAGTGGTTAAAATGGCAACCTTGGACTGGGTCAATCACCTGGCAGATCAATTGATAGAGCATTCATCTAGAGTTTATGTGGTCCAAGGTTGGAATCCTGGTACAATGTATGGCTGTGTGTTACAGTGGTGTCGCTACCCTTTAGGATTCAATCCTGGTGGACCCAAATACGCAACCTGGTTGTCAGCTATCAGTCTACAGATAGATTAGAAGTTCTGTACTGTAAATTCACATATTTTAGCAGTTAAATCATTATAATAAATTTTTCATTGATTGTATGCAGAATGCGGTTTTCTGATTGGTTGAGAGTTTATTTTCATACCTCTATGAAAAAAAAATCCGAAAAATGGCTTGAAAAATGTGGCGTCACAATACAGCAATTGATGTTGCGTATCGATTTGTAGTTTTTAAGTTTCAAAGATTAATTATAAGTGTTAAAGGCCCAATATACGTAACTTCATGGGAATTTTCGTAATTCTGAAAAATTCTGAAAAAAATCCAGTTGATAACCATGCAAAAATAAGCCTAAAACGAAGTAAATATGAGCGGTAACTAACAAGAAACTCTTGACAGAAAAATCCAAAGACTTGAAAATAATTCAGGTGGGGCCCACTTAAACAACAAACCGAAGGTAGAAGACGGTTCGAAATGGACGCGTGTTTACAAATAGCGTGTTTCAACTGCTGCTGTACCGGTAACCGCGAAAGAATTCATCTTGAATATTGCTGATATCAGTTAATCTTAACTAAATCTATAAATATAATAAGTTATTAGGCTTGATTTTCGCTTCAAGTTTTGACGAAAGTTACGTATATTGGGCCTTTAATGTCAATTATTTTTTTAGTTTCATAGGGTTAAGAAAAAAAAATTTGCTTGCAAACTTTTGTAAGAATCTGCTAGGCTGATTCATACAGTTTGCATACAATTTTTTTCCATACCCCTATGAAACTAAAAAAAATTGCCATCAATGCTTAATACAAAATAATGTATTAGCTAATTTAGTACTGAAAGCATTCTGCTACATTATGACTAATTACAGTTTCTGTGTATTGCTTTCTTCAGCAATTGTTGTGAGTGTGTCAGTTCATCATTGGACTTATCCATTTGTTTTGTGCTATAATTTGAGTGCCCCAAAATGAGTATATTTACAGTAATTGAAGGCACAGTTCATCATAAGAATATCCTTCATTACAGAACAGACCAAGGTTTCACGTTAACATTTTTTATTTCTATACCAGGCTAGCGTGTTGAAGAAGCTGACTCACGACTCGGACAAAGCTATACACTCCCTTGCCTTCCATCCAGAGGAAACCTGTCTTCTCACTGCCAGCATGGACAAGATGTATGTGTGGAAGTCCAAATACGCCCAGAGCAAGGACACCTGACCCACGGGTGAAACATTCTACCTAAGTTGGAAACCAGGGACACCTGATCCGCGAGTGAAACATTCGACCTAAGTTAGAAACAAGGGACACCTGACCGTGAGTGAAACATTCGACCTAAGTCGGAAACCAGACACACCTGACCCGCGAGTGAAACATTCGACCTAAGTTGGAAACCAGGGAACTTAGAACACTTTACGGGAATGTGGTACTGTCAACTTACCACTGGAAATCTAGGTACCCAGCACACTGGACCTAAAGGTGGTACAGACAACAAACAGCTACAAACCACAGTGCTCAGGATGATATTTGTCATAAAAGTTGCACTTTACACCAGTAACTGGTGATCTTGGAGCTTCAGACACTTGACAGGGGTGTGGTACCTGGAAATCTAGATACCCATAACACTTGACAAGAGTGGAACGGACAACAAATAGCAGCAAACCAAGCTACCCTGGACACATGTCATGGAAATGGTACTTCCCGACAGTTCCCGTAACACCAATAACTGGACATCTAGGTCGTCAGGACTCTTGACAGTAATATGGTACTGCATGTGGATAACTGAAAGTCATGTTCCTCACGACACTTGACATGAAAGTAGGACTGCATTCTATTGACAGGAAATCAAAGTACATATACCAGGTGCACTTGCCTGGGAGTGATACCATCCACTATACCAAATAGAAATAGAAGTTCACTAAACAGCTAAAAGGGCTACATTCGTGTATCCAGCTGAAAATTTATACTATTGCTAATAATGCATAATAATGTTCTACATAATAACAAGAATAATATATCGTTCTTTTTATGTTTCTACAACATTATATTACAAATCTTGCATTGTTTCAGAAAGAAAACACGCAAACCAGCAATAGTCAGCAATTACGTTTCGGTCAGGCATGTCTGTACCCCTCGGTTCTCTACCTGGTGTCTTCTTTCAGGTCCAACAGTTTCAGCTACATACTTGAATGAAACCCAGGTACATATAAATATAAATGGTATATATGTACTGTTTTCTATCAACAGGAAATAAAGATATTTTTGTTAACTTGTACCTGACTCTCATTCTGATGAGAAATCATGGAACACTTGACTGGGAAGTGGGATTAGCCACCAAAATCATATCAGAAGGGACTTTTCTCAGAGGTGGGAAGCAGATGTAATTCTGACAACTGTGCCATCCCTGATACTCCAGGTAACACGAAAAATTATACACACTTAGTTAAAACACAAGTAAACATGAAATACAAAACTAACAGCAAATTGATTTCAATACTTTCTTTGCAACCCTGTAATATGTCATAGAAAAATTGACAGGTCCATCTTTAGAGCTAGTGATTTTTTTATGTACGTCAAAGGACCAAAGAAAGGATGCAGATACTGATAGTGAAACATACATAAAGCCACTCAATACTCAATCTAATATACAAAATGTACATAGGTGAAAAGGTATGCAGTCACCTGCCCCACCACATGGGTTCTGCAGGTACTCCAGTTTCCTTCCACAATAAGACCATTGTAGGCTAACATATGTTGGATAACTTGTTTCGTAACAAATAAATTTTTAGCCCACCATCATCAGATGGTGGGCTATTCAAATCGCCCTGCGTCCGTGGTCCATGGTCCGTGGTCCGTCCGTTAGTCCGTTAGTCCGTCCGTAAACAATTCTTGTTATCGCTATTTCTCATAAAGTACCGAAGGAATCTTTCTCAAATTTCATGTGTTGGTTCACCTTGGTCCCTAGTTGTGCATATTCCATTTTGGGACCGATCTGAATTCAAGATGGCCGACAGGCAGCCATCTTGGATTTTGACATTTGAACTTTGTTATCCCTATTTCTGAGAATGTACTGAATGGATCTTTCTCAAATTTCATGTGTTGGTTCACCTTGGTCCCTAGTTGTGCATATTCCATTTTGGGACCGATCTGAATTCAAGATGGCCGACAGGCAGCCATCTTGGATTTTGACATTTGAACTTTGTTATCCCTATTTCTGAGAATGTACTGAATGGATCTTTCTCAAATTTCATGTGTAGGTTCCCCTTGGTGCTTAGTTATGCATATTGCATTTTGGGACCAATCCGAAAACAACATGGCCGACAGGCAGCCATCTTGGATTTTGACAGTTGAACTTTGTTATCGCTATTTCTGAGAATGTAGTGAATGGATCTTTCTCAAATTTCATGTGTAGGTTCCCTTTGGTGTGTAGTTATGCATATTGCATTTTGGGACCAATCCAAAAACAACATGGCCGACAGGCAGCCATCTTGGATTTTGACAATTGAAGTTTGTTATCGCTATTTCTAAGAAAGTACTGAAGGTATCTTTCTCAAATTTCATGTGTTGGTTCACCTTGGTCCGTAGTTGTGTATATTCCATTTTGGGACCGATCTGAATTCAAGATGGCCGACAGGCAGCCATCTTGGATTTTGACATTTGAACTTTGTTATCCCTATTTCTGAGAATGTACTGAATGGATCTTTCTCAAATTTCATGTGTAGGTTCCCCTTGGTGCCTAGTTATGCATATTGCATTTTTGGACCAATCCGAAAACAACATGGCCGACAGGCAGCCATCTTGGATTTTGACAGTTGAACTTTGTTATCGCTATTTCTGAGAATGTACTGAATGGATCTTTCTCAAATTTCATGTGTAGGTTCCCCTTGGTGTGTAGTTATGCATATTGCATTTTGGGACCAATCCAAAAACAACATGGCCGACAGGCAGCCATCTTGGATTTTGACAATTGAAGTTTGTTATCGCTATTTCTAAGAAAGTACTGAAGGTATCTTTCTCAAATTTCATGTGTTGGTTCACCTTGGTCCGTAGTTGTGTATATTCCATTTTGGGACCGATCTGAATTCAAGATGGCCGACAGGCAGCCATCTTGGATTTTGACATTTGAACTTTGTTATCCCTATTTCTGAGAATGTACTGAATGGATCTTTCTCAAATTTCATGTATAGGTTCCCCTTGGTGCCTAGTTATGCATATTCCATTCGACATGATTCAGAAAAACAAAATCTTTAAAAAAAAAATAAGGAAACGACAATGTAATTCACAAAAAAAACCCAAAAAAATGCATCTGTGTCCCACCAGAGTCTCTGCTCACACTTAATCAACACCTAAGAGACAATCGAAAGAAGAGAAAAGAACCATCTTTCAAAAAACAAACTTAGATCATTTGATGGTGGGCGCCAAGATCCCTCTGGGATCTCTTGTTTTTTTATATTTTCATCAAGGATGAATAATTCAAATTATAATTTGAAGCTCTTACATACGGCATTTATCAACACCTAGTGCATTGGTTCCTAAATTATTATCCATGGTTTCTTTCTCAACTACCAGGGAAATATAGGGCTAGTGCTGCCATTTTGGTGATCACAGCTGGCATCCACAATTTCCAACACTGCCCAACCACATACTCATTTACAGCTGAGTAGACTAGAACAAGCAAAGTGAAGTATCTTGCTCAAGGAAACAAAACAAGTGCCATGGCTATGACTCCAACACTCAACGTTTCAGTCACAAGCTCGTTGTCCTAGCAGCTATCATAAGCTATATTTATATAGGATACGGGTGTAGAAACCAGCAGTACAGTCTGAACCAGAAACATAATATATATACAAAACATCAGAATCAGACTTATGGCATAATTAAAAGCAAAACTTTACAGAATAATGACGAGGAACGTATGTGATATATGTCCCTGATAATGAATAATGATGAATTTCCAAAAAAAAAGCATAAATACAAAATGTAGAACAATATTCTGGTGATTAGCCGAGAAGACATGGACAAGAGACTTGAGAGAGATGGGTATAACACATGGTAATCAGTGGGAGATAGAGAGGTGTGTAAGTTTTGGGGACTCTGGGGCGTATGACAATGACACAGTAATATAACTTACCAAGGGCAGTAAGGCAATATTTGTTTGCTGTGATGTCTAATTTTATACGAGTTGTCTCCCATGGCACGAATGTGAGCATTTTAAAAATATTAAAGTTCTAAAATATACGTCCCTGCTTTAATATTAATTTAGATTGATAAAACTATTGTTTTTGTTATATGACACTTTTATGACCACTGTACCTTCGTCAGGGTTACACTAGAGATGTCTCTGGTTACACATGTACCTGGAATCCTGATCCCGAGGCCGGACACGTTTGATCGTTTCTGTCTAAATATCTATCATTTCTTTCACCTGGTTTCCAGAAATGATTTACGAGTTTATTGAACATTCGTCATGTCAAATTAGTGTTAAGTTGATGTGAATTACTAGTATCTACAATTCATAGCCCACCTTCGTTATATATCATTAGGTAATGGGCTATTTAAATCGTCCTTGGTCTCTGGTCCGTCTTGTTATTGCTAATTCTTAGAAAGTACATAACCCGAGCGATATTTCTTTATTTAGTTCCCTTTGATATATTTAATGTCCATATAAAGGTACCCCCTTTGGTTAATGTTGAGGCTGAGAACAGGAGGTGGCCACAAGTACGTATACTCATCTTGGTTCTGGCACGGACTTATATAGCGGACTAAATCTAATTCCGTGGTTCTGGACATTTCAAGAAAATTGTCACTACTTCCACGGAACTAGTTTGCTATTTAAGTCTGTTCTACTTCCTAGGGAGTATCAATACTATTACTAATTTTATTTATATTACAGTACTTTACTTGAAAAGAAAATACCAAACTAACATAGAACTTATCAAGCTGGTACGATGGTGGGCGCCAAGATTCCTCGAGAATGTCGCGGGTTTTTTTGGTCATTTTGAGCGATCAGTCTTTTAGACAGACATACGAAGCAGGACAAACATTTTTAATTCACTGTTTTGTCAATGATAATTGATTCTTTCAAAGTCATCACAGTCCTTCTTACTGACTAACCCAGGTACAGGACATTGAATTGAGTCTTATACCACGGACTTAGATAATCTAAGTCCGTGCTTATACACTGTATTCGAACAACAAGTACCCTTATATTAGGGTAAAAAGCAGCAAGATTCACGTGCACGCATTCCACATCCTCCTGTCATTTAACTCCAAATAGTTGACAAAAACGGAATTGGGAGTTTTTCCTAGAAGACAATAGCTATCTATCAATACACATAGCTGTGACAAACACGGATCAAACGCCTGCTATGACCGACCTCCTCGTGACTGACGCCGTGTACATCAATCCTGACATGTTAGCAGCTGCACCACCACACGTCCCCGTCCTCTCCGCGAACATTTTAAATCTAAGACACTGTGTCGCCGCCCTGACACTTCTCATCCATATGTATCTAATTCAAAACCTGTAAAATGTGATCGTTCTAAATTCTACCAAGGTAAAATCCGCATTGCCACATGTTATACAATCATGTAGACACCATCACAAGATGGAGTGCGCATCCCCTTCTCACACGACCAGCAGAGTCACACCAGGGTGAGGTTAAGTGGACGTTTTAGCTGATTATATAATATTTACTATTTCTTTTCGAACCCTGGTTCGTCTGTTAGTCTACACACAACTTAAACGACTCGTATCTTCGTATTTGGTATGTGTATCCCTGAAAATATACCTGGTTTGATTAGATTTGAACAAAAAATACCTCGTTGCATTAGATTGAAACAAAAAATGTGGTATGTTGCTTTGTCAATACAGTCTTAGATTAGTTTGATATTTCGACTTCGACATTTGTCAATATTTGCCAGAGATACATGACGTTAAAGTTGTTCAAATAGATAATTTCTTTATTTACATAAAATAATTTTAATTTTTATCACCAGACTTCTTTAAAGACTCGTTTCAGTTTGACACTTCCCAAAATCCGTTAGTTGTCAGTTACAGGATTTAAAAAATGTTACAGTCAAGTATATAATTACAACACAAGGTCAAACAGCCTGGCAACAGTCAAGGTCATACCATACGACAACGGTCAAGGTCATACCGTACGACAACAGTCAATATCATTCCTTACGACAAAAGTCAAGGTCATACCGTTATACAACAGTAAAGGTCAGACCGTATGACAACAGTCATGGTCATACCGCATGGCAACAGTCAAGGCCATACCGCTTGGCAATAGTCAAGCTCATGCCGCATGGCAACAGTCAAGGTCATACTTTACGACAACATCCAAGGTCATACCGCATGGCAACAGTCAAGGTCATAACACATGGCAACAGTCAAGGTCATACCTCTTGAAAACAATCAAGTTCATACCGCATGGCAACAGTCAATGTCATGCTTAACGTCAACAGCCAAGGTCATACCGCATGACAACAGTCAAGGTCAAACCTCTTGAAAACAATCAAGGCCATAACACATGACAACAGGCAAGGTCATTTCGTATGACGGTTGGGGTCTTATGACGATATTCAAGGTCATACGAAAATATTTATGGTTTTTCAATGACAAAAGAGTATTAACCATTTCGTTGTGCCTATTAGGCGTTTATCTGTCGCGCGTACTGGAATTGGAAGTGTCAATGTACAAAGACCATTCTTTTAATAGAAAACCATTTAACGTATGTGAGCGGAAACGCAGGATGGAACCCAGGCGGTGATTCTAATTCAATAGAACTTCAGACAGAGACGGTAGACGTTAATTAGCATTGATTGAACAAGAGATGAAATCGTTAATCTTCAAGCGTAAATATTTTATGAACAGAGAAGAAAAATGTTGAATTCAGAAAGTATTTATATTGGGAAGTGATAGCGTAATGACCACGGTTGTCTGTGGGTAGCTCATCACGTCAAACAAACCAGTCATTCCCGGGCATAAAGAACACAAGCGGCAGGGCAGGGCAGTGATTAGCCATTAAGTCTTTCCCCATTAGCCCACATAACTCCATTACCCAGACTCGCCATTTTACGCTGCAACATCGGGCTTACCAATTAAACAGCAAATTTTGTGATCAAAATGACATGTTTCGGTAGCATATTGTTGGTCCGACTGACGTTAATTTCGCTGGTCCTGATGGGATAACGGAGTTGCTATGATCACCTGTTCCTACGGGATAGCTGGTCGGTAATTAGTGGGAGACATATGACAGTGGAGGCAGTCCTTATACGTTAAATATTGGAATACAGCCTATTTCTCTCGTTGGCATATCTACCAACGGTGCCACAGGGAAGCTATGACGTCTTTATAGCTAGTGTCTGCTACCGTAATTGTATTCTTCAGAGACACAATCAACTCTCCTTTGTGCGACGAAAACTTGCATTTCACACTTCAACATTCAGTTCACAGACAAAAAGCTTACATGTCAAATCCCAACGCCAATTTCTGAGACATCTAAGACAAAAAAACTCATATAAAACTCCCTAAAAACACTTTGCATGATACCAAAATGTACAGTTCCAAGAACATTTCTTCAAAGAATTATAAAAGCAATTTTGTAAATCTAGTGATGGAATGACATGTGAAATATTTTATAATTTGTGTCCAATCCATATAAAAGTGTTAAAGAAAAACTAAAACAAGTTTTCATCGATGAAAAATAAAACATAATATACAAGGAAAAAACAACCATCGTTATTCATTAGAAAAAAAGAGATGCGGTGACTATGATAGGTAATTTAGTCAGTATTAGATGCAGTGAATATAATAGGTAATTTAGTCAGTATTAGATGCAGTGATTATGATAGGTAATTTAGTCAGTATTTGTTAGAGAGAGGAGATGCAGTGATTATATAGATAATTTAGTCAGTATTAGATGCAGTGATTATGATAGGTAATTTAGTCAGTATTTGTTAGAGAGAGGAGATGCAGTGATTATATAGATAATTTAAACAGTATTAGATGCGGTGACTATGATAGGTAATTTAGTCAGTATTAGATGCAGTGATTATGATAGGTAATTTAGTCAGTATTTGTTAGAGAGCAGTGATTATATAGATAATTTAGACAGTGTTTGTTAGATCCTGCTATTTCCCCACACCTTGACAATAAGCTATAAACAATATGATTTATCGTTCGTTATAAGTTCCGGACGCCGGTTATACAGACCGGTTAACGATCTCAGACACGTTCCCACGACATAACAAACATTCCTCTCCATTGTGTCTTTGTGTTGTCGGAGAATCCGTTTTAATTAGGACCTTCTTTAACCTTAAAACAATGCCTGTTACCACTTGTGTGTACCTTGTGTTGTTATATCTTCCTTATCCACCGAGTATTTATCAACTGACTAGTCTTTTGATTGAGCCGTCGCCAGGTTCCATTTCTTCCGTTTCACACGAACTGAAAAAGAAATTTGAAATGTGGATCTCGTATAGACACGTATATGTAGATATCTCATAATATCGAGTCATTTATCTCGTCACCATTGTATGTAGATATCTTGTAATAATGAGTTTTTTATCTGGTCATCATATGTATGTAGATATTTCGTAATATCGAGTCATTTATCTCGTCACCATTGTATGTAGATATCTTGTAATAATGAGTTTTTTATCTGGTCATCATATGTATGTAGATATTTCGTAATATCGAGTCATTTATCTCGTCACCATTGTATGTAGATATCTTGTAATAATGAGTTTTTTATCTGGTCATCATATGTATGTAGATATTTCGTAATATCGAGTCATTTATCTCGTCACCATTGTATGTAGATATCTTGTAATAATGAGTTTTTTATCTGGTCATCATATGTATGTAGATATTTCGTAATATCGAGTCATTTATCTCGTCACCATTGTATGTAGATATCTTGTAATAACGAGTTTTTTATCTGGTCATCATATGTATGTAGATATTTCGTAATATCGAGTCATTTATCTCGTCACCATTGTATGTAGATATCTTGTAATAACGAGTTTTTTATCTGGTCATCATATGTATGTAGATATTTCGTAATATCGAGTCATTTATCTCGTCACCATTGTATGTAGATATCTTGTAATAACAAGTTTTTTTATCTGGTCATCATATGTATGTAGATATTTCGTAATATCGAGTCATTTATCTCGTCACCATTGTATGTAGATATCTCGTAATAACGAGACATTTATCTCGTCGTCATGTGTACGTAGATATCTCGTAATAACGAGACATTTATCTCGTCATCACGTGTATGTACATACCTCGTAATAAAGAGTCAGTCATTTATCTCGTCATTACGTGTATGTAGATACCTCGTAATAAAGAGTCAGTCATTTATCTCGTCATTACGTGTATGTAGATACCTCGTAATAAAGAGTCAGTCATTTATCTCGTCATTACGTGAATTTATAATTCACGTTATAACGAGTCATTTACCTCGACCCCAATATTGGGTCCGATATGGAAAATGGTATGTATTATTCCCTTTGTATGTACCTCGATTGTGTAGTATAAACACGTTAATTTCTTTTCTCAGTGAAGTCGTTATTTGATCAGTCATAAGTAAATTAATCGTTTTTCTTCTCTTTGTACTTTCCATTGTTTTTCTTTAAAATTCCTACTTATATTTATTATTGAATATTGAACATCATTCACTTAAGTTGTGACAAATATTTTCACATTCTGACAATTCATGAAAATCTTTATGGAGGGGGTCTTTCAATATTGTAATAGTTTATGCACAATATGTTTGTTTGCTTCGTCTTTGCAATAATAAAAAAAATGACTTTTTTCTGTTGTCCGGTTTTCCCGGTTCTATGTTACGCCTACTTCGCTCGTTTGTGCGTCAAATAAAACAGACTTGTGTATCTTTTCCGTCTCGGAATGCCATCAATGTCCGTCTACATGACTTGTTTATTACTATAGTAATTGTCCGAGTTCATACCTTGGCCCTGTGGTCCATATTGACAGGTGGACTGGCCTAGCATCCACGTCATACTAGTATAACGCCGTTCTTGTTGGCGTTTATTTGTTTGGGGGGGGGGGGGGGGGGGGGTCGTGGTTTACCTTGTTTTAGACAACGAAGCTGTTTATAGTTGTAAGTAAACTTCGAGAAGTATTTACTAATAAAACTCATGGTATCGAATTCAGATATGCTTAATTATATTGTCAAATATATACACTGTACAGGTTATGCTTGGTACTGTTGAAAATTTTTATTTTATAAACCTCCTAAATGCAAGTCAAATGTATCCTCCTTCCGCAGAAATAATCTCCATTTCCTCCAAAAACACGCAAAATTTCCGTGTCTCATTTGACTTGCATTTAGGAGGTTTATAAAATAAAAATTATCCATCTTTCCAACGGTACCAAGCGTTTTTTCGTAACTCAACTAGAAATGTGATTTTTGATGCAAGAGAGGTAGGTGGGGTCTATTTTTCGATCTGGAAAGCTTTCCACCCTTTCGCTTTTATGATTACTGAGGGGGCATTTTTATCGAAAATTGATCTTAACCCCCCAAATGTGTAAAATTACGCTAAACACCCTATTTTAGGTCCAAAACTAGCTGTAACAAATTCTCAGGTCCCTGTGGGTCTGTGGAAAGCTTTGCCGCGTAAATGTAGTTTGGTCACTGCAATTGTTCGGGTTTTTTCTGAATTATCTTTTAGTAACTATGTTTAGCGTGTGTTTTTAATTTTAAATGTTTTATGGAAACTCCCTACAATAACAATTCTACGATAGTGACAATGGTTATCTTTAATCTTCATTCTGACGCCATAACTGTTGTCATGACGTTATAAGCAATAATCGGAAGTGACGTGGACGTTGGACAAGGCACGAATCCAGTCTCGATCTCTCTGTCCCGTAACTTTCAGTCACAACGAATGTGTGTTACGAAATGTTTCAACAATACAAACCATCACACTCACCTTTGAACCCACATACTTGTGGCGCCTCGGAGTTTATATGTACATACATGTACATGATTTGTTTAGATATAAAAACACGAATTTGTCCCTTAACAAGTGGGTCGTACATGTACGTACATGACATTATGATTGAGATTTTGCACTTTCATCGTGAACAAATGGAGATTGATAGAAATGTGACATACATGTCGCTCAGCCGCCCGTTCCTCTTTATTTGCCGCGCCGTCGCCAGCACGTGAGTTACATCTTCGTCTAACACGTGCGGCAGCATGTTTTAGGACTGTTGGCTAACGATACTGACCTTCCAATTTATGTCCCCATCTTAATCTGCAAATTTAGAGATCGCGTTTCTGTCCCTAACCAAGGTGATCATAAATTAAGAAAACCTCGATCTGAATCACAGTTCTGCGACAGCGGTCTCCCAGAATCACCGCGGCAACGTTTTATTAGCAAGCGGTACATGACTAAGAACAAAACAACAGGAGAGAAAACAACATGAATTATGTAAAAAATAGTTATGCTGAAACTCAAAAACAATTTTGAAATGTTGGTAAATGGAACTGTTTCTCTTAACATGTTTTAGTTAGTGAGGTCGGAAATGTCGCTGATGTTTACGCACCGTCACGCTCCCCGTGATGTCCCTTCGTCATTAATTGATAAAGACGGTCTTCTAAAGTAATATAATTGGGTCATTGCCAGCGAGGGATACGGAGATATTTACTGCTATTGTCGATGTGATGAGCAGCAATGGAACACGAAGGAAGGATCGACACTGAGAAATAAAATCTTGCAACATTCGATGACAAAACTGTTTAATGCGTTACTGGAACACTGAATTCCGAAGCCTCATGTTATCGTCCTGCCGGGGAATCTCCTTCCAGGTCCTTATATTTCATCACTAACCAAATCAGAATAGATATGTGTGAATACATGTACTGGCTACAAAAGACAATTTATTATCAATGAACGTATCAAACGAGGTAGTTACCACAGGGACCTATGGATTTGTTACAGCTAGTTTTGAACCTAAACAAGGGTGTGGAGCTTCGATCAATATTCGATAAAAATGCCCAATGGTCATAGTGTGTCCTATCGAAAATTGATCTACCCCCCCCCCCCCCCAAATGTGTAAAATTACTCTAAACACCCTATTTTAGGTCCAAAACTAGCTGTAACAAATTCTCGGGTCCCTGTGACTTTACACTGCTACTACACTGGAAGTAGTAACTCTGGGTGAGGGCACAGACCCTAAGCCTCCCTCACAGGAGCAAACGTTCATCTGAAAGCCAAAAGTGAGGTAGTGTCAAGGGTCAAATCAAGGAGGGACGGGTGTGGGTGGATGGGTGGCTTGGGGGATATATACTACTAGTAGCTGTTCAAAAGAAAAGAAAAAAATAGTCGCTTCTTATGAGTCATGCAATGGCGGCAGCAGGAACAATTTTTACCCCTGCAAGGCAAATCACGAGGGCATTTTCAAAATTCAAGAGGAAATTTAGATCATTTACAAATCGATTGGGGTATTTTCTAGATTAAATGTTCCAAATATTTGCGGCTAACGTTGAAATTATATTTTCAAATTGCTGGTTAAAGTAAGCTATTGGAATGCATACATTCCAATGGTTCTATGTAACATTTCGAGGACTAGAACTCTATTTACCTCAGACAAATGACTTTACAAAGATGCAAACTGTGAACGAGATGACCACAAGTCGATGTCGATTCAGTTACGCTGTAAAGTTTATGTATATAAACATATAGTTATAATAACATGTTATATATATTTGCCGAAAGAATTCGATTCAACTATGCTTTGTTTAATATATGCACTTGACCATAGATGCCCGAGAGTCTCTGAGCCCCCTCATCTCGATTTAAAACTGGTCTATTGATGTGTATCCAGATGGCTTCCTTTATCTGTTTGAACAGATTGCTCTATCTCTTTCTTTCTGGATGATGATTACGCGTTTTCGGTAGTGTGACATGGTCTTTGATTGTCGATTTATTTATGAGGCCCTAAAACGGATACAAAAACATTGACAAAGCAAGATCAAAACAAGAAAAAACCAATTAAGGATAAGAACAAAACCAAAGGCCAGTATATACAAGTACGAAATATAAACCATCCAGTGGTAGTATTGCGGTCGTGACATTGCAGCAGTCATGAAGCCCAATTCGTAACATCCCATAACAATACATCCGAAGGAAACTTCAGAGAATGCGTAACCAAAATCGGGGGCAAAAACTGCGACGCATCATATATTGGAGAGACCAGAAGGCAATTTGGGGTCCGCCTGGGTGAAAACCAGAAATAAAATGAAACCTAAAGAAGGAAAGAAATTAATCCGATCAAACAGGAATCTGCAATCACAGACCATGCCACATAGAAAAAAACATGTGATTGACCGGGACATCTCCAAAGTGTCGGACAGAGAGGGCAATATATTCAAGCGACAAATAAAGAAAGCTATTTCGATTCGCCGCAGTTGGTCAGTTCTTAGTCGAGATGAGGGGGCACATAGACTCTTGCATATTTCACAAAGCATAGCCAAGTCGAGTCATTTCGGAACTCGTATAGCTAAATTTACATACGCTTAATAACGTTGCCGAATCGACCTCGATTTGTCGACTACTTTTACACATTCGTCACCTTTGTGTACATGCAATGCTTCAGCGGTGGTCACCCTTGGTGTCGTAACCGGAATGTCGGCGGTCAGACATTGTCCGTAACGATGAACAAGTCTAACGTTGTCCCTAACCAGTACCGGGTACTGGGTAAATCTATATATCCTCCCTGTCGGTGTACAAAGCCGGGTATCAGACAACTTGGCGGAATTCTTCTGTGTTAAATAATCACTCGCGTTAGGTAATAGTGAACTGTGTGGATGATCTCATTAAGCTGTCATCTGACCATGGACTAGATGTTTGGTCTCGATAAAGTGTGGGCGAGTGATTGATATATAGATAGGAATTCTCTAACTATCTATACAGAGTATCTGTATTTTAATGACACTGATCCCCATACAAAACGCGTTAATCCGATGATAGGAAATCTAGTAAAACCACAAAGAATGACGTATTTCCTCGCAGGACATAGCTCAATAACATCAGTAACTCTCATTGAAATATGTATAACAGTAAACAAGGACGGTTTGTTGAAAATGTTTAGTTCAAAAGGCTCGATAAGAAAAGGAACTACGACTATTTGAGCTTTGGTTCCCTAATAATGGAGCCTTGTGGTGGCAGGAAACACACAAGGATGTCATACATATGTATGATCATTCGATCATAGGCTTAGTTTAATAAGAGTCCTAAGTATTTCAATTGTAACCCCTATACGGTGTGTGACTTTGAATATCTAAATGTGACCTTAACATTGAACCCCTGACTTTGACTTTAACATTGAACTCCTGCATTTGACCTTGACATTGAATCTTTTTTGTGACCTTACCATTAAATCTCTTTATGTGACCTTGCCATTGAACCTCTAAATGTGATCTAAACATTGAACCTCTTAATGTGACTTTGACATTGAACCTCTAAATGGGACCTTACCATTGAACCCAGAAATGGTCAGGTGACGTACTTTTGGGAGGGTCAGAACTTATACAGCCCATAAGACGTACTTTGGGGAGGGTCAGGCGAATGATACACGGTACGTTTGAGTCCTTATTGCGTTTTCTGCATATATTTCAACCTTCCATAAGTTTTTTATGCCTATTCACTTGCATTCCTAGTAGTTTCCTTCGAGATAATATACCCCTTACCATAGTGGTATGGTATTGTTACGTCACACACGAATGTAGGGTCAGTAATTATCCGAAAAATTGTAAGCATGTCTATTGTTAAAACCTGGACAGGATGTTTGGTACTACATTTTCAGTCCCCCTTTCCGTCACCATCGTCATTTGTACACATCTTGACCATTGCTCCCGTTCACACAATTTTTTTATCAACTTTCCATAGACACGGTTATAATACATTGGATTCTACTTAATATCACTCCTGTTAATATCACATTCCACTTTATAGCAAGTGTTCCCCAAGCACCTCTATATAATCTATGTTATTTTATTTGGTTAATATCATGTATTTCTCTTAATTAATATCATGCTTTTTAATCACTCACATAAAATATCCAGAAATGATGTCATTTCTATTAAGATTTCAGACACAACTTGTACAAAATATTGCATGGATAATAAATTGATATAATAAAAAAATCTTTTTTTGATGAAAAAATGTTATCCATAGATTGAATATCTTTTTTGTGTACATTGGAAAGCTTACTTTCAGTATTGATGATTGGAAATGCACTGGAAAACATGACTGTAATGTCCGTTTTTTGTCTGACAAATGCAACATGATATAAAGAGGAATACACTGTATAACGTATTCAATTAATTAATTTCCTGTTTAATTCACCTTCGGAACAGCACATCGCCGATAGCGTGGTGATTGATTGAAAAACAATAGAGTGCAGTTTGTGTGTGTGTGTGTGGGGGGGGGGGGGGGGGGGGGTAACAACTACCAGCGTACAGCTTCGTTTCCGGTCCACGTCTGGTCAGGTATGTGCTCCGATAGCCTACTAACCGTAGATTGTACAGAGATAGACAGCGCTTCGGTATTCAATACACATATATGTATGTGGCCGATCACACGCCTCAGTTGCCGGGCTATGATAGGACAGGGTGTAAAGTATATATTAAATGTCTTGAAAGTCCCCGGAGATATTACATAAACAATTGCCAATAAAATCAATTAGCGCGACAGGTTATATCTTCTGACGTCTGATGTCAGGTCTGAAGAGTCGGGTCGTTCGTGTACAGACCTCCTCCGTTGTGTGTTTTTATCTGCTGAAAACATTAAGACCTTTTAGGCCTACCATTGCTGGACTTCAGCCATATTACTCTGTAGACGCTTCTCATAAAGCGCTGCCGCAAATGAAATAGGCATGAAAAGGAATGAACACTTTACTTATTCCAAAGCACAACAACAACACAAATAATCGAAATCATCACCAGGAAGACTGAGAAAAACATGATAAACATGGCTGGATGACTTCAGCACTAATAATTAATTTCACCCAGACGAATACTCTGGTACCAGAAAAGACAGACGGGCAGGACATTAATTGTCTACACTCAACTTCAAATCAATGGAGACTCTTATGGTACTGTTGGAATTCTTTTCTTGGAACCTTTTTTCTCTCAAAATCTAAACCTAACATAATTTTTGAACATTTTTGACATTTTGAGAACACTTTTCTGCATTTTGGACATTTTGAGAACACTTTTCTACATTTCGAATATTTTGAGAACACCTTTCTACATTTCGAACATTTTGAAAACACCTTTCTACATTTTGGACATTTTGAGAACACCTTTCTACATTTTGGACATTTTGAGAACATCTTTCTGCATTTAGGACATTTAGAGAACACCGTTCTACATTTTGGACATTTTGAGAATACCTTTCTATATTTTGGACATTTTGACAACTCCTTTCTACATTTTGGACATTTTGAGAACACCTCTCTACATTTTGGACATTTTGAGAACACCTTTCTACATTTTGGAACATTTTGAGAACATCTTTCTGCATTTAGGACATTTAGAGAACACCGTTCTACATTTTGGACATTTTGAGAATACCTTTCTATATTTTGGACATTTTGACAACTCCTTTCTACATTTTGGACATTTTGAGAACACCTCTCTACATTTTGGACATTTTGAGAACACCTTTCTACATTTTGGACATTTTGAGAATACCTTTCTATATTTTGGACATTTTGACAACACCTTCCTACGTTTTGGACATTTTGAGAATACCTTTCTACATTTTGGACATTTTGACAACACCTTCCTACGTTTTGGACATTTTGAGAATACCTTTCTACATTTTGGACATTTTGAGAACACCTCTCTACATTTATCGGCGGACATCATCGATATCCAGGAATTACGATCACCTACGCGCTAGAGCAAAGGTGAACGTAACCCATGGATATCGAGGATGTTAGGCAGAGTTTTCAACATATTCTGTTTACATCAAACTTATAAAACGTATAAAGCTTATACGCCAATATTGTTAAAGAGTATACAATGTTAGCGTCTTCTCCTTTAAAGGCCCAATATACGTAACTTCAGGAAATTATTTTGAAAAATTCTGAAAAAAAATCCAGTTGATAACCATGCAAAATGGCCTAAAAAGAAGTAAACCTGAGCTGTAACTGACTAGAAACTCTTGACAGAAAATTCCTAAGAATTGAAAATAACTCAGGTGGGGCCCACTTCAACAACAAGCCGAAGTTAGAAGACAGTTCAAAATGGACGCGTGTTTACAAAATAATACCGAGTTTCAACTGCTGCTGTACCGGTAACCGCGTAAGAATTCATCTTGAATATTGCTGATATGTGTTAATCTTAGCTAAATCTATAAATATAATGAGTTATTAGGCTTGATTTTCACTTCAAGTTTTGCCGAAAGTCACGTATATTGGGCCTTTTATCGACGACACCCGCCTTGTGCAAATGTCACGTCCTCAAAATGAGCAGTGAGGCATAATTCTCAATCACAACTAGCAGATGTACTAGGCCTAATGAGCATATACAAATACGCCCACCTTCATATAAAACATAGATACAGAATATTTCTCATAATTCTCAAGGAGACTAAGATGACAACCACAAAATTTGCTCACAGTCTTCATTAACCTGCATCTTCCGAATCCCTGTGGCGTAGGTTTGTTCGTCAGCAGCAGACATCTATCAAGTAAATCTCCAATCTGATTAAAATACAGATCCTTGTTCTCACTCCGTTTTAACAAGGATCTGACAACATCCCACAAGAGGTCACGTCCAGATGACCTATGTCACCTCTTTGCTTAACACTAAAATTATTTTCCAATGACCTGTCAGCTTGCAGCAAGTCATTTCGTCACATTATTCTACATGAACTTTTTGGTGACGAAATGACTAAACGTACAAATGCGAACATGCAAGCTTTGTCGCCTCAAAATTTCACAGTCAAGATTCTGACAGTAGTAATTTGATTGGCTAATGCAAAAGGTCATCGGGACATGACCCCCGTAAGTTATGTGATTTTTAGTTTGGGTTTTTTAGGTTGGGGAAGCGCGGATGTTACTATGAAGAAAAGGGGAAGTTAACGATCGGTAAAATACACAGTAAAAATCGCCACATTTGTATTGTCTAGCAAAGTCGAAGTAGTAAGCGTTTTGCAGACGTTTCCACTCCTCATAGAAAACTAATCCATTAGGCCAACGGCAGACTTTATGTACGGTTATAGACAACCCTGTAGACACTGTAATCTGTATGTAGTTTTACGTTTTCCCCATAGACTGACAAGTTGTGGTAAGATATAGAGGAAGACGAGACGAATTGGTCGATGTGGTATTATAAAGAGAGGAATACTAAAAGTAGTACACCAGTCGGATTTGAATTTCGTCACCACAAATTGTATCTGTTGAGAAAATGGTTCTTGCTATAGTTTTGTAAAACGTATAAAAACAGAAACAGACTGATTTCTTACTGTATAATGTTGAAGATAATTTTACAAATGCACATATCATCTGTCCATGTTCTACAATTCAATTGTCGTGTTAATCGTCAGACACGTGCGTTACAATGCACGCGAGACGCGAATCCTGTCACGAGATTACGATCACACACGTGCCTGACAATGCACGATACGCGTGGCTTTGTCTTGTCCCATCCAAACCAACCTCTCCCCAGCATCTGTACCACAACTATCGCTCCAATTGTTCTTACTAAAAGACGTGTTCTGCTCACCCGCGAACACCAGGCAGCATGGCACACCTTCCACAGATAGCCATCTCTCCACAGGGCTGCCACAGCGGACGGAATAAATGTCGTAAAGCTTGCATGTTTTGTAAGATTCGACAAAGATGGCGGTACATGAGTGACCATCCTGATAAATGTGGAGTCGGGAACATAAACAATGAAACAACGCCTCGACAGCATCACACGTCTGAGAACCACAGGGACCTGAGATTTTGTAATAGCCACAGGGACCCGAGAATTTGTAATAGCCAAAGGGACCCGAGAATTTGTAACAGCTTGTTTTGGACCAGCACGGGCAATGACGTCAAAACTCATTTCTATGCAGAAAGTAGCAGACGAAAACTTTGAGACACGGACATTTTGCGTGTTTTTTGGAGGAAATCGAGATAATTTCTGCAAAAGAAGGATACATTAAACGTGCATTTATGAGGTTTTTAAAATAAAAAAAATATCCATCTTTCAAACGGTACCAGCGTTTTTCTTCGTACCTCAACTAGAAATGTGATTTTTTTATGCAAGAAAAGTAGGTTGGGTCGGTTTTTCGATCTGGAAAGCTTTCCACACTTTAGCCTTTATGATCATTGAGGGACATTTTTTCTAAAATTGATTTTAACCCCCCCCCCCTCCATCAAAGTGTAAAATTACTCTAAACACCATAGTTTAGGTCCAAAACTAGCTGTAATAAATTCGCAGGTCCCTGTGTGAGAACCAGGCTTGGGTTCTACAACAGCGTAATGTCATGATGGTGACCTGGCGTGTCGCCATGTTTCCAATGACCTTACTTCATTTCCAATGTATGCAAATTTTTAAGTTCATGAACTTTCATGACTTACCAATATTACCTAGCAGAATATCAAACCAATAATTTGTATATAAAATGCGTTATATCTTAGTAACAATAACGAACAAGGCAGTGTACATCCTTCAATATCGGAAACAATACGTTTTAGAAACGATTCTTGATTGTATATCTTCATGATCAGAAAAATAATGGACGGCATATTGAGTCAAAGATTCGTCATCCCTATGGTCAAGTGAATAAAAAATGTAAATTATAAAATGCGTTATACGTCTTATGAACAATATCTTAGGATCAATACATTGTATATCTTAGTAGCAATACATTGTATATCTTAGATCAATACATTGTATATCTTAGTATCACTTCATTGTATATCTTAGATCAATACATTGTATATCTTAGTATCAATACATTGTATATCTTAGATCAATACATTGTATACCTAAGATCAATACATTGTATATCTTAGTATCAATACATTGTATATCTTAGATCAATACATTGTATACCTAAGATCAATACATTGTATATCTTAGTATCACTTCATTGTATATCTTAGATCAATACATTGTGTATCTTAGTATCAATAAATTGTATATCTTAGTATCAATACATTGTATATATTTAGTATCAATACATTGTATATCTTAGATCAATACATTGTATATCTTAGGATCAATACATTGTATATCTTAGGATCAATACATTGTATATCTTAGATAAATACATTGTATATCTTAGGATCAATACATTGTATATCTTAGTATCAATACGTTGTATATCTTAAGATCAATACATTGTTTATCTTAGATCAATACATTGTGTATCTTAGTATCAACACATTGTATATCTTAGATCAATACATTGTATATCTTAGGATCAATACATTGTACATCTTAGTATCAATACATTGTATATCTTAGATCAATACATTGTATATCTTAGTATCACTTCTTTGTATATCTTAGATCAATACATTGTATATCTTAGTATCAATACATTTTATATCTTAGATCAATACATTGTATACCTAAGATCATTATATTGTATATCTTAGTATCAATACATTGTATATCTTTAGTATCAATACATTGTATATCTTAGATCAATACATTGTATATCTTAGATCAATACATTGTATATCTTAGATCAATACATTGTATATCTTAGTATCAATACGTTGTATACTAGGATCAATACATTGTATATCTTAGTATCAATACATTGTATATCTTAGTATCAATACATTGTATATATTTGATCAATACATTGTATATCTTAGTATCAATACATTGTATATCTTAGGATCAATACATTGTATATCTTAGATCAATACATTGTATATCTTAGGATCAATACATTGTATATCTTAGTATCAATACATTGTATATCTTAGGATCAATACATTGTATATCTTAGTATCAATACATTGTATATCTTAGGATCAATACATTGTATATCTTAGTATCAATACATTGTATATCTTAGTATCAATACATTGTATATATTTGATCAATACATTGTATATCTTAGTATCAATACATTGTATATCTTAGGATCAATACATTGTATATCTTAGATCAATACATTGTATATCTTAGGATCAATACATTGTATATCTTAGTATCAATACATTGTATATCTTAGGATCAATACATTGTATATCTTAGTATCAATACATTGTATATCTTAGTATCAATACATTGTACATCTTAGTATCAATACATTTTATATCTTAGATCAATACATTGTATATCTTAGGATCAATACATTGTATATCTTAGTATCAATACATTGTATATCTTAGTATCAATACATTGTATATCTTAGGATCAATACATTGTATATCTTAGTATCAATACATTGTATATCTTAGATCAATACATTGTATATCTTAGGATCAATACATTGTATATCTTAGTATCAATACATTGTATATCTTAGTATCAATACATTGTATATCTTAGATCAATACATTGTATATCGTAGATCAATACATTGTATATCTTAGATCAATACATTGTATATCTTAGGAACAATACATTGTATATCTTAGGGTCAATACATTGTATATCTTAGGATCAATACATTGTATATCTTAGGAACAATACATTGTATATCTTAGGGTCAATACATTGTATATCTTAGGATCAATACATTGTATATCTTAGGAACAATACATTGTATATCTTAGGAACAATACATTGTATATCTTAGGATCAATACATTGTATATCTTAGATCAATGCATTTTATACATGTATCTAAGTATCAATACATTGTATATCTCAGATCAATACATTGTATATCTTAGTATCAATGCATTGTATATCTTAGATCAATACATTGTATATCTTAGGATCAATACATTGTATATCTTAGTATCAATACATTGTATATTTCAGGAACAATACATTGTATATCTTAGGAACAATACATTGTATATCTCCAGATTTCATATTTTATTATCCCGAACGATAATTGTATATCTTAGTAAAGATGGTCAATATTTTACAAAAGATACGTTATATATCTGTGAAACAGTGCTTTATGTCTCAAAAACAATAACTTATACAGGACATCCATCCATTTCCTCTGATAGGATCACTGTACGGGACAAACAGTACATGTTTTAAGGTTATCTCCCCTGTATTGTTAATCATCTTTCGATCTTTAAGTATCTAGTGTATCTTGAAGGTAGCTTTAATTGGCGTGAAACTGTGTCCTGTTGTCTGAGCTAATGGCAGCTTTTTGAATTATAACGGTAGATGGAACGCGCTATTCAATAAAATAAAGCTCTGTTACACTAAGTAATAATTAAGTGTTATTCGAGTGGCAACTAAAGAGTTTCAATATATTTCAATGTTCAATGTTTATGGTGCCGGTAAAGACTGGTCTCGTTGGCACACACAATGATGTTGGGTGCACTGGTGGCGAGTCCGTTTGATGTCGGTTGCTATCTGCAGCCTTGATCTGGACCGAGTAGCGACTAGCAGGCGTCCTCGGGTGGCAGACACGCCCAGTTCTCGCTCCAATACACATACAGAATCTGTAGAAAATCAATTTAAACTGTAGTTGTGTTAACTTAACGAAATGTTCTGTACTTACTTGAAATCATTCAACTTGCATGAGAATTAGATATCTGTACATAAATATGAAAATATGGAGGGTCAATGAATTTGGTTATATATTTTTAATCTTTAAATATCGAAATAAATTTGTTAATCTAATACTATATATAAATAAAAAAGAATTACTTTGCTATATCAAGCTAGCTAGATTTTCAGTTTAATAGGTCAAGGTGTCCATGTCTTGGGAAGCAAAGAGAAATTTCCGATAGCTTTTGAAATTCGATATCCTTAAATAACGACCTAAACAGTGTTAAAGGGTACTCGTTACTATATTTATACCTTTTATATGCATATACATAGACCATGGGACCATATAGCTTCTGATACATGTATACGTGTAAAGGGTGATTCTGAAGTGCACGGTATTACAGTACGGCAGCATCAGTACCAGAGCTTCTCTCCATTAACGTATATATAAACTGCATTTATTTTAACAAAGACGTACCTTTTCACTTCTGCATACCTGGGTATTAGGGTATTAACTTAGACGACATGTCTATACTGACATTTGTTTATCTAGTTCGTATTGATATGCATTTTTTATATTATCACATCAGCTTAGATTGTAATAACTTCTTTATTTATGCATTGCAAGTATCAAATTATTATCTACATGTTGTCAAGCGCTTTAGAGTAATTTTACAAATTATATAGAGCGCTATATAAATGTTGTGCACTATTATTATTCATATCAATCACTCTTGTTGATGCTGACGTTAGTGCACGGGGTCTTACTGTGAGAGGAAATCGAAGTACCCGGTCGGGCAGGAGACCCCATTCCTATCCACGTCCGGTCGAGGAATCGAACCCCGGTCGTCTTGGTGAAAGGCGAGTGCGCTCTCCTTTAGAGGACGTTCGACCGAGCTGCAGTGTCCGGGTGGGTCTACATATCGTGGAACATCTTGACAGCCTTCAGGAAATGTTTATTTAGTACCAAATTTATAAATGAAAGTTAAGATCCTATTAAAATTTCTTATTGCTTTTTAAAGTTGTCCAGATAGGGCGATTTTGGAGTACGGCTGGTGGCCTTATGGTGGAGAATCGAGTTTTCCTTTTTCATTCCCTCTCTCTGGTCAAAACACATATCTTCGAACTTTCCGTTTTCAATTCTCTCTCTGGTCAAAATTCGTTTGGTCTAAATTCGTTATCCTGGGACTATCTGCAGCTGTCGTTAATAATTCTCCCGTGTAATTCGTTGTTTTTCGTGCAAGTTTCCCTCTTCTTTCATTCTCTCTGCTTGCAAAGTCATTACTTGGTGTTGTAGCTGGCAAACGGGATGGTACGCCAATAAGCAATCGCGCGAGGACGTCTCATGAAAAATGGAGAGAGGTGGTTCCATTTTGAGGTAGCTACATGTAGATAGAATAGGTTAGGATTTCAGTTCTACAGTAGAGTTTGGGTAGTATAGTTAATATTTCAGTCCTGCAGTACAGTTTGGGTAAACTAGTTAAGGATTTCAGTCCTACACCAGAGTTTAGGTAAAATAGTTAAGGATTTCAGTCCTACACCAGAGTTTGGGTACATAATGCACGTCCGTCTGACACCTAGCACAGACCAGCAACCACATGACACATTGTTGTCTGCCGACTGAGAATTAGGCTGGCATTACAAATCAGATTGCAATCGCGCGCTTCCCTCTGGGAAATCAGCTTCAATTTGAGATGCTGGCAAAGTCTGTAAGGCAGTGGGCCCCAAACGAGAAAAGCACCAGTATTTGGAGATCGCGAGTTTTGTACACCCGGTACAAAGGAATGATATCCACTAACAACAACAACAACAACAACAGAACACCGAAGTGTCATTAAAACCACATTTCGAACTCGGATGGATAAAACTATGGCAGGATGTATAGGGAAAAAGGTAAAATTTACATGAATACAACTGAAACAATCGTTACAAGACGTTGGTTTTCAGCAGGAGGATTATCGCCCGCGTCATAGACGATACTTGCCATGTACTTCTTCTGTGGTGCATTGTCGCTCATGTGGCACATCCGGGTGAAACATGTCTCTGTAAATATTGAAAGCTTCATAGGCATCATATACAGTTAAAACAGGGGTGCTCACATTGTCAAAGTCGGTTCCAGTCGCTCGTTTATAAAAGTTTTTAGTGAGTATCCTTCGATGACTTGGATTGGTAAGAAGAGAGAATTTATTGCTCGTCAAGAGTGCATGGCGGGACCATTATGAAAAGTTCCGAACTATGCAGAAACGTCTTTGATTTATGCTGGCGACACAAGGGGAATTCGGAGGGGGAAATCACCCAAGGATAAAAAACAGTGCGGATAATATTGTCTTATCAGCTTAAATACAACTGTGGACATTATAGTATTAAATAGTCAGATTTTATCGAGTATTCAAACATCAAAGGTTTGTACGACATGGTAAACATCGGCGAGCATTTATCTCAACTGTTAGAAGCTCCGCCTCTTTCTATACCTTAATCTAAATCAATATCAGATAAAAGCTAGCTTGCTCACTACCGAATACACCTATTTGCATATTCGGTAGCCCATCCGTCAATCAAAAATATACATACAGGGAAAAAAACACGAATTGGTGGAAACAGAAAAGTGTCATTACGTTTGATATATGACTATTACAATGCTGGCTGGTTGGACGGCACAGTGTGTGATTGTTTGACAGTCGAGTCAGTTGGAGCATGTAGCCATGTGCTTTTGTTATGCGCAGACAAGTCTATACTTGCGATGACATTGCGCAGGACGTGAGATACCTCAATAGTTATTATTACAGAGAGCGCTCGACTGTATATGTTCACCGTGTATTTGGCGGGTGTCGGGTGAATATCAACATTATACTATGATACATTAAGTGATTGTTAGGTACCCGACACATAGTGGAATAGTGGATTTAGTAACCGGTGAAGTTTTTACTTGTACGTAGATTACAGGTATGTGTACAAGTCGTATGTGGTTAAACAGTACAGCGGGTTAAAGCTGAGTGTACGACGAGAACACCCACAGAAGTCGGTGTGTAACACATGTGAGGGACGAGATCACACACCCCGGTGACAGTTCTCAGGAAACACGGACGATATTTTACTACAAAATGTTGTATTATATATCTAGATATAAGCGGACAAAGTGCATTACTGACATATAACACAATGTACTGGATTTACCTGAACTACCTGTTAATTATCTGTGTGTGGAGCCTAGCCCCTGGCCACGGTAAGTTGTCACAAGTTTACTTTTGGTTTCAAAGCAGAACGATTAACGATATTATTGATACATTGTAATCTCTCATTCGTATGTACACAAGATACACATAATTTATTTACCTGTGTAGTTACGGCGAAGCTTATCTAGTAATCTACTGTCAATAGTCGAAATTCCTTAAAATAATAATTGGACAGATTTAGGAATCAGCGGTTTTATCAAAGCACAGAGTACCCTATATAAAGCTACCGTGTGACAGGCGGGTGTAAACACGAGAAATCTTGCGTTGTTGTAAGTAAATTTCCCCAAACTGGTGACTCAGGTCCTTGATGTGATAAACTTATTTACATACAGTTGATGGTTTTATCAAATCGGTGATTTGCCAGTGAATTTGATTGTTGAGACCAACTTCTATCAATTCAATATACTTAACTGGAAATGTCAATATTTGTGTATTAATCTGGTAATGTACGATGTGGGACTGATGGCCTGATAAGACTGACCCTGGGTAGTCCACACTCGGAGATAGGACATCCTATTTTTCAGCATAATAAATACATTGGAATTATCCTTGAAGTACAATGACTTTATATATCATTTATCCATAATACAAATAATCTATTTAAGAGACTAATGAAAAATAAAAATCTAATATTTTATATTGACTGGAAAACTATAATATATCACAAACTTAATTCCGTGAGTATATATATATATCATGGGATATATCGTTCCTAGAATGTTAATTCTAGTACTGTATTAGTCTACAGAGTCTGCTAAATATTTGGATTGCTGGAAATTGGACTCCCATGGTCAGCAATCCCAATATTTAGCAGACCATACAGAATCCTTTGGACTGTATATGAGTCGTCTTAAAAGTAAAAAAAAAACGTTGTGATACGTTCAGCATGTACATTTTTTTGTGGTGAAAATAAAATTTTGATAACAAATATTTTCAAACTCGGCAAAATTATGAATCTTATTGAAAATATTAATGTATGGGTTATTTATACTGTTTATTTAAAAAAGATAAACAAGAGGTGAACTTATTAAAACCATGTGGAGAAAGTTTCCGTTTGAAGTCTTGAAAATACATTTTTTTTTTTTTTTAAAGACTGAAGACTGTATTGACAGATCATAGATCAGTGTTGTAAGAAGAAACTATTACAGATTTTAATTAGACCACCCATTTTCTTTCCATGAAAAATCGGGGAATTATCTTATTTATAGGAGCAGGTACACTTAATTGACTTTATTGAATGTTAGGTTGAATACAGTATATATACATTTTGTACGTACATCATGTATATTAATTTTCCATCAAAAAGTGAAAGTGAAAAAAAACATGAATAATGCAGATTTTTGTTATATATAATTACCTATATTTCAAGCATAGTTATTTCAGTGTGAGAAAATGGATTTGTCCTTGTGACGTTAACAAACAAGTGTTGAGATATAAATCGATGTTTTAGGGTTTGTGGGGTTTTAGAACACCTTGTATAAAACGACAAGCCTATCAACAAATCTACACATTACAATGTAACACATTCAGTAGATCTAGACCAGGTTTTTCACACAAGAATTCTGTAAAATAGTGGTATATTATGTCTGACCCAAGGACAGATTGGATTATCAATCGGTACTTTATTACATCATATGTTATATAGTGCTGGACTACAATTGGCTGTGTGGGAGATCGTAGATCTATAGAGACCCAGATATATCAACAATACATACCCATAATACCTATCTTGTAAAACACAATTATAGATAAATATGTCGGTTCTCATCAAAATGGTTTGATTGAATACTAGTTGAGCCTAAAATTAATATGCCTGAATTTGATATTACATAACAGCAATGATTTGATGCATCAGTATTATCCTTATATACCTAAGCATTAATAATCTGTATTGTACTTACCATGACAGTATCTGCTACCATGATTTATTTAACATTATATATCATGTTAGTTTAGAAGAACTTCAGAATATTATTAGATAATTTTATGAGAAAAAACAGATTTCTTAAAAACAACTTATGATTTTCCTCAAAAAGCAGGGATATTGATGCAAATATGAAGGGGCCTAGTAGCAAATTGCAATGGCCCCTAAACATTTGTCTGGGCCCCTAGAGTTTTGGATATTTTGCCATTTATTACTACTGCAACTTCACTTCTGAAAAGAGCTGGGCCCCTAACTCAAAAACAGTGAATTTTATCCTTGAAAAGGAGCCAGTGTGTCCAAATCTTTATGTAGAGAAATTGAGTTTTAAATGAAACGAACATATCCCAGAAATTGGTCCTGATTAAAAAATTTGCATTATAATTATGCAATTATCACAATTAGAATATCATAAAGACCTTATAAGATATATCCATTTAGTTCTGAATTTTTGATATTGTTCATACATTTCATGATATTATGTATGTATGTAGTATAGACTAAATAGGCATCAATATAGGCCATACAAACTATACATTTTTTTCCTCGAGATGGTAGATCTACAAGGTACAGGGCATTGGGTATTTTTATGTATCTATAAAGACCTTGGTTCTAGTTGGTGTATCTGTAAGACATTGGGTATTTCTATGTATCTATAAAGACCTTGGTCCTAGTTGGTGTATCTGTATAAGGGCTAAAGTTTAATAGATCCTTATAAGGCCGTAGATTGGAGTAATCTCGGCCATTAAGTAATGATTAAGGTCAATATAGATTTACAGGTTACAACAGATTATATCTCAAGCTATTTTTGTCTGTGTTTAAATAGGTGATGAGCAGATAAAAAACTTTTGTGACATAGTTCTTTGAAACCGGTAAACTGGCGGTAGTATTCGGGTAGTAGGAACCTTGGACCGTGTTTGTGGAGATGTTGAGATAGTGGCACTGTAAGGAGGTGGGGGGGCGGGGGGGGGGGGGGGGGGGGGGGGCGTCCGAAGTCCCTTTGGTTGAAACTATTGACTCATTCACCCCTGAAGACACATTTAAACTCTTTTAAACTCTTCCGATTCCAAGGTTGGAATAGTTCATTATGAAATTTCAGGGGTGGATAAGTTGCTTTTAAATTATATCTTAACTTAATTATTAGGTGGTTTAAAAATTTCCTACGACAGAATATGATCTTGTACAGATATAACCGACAATTAATTATGATGGGTATATTGATATACAGGTTTATAATTACATAACTATAATCAGAGCAAGTTGTACTATAGGAAGTTGTGATAAGATGATGTAACACACAGATATGCTGCACCTTTTAAATTTAGTAATAGTCTATACAGTATGCCGAAAATTAATTAAACTGCACCATACAGCTGGTTCGTCCTCCTAGGACTCTTCAGTGATGCTATGAGCCAAAATGTGGGAATCCAAAATTTCTAAACTAATGTAGAAGGAGAAGGGTCAGGTGCATAAAATCCCTTTAATTTATGAATTTAGATGTAAAATTAAACTCTGTATAATTTCAAATCATGTATATCTAACTGCTAGATACATGTAACTTATTTTGGAATGTTAAATGTTCAGAACTAGGAAAGGTTGATTTTGCACCATTGTAAGGGATATCGATATATACTGATCATGAGTTAGTTAGGATCCGTTTGCCCATCCTATGATGACACAGCCACATTTGATGAAAGACACAGTGTGTTATGTATATAAATGTCTTCACACATCTGTTTTTATATAAAAATATTTCCGGCATTCTGTGTTGATGGACAGCTAATAGAATCAGATTAATTATCAAAACTTGTCATGAGATACAATTATGAATATAGGCAATCTCTTTCATTAGAAAGAACTTTCTCAAATGAAACTATGAATCCCTCATATGATTTCTTTGAAGATGAGATACCTGTATATTTATACAGGTAGGTTGTATTGGTATACATTGTTATGGCTGTGTGATGGGGAACAGAATGATTTATAAGCTAGACTTACTGTTAAATAGCTCTCACAGGCTGAGGAGTGGGAGAAAACTAGATCCCTTGTCATCCATCAAACCAGCTAGCTTCTTTTCTTGTCTGTTCACAGGAATTCCTTTAGAATCCTGACTAGCTGTGTGTTTATATTTCCTCTTCACATCCTAACTAACATTGGGAGAAGTTATACTAGTGTACTGATGTTATATGTATATGGGCACAAGTTGTGAAATATATAAAGCAAAAAGTGACGGTGGTATGGGGAATATGGTAGAAAGGGTTGACAGGACAGTTAATGACAGTAGGAATTCCAATCTAATTATGTAAATATTTAACTACTGTGATGTTCCCAGCTTTGTTTTGAATAGGATTCGAAGGAACTGATAATCAAGTCAATCCATTACAGTGATTTTGTTTTTTCCATTTTTACAGCCGATCGATACAAGGCAGTTTCCCCAAGTCAAATTTGTGCTTTTTTCCCAAAATCGAGTAAAATTAAAGAATATTTTCCGAATTTATTTGAAAATCCAACTAAATTTTCCCAATTCAATAAGGTGCAGACTGCTGTAATGTCTTTACTGACCTTACTGAAAAACGTGTATTTTTTTTCATAATCTAGAAAGTAAATATGGTATAATGCAAAAAATATATTTGCTAGTTAATTTCTGGGGCATTTAGATTCTTAATTAGATGACATACCTTTATGCTGAACAGAAGTGCTTGCGGGAAACTAAACATATTGCTACAGATATATTTTCTTATTAGATGGTTATTGAATGTATCCCTCTGGATTTCTAGTTCTTCCAATGTGATCCTGTCCAGACCATAACTTTTAAACAGTTTAAGACATATGGATAACTAGCCGTATACCTGCATCATTGAAAGATGATGTGCAGTGCACTGCCAATCAGGACATTTTGACCTTGACCTCCAAGGGTCAAGGTCAAATATATCATGTGAAAATTTTCAGTACATTCTTGTTCTGTCGGTAACTTTTAAACCATAAAGAGATATATATACCTTGATGAAACTAATCCGAAATACCTGCATCACCCATTAGCACTGTGCAGTAATATTTATAACTGTCATTAAGTTAAACCTAGCACTTGTTGTTGCCTGTTTTGTTACCTTACACCGCTTTGATTATTCATGTATATGATATAAAGTAATAAGTGTTTCCCCGAGTACGATTTGTTAACAGTATCTTGTACTCGCTGTACTGTAACCTGTTATAAATGTGAGTATAATATAACAGATCCTGATACTCGATCCTGCTATCACTATATACCCACTATTTCTATAGCACACAAATATCAAACGCTTATTGACTTAGATAATGTTTTCAGTACATATACATGTAGACCTTGTTAATTTGGGACAGTTTCTTTAGATAAACTTACACATGGACAGTGTCTATCTGTAAGCTTGACGTAGGCAAAGTTGGTTTTATTTGTAGAAAATTAATAAATCTCTGAGACAAATGACTATAAATGAACCAGCTTGTTTTAAACATGCTTTTTTCATAATTCTATGGGCTTTATTTAATTAAGTGGTAATAAATTTGAAACTGTTCGAGCAACAGACATTTAGGCTAGACAAAATATATGTTTCCTGTAATATGTTGGAGTAAGTAGGCACATTTTTATTTTAATACATAGTTCTAAATGTATCATAATTAAAATGTAGGAAAGAGATCTAGACTTGAACAGTACTTCTTAAAAAAAGACATCTATGGTAGAAAAAAAAACCCAGTTTATACATGATGTACATGTATAAATAGGGTTTGCAGATAGGATTACTGGAAACAGACCAAGGGTATATTTTTTCGTTTGGCCTAAGGTAATTTAATTGATACCTTTGAGGTTGTCCGATCCTATTAATTAATGATAGAATAGTTGATATCCCATTTGTGCACCATCCATGTAACAGAGATTTTAAGGCACAGTGCCAAATATTATACAACAGATAATTAAAGTATACCTGAGCTCCACTGGTACGCTCATTTTAAGTAACAAAGATATATTTCTCTATTTGGGTCTGATCGTGATTGGACATTATTGAGGTTGATAGTTGTATCTCTCACTGTTGAATCACCCAAAAAGAAGCATTGCAATATGTTTAGAATTTATCTATGAAAGACATTTTCCATTACCTTTTTCACAAAAGGTCTGTCACTCACTTTCAAGCTAAGACAATTTGATCTCGGCAGATCTCGTGTTTGTAATCATGCTGTTATGATATGAGCATATATTATTATCTAGTAAAGTTTGTATAGATAGTTTGCGTATCAATGAAATAATTGAAAAATAAATTCAACTTAACAAATGTTGTGTTGCGCTAACATTTTCAGGCCTTAGCGACCATCTGAAGACATTCATTTACAATGTACTTATATTATTATACTAACACCTTAGATATAAAACAACAGGGGAGATAATAATGCCTTAGTGACCATCAGAACACATATAAAACAGGGGAGATAATAATGCCTTAGAGATATAAAACAACAGGGGAGATAATAATGCCTTAGAGATATAAAACAACAGGGGAGATATTAATGCCTTAGTGACCATCAGAACACATATAAAACAGGGGAGATAATAATGCCTTAGTGACCATCAGAACACATATAAAACAGGGGAGATAATAATGCCTTAGAGATATAAAACAACAGGGGAGATATTAATGCCTTAGTGACCATCAGAACACATATAAAACAGGGGAGATAATAACAGTATTACTTTGTAAGGTGTGGCGATTAACATTAACTTTCTGGTCAGAAATAACACACAACATACATAAGAAAAACAATGAGATGGGGAAATCAAAATGAAAAGAGCATATGACATGGCGGCGTTCATGTGATTGTAACCTGTCATCATGTTGAGAAGTACAGGGAAGATATCGTGGATTGTATCTCCCTGTTATCGTCAGGGTAACAACTCTTTATATATATACTACTTATATCACTGATATAAATAAATGACCTTGTAGAGCACAGGACTATGAATTCCAAATATGTTTATAGAGTAAAGTATCGTAATCAGGTATAGATATTGTACTAGATACATCTTATGAAAGTTAATGAAGTTTTTATTACTCTTTGACATATAAACAAATATTACATTGTTATCATATCAAGCTGGTGTTAGAATATAACAAAGTTTGCTAAGGCATTGAATATGATTGATAAACATTAATTTTTTGCATGAATTATGTTTTAATTGAATTGTAGTTTAAATTTTCCACATACATTTTTGGATAGGAATACACAAATGTAGGGACATATAGGATGGACACACAAATGTAGGGACATATACATGTAGGATGGACACACAGGTAGGGACATATAGGATGGACACACACAGGTAGGGACATATAGGATAGACACACAGGTAGGGACATATAGGATGGACACACACAGGTAGGGACATATAGGATGGACACACACAGGTAGGGACATATAGGATGGACACACACAGGTAGGGACATAAAGGATGGACACACACAGGTAGGGACATATAGGATGGACACATACAGGTAGGGACATATAGGATGGACACACAGGTAGGGGCATATAGGATGGACACACACAGGTAGGGATATATAGGATGGACACACAGGTAGGGACATATAGGATGGACAGATACAGGTAGGGACATATATAGGATGGACACACAGGTAGGGACATATAGGATGGACACACAGGTAGGGACATATAGGATGGACACACAGGTAGGGACATATAGGATGGACACACAGGTAGGGACATATAGGATGGACACACAGGTAGGGACATATAGGATGGACATACAGGTAGGGACATATAGGATGGACACACACAGGTAGGGACATATAGGATGGACACACAGGTAGGGACATATAGGATGGACACACAGGTAGGGACATATAGGATGGACACACAGGTAGGGACATATAGGATGGACACACAGGTAGGGACATATAGGATGGACATACAGGTAGGGACATATAGGATGGACACACACAGGTAGGGACATATAGGATGGACACACACAGGTAGGGACATAAAGGATGGACACACACAGGTAGGGACATATAGGATGGACACATACAGGTAGGGACATATAGGATGGACACACAGGTAGGGGCATATAGGATGGACACACACAGGTAGGGATATATAGGATGGACACACAGGTAGGGACATATAGGATGGACAGATACAGGTAGGGACATATATAGGATGGACACACAGGTAGGGACATATAGGATGGACACACAGGTAGGGACATATAGGATGGACACACAGGTAGGGACATATAGGATGGACACACAGGTAGGGACATATAGGATGGACATACAGGTAGGGACATATAGGATGGACACACACAGGTAGGGACATATAGGATGGACACACAGGTAGGGACATATAGGATGGACACACAGGTAGGGACATATAGGATGGACACACAGGTAGGGACATATAGGATGGACACACAGGTAGGGACATATAGGATGGACATACAGGTAGGGACATATAGGATGGACACACACAGGTAGGGACATATAGGATGGACACACAGGTAGGGACATATAGGATGGACACACAGGTAGGGGCATATAGGATGGACACACACAGGTAGGGGCATATATGATGGACACACAGGTAGGGGCATATAGGATGGACACACAGGTAGGGATACATAGGATGGACACACAGGTAGGGACATATAGGATGGACACACAGGTAGGGGCATATAGGATGGACACACAGGTAGGGGCATATAGGATGGACACACAGGTAGAGACATATAGGATGGACACACAGGTAGGGACATATAGGATGGACACACACAGGTAGAGACATATAGGATGGACGCATACAGGTAGAGACATATAGGATGGACAGATACAGGTAGGGACATATATAGGATGGACACACAGGTAGGGACATGTAGGATGGACACACAGGTAGGGACATATAGGATGGACAGATACAGGTAGGGACATATAGGATGGACACACAGGTAGGGATATATAGGATAGACACATACAGGTATGGACACACACAGGTTTTGACTCACAAAGTTTAGGACACACAGCTAGTAGACAACAACAGGTACGGACACACCAAAGAGCAGGGGAGAGACGGATGTTGTATAGCACCACAGGTAGGGACACTGATCTAAAGGATAGGGAGCGTAATTCATTGCAGCCGTTCTGATGATACAGGGGTAGCTTACAGACAGGCTGATGTAATGTGGACCCCCACTCCCTAACCCAGCCAATAATGAACCCTTGCCTTCTCCTTCTTCACCAGTATTTATATTCAAATGAATTACACAAATAATTTAAGGTTTTAAATATTTGTCAAAGAACTTTGAGAGGATTTGGATACAGCCGAGCCTCCTAAATGGAGATGGGAACATCCCCCTGCATTCCGCACCAGGGCTACAGCTATGTATCTGGCATACTAAGTATGGAGATACAAGTGACCCTGTTGTGACCTTGGGGGGGGGGGCATCAGTTTTAGGTTCACTAGTGTATCACATGATTTCTGTTAACTACTGACATCACAAGTACCATATCTGTATTCATTGTCACAAACTAACCACCTTGCAGTGATGTTGCAAAATTGCCATCCTTAATTATCCTATATCTTGTCTTATCTACAGGTCAGCCTACATCTTGTTATTGTCTCGGGGCAGATGGATTGTTACAAAATAATACAACTACTGGATTTATAAAAAATATAGATATGATGTTGCACTGATAATATATCACCTCTATGTAATTAGCCCACCATCATCAGATGAATAGCATGCATGGTCCCATTTTTTGAACTGATGGGGGTTGTGGGGTGGGGGGGGGGGGTGTTTAATAGATTCAAACTGCATGTAACTAATTATAAGATCCTTTAAATTATTTTGTGAAACATTTTGTGCTCTACAATATTCCTTTTGCATCTATTTTTTTTTCATATTCCAAGTTTCAGGACAGAAAGGGCAAAGATCTCAACAAAACTTGATCTTATTTACAATTGAATGATGAATTAGTTTTATGATTAAAGTGAATTTTGTGTGGAGCTTTTCACCACCGGCCTTTGACCCTTCCATGTTGAGTTGGTGTACACCAGTGACCTTTGACCCTTCCATTTGGAGCTAGCGTACATCATTGACCTTTGACCCTTCCATTTGGAGCTATAGTGTACATCATTGACCTTTGACCCTAGTGTACATCAGTGACTTTTGACCCTTCCCTGATATTCTCTCCCATTACCTTGCAGTAGTGTGGAGCTTTCACCATTGAACTTTGACCTTTCCATAGTGACTTTGACCCTTCCCTGGTATGCTCTCCCACCATTTTGCAGTAGTGTGGAGCTTTCACCATTGAACTTTGACCCTTGTAGAGAGTACACCAGTGACCTTTAACCCTCCTTTTAAGCTGTACCTGTGGAGGAGATATACAGGTATAGGAGGTTATCAGGATTAAACGTTGGCAATTCGACTCTATGATTCATACATTTTTGGTGTGAATTCCGAGATAGTTTGATATAAGATGTCAGATCTGTAGACTTACAAGCATCTCTTTGACACTGAAGACCACATCAAACCGTTTTTAGTTTGAATTCTGTCATGTTGGTGGTGGCTGACTGGTGAGATGATGGATGAGTTATGTTTTCACTTCCTGAGATAATGGGCCTCCAACACAAGGACAGGTCAGTCGCCCTCTGTTGTACTGGCCTCTCAGGTTTCATGTAGCTGTCTTAAAGTTTTAAGTGAAACTAAAAGGCAGTCTATATACTGCATGAGATAGAGTCTGTTTGACATATGATATGTTAAGATATTTTTTAGGTGCGGCAGGATTTTCTCGATACATGCATTTACTGTGGATAAGAGTATGACTTTATACACACACTAATACCTGTGTGGATTAATTGTAGGATGGGGGCTAGGATTATATGTTTGTAAGTATGAGGTACCTTTCTGGTCGAAACAACCTTGTCTCTGTTATACTTGAGACCTATAGAGACAAGTTATAACTAGGCATGTTACTTCTGCTGAAATAGACTTCCTGTAAAAGCTGCACCAGCATAAACACACTGTAAACCTGTCATTGATAATGGTGGACATTTCCTGCGGAGCACAGTCTGTGCATCATTTGAATATTGGCTGTCATAGCATAAAGATGCGTCAAGTATGAATACATTGTGTGGGTAATGGGCTGAAGAAAGTGCCTGAGAATTTGCGAGTTGGTTGTTGTGAAGTGCATGTAGCCCTGTAGTTTATTGGCAAATGACTACATGTGTTAAACCAGGTATGCCGCGGTCATCATCAAATGTGCATTAAACTCGGTCCTTATGAGACAGAAATACGTGCAAGACAAGACTGCCTTTGTTATTGTTCACAAAAATAAACAAAAAACAAATCTTTGTCACAGGCAGTGTACTGTGTCATTAAATGGAAGGGATTTTGAGTTCAAGCAATATATATCTCAGCGATGTTTTTACTGCAAATCTATAAACTATTGATTAAGATCTTTTTAACACCAATACGTGTTTACTTGGCTATTATACTGTTGATGTGACCGTGAAGTTATGTTTGGGAAACAAATCTTTATTTATTTCCCGAGAGAAAATATCAGAGTTTTTAACCTCGAAATGAGAATAGCATTACCTATATATCATACAGATCTATACAGGCAGTTAAATAAACCACACTTACTGATAATACATAAAATATCATACAGATCTATACAGGCAGTTAAATAAACCGCACTTACTGATCATAATACATAAAATTGTGGTAGGTTCTGTTCTCACGGGGCTGTTGGCAACGACTGGACGTTGGTTGGTATTATTCTCTGGGATATCCGACTTTCCTCCACCAACAAAACTTACATGTAGCATGGCCTTAAATAACCATAGCCGTTAGTTGATAGGAAGTAAAACACAAATATTCTCACGGCTGGTGTAGGGAGGGGTTGGCTAAATATGGGTAGTATGACTGTCCGAGAGTCCCAAGGTCAACATTCATCGCAATCTTTCTTTAATAAAGACAGTAGCATTGTACTAGATCTGGAATGTTTGAAATGTTTTAAAACGTACCAAATACAGTTAATTTTGATAAGGAAGTAAGACGTAAAACCGCTGTACTGTAACAGTGGTGTTGGTAAGCTGGCCCGGCATTAGATAAAGGAGATGAGATGTGGAGACACAAGGGGGATTTGTCAGCTTGGTATTAGAACCCCTCACAACAGTAATGTTGGAGACGATTGTATACCCGTGGTTTAATATCCAGATTACAGATAAACTCTTTGTCAAGGAGGTGCAACAGCTTCAGATCTGTTCAAAAACGTCGCTGTGAACTTTAAATCCTCCTCCTGATCACGGGGCTTTTGTTTTCTCAACAAGAAAATAGTCCGCTGTTTAGAGGGATCACTGATCATTAGCTGGCCTTAATGTTGGAAAACTACGATTCTAAAGCTTTATGCTAATTTTCTGGAGTTCAAACAGATTGAAAAATAAACCACATCATTAGGCGTACCTTAGCTTGGTTCTTTGTGTGGATACAACAATTTACAAAGAGGAATAAAGCTATAAAAATCTGTGTTTGATAGACCAAAATTCACCAGCACCTACTGGTCATTGTTCCTCAATTTGTGTAGTTAGACTGTATGACGCAGTTAGAAATGTTTGTAGGTGTATGACTATAGCCCCTGATTTGTCACGCTCAGGATGGCATGTATGAAACGGGGAGCGGAACATTTTTTAAGGTTGGAAAAAGCTTATAGCTGTAATGTGATTAATATCTACATATTGAATAGCGAGTCTATGTCGCAGCAGTGAGCAAAGGGCTCTAGCAATTCAGACTCGGTGCGTATTACAGTATCATTATAACTACACCGTGGATGACTAACAGAGTGAGGTGATATATTTTTGTAAATCTATCTTTACACCCGATAACCCCCAGATTTTTTTCGAATGTTTTAATCCTAGCTATGTCAAGGCTATAGGTCTCAATGTCAGTGCCTATAGGTGTACATGTTATAAGTATAAGAACACAATCTCGATAACTTTTCCTGATGCAGTGAAGAGTGAAGAAATTAAATTACATATACAGTGCACCAGTGTGTATGTGTTGTGGTTCGACTAATATCGTTATTTTTGTCTTGTTTTACGGACCCTGACCGTTAAATTAGTTGGTGGGGCCAACCCCCATCCAGGGGCCTGAGGGGTGGGTTAAAAAGGGTAATATTGGTTGTAAGTGACTTCTTTTCTGGAACAAAAAGATGGATATAGACCATATAAAATGGTTCACAAATTATTATCCCCGGTTAAAGGTCCTTAATAACCAGTCAATATCTTTCTCAACTTCCTGGCAACCTACAGGGAGATGGCTTAATATAAGAGTAAACTCTTGTTGCCAAATCCCATTTAATCAAATGTTGTATATATTGAATCTTGTATTGTAAATAATTAGGAATAAAATACTGTTTAAACCAACATACAGCCTGTGCTGCCAGTTTTGCACTCACAGCATCTAGTATTCAGCAAAAAGTAGACTGGAACAGTAGAATATCTTGTTTAATGATATAAAACAGTGCTGTGCCTTGAATCGAACCTGCAATCCTAATTTTCCAGTCAAAACAAAAAAACCCATTAATTTTGACTTTTTGGAAAGATTTGCCTCCCTTTAATATCCAAGCAGAAATAAAGGGGAGGTGACTATATATAACTCGAAGAACCCTTAGTATTTTGCCAACCTCGACCAAACTTCATACCAAAAATTCAAACTTGCTCAATTTGAATACTCTCTTAAGTCAAAAATTTCCTACCGTCCTTCCGAGATAACGAGGATCAACTGTATAGGAGTTGAAGTTTTTCTACTGTCCTTCCGAGATAACAAGGATGAACTGTATAGGAAAACATTAAACTGCTTTCAGTTGGCATTCATAGGCTATATGAATGCCAACTGGTCAAAGGCAAATTGAATGAAGCGCACTATGTTGGATTTACCTTTGTTCAATTGGCATTCATATTGCCTATGAATGCCAACTGAAAGCAGTTCAATACTTATATTTGCCATTTTTAGAATCTGTTTATCTCATAAAACAATCAATAACACATTTTATTTCTCAGCATTTACCTAAAATAATGTATTTGTCGTGTATGCTTGCACAATAAAAAGAACAGCCATTGCCCAGGGACGGTCATTGGTATCCAACGTAACAATTATGACGTCATAATAATGATGATGTCAACAATTGGTCAATCAATGGCATTCATGGCCTGATAAATTTGGTAGGGTTATATAGTGGCAATGCCATTCAATGGTAAACATATTGTAGTGTGTCAGGACATTATACTTTTCTTCGTTCTGTATACCTGGTACTGAAATCACATTGTAAACATACAATGTAATATTTCGTAACTAGGTATACACTGTGTGATAAAAATAAGAAAATAATTCACTACCTGCAGGATATTAAATAGATAATGCACCTTTGACCCACCAGCTTTCTGTACGATGCTTTGATCAGAACATGTATGTATACAGTGGGTGGTCCGAGTTTAATCAACCCGGCCTTCTATGTCACATACATGTATGTTTTGTGATTGGGTCTAAGGGGCAGACTCTAGAAGAAATGGGGGAATGCCTTCGGTGATAGAAAAGCTTTCTTCAGGTTTTAATCAGGTGTACTTGACATTCAGACAGCCACATGTAAATTTGATTCATGCCTTTAAGTCTATACACCCTGAAACGGTAACGGCAATAGGTAGCACAGTGTCCCCGAAAACCTATAGGTAAAACGAGTGTTTATATATACGGGTAGAAAAAGAGAAATGTCAACTGTAAAGCTAGGTACGGAGTACTTATCCATGTATGAAGTGTTCTTCAAATTTGTCAATGTGAAAAGTAAATTAAAGAAGTTCTTTTATTTCCGAGTTTGTCCTTCTCTCTAAAAATGACAGAAAGGAATCCTATACAGAATAGTGTGATGAGTGCGGTTTACGAGGAAATGACCCGCTAACACCTTCTTCTGTTTGATATTCTGGCGAAATTAAACAGCGTACAATGCGGCCATTGTCTACCATTGTGGGACGTCCTACTCTTGAAAGCTTTACTTGTCAATAGATGACAGAACTGAGAAAATCTTTTCATTTGATCATATTCTGTATAAAAAGATCATTTAAACTCAATATTGAAAAACATCTTGAAAATCCTCAATGTAGGTTTTTGGGTCAATTAAATATGTTGTTATTTTCGGTGATGTTGAATAATATTTATTCTAAAGTCTATTTTATCGGGAGTCTGAAGCACTTGTTCGGTTGTGTACACATAGAAAGTAGATAGCCTGGCTGTGTATACTTGTATTGTTCTTCACATGTGCTTGATTGGGAGTTTAAGGAATAATCGTTTTGGTTATTATGCCCCGCCATGAAGTGGTCATAGCGTGTAGTGTTGCCCCTTCTTGAATCGGCTGTCGTTCTGTCATTCTGTCATCATCCATTTCCACTTATTTATACTTTAGCTTTAATGGATATAGAGATATAGAACTGTAATTTGATATGGAGTTGTATGATGATCAACAATGCAGGTCAAGTTCTGATTTGGTGACCATCGTCATAGTTTTTGTAGAATTATGACCAACTTTGAAAATTATAGTAAAATGGTATGACAGACAGAATAAAGCCTTGTCGGACACCAGTAAAATTGTTTTTAAAAAAAAAAAAAAAAAATCCTTAAGTTTGTTATTCAATGAGATAAAGGCTATATTTGACCTGTGGTTAGTGTGGATTGAGGACCAAGCTTGTTGTTCTAGCCTACCTTGCTGTACAAATGGGTAATGGTTTATATGCCAGGGAGTAAGATAATAAAAGACTGGTGTCCTTTCAGGGAGAGTTGGTTTGTTTGTACTTGAGGTCCTATCAACAGGACAATTACTTGTAACTGCCCCACTTAGCCATCAAACTTGTAGCCCTCAAACTTGTAGCCCTCGAACCCGTAGCCCTCAAACTTGTAGCCCTCAAACTTGTAGCCCTCGAACCCGTAGCTCTCAAACTTGTAGCCCTCAAACTTGAAACCCTCAAACTTGTAGCCCTCAAACGTGTAGCCCTCGAACCCGTAGCCCTAAAACCCGGGAACCCAGTGGTGGAGGGCTAGTGATAGCAGAATGTCAGACACCTTAACCACTAAGCCTTTAACCTTGGACCCAGTGGTAGAGGGCTAGCGGTAGCAGAATGTCAGATACCTTAACCTCACACCCAGGACTCAGTGGTGGAGGGCTAGTTACAGCAGAATGTCAGATACCTTAACCACTTGGCCTTGAACTTGGAACCCAGTGGTGGAGGGCTAGTGATAGCAGAATGTCAGACACCTTAACCACTTAACTTTGAAACTGGGACCCAGTGGTGGAGGGCTAGTGAAAGCAGAATGTCAGACACCTTAACCACTGGGCCCCCAGCACCAGCCCGAGCCCCAGGACCCAGTGGTGGATGGCTAGTGATTGCAAAGACATGTAATTAACCACTCGGGCAGCAGGGAGTGATATTCTGATGGTGGTATACAGCTTCTGCCAGCTCTGTTGTACATTTTTGTAAACAGTAAAGACTTTACTATCTGCTGTAAGTGTGACAATATGATCAGAACCAGATTAACAGAACAATTTAGGATGCATGTGAAGGTCATTTAATTTGTGCCTGACTAAATGTAGGGTGGAAGTAATTAGGACAAAACAAGATGACTGATGTGGCCAATATGAATTTTGTAGTATTCTAAATCATAACCAGTGCTATAATCTGTTTCGTATTTAGGATCAGGTTTGGGGTCTTGTTTACAAAACCAAACGGGATACATTACAATCTCCAAATTGATAGGTTTTTGCTCGTACATAAACAAAAGCTGTCATGTTTTGGTGTTCCAGCTCATCACAAGCAGATCACCCTGACATGATTGCCTAGTCTCCTCATCATCAGACTCTTCATCCCTTCTTCTCAGTCTCAGCATCTGTAGTCAATCACAGACCCCCATCTCCCCGTCTCAGCAGCTGTGGCTGGTCCGAGACTGACACGCTGGGGAGGGGTCAGACAGCTCCCTGCTGGTGGTCAGTGCTTTGATGTCCCTAAACATGACTTATCACACTTAGGCCATCACCTGACCACTTCATTTACATGTCCTGGCTATAAAAGTGGAGTTAACATTCCGCTGCCTTCTGCTTGACCATAATCTATAAAATAAATGTTAGCATAAGTGACCTCAAGCTGGTATTGGAATACACCAAGATGTTGGTAGGATGTTTATCTCCGATTCATCTTAAACTATAAATGTTTGTATAGAGTGGCCTGATAGCCATCACCAGGGGCATGTGTGTCTGCATCGGTACATACAAACTACTGTGTCCATCCTCTTTCCATAAACAGCCGAATTACATGTAATTTAATATTAACCGATTCAATGTACGAATTACCTTTAAAAAAAAAAGGTGGGCTTTGGCAAAAGCTCATTATCAGTTCTACTAAATTAGCCATAGTTGGAAATTTGACCAGTGCCTTCATCGTGGTTGACCATTGCCTAACATGATTGACCAATACTTTTACCAGGGCTGACTATGGCCATTAAATACATTACTAGCTAGGACTGACCATCAAAAGTTCCAAAGATCAGTGGCTGATCATCTGGAGATTGACAATGCCACATTTAAATTGACCAATATTCAACAACTGAAAAACATCAGGAAACATTAGGAGTATATCACAATGGGGTGAAAGTTGAGGTCAACCAATACTGATCATCAATGTAGATTTCCGTTAGTGTCAGTTCTAGTTACACCCCCTTACTGTACTGATACCATTAGGTGTGAACCGAGTGCTGGCTACCTGTCTATCACACGATGATCTGTACCTCCCCCTCCCAGCGCTGACCTCCTCTATTATCACTACCAACCCCAGATTTTATTAGTTCCTCAGGACCATGATAAGTAAATGAGGATGGACAGGCCTGTATTTCTAACAGCTGTTCTGGTTAATCCCGTATTAATTGTGACTTTGGAGTATTACCTGTCTAGAGTACCTGTCAGTAGGTGGTTAGGTCCTGTAGCACCTTACATAAGTCGACTAAGGCTTTGACATTTATAGATTACAATATGTGTTTGAAGTTTGAAATCGGTTAATAACATTTCTAAATGGGGAAACTTTAATTAAAATGACATAGGTGAGTAGTAAGTATGGAATAGAGTATTACGGTACAGGTAATTTTTTTGTTGTATCTTTTTTTGCACATCATTTAAATGTTATTTAAATTAAAAACACTGTGTATTTCATAGAAGTGTATAACGGTTACCACAACCAAATTCTACCTTTAAAGTCCCTTAATAATCCTAGTGTGTAGGAATTCAAAAAGAAATCTTTTGATGTGTAAAAAAATAAAATCCATTGTTTGATCTCTATATATAGGGAAATGTAAGGCACAGTTTTACTTTCGCTGTTTTTCCCTTTACCTGTATATTAACAGCGAATTTACATATATATGTACCTTTAGCGTGATCATAAGTACATACAGAACATCAGAAATTAAACAAAAGTGCAAGCTGATTTTTTTAATTAACACAAAAAACAAAGCGTACACTTAATAACACCACAGACAGGGAACAATTTTCATTTGAAATCTTGAAAATAAGGTGTGTTTTCGTTAAACTGGAACAAAGTCCTTTGTTAATAATATAAAAGACTGAAGATGGTATTGCCAGATCGGTGAGGTGATCGAGGAACATTTTTATAGGTTTTGATAGTGTAACCTGTATTCGTTTCCTCAAATGATATGATATTGATACAATACATTGACAACACATGTTCATTTATTATTTCAAAACATTCATTTGTAAATGTTAAAACACTCTGATGGAATCCGGAATTTTAAATTTGCAGATGAATTGCCTACATTTAAGAACTAGTTAAATTTCATATAATTCTGATATTTTTGTTGTGTAAATAGAAATATTTTTTCTTTTCATATTTGTGATTCCATACATACATTATATAGCTATATATAGCAATCATGAAAAAATGAAATTGTATTAGTACTTCTCAACAGAAATGTAGACACAGTGTACTATACTTTGTCCGAACATACACGGGTCATGTGTACTTGTTGTGCAGCAGTGTTTGATAAAATACGTAGAAAGCAGGACCAGACGAAGCTTTCATGTACCTGTTCATACCGCTAGGGACATTCTGATATATGTAGCAATTTCTCACCGACATAAAAGGGTCCGTCAGTTTATAGAGTACCATTTACAACCAGGTTACCCAGCAACATGTGTCGCGCTAAATTGGTCGTCAAGGAATCGTACAAACAAGTTTAATATACAGTAAATATAAAACGGAACTGGTGCAGACTGTGGCCAATCGTAGGAACAAAGTCTTTTTAAAGTGATTTATAAATTAAAAAGGTTCAAGTGGCAGAGGTCATACTTGCCAACTTTTTGAAATTTCCATGGGGGAGATTACGCGTGCTCAGAATTGAAAATACAAATAATATGTATACATGTACATTTAGAAGGAAAATAACACTTTTAAATTGCTTCTTTTGAGCTATTCTTTCAGATGAAATTATCAGATTTTTAAAAATAGGAACAGTTAAGCAGATTCCAAAGTTGAAAATGCAACATTTTAGGGTCCAAAATCGGGAGTCTCCCTCCTAAATAGGGAGGATTGGCAAGTATGAGAGGTATATACAAAATAATCGGGGTGAGTTGGGTAACCGAAGATCTTGATGTAAAACTTCATCTTACCGAGTTTGTAACTCACTGGAAAAGAAAAACAGATACTAATACTCACTGTACATGTTAGGTACGGAGTTAAAACATTCACCACACAGTTAATAAGATTGGGTCGAAATTTTAAACAAACAAAATGGCTTTTAAGGGTTTTTTTTACCAAATTTAGCTGCTTGTAAATTAGAATGTTGATTGTTACAATACCCAATGATCGATACACTTTCCAATACAGAGAACTTTGTCGGATTATAGTTCACTGTTTTGTGCGTATTTGTGTAGCCTTATTTTGATTTATGTTCATTCTTCTATGTACATAGAAAAGAACTGTAGTAAAAATACTACACGTCTGTCAAAAAGCTTGGAATCTCTCCAATAACAAACATAATAAAATTCCGGTGCGTCTTATCCAGATTTAGAAATATAATTGGTGCTGTGTATGTTTGGGGTAATTATACACTTAGGGCTGTAATCAGGTGCCACTGAAACAAAGCTGCCGCGAACGGGTGACCGCGTAAGTAAGGGAGACAACCCACCAAACAAAGAACACGGAATCTATGGTATGTGGTTAGTGCTCCAACAATGCTTCGACAGTATTCAATAAAGTGATCAAATCGCTGATCAGGGCCCGCTTATAAACAGTGAGTTGTCACGATCAGCGGGCCGTAGATTTAATTAAAACAAACAGCTCTTGAAGTCCGGTCCGCTTTCTTACATCATATCCTATTATATATTTTGTCCATTACATATTAATCTGTTGCTACATGTAAATGCTGCAATTCAAAATTTGAAGAAAAAAAAAGTAAAATCCCGAAATTCGATTAATTGCATTTTGAATGGGAAAGATGGCCTTGAGTTTTTATACTCGATAACCTGTCTCGTTAACCTGTCTCGTTGCTGCTATACCACCAAGTTAAACCAGCTGCGACAAATATTTCCGTCATTGTTTGGGTCCTTTGAACTCTTTGTCACTGCACAGGGTGACACTATGGAGAGTCCTCTATCTAAATGTTAGTGGAAGCCGGAGATGGTTACAGAAACCTACAATAGGAGGGAATAATGGGCCAGGCCCACTGAAAGTCAGGTCGACAATGTGGTTGTGTGTGTGTGTTTGTGGGTGGGTGGTGGGGGGGGCCACGTTGTCAACAATTACACACTATCTGTTCCTCAGTACCGGTCCTCTCACACATTGTCTTCCTACTATCTTCACTGGGTATTTAGGAACTGTATTACATACATACAACATACAATGTGTAGGAAATGTAAATGAACATAAAACACGAAGACTACTTTTCGCTTGTGCTTTCGCCCATTTTGGGGCTCTTCAGGCAATTTTATGTACATATATATATGTTTCCTGGTTGATCACTTGATGGTATTTCAATATATACCAGGCTATTGTAGGGGTATTATATAGAAGGACTTTACCAGTACAATGTTATAGGATGGATATATATGTTTCCTGGTTTATCACTGTTACTGATGCCATTGATGGTATTTCAATTTATACCAGGCTATTGTAGGGGTATTATATAGAAGGACTTTACCAGTACAATGTTATAGGATGGATATATATGTTTCCTGGTTTATCACTGTTATTGATGCCATTGATGGTATTTCAATTTATACCAGGCTATTGTAGGGATATTATATAGAAGGACTTTACCAGTACAATGTTATAGGATGGATATATATAATTCCTGGTTTATCACTGTTATTGATGGCATTGATGGTATTTCAATATATACCAGGCTATTGTAGGGATATTATATAGAAGGACTTTACCAGTACAATGTTATAGGATGGATATATATAATTCCTGGTTTATCACTGTTATTGATGCCACTGATGGTATTTCAATATATACCAGGCTATTGTAGGGATATTATATAGAAGGATTTTACCAGTGCAATGTTATAAGATGGATATATAGGTTTCCTGGTTTATCACTGTTATTGATGCCATTGATGGTATTTCAATTTATACCAGGCTATTGTAGGGATATTATATAGAAGGATTTTACCAGTACAATGTTATAGGATGGATATATATGTTTCCTGGTTTATCACTGTTATTGATGCCATTGATGGTATTTCAATTCACACTTTAGGCGATATTTTATGAAGGGATTTTACCGGATAAATGCTAAAGGAATTCACTCCGGAGCATCCTATGGCCAAAGGACTCAATTTTGTATCAAATATGTGTGGTCATTCTGAGGGCAGACAGTTGGGCCAAATACGGGAAAATAGAGGGGAAACCTTTGGAATTCTTTTACCTTAATTAAGAAGGGTAATGAAATTTCTTGTAACTTTCTGTAAAAGAATTTGTTGGCAGTCTGTGATTTTCAAGGATTTAGAAAATGATAGACTTTGCAGAAACTGTTTTAAGGTCTCAAATGCCATTACACAACTAATGTCAACATTTTATTGATGTTTTACGTTTCTACATTGTACTTACAGGCAATTTCTAAGAATATATTACCAGATTTGCATTATCCCTATTTCTCAACCTTCCAGGTCAATTTCATGTCACGAGTGACGAAGTCAGACTAACATATTCCACTTGACATTTTTATTGATATGTTTGCATTATAGTGAATAGTTTGTCACCATCTAGGTTTTAAAATACTGATGTCTAATAAAACTGGTTTAGAGGAAATAATCACCTCTTTTATACCGCCTGTGATGATCAAAAACTATAGTAAAATGTTTGACGGAATCGGTGTATTGTATATTTGTTTCGTGATGAAGTTGATATTTATGTGTCAGTTTTCGAGAAAAAGGAAAAAAGTCTGTGTTTGATGGGGGCTATATATGGAGAGTTATATGGCAGTGTTAACTGGTTGGTGGGATTATCATGTCCTGTAGACATTTCCGTATCAGTCAATACAGGTGTACATCTCGAGTGGTTATGACAGCCACGTAAATAAGACACAACAATAAATTTCCTTGTGATCATTCAATCACAAGGATGGTATATCCGGTGTAAAAATGAGCGAAAAAAAAGTAAAGGCTAATTGTGCTGCTATAAGATAATTTGGTCCGTTGAATATGTAATTTACCTGTATCTACTTGTTGTTTGTCATGACAAGGTGATATAAATGTATCGTCATGTCTACCTGGTGATTGATCACATCTACCTGTTTGATTGTGTGGCCTAGGTTATATAAATGTATCATACCGTCTGCCTGTTGATCGTGGGATCAAGGTTCATCCTGTTTACCTGTTGATCGTGTGGACAAGGTTATATACATGTAAATGTATCATACATCTACCTGTTGATTGTGGGGTCAAGGTTCATCTGGTTTACCTGTTGATTGTGGGGTCAAGGTTCGTCCCATTTACCTGTTGATTGTAGGTCTAGGTTCATCATGTTTAACTGTTGATCGTAGGTCTAGGTTCATCATGTTTAACTGTTGATCGTAGGTCTAGGTTCGTCACCTCTACCTGTTGATTGTAGGTCTAGGTTCGTCACCTTTACCTGTTGATCGTAGATCTAGGTTCATCACCACTACCTGTTGATCGTAGATCTAGGTTCATCACCACTACCTGTTGATGGTAGGTCTTGGTTTGTCACCTGTACCTGTTGACGGTAGGTCTTGGTTTGTCACCTGTACCTGTTGATCGTAGGTCTAGGTTCATCACCTCTACCTGTTGGTCGTAGGTCTATATAAGGTTCATCACCTGCACCTGTGATCGTAGGTCTAGGTTCGTCACCTCTACCTGTTGATCGTAGGTCTAGGTTCCTCACCTCTACCTGTTGATCGTAGGTGTAAGTTCATCACCTCTACCTGTTGGTCGTAGGTCTATATAAGGTTCATCACCTGCACCTGTGATCGTAGGTCTAGGTTCGTCACCTCTACCTGTTGATGGTAGGTCTTGGTTTGTCACCTAGGCCTGTACCTGTTGATTGTAGGTCTAGGTTCGTCACCTCTACCTGTTGATCGTAGGTCTATATAAGTTTCATCACCTGCACCTGTTGATCATAGGTATAGATTCCTCACGTTTATCTCGCGTGGACTAGATAATAAAAATGTATCCTGGTCTGTTTGTCGTATATATGTGTTGGATGACTGAATAAATGTCTTGTCTCTGTCAAAATTTGAAGATGAATCAATCAGTTTTGTCATTCGGTAGAGGTTCCCCAGGATGTGGTACATACAATCACTAGATGTTTAAACACATGATCTTTACTGTGTGTACAGATTTCACCTGTAATGAAGACAGATTACATATCTATATATTCTGTCCAATTTGAATTTGCATGAAGAGCAATTTTATGCTAATAGTATTCTCATGTATAGTGCATTATACTCCTTATTTGTTATATCCTGAAGGGCATTAACAGTGTAACAGGACAGCTTACCTAACTCTATAGTTGTAGACAGTTATATAATCCTCAAGGGCAGTACAATCTGATCTGTCTTAATTAATCAGCAGCTCACTCCAATATGTATAATCACACGATCCTATCAATGGGCAGATAACTCTACTATGATCTTTTATCTGGTGATCTGTTTCAATAATGTTTTCTGGCCATGGTGATCTCATAATCCTGTTAATGGGCAGATAACTCTATTTTGGTTTCTTTTCTATTGATCTGTGTCAATTCTGTTGTTTGGTGATCACATGACACTATTAATGGGCAGATAACTCTATGATGGTCTCTTTTTATCTGGTGATTTGTTTCTATTAATGGGCAGATAATATGCATTATCCGAGTCATATATTTCTGTTTTTAGACAAAAAGCTGTTGTAATTATGATCACTAGTGTATAGCCTGACAGCTTTTTACCTTGTAACAGGACTGACAGCTCCATCAGAACCGTTGATATGAATGAGGGAGACACGCATGCACTCTGTGCCTTGTTTTCTGATAAATTGCAGAGTTTGTTAATGTTTTTGTTCTGTAATTATACCCCTAGCAACAAAGTTAGGGATGGGGGAAGGGGTATACTGGAATCAGGTTGTCCGTCCATCTGTCTGTCCACCCGTCCGTCTGTCTATCTGTAGACACAGCCATGCATCAGCTACTCCTCTAAAACTACTGAAGGAATTTCAACGAAACTTGGGGGCAATAATCCTGATGCATTCCAACTGCGGACTTGTGATTGTTAAAAGGAAAAGTTAGCTTCAAAAATGAATGTTTTATATAAAGATAATGGTAAATTGTGTGAAAGGTTATAACCTGTTTCTATATTCAGTATTCTTATACTGATCAATGGTAAACACTTAATTATAGCCTGTTTCTGTATTGAGCATTCTTGTACTGATCAATGGTAAACGCTTAATTATAACCTGTTTCTGTATTTAATGGTAAACGCTTAATTATAGCCTGTTTCTGTATTCAGCAATCCTACACTTTTTAAACTCTTTGTTACAAATTGTATTCAGCTAAGAAGCTGTAAGTTTGTCCTGTAGGATAAGCCGACTGCTGTTTGTGTTCTGATCAGAAGAGGTTTCAGTGTAATCTGCTCTGTACGATCACCACCTGTACACAACATTATATATACATTAAAGCAGTTTTGTCCGTGTTTGATGTGGCTTGCATATCTTGGAGTTTATTGGCCGTGACATTTGAAAAATTACCATGATGATAATGATACTTTCATATTTTTCCTTTGATTTGAAACTAAAAAATCATATTGAAATCGTGGTAAGAAACTGTATTTAAGAATTCTGTTTAAAGTTAAAGATATATTTTGGATGTAAATATAATAGTTGTACAAATGATATACATGTAACGTTCTGCTTCTCGTTATTAATATTATGTAAGGCATTATGACGAATGGAATACCGAAAATTGTATTTTAGTAACATTTAATAGCTAGGGGAGCTGAAAATGACCTTGGCTACATGTTGGTAATAAACGTACCTATCCATCAGGAAGTCCCTTTTGTCATTCAAAGGTCACGAGAAATGTGGACTTCCTTCACTGATAAGCAGTATCTCGTGATTCCAAGCAAAGTTAAAGTTGTCCTTTTCGAAATTTAACCATATTGAAATATACTATATATTACCAGTGGTATAAGCTCATCGCCTGGTACAATAGTTAGCCTCAACCCATCTTTTCTTTCCTTTCTGTAATACTGGTAGTCCCTTTGGCACACCTGTAATGACAGGGTTTGAATTTAACACTTGCGCACTCGCCAAATGCGAGTTGATTTCTGAAATTGCAAGTAGAAAATTATTATATTATATATATTGTAATTTTTGGCGAGTGGGTATAACGCCTGATATTATTCCAATCTGCACACAAAATATCATCGAAAGTATATAAAAACGAATCGTGAAACGAAACCACATACACAGATAGTGCAATGTCTTGTTGACAATTATCTAAATTGTAAATTCGACTGATTCAGAATGTATCGTAGTGCTTTTATTATCCACTTAAAAATTGTGAGCAATTTTCTAATTTGGCGAGTTAAAATTTATACCACTCGCCACAAAATGTGAGTTGCTAAAAAAACTTTAAATTCTACTCCTGTAATGACAAGTTATTCACTGAGATTTATGTATAATATCTGATCATATGATATACAGAGTCCCCATCAAAAGATGTTCAGTGACAAAAGCATACAACAGTGGTTTCTAAGCACAGATTGTGTGTTATATAAAAAGTTTGTGCCATCTGACAGTCCAAACCAAGTTCCTGTAGTCCTATGTGGCTGTGGTAGTATCAGTAATTGACAGAACGAGGTCGGTATTGATGTACAATGGCCGACGATGACAACAGGGAGGTATGAAATGGGGCAATAGTGTTGTCACCTGGAGCTAAAACATTGGGTTTGTTGACACACTCCCATGGGGCGATGATTGGCTACCTCCAGGTTATCTCAGGACAGCCAGCAGGTTTCCCACATTCCTGGTTCACAACTGCACAGTAAAATACAATGTGAAACAAGTACTGAGAAAACAGACTGCTTTTGTTAATAAAAACATTGTGAAAGTTTCTCTTATATCTCGCCATACTGAATAGAGTTTGCCCATGTAAGTGTTTGCCTATGTAAGAGTTTGCCCATGTAAGACTTCGCCCATGTAAGAGTTTGCCCATGTAAGAGTTCACCCATGTAAGTGTTCACCCATGTAAGTGTTCACCCATGTAAGTGTTTGCCCATGTAAGATTTCGCCCATGTAAGAGTTTGCCCATGTAAGAGTTCACCCATGTAAGTGTTCACCCATGTAAGAGTTCACCCATGTAAGTGTTCACCCATGTAAGTGTTTGCCCATGTAAGAGTTTGCCCATGTAAGAGTTCACCCATGTCAGAGTTCACCATGTAAGATTTCGCCCATGTAAGATTCCGCCCATGTAAGATTCCGCCCATGTAAGATTCCGCCCATGTAAGAGTTTGCCCTTGTAAGAGTTTGCCCATGTCAGAGTTCACCATGTAAGTGTTCACCATGTAAGATTCCGCCCATGTAAGAGTTTGCCCATGTAAGAGTTTGCCCATGTAAGAGTTTGCCCATGTCAGAGTTCACCATGTAAGTGTTCACCATGTAAGATTCCGCCCATGTAAGTGTTTGCCCATGTAAGAGTTTGCCCATGTAAGTGTTTGCCCATGTAAGAGTTTTCCCATGTAAGAGTTTGCCCTTGTAAGAATTCGCCCATGTAAGAAAGCTGCATTACATGAGGTGTGACATCACAAATTCAGAAACATCTGATGATTTTAACTGGAAAAAGCAACATGATGAATTTTAACCTGTCATAATTTACTGTATCATTAGGAGGATAAAGTTAATTTTCCTGTGCAAACATTGTTTGCTAATTTGGGGTACTGCTTATATTAATCAAGCTAACTGATTCGTTGTTGTCAATAAAGCTCCAGAGAAAAGTTGGTATTTTTCGAAATGGTAGCCAATACAAACGTATGTTATGGCTTTTGAGCTTTGTTCGTGTTATTGAAATTAAAAAAGAGTACCTATGCTTTCATGACCAAAGGTGTAAGATATAGAAATCCCACACTCAGGGCTCTCAGATTTGGCAAAGCCTTGGTTTTCCAAATTTGGAAACCCCTTGAGTGAAACTTCCCTATCTTACACCCATAGTCATGAAAGAGTCTTAAAATCCTTGTGCTGTTCCAAACACAGATTCTCGATGGTTAAGTTTGAAAAGTTTCATAGTTCAATAATTCAAGTTTGATTTTCTTTGTGCATTCAATATTTTTTCTCTCCCAGATATTCAAGACAAGACAACTTGATACAACCAAATAATAGTACATGTATATATAACCCATGTAAACCGGAGGTCACAAAGGCACCAATAGTTTGGCCACTTTAGACAGGTGTCTTGTTTGTAGAGGTAGAATAATTTACGGGTAAGAATGGAAATGGCGGACCAGAGGGTGAGGTCAGAATGTACAGAGTTTCAGATTAGACAGGGGCAAGTTTAGACAAGTGGTACTGTAATACATTATTGGATGTATAAACATACTCATTTGAATGTTTTCTACCCTTCTGTATTTTCCAGCATTGGAAATCACCCGTCACCCTGTCAACATCACAGTAGAGGAGCGCCATCGTGCCACACTGCACTGCGATGCTCAGGGGGCCGGCGAAATTAAGACGGTGTGGCATCATAATGGTAAGCGTATGCGTCCTCATTCCCGGAATAACAGCAACAACATCAACATCAACTACAAGATAAAGAAAAATGGCCGCCTCATATATATCGACACCCACGTGGAGGACAGCGGGTCGTACTACTGTAACGTGTCTGATGAGAGCGGGGAACACAGGGTATCGCGGAAAGCCTACCTGAAGGTGGATGGTACGTTGCTAGTCATTGGTCAATGTTTAACACATTTCAAAACTTGGTTAGATTTTAATTATTCACCTGTTTTAGCCTAAGTGAGCTTTGCAATGCTGTGTTGTGGTGTGGTGTCCGTTGTCCGTCCATTCATCTGTTGTCTGTTTCTGTCCAACCGCCAGCCCAACCCAAAGTTATGATATTTGGCCAGTTACATGCCGTGATAAATTTTAAGTGATACCAAAGGTGTTCAAATGAATGACCTTGACTTTCACAGATATGTCACAGGGGTAAAGTAGACATAAAATATTTAACCACTTCAGCTGGATTATAATTATAAAAAGTCTTTGCAAAAGGGCAGGGACATTGGGGGAGGGAGAGGGTTTTAGTTAGCTTACAGTTCTAGTTACCTTTATTCTTAATCCAAAGTAACAGAGGTCAAATGTTTTGAAACATTTTATCAGGCTTTCTCTGCATCACCAAAACACATATAGGTTGATGTTACTTTGCCAGAAATTCCAAATCACCTTGACATTATATTAATGTGTTGTAATGACCTTGTTCGACTTTCAAGGTCAAAGGGGTCAAATGTGTTAAATACTGTTACAGGTTCTATTAAACGATATATTATCTTGAATACTGTTGTTTTGCCTGTAGCTGTATATATATATATTAGTCCACTTTTAAGGTTGCAAGTATGGATTTGATTCCAGGTGAACAATGCAGGCCCATTGGACCTCTTGTTTCCTGAGTGCATAGAGAGTGGCATCAATTGAAATCTTATAGGCTTACAGTGTACATGTATATATGAGTTAATTGAAGAGTCATTCCTATGTAAAATGAAAGGAAATGGGTAGCATGTATGACATAGTTTTCTAAATAAGAATTGAATATTACAAACGTGAATACATACATATTGTTGTATATTTCACGCCATGGGGTACAATATCATAAAAGCTGGATTTTAAGTAGACAGTTTCCTGCAATGAGTTAATAACTTTTAGATTTTATTAGCTTATGAATGATGCACAAAACTAATATCCCTGTGACATTGAAGATGTTATCATGATCGTCGGTGATTCTAGGGAGACAATATAGGATAATAATTAACCATACATCGTTAATCGGGTTTTTTTCGCAATAAAGATGTCGGAGAAAAACAGACTAACTAACAAGCAATGAAATTTGAGTTATTGGATAAAGTGGTGAAGATTAAGTAATTAAATGTCAAAACTGCCCCCATGTATAGGCATGCCCCATCATAAAGCAGCCGTATACTGCATTTTCTTTATATTAAGAATCTAAATTGATGAATGACGAGTTATTTTTGGAAGAGTTAATTACTTCATAGAAGAATATGAAGAAGAGGCAAAGCTAAATGGAGTTTGTGAACTCACTACACGAGTTGAAGTGAGTTTGGTCGCGTTGAAGTGAGTTTGTGAACTCACTACACGAGTTGAAGTGAGTTTGGTCGCGTTGAAGTGAGTTTGTGAACTCACTACACGAGTTGAAGTGAGTTTGGTCGCGTTGAAGTGAGTTTGGTCGCGTTGAAGTGAGTTTGGTTGTTACAGGAGAAGAAGGTGCCATACATAGCCATATATGTCTACAAAAGCTAGGGTTGTGTTTATGTAGGGTCTAAACCATCCACCTTTGTTTCCTAGCCATTATACCCTGCACTTTATACCTGAATTTCTAATATAATTGCCGGTTTGATCTTGGCAGGCGGGGTTTTTTTTACGGGGAAGAAAGTCGCGCGAACAATGAGTCAACCCCGGTTGGAGTAGCTACCACTTCAGTTTTCATTGCGTTTTATGGATTTTTAATGTTTCTGTTTCGTAACATCTTTCAATGCGATGACGGAGTCGATTTTGTGGCTAATTTCGAATTCAGTTGGGCTTCTGTTAAACAAATTAGTGTGGTTATATGTCACGTATTTTTGTAAGTGCAAGTGAACATTTAAACAAACATTTTGGTATGGTGGACTTTACAAGTAGGTAGATAAAACTAGAGATGGCCTTAACATGAGCTTGCTCCTACTTTTAGTTATTGAACCTTAAAAGTATAAATTCTATTGTTGTGGACATTTTAATGTAATTTTTGTTTATTGTTTATATCCGTTGTGTTACGTATAGACATAAAAACATACACTGATTCGGGGTATACTTCTTATGGTGGCCAGGTACATGTACTGACCAGGTATATGTACTGACCCTAGGTTGGTAGATTTTCTCGGGGAACTTTTCCACTACCACAATCTGGCACATCCTTTAATGACCTTTACACTGTATATAGCTGTTTTAACCTGACATGAAATGAAAACAAATCAGACCAAATACTTTAGTTGTTTCTGACCTGATTTTAATGACTGTAACATATACGATGGATGCTGCACCAGGACAGCTCTCGTTACTGGGCAGTGTTACATGTACCTAATGGTATTATGTAACACTAAAATACTTTAATTAAGGGTCCTTTCAAAGAAAGTGTTAACATGTGCTGAAAATAAATGTTTGTCCGGTTAAGTACTTGGAGCTTTTTCAAAACAACAACATGTACACAGCTCATTCTTTCAACCCATTTCACCCTGAAAACACATTTGAACTCTTCCAATTCAAAAGTTGGAACAGTTCATTGTAAAATTTCAGTGCAGTTTCCATGTTTAAGATTTACTGTACATTTAAAAGCCAGGTAAGTGTGTTTAAGGTACTTAAGTTATTTATAGGGATGTGTTGTTGACATGTACTGGTACGTGTGTACGCTTACTACCTGGTACTCTATCTCCCAGACCTAGGGACCTACTGATGGTATGTACCATGTACAGGTCATTGTTTATATACACCTTTCTAAACCATAGAACACAAATTAATTGTTATCATAATATTTATACTGTAGTACTGGTTATTGCCCATCTTTCATCACTCATAAAAATATTATTTTAAATTTCTTTGAGATATAACATTTAAGTGTCAAACATGACCTATATGGACCACTTTGTCGGTGCCTGTCATCATCGGTTGTGTCGTCAGAACAAATTTCTATGTGATGAGTTGAGTCCCCTTTGTCCTATCAGAGTCAGACTTCATACAGTGCTATTACTATTTTTAGTGCTTCCTTACTGAAAGTCCTTGATCAGGATTGCTCTTCAGGTGTGAAGGTCAAAGTTCAAGGTCACTGTTACTATAAATAGAACTAATGTCCAAACAAATGTGTCTTTGAGATAACTTTAGTTCCGTTTTGCCGCTTATGATTTTTGTTTATTTAAAAAGATAAATTCTTAATTGAAAAGTGCATTGGTCTCATTTAAATCTGTGTACCGCCAGTCACTCAAACACCACATCCACTTCTGTGGAATTCCTGTTTTCATGCAGTTATAAGAGATGGAGAGAGGAATATATTGGCGTTAAACTCCACACTCTTGCTATCAATCAGCAGAATTTGTTATGACTTTTACATTATGGATATGCAACTATGCAGAGATGATTTTATGAAATTCTAAGCATTCTGATACCTTGGGGACTTTTAAAAAAAAAATAGATACTCACAGCTACAACAGGTTATGTATAACACGAGAAGATGCCCCAAATGTCTTAGATATGTGGTCTAGTTGTGAACGTCCCTTATAATACACATCAGCTACAAGATATCTGAGCATTAATCCATTTTAGAGCTAATTTATTACAATATATCTAGTTACTTTAATATGTATTAATCTCCTTTACATATGATGTTCATGCACACCTATAAATTTACGTATACCTATTGATGAACTCTGACCACACCTGTATTGCTGTACTTACAGTTCCTGCACGATTCCTAGAAAAGGGTCCCCATGACCGACACGTCAAGTTTGGAGTGGCCGTGGAGCTGACCTGTATAGTGACCGGTGTACCTAAACCAACAATCAAATGGTTCAAAAACGGCATCTGGGTAACTCATTCTTACTTAACATATTGTGATCTTAATTCAAAAATGGCACCTGGGTAACTCACTCTTACTTAACATATTGTGATCTTAATTCAAAAACGGCATCTGGGTAACTCATTCTTACTTAACATATTGTGATCTTAATTCAAAAATGGCACCTGGGTAACTCACTAGTTCTTACTTAACATATTGTGATCTTAATTCAAAAATGGCATCTGGCTAACTCACTCTTACTTAATATATTGTGATCTTAATTCAAAAACGGCATCTGGGTAACTCACTCTCTCTTACTTACTTGATATATTATGATCTTGATTATAAAAAGGCAGGTTGAGTTAGTTTTACCTTGTATCTTATAGGAGCTCAACCACCCACATTGTATAAGAGTTATCTCCCCTGTCATTTAAAAAGCTTGCCCCAGCCTTTGATGAGTAAATATAAATAGGTGTTATCTGATGTGACTGTTGTAAACAACACGTTATCTTTTGATCTATACAGCGGTCGATTAGGTGTACATGTACTCTCGGTTTGAGGTTGTGTAATCTAGGTTCTAGGTTCTAGGTTCTACCATATAGTTACCACCTTCAACTAGTTGAAGATCTTGTAACGGGATTGGGTTTGTGCTATGCTCAGTGACAGACTTACATATTACATAATAATTCAGTTATTTAGTATTTACTTAGATATACAATGTATATATATGTTTACAAATGATGCAAGAAAAGAAAGAGAGAGAGTGACTCCTAACAGCAAAGTGATTGGGAATCCCCTTCCTACAAAGCCTGTTAGGAGTAAACAGCAGGAGAGAAGAAAAGAAATTATTATGTAAAGTCTGTCAGCTGTTCTAAATTACTCATCATTGGTTGTTTTAGAAGAAAGTTGAGAAAGAGAGGTCTTGAAAGAGTTGAAAGTGGGAGCACTAACGACGTGTGATGGTAAATTGTTCCAGTCTACAACAGTGCGTGGGAAAAAAGATTGTTGCCTAGACAATGTTTTTGAATAAATCTGCTGATATTGATACTGGTGTGAATTTCTAGAAATTCTGGAGGCTCGTTGCAGTCTGTCAGACGTTGGTATGGCTACAGTGCCGTGATGAATCTTATAGAACATTTTCAGGCGTGCATCTTTCCTACGGTCTGAAAGGCTGCGCCAACCAAGAGTATCTATCATATCTGTCACACTAGAGGTGTTACGAAAACGGTTTGACACATAACGAGCCCCCCTTCTCTGAACCATTTCAATTTTGTTTATATTATTTTTAGTGAATGGATCCCAAACTGAACAGGCATATTCTAAAGAAGGTCTGACCAAGGATTTATAAGCCTGTTCTTTAAATGATGTAGAGCTAATTTTCAGGTTTCTTCTGAGAAATCCTAGAGTAGAATTTGCCTTATTACAAATCTGATCTACATGAGTATCCCATTTCAAGTCTGATCTGAGGGTTACTCCTAGGTATTTAACAGAATTTACATGTTTTAGAATTTGGCCATGAAGTGAATAATCAAAATAAATGGGAGATTTTTTCTTAGAGACTGTTAAAGCATAACACTTACTAGGATGAAAAGCCATGTGCCATTTCTGCTCCCAAGAGGCCAGTTTGTCCAGATCAGACTGCAGGGTCCTGGCATCTGTTTCTGACGTAATTGTCAGATACACGATGGTATCATCCGCAAACAGTCTGACCTTGGACTTAAGGCCAAATGGCATGTCGTTAATATAAAATAAAAACAGACTTGGGCCTAGAACAGATCCCTGGGGAACACCGGATAGAACATGAACATATTCAGATTTGACGCCTTCCACAAGTACTGATTGGGTTCTATTATTAAGAAAATTGGAGATCCAAGATGTTGTTTTCTCATCAATACCATAGTGAATTAGTTTGTTGACAAGTAAAGAGTGACTGACCTTGTCGAACGCTTTAGAAAAGTCCATGACCAAAATATCTGTTTGTTTAGAATCATCTAAAGTTTTAGTAATATCATCAAAAAATTCCAAGAGTTGTGTTTCACAGGACCTAGATTTCCGAAAACCATGCTGAAGAGGGTACAAAATATTGTGTCGATCAGAATGAGACATTATGTTTGATACTATGACATGCTCCATCAGCTTACAACAAATACAAGTTAACGATATTGGCCTGTAATTTACCGGATCATATTTTTGGCCCTTTTTAAAGATGGGAACAATATGGGCTGTCTTCCAATCTTGAGGTACAATGCCAGAATCTAGAGAAAAATTGAAAATGATACTCAAGATTGGTGCTATTTCACTGGATAATTCCTTCAAGACCATTGGACTCAAGTCATCTGGGCCTGGTGCTTTGGAACAATTAAGATTTTTCAATAATTTTAGAATGCCATCTGATGAAATAATAGGCGTGTCCATAGTAGGAAATGTCTGATTAGAGTCCATGTAATTTTCGTTGACAAAAACATCAGAGGAAATGGTTTTAGAAGAGGAGAATACAGATTCAAACTGCTTGTTAAGCAGATTGGCCTTAGAATACGAGTCTGAAATGAGCTTTCCCTCCTGCTTCAAGTGGGGGATTCCGGAGTAGTCTGTTTTTTTGTGTTTAATCATAGCACAGAAATCCTAGTAAGACTTATTAAGGAATTCTATGACTTGGGGAATTTCCTGTTTCAACATTCTTTACAGTAGACATAATTATCTGCATTATATTTATGACAACATTTTTGCAGTTCAGTTTCTTTACAATTCCATCTTTTGTGTTTTAGGAATGCAGGAATTTACCATTGTTTCATTAAACAATCTTTTCCTTTATTAATATCCGACAAAATCATGTGATTCCTTAATGTAGCGTCTCAATATCAGTGTAATTTAAGGATGAATATAGGTATAAATATGTGTTTAAATATTAACATTACCTGATTGTCTGTGGTCATTTCAGTTACACAAACCTTACCCCAGGGGAATGGAAATCATTTACGAGGCGACTCTCCCAGTAGACCTGTCTGGTACGGAGACTGAATTGTCTCGGCTCTGGATCGGAAATGTCACTGAGGAGGCGGTCTACAACTGTACTGCTGTAAACACACCTAAGGGAAGACCGTTTCCAATTCACCGTGAAGCCAGGGTTGTGCCCATTCCTGTAAATACTGGTAAGTTTAGCTCGACCTTAAGGAGTTGGCTCTACCTGTTTAAAAAATTATCAATTTTCTTCAGAATTTTATATTCTCTGCCTTTTCTCATAACGATGCTTGTAAACAAAAAAATGCCCAGCAACAAAGGTATTTTTTTTTTCAATTTATTATTGAAACACGGATCGTTAATAAACATCTGACACAATATTCTAAAATTTAAGCTATTCTTCATTTTTTGCTTTTAAAAAGTAATTTTCCGTAATGTATTTCTTATGAAAAATCTAGAAAAGTTCTTTTCTCGCCAAATTTGAAACCCTTTAATACATCCTCAAAATAAAGCCTAGCTTTATTTAATGACCTATCAATAGTTTTGCTCATTTCTGATGTATTATTGATGATATTGAATTCCAATTCCATCTTCCATAAAAGAGTTATAAAAATAAAAATATTTAGAAGCAGCATTGTACATATTTATTATATATACAGGGATTGGTGTAGCTTTCTTCAACTCTAGTCTTTTCAAGAGATGTTTTTAATCTAGATTAATTTGTTTTACATAAATTTTGTTTGAGTGATTTGGGACAGATGAATCAGGTATATATCGTTTGAACGTGAAGAATAATAAATTCAGTAAACTGCTGCCTCTCAGAGCTAAGTGTAGATGGATGGGTTGTATGGTGAAACTTATGTAATGATACATGCATGTCTGTGATCTTTCTGTGTATATATACCAACCCTAGATAAAATCTAGGTAACATTTCTGACTCCTTGTCCTACTGTACCTATAAGAAAGATAGATGTGTTAAGAGCATCTGCAACATGAATGACATTTTGGAAATCTTGAATTCTCAGCAGGTGTATTTGGTTTACAGGAGTGATTTACAGAATGAAATTTCTTTCCCTTGTCGTATATATAACAGCAGTACATCACAACATGTAAGAAATATGTTTATGAAGTTGTCCAGGTATTTATGATAAACATTTGTGTCGTTTATCTAATGTATTATTAGACGTGCAACTGCTCGTCGCAGGTTTTTACCTGAGGACAGGTATGTGATATACAAATGTCAGGGCCAGGTGAGCTTTCCCAGACACACAACCTGTCAGTCATTAGTAGATATACTGTACATCTGAATCAGAATATTATCTGTTAACATCGACTCCTAAACATAAACTCGCAAATTCTTATTGGAAAGAATTTGAAAGATATCAAGAAATTATTTTCATTTTATGTTTACGAGGCTGTTATCAGGGTTAAATTGCTGTGTAAAAGGGTTGTATAAAAAATAAATATCACAAGAATTTGAGGTATTTAAAATAGTGTATGTAGATGATTGAGTTCCATTGGACTAGCCATTAACGCAGTGGATAAAGCTTACTGTCAGGAGCTCTGGGCATAGTTGTGTTTAATTTCTGTATAATGCAGTCACACCTAGCTGGCCAAGGAATGTACCGCTTCTGTTTACCCTATTTGTACTGTCAACATCACAAGATTCACTTACAACGTACACTAATACTCTACAAAAATTACATACGGAACACACATACAGCGTGATATCCTCTGACTTATCTAAAGTTTGCCAATAAAGATGTGTACTGTCACCTGTCCTCAGCGATTTCTGCAGCTATACTTGAGGTGTGATAGTGATTCAGGAGATAAAATGTTATTCTGTCAGCAATCAAACCTTTTGCTGCAGGGGTCAGCCGGTCTACCAATCCATCTAAATATAAAGAGAAATTCGCTCTGGTACAAAAGATGAAATGATAATGTAAAAGATGTGCATCTATTAAGTTGCCTTACAAGTATGAGCTGTAAGGAGTTTCCCTTAAGCTCAGCGGTAGAGCATCATGCTCCAGAGCCAAGGGTCACGGGTTCGAGCCCCAGCGACAGCACTATGTTTTTCACTTTTCCTCAGTCCTATTACAAACTGGTGTTGTTGACCTTCCTGTTTCAAGGTAGGAGAATCTTTGGCAGGGAGTCAAAGCACCTAGGTTTGAGATTTAGAAAAAGGGAGAATAGTGTAAAAGATGTGCATTGATTAGGTTGCCTTACAAGTGGAGCTGTAGGGAATTTCCCTTTAGCTCAGCGGTAGAGCATCAGGCTGGAGAGCCAAGGGTCACAAGTTCGAGCCCCAGCGACGGCACTACATGGTTATCACTGTTCCTCATCCTATTGCAGTAGCATGCAAATTAATTGGAATTCCCCTCCTGATTTCTCCCTCTTGTAAATGTGTTCATTATTCATTGTGACATGCATTGGAAAAGAGAGGAAATTTTTATATTTGTATGCCCCCGCCATGAATTGGAAATGGGGTGGGGGGGGGGAGGGGCATATAGTGTTACCCATGTATGTCCCAACTCGTCGCGTTATGTCCCATCCCATTGCGTCGGGTCCCATGGTAATGTAACCAGCTGGGGGCGGGGGCGTAATGCATTTATGTCTCACAGACAGTTCTAGTTAATCCAGACTGTCAACAATATTTTCTTCTGAGAAATAACCAGATTACATACAAAATATTAATGCGCAGTCACCAAATAGAGATGGCCATAAAAGCATCATACATATATACAGTATAACTTGTCTAAACCGGCCCCTGTCTAATCTGAATCCCTGTCTATTCCAGCCTTACAATTCAGTCCCAGCATTTCCTTCTGAACTTATATCCAACCTCTACAAACCAGACATCTGTGTAAACCAGCCAAATAATTTGGTCCCAAAGACATCCGGTTTAGACAAGTTACACTTTATCTACAGATAGGTTTGAATCCAGGATCTTCCGAAATTTAGATGAATGATAAACCAATCAATGATCAACACAGTCTAGATCTGCTATAATAGGGTGCCTCTACCATGTTGGTAAAATGGAGTGTAACAGAAAAGCAGTCGGTTTGTTGAAATAAAGGTTTAAATTGTTATACTCTTTGTCAGTAAATAAGAACTACAGCAAACACCCCACATATTACATGGCAGAACATGCCACCCGCCTGGGGCTCTGTACAGGCCCAATAAATGTCACACCGATCTCCGCCACATCCTGAACACCCAATGGTTAATATTGAAGATAGGATCTTATGAAATATTTATCTATATGTTAATACAAATCTCACAATATCTGAGTTTACCTTAAAATCAGGCCAGTTTGACTGACCATTTCATATGTCTATGTTTTGACCAGTACCCCAGATCCTCTCTCGCAAATTTTGTCCAGCCTTGACCATTAGCATTGTAAGAGGTATTTAAACATTTGGCCTTTTGATTTGAAATGAAAAGCATTCCCTGAGGACATTAGTTTTATGAGTAAATAAATAATATCATGACTCAAACCTAACAAGTATTTATTTGGACTGAAGCCTTCGTGTATGTTCATGTTGCCAGAAGTGAAGCCATTTTGACTTGTGTAGCATGCACACTGCATGGGGAGAGATACTGCTTTTTTTCCCCTGTGATAATTATACCTCAAAAGGTCGTGATCTCGTGAGCGTTGTCTGTAAGGCTGTGGGATACAGCTCCTCATTTGTGCAGTGTAGTCGTATGAAAGGAGTTACCGTGGATTATCTACGTTTCGTATACCAACTCCGGATCAACAGTGATTCTGTATTGGTGCTGGAAACAGGATTTGGTAGCATTCTTATGTGTTCTTCTTCTCGAAGGAATCATACTTTGGGTGTCTGGATCAAATTCAACAGGTCATACTAACAAAGGTCTACTTTTAGATTGTGAAAGTAATTCCGCATTTTCAGGGAGTAGCGACACTCATCATACAAGACTTAAAAATTGTCATAAGCAAGACTACACTACAGTCTATTTCTAGGACGTATCAGCTGCTTTTAGTCCTTTTTGTCACTAGGACTAATCTCTAGGGATTTATCGTAACTATAATAATACTTGAGTCAGAGATCAGAGATTTATGGTAACTCATACTGGAGTTCATCATTAGAGATTTATGGTAACTCATACTGGAGTTCATCATTAGAGATTTATGGTAACTCATACTGGAGTTCATCTTTAGAGATTTATGGTAACTCATACTGGAGTTCATCATTAGAGATTTATGGTAACTCATACTGGAGTTCATCGTTAAGAGATTTATGGTAACTCATACTGGAGTTCATCGTTAGAGATTTATGGTAACTCATACTGGAGTTCATCATTAGAGATTTATGGTAACTCATACTGGAGTTCATCGTTAGAGATTTACGGTAACTCATACTGGAGTTCATCATTAGAGATTTATGGTAACTCATACTGGAGTTCATCGTTAGAGATTTATGGTAACTCATACTGGAGTTCATCATTAGAGATTTATGGTAACTCATACTGGAGTTCATCATTAGAGATTTATGGTAACTCATACTGAAGTTCATCATTAGAGATTTACAGTAACTCATACTGGAGTTCATCATTAGAGATTTATGGTAACTAATACTGGAGTTCATCATTAGAGATTTATGGTAACTCATACTAGAGTTCATCATTAGAGATTTACAGTAACTCATACTAGAGTTCATCATTAGAGATTCATGGTAACTCATACTGGAGTTCATCATTAGAGATTTATGGTAACTCATACTAGAGTTCATCATTAGAGATTTACAGTAACTCATACTGGAGTTCATCATTAGAGATTTATGGTAACTCATACTGGAGTTCATCATTAGAGATTTATGGTAACTCATACTAGAGTTCATCATTAGAGATTTACAGTAACTCATACTGGAGTTCATCATTAGAGGTTTATGGTAACTCATACTGGAGTTCATCATTAGAGATTTATGGTAACTCATACTGGAGTTAATCATTAGAGATTTATGGTAACTCATACTGGAGTTCATCATTAGAGATTTATGGTATCTAAAACTGGAGTTCATCATTAGAGATTTATGGTAACTCATACTGGAGTTCATCATTAGAGATTCATGGTAACTCATACTAGAGTTCATCATTAGAGATTTACAGTAATTCATACTAGAGTTCCTAATTAGAGATTTATGGTAACTTATACTAGAGTTCATCATTAGAGATTTATGGTATTGCATCTTTGTCACTATTAGTGCCTGGGCCAAGAATACATTCAAATCTTAAAAAAGGAAGATTTGAAATACCTCCTCCACCCTCCACCCCCCCCCCCCCCCCCACCCCCAATCCCCTACTCCCACCCCCTTCCAAAAAATATATAAATCCTGTTGAGCAGTGCATTGTTCATCAACAGAGTGTTCTTTGTAATAGTCTTTCTATAAGTTAAAAACGGTTACATTTGCCTCTAGTCCATCAGATAAGAAAACCGTTATTTTTTAACTATTGATAAACACATAAGAAGGAAAATAAGGAACTTCATTCATAGAGTAGAGAGGATTGGAGCGATACTGTGTTTATCAGCCGTTATTTCCTCCTGGAAGTGGGGGATGGATATTTACTGATTACCGATGATAACCTTCTAGGTATTTCCCACATGTATTTTAGCATGAATCACTTTGAATGAAGTTTGGAATAGAAATACATAGATATTTGTCTGGGATGTCGTTTTTTGACGCCATGCTGTGCACGATCGTGAAAACATAGAAGATATTTATACGGGGAGAAGGAAGGCTGAAATCCCCTGGAAGGATGCAGTTGATATTATCAGTATTGCCTCAGCAGCTCACATAGATACAGATGACTTGACGATGTTTATTTTTCTTCAGAGTCTTTGAGGATAAGGGTAGCGCCATCATTTACACAGCCCAGGAAACTGAGATATAGGTCAGATATCAAATTTTTGATGAAATTTCTGGGAGATTAGTAGGCTACTAATGACTGGCTGAGAGCTGGAGATAAAGAGTTGGTTATTTACTGTAATATTGTAGCAGCAGAGGGAGTTGGTAAGGGTAGCGGAGCGCAGTCTCCAGGATTTGGGGAGACACCATACTTGTGGACTGGGTGGAAATAGTCTAGATTTAAATACCACTTCTCAATTAAGATAAAACAAATAGTCAGGTTTGGTGTGTAGTGCGACAGCTGCGGAAACTTTTTTTTTTCACGATTTGGTTTGAGACAGCCAACCTGCTGCGGGTACTATAAAGGATATAGCTGTAGTGTCTTACTTGGCAGCTGTATCTCTGCTCCTCAGTCTGTATGTACATTGGACTAACACTGTCACCACAACACAAACACTGCCGGTGCAAATCAAATGTTCTCTAATTTCTGTATAAATATTGAACTAAGTTTCTATCTTGACGCTGTCATTCACTCCCAGTTTTAGGGGTTTGAGGAGGAAGAGGATTTGCCCGGGTGAAACTAAAATATTTGTATTGGTTTTACAGTTGATAAGCTTAAGCCTAACCTTTGAAAGAATTTCAAAAAATTTCCATTTTTTTTTCAAAGGAAGTTATATAAATCTTGGAGAAAAGGATCAAATAGTGAAGTTGAATTTGAGAACACATTGTAACGGCATCCATGTGAAGCGAGTAGTGAATAGCAGACGGACAACCTGTGTGTGAACTGTTACAGGCCTGGCACCACTTGAGTTCTAAAACACTTGTTCCTGGGGTTGTGAAAGTATTCCTCCTTAGACATACACATGGACTAAACTGAAGCAGCTGATGCAAGGGGTGACGGCGGTGATCGTAGGCGTGATCTAAGGCGTGTTATTGTAACCGAGTGTGCTAATCTCTCTGAAGGATAGGAGAACAAAGTACTTTGGTCTAAATAGTCATTCGTCATGAGGGCGAAACAGACTTATCATGTCGGCCTGGTGCTGAAACCCAATATTTCATTGAGAAAATTACGATTTATTAAGACATGTTTTGTGACTTGGATCATTGTTATCTTGGAATTTATCTCTTTTACTTCAGTGAAAGTTGATGCCGGAACAGCCAGGCCATTGGAAGGGTGAGTACCATTTTTTTTAAATTTCAAATCCCGCCATGGAATGGCCTGTTTCATATAGCGTTGCTTTTTGTCGTCATACTGTCCTTTTTTGCTCCGTCATTCCATCATAATTTTGAAACTGAACGGTAATGTGATAATTTACAAAAAAAGTTAAGACCGACATTTTGGAAAGCTTTGTCTTACCTTCAGGGTAAATGTAAAACAAAAAAACAAAAAAATTACATAAAATATACTCCGCTTTGGTTGTCATGGGGGCAATAGTATCACACTGACACACATAGTTTCACAAGAGACCTTCCTACTTTCTGAACTATACCATTTTAAGTCAAAATGAAATCAGGAAATGATAAATCATAAATTTAGCGTTTGTTTTTTAAATGAAATGATAAGAAATGATAATGGTTTTTAATTCACTTGCTCGACCTTGAAGGGCAAAGTGTTGGTTGTCTGTCCATCTGTCAACTTTTCATTTAAAACACTACTAGTCCTGAACAGCTCAGCAGATTTGAACCTATTATTGTCTTGAACATTAATATTGGTTGAGGGGAATTCAATTTTTATGGAAACAGGGTAAACCTCCCCTTGAAGCAGGTTGGAACCGATACAAGAGAACATATGGATAGCTGTTTTGAAATCAATTCAATATACAGTATCTTGTGGTAGAAAGGCAGTGTCCAACATGGACACTGTTAAATCTTCCTTTTTAAATAATGGAGAAATTGTAATCAAATTTGGTGTAAAGGATCTCAAGCATGCCCTCCTTCTATAATAGGTAAATGAGGTGAATATAGTAAAATCCCACCATTTCAGCATGCCACCTAGTTGACTCCCCTGAGAGAATACAGCCTGTGCTGCCATTTCAGCACTTACAGCATAAGCAATCTACAATTTCTAGCATTGCTCAGTCATGTACACATTTACTGCTGAGAAACTAGAACATGCATAGTAAAACGTTTTTCTCAAAGTATTATGCTGAAAGATACAACACAATACTGTGACTCAAACCCGCAACCCTTCGGTCTCCAGCCCAGCATCTTGCCACTATATATATAGACAACCATGCCAATTAAACATGCATCTTTTGTTCCAATCAAACTGTTTGATTAATGAGTCATCAGCACTGCAGTCAAGTTATGAGATCCTTTATTGTCTCGTCATAAAATCATACGATAAACTTTATATCTCGATAAACTTTATATCTCGATAAATTTTATATCTCGGAAAGTGCTGCTTATACTTTGATTGTGTCATAATTTGTAAAGCTGCTATATTTATGTGAGTTTTATCAATACAGGCGCCTCTGAGTAGATATCTGTGTGTAATAAACGACTAAATCAAAACCATACCTTCCTTAGGCTCTAATTCACGGCTCTCTAACTTCGGTGTTAGCAGGTACTTGATTTATTGGCAATTTGTCTTGCATAGAAAACATGGCTGAGCACCTTGTGATTGATCATGATGGTAACCTTTCAAAATCAGATTTCATCTCAATCTCTTTGAAATTTATGATGACGTCTTGAAATATCACGAATCATGTTTTATGTTGTCGTGAACTGAAATTAGGTAGAGATTAGGTGTAGGAGATTGAATGGGGTACGAAAGGTAATTTTAGATATATTGTAAAGCGTTTCCTTTAGAAAGTGTATGTAACAGGTAAGGTGAATCTATGAGGAATCTACGATACAGATCAGTAAAAACAGTTTTTGGAATTTTTATTGGAACTAAACAGAGCTATGACAATTGATCTAACACTCCAACTTGTATCGGGGAAAGGTTTGACAGCGCTAATTTCCTTTTATAGCAATAATTTCCATTTGAACGATTGAATGAATATTTTAAACCTATTATTAACTTGTTACAGTGGGTTAGGAATGTTGTTCAATATGTATGACTAGATGTGGAATTCGGGGAAAAAACTCCCGGCATTTGGTATTTAAGTTAAATGTATTTTTTCATGTTTGATGGCCGTCAGTAGTGAAGTGTCAGTTTGATCCCAGTAAGATCTTAGATGTGATATCTCATACTTCACTCCTCCTACCTACAACGCGTGCATCATATGTTTGGAGAGTATACTCCTCGTGGGAAAGTCACGCTTGTCTGATTCTTTCACACTTAAACGGTTCAAGGTCACAGGAGGCAAAATATGTAAAAAGAAACCTGGTCACAGGAGGCCAAATATGTAAACAAAAAACTGGTTACAGGGGGTCAAATATGTAAAAAAAAAAAAAAATGGTTACAGGGGCCAAATATGTAAAAAAAAAAAAAACTGGTTACAGGGGGCCAAATATGTAAAAAAAAAAATAAAACCTGGTTACAGGGGGTCAAATATGTAAAAAAAAAAAAACTGGTTACAGGGGGTCAAATATGTAAAAAAAAAAAAGAACAAACCTGTCTGGGGTCATATTAGAATATCTAGGGACTTATTAGAATGTCTGGGATCATATTAGAATATCTGGGGTCATATTAGACTATCTAAGATCATATTAGAATGTCTGGGGTCATATTAGAATGTCTGGGGTCATATTAGAATGTTTGGGGTCATATAAGAATGAACAGTATTCCAAAGGCACATACTTTTCTACAAAGAACACATATCAAATAATGTAAAACAGTATCAGTTCCTTGACAGAAGGGTCGCTAAATTAGAAATAATGTACACTTCAAAATCTATCAAGATTTACAAGCATACTTTGTACAAAGCACCTGTTGGCAATACTGGATTGTTACATAACATGTCTGCAGTGTGTACTCTCAGAGAATTACGTGGTGGGGGGACTTTAGCAGATTTGGGGGGGGGCCTCTAACTGGATACAGGGAGGGGGACTACAGGCTGATTAGAAACATTTGGCTACTGAGTTACATTACAACAAACTTGAGGAAACAGATGAGATTATAACTCGGGCTGAAAGGCTAAATGCCATGTTTTAAAAGTGGAATGGAATATTTCTGAACCTCAACAGGTGTGAGAAATAGATATGTGTATAGATTTAGGTTCATTACATCAACTACAGATTGCTTCATTTACTGTTATGTCGGTCCTACAGATTCTAAACTTGTGTGTTTAGAAAGATTTTTTAAATTAACTTGCAAAAAGCACACAATCTTACAGAAACTATCACAGTTGAAGCTTCCTCTTTTATGTACAGATGTAGGTACCCATTTTTCTAGCTGGGCTAGCTAAGTTTGTCACTTGTTTTCATTGTTGTAATTTTTGTTTTATGACATTATTAGTTTAACTGGTGTTTTTAACATGGCTTAAAATGGTGCTTATTTCGTTCACTGGAGGTTTACTGTTCTTGTTTTCATTTATAAAGTGCATTATGCCTTATACATGTAGTTGAGTGTTGTACAAAAAAAAAGTCTTCGTGTAATTATATAAACACACATGCTATCTCAAGCGTAAGCTGTACACAGCCAATATAATATTAATGTCTAGCTATTTTAGATAAAATATCTGATACATTTACAAAAAACGCTGCATTTCAAAGTTATGACTAACGTAACATAATGCATGTTGAGATAATGTCAGAACATTTTATCAATTAATGGTAGCAACACAGACAGACATGCAAAATCCAACCAAATCTGCTGAAATCTAAACATCTATTTAAATGTCACTAGTAATTGCAATTTGTATTATATTAAGTCTAGTGATTTTTGGACAAGGGCTATTGGGAATGCTTTGAGGCAAGTATAAGTGAAAGTTCAACAGGATGTAAGCTTGGGCAAAATATAATGTGAAAGTGAGGCATCAATATGAATTGTAGGGTAGGCCAAAATATAATGTTTAAGTGAGGCTTCAATGGGAATTGTAGGCTAGCCCAAAATGTAATATGTAAGTGAGGCTTCAATGGGAATTGTAAGCCAGGCCAAAATATAATGTGTAAGTGGGCTAGGTTTCAACAGGATGCAAAGAAGGCCAAACTCATGTGTAAGTGAAGCTTCAACAGAAAGTAACTAAGCTACAACTGTAAACCGCAATCATGCCTGGGTATATTTGTATACACAATTTTCATGTCTATGATATTGGGGAAACAGATGTTTTTGAGTTCAGACTTTTTGTGAGGTGTCACCCTGCTCATTACGCATATCACAGACATGGCAACACTAGAAAATCTCAAGAATAAGCTTCTCAAGCAAACATGAGAGCACAACAAATAAACCTGGTGTAATGTGGTATGTCAGGGGAGCTCCTGGGAGAATTGTAGTTTGTCCCCATCTGGTTATACACGACTGGCCAAAGGTCAGAATCTAAATGTAGTCATTTAAGATGGCAGACATGTGCTTGTAATAACAAGATATTGCACTTTTGCAAAAATACGATATCCAATGTCTTGGTTCTGTTTGTTTGTTCTAACGTTTTCTGAATGAAATTATAAAATCTAGCGGTTACCAAACAACAGTATCGTTTGAAGTTAACATCATTTCATGTCTAAGAATCACTTTTACAAAAAAGAAGAAGCTGGAGTTGTGTACACATTTTTTACCACGGCTAAATGATCATGTTTCTTACAATGTATTGGTAAACTATACTGTTATAGTTTGGCATGGGTCCTAAACTTACACGTCCATTTCATGCAGACTTCTGATGACCTTGAGCATTGCTGGCATCTATTAGATGACCTTGGGACTTGTGTTGCCTGCACACATAAAGAGGGGACACAGGTTTAAGTTTTACGAGGCCATTGTACAAATTGTGTTACATATGTAATGCTACATGTACATGTCTCGTCTTTGGTTCTTTGTCCAGATGTCTCTTGGTAAAGCAAGGAGTCAACATTCGCATGGTAAACATCTATTCACCCCTGAAACTTCATAATGAACTATTCCAACCATTGTATTGGAAGAGGCCAATTGTGACATTAGGGTTGAACAAGCTAATATTTCTCTTTGATGTTCCCTTCAACAGTATATAATTATACTGATGAAGACTTGTGCCATGAATGTTTGGTTTAATTTCCTGCACTAAAACACTTCATGTCGCCAAGAATACAAAACGAGTATTTCATGACAAAAATTGTAAATTTTGGAGAATTGATTAAATTTTGTTCAGAAAGATTCCCCCTTTGGAACGAAAAATCTAATTGGACAAGGATTATTTCATAATGTATTGGGAAAAGATTTCAGAAAAATAGAAATATTAGTTATGTAACTAACTGAAGCGAAATACAATAATAACGCTGTCTTTGGCTTACTTGTTAGAGGTGCTCATTTTTAAGGTCATGACCGGAAATGCTCATTTTCAAGGTCATGAGGCCTAGGTATGAAATGTCTTAAACAACTTACTATGAACGTCTTCTGATAATTTGATATGTAACATGTAAGAAATAATATGATCTTCAGTCATATTGAAGGTCATGGGTGTCAGTCTTTTAAAGCAGTCCTTCATACTGAAGTCATGAGTGATACTGGCTTGTTTTATTATGAAATGCCAAGAGAAGAGCAAGATATAATCTTATATAGGATTTCTGAAATGTCAATAAGGTATCATCCACCCTCCCAAATATCCATAAAAACTTCTAATAAACATCCCTGCTGACCAATTCTACTGAATCTAGCTTTCATTAAAGGTGCCGATATTCCCCTGAGGGTTTCTGCCCTTTACCAGACCACTTTCAAACAGTCTGTGGTTCTGATATAATTTTGATTGATATCTGTTAATCCATCTGATGTGTATATCAAGTCCGGCTATTTTCACACACACAATGGTTTTATTGATGTGTTGCTTCCTTTGTAAGTTAGCGGGAGGTATTATACGTTTTAATGTGAAGGAGTTGAGGTAGAATTCCGTTTGTCGAAGTGTCAAGTCGTAGAGTACTTTCCAGACGGAGTTTATAATTGGCCGGGTCACACAGTGGTAATTATACTGTTATTTCAGCATGTCAAAGTGGACTCGTTGCCATTCATTCATTATACATTACAATACATGTGTAAATACTGAGTTTTACGGAGGTCGAGTTGCTACGTGTCACCACCCGGACTGTGAGTGGGGTAGTAAAGTCACTCTGGGGTGAAAGCCTGGGGGTAATTGTCAACAATCGCTTTTATGACTTAATAAATTCAATTCATTAAACTTCAACTACGAATTTGCATTTATATAATTATCTATCAATAAAACTCCGTTGTTGGTGATGTGTTTGTTACATATAAATTATCATCATTAATTACCCCCTGTGTGGTTATTTACTGACTTCTTAACTGTGAAATGAACCTCAAAGATTTTGAATAATTTTCTTTTGATGTGAGTTTTGTGGATAGATTTGATACGTGTAATTTGTATACTCTGTGACTGGTACCTGTTAGTTTGTGACGTATGGATAGTGCCTTTTCTAGATGCTCTATTATATAAACATGTATGTATAGACTTGGAGTCACGTACACAGCATACAATTATAGGAATACATTATGTAACAGTAAAGGAAAAATGCACGACCAGACCACCGCAGTTCTAACCAAAACCTTCTGAACTCTAGACGGACATTAATAAAGCTGTCTAGTAGCAGACGATCGACCAAGTCCAGTTCTGTTTCATTCTTCCCTCCTTTATTGAAGTCTTCAACCCTGGAGACAACAATTTAAGACTGGCAGGTACAGAATTACAAGCATACACCAATGCTTTGAACAAGAGCTAATCAAAGGCACCACTAAAATGCATGGCCAGACTCGGGGATTTAAACCCAGGACCTTCTAATGCATGGCCAGACCAGGGTTTGAACCCAGGACCTTCCAAAGCATGGCCAGACTGGGGTTGGAAACCAGGACCTTCCAAACTCTAGAATCCATACACTATAGATGGAGTTACTTCAAATAGAAAATCCATTGCTATACACATTATTTGCTCCCCTTCAAGTAAAGATATGGACAGTTAGATGAAGTCTATACAAATGTGTGACCCTGAAAATCAAATCTGATTGATCTAACAACACTATCATGTCAACTGCATTCCTTTATTGTTGCAATTGATCCATGTTGGAAAAGGAGTTGAAGAACTCTTCTAAAATCTGATCTGACATCTTTCTGGCTTTTGTTTTTCTACTGTGAACTATGAACTGAAATTTATCATTATTATCGCCTATATAGACACCATAAATCTAGGTTAAGGAGAATGGCCTGTTATGTTTTGTAGATTTAAAAATACATGTACCGAAATCATATACTAGGATTGTATACTTCAGCGTTATTGATTATTCAGGTTTTCTGTTTGCTTTCAAGTTGTAGCTGATTTCATTTCTGACAAGAAATATCCTACCTACTTATGAGAACATAGTCTTGCCTGGCTTTGAAGTTCGGCTTTGACCTGGTTCTGACTGTTAGATGACTTTTGGAAGGATTAGAAACCCTCGAAGTCACAATTCTTATATCCCTCACTTGGGCAGGTTTTTCTCTTTATCTTATAAGGATATTTCTAAAGATGTAAAATCTTTCAAAAGTGGTACAAAAATACCGTCTGAAGTGTCGGATTTAAATTGCAGATGAAACAAAACTGGTGCTGCAGCTGTTTGAATTAATCGTAAATATTAAAAGTTTTTATAAATAATCAAATATTAAGTGTTTACATCTCCTGAGCTGAAGGTAAACACTATTACACTTGGGTGATATTTTATCACAGAGTTAAACAGGTACATCTGTCTAGATGAGACTGCCTATGTTTTAACTGTTAATGGACAGGATATTGATGGGTTTTATCAATAATGATATAATCCTGTAAGGAAGTGACTATGATTAGAAACTGATCATGTTGCATTAGGAGACATATGTTACCCACAAAAGTTCTCAGACAGAATCTCAGACAAGTCTATGTGTTGAGGTATCACACAGATTATTTATCACTGTAGATTTAAAACTTTGTCAAAATTTAATCCTCCAGTGGAAGTAAAGTGTTGCCATGGTCACGGTTACTGCAGGTTTGGAGCTAACAGATGTAAAACATTAGGTCTGTTTGTCTGCTTTCCTCTGAGGTCAGAGGGCAAAGGTTATCTGCCTGGGTAATCATTGATACACATACATTCCAACTGTCTATAGTTGCTTGTTGCTGACACATGGCCACAGTGGCCAAGTGGTTAAGGTGTCCCGACATTCTACTACTAGCCCTCCACCTATGGCTTGTGAGTTTAAAACCCTTGTGGATAAGTTACTGATCATAGATCAATGGTTTTTCTCTAGGTACTCCGGCTTTCCTCCACCTCATAAAAACATTGCATATCCTTAAATAACCCTGGCTGTTAATGAGACATCAAACCAAACTAAACCAAACCAAACTGCAGTGGCCAAGTGATTATAGGCTGACTGACATTCTGCTACCACTAGCCCTCCACTGAAGGGTCCTGGGTTCGAGACCTATACTCGGTGAAGTTGCCAGGTACTATATTACTCTAGGTCAGTTGTTTTTCAAAACCTGAACTTCAATCAAAGTCACAGAGGTCAAAAACATTTTTAAAAAAACCCAGAAGAACCAGGAGGCTTGGTTTAGGAACCTGAGGCAGTTGCCAGAATTATAATGCCCTTTTTCACTTCATGTCCTAAAATATCATATTTGTATGGCAATATCATTACTTTCAGTACTTTGATTTTGATGAGCGTATGTACTGTAGACGTAGTGTGGACTTCCTTTGATGTAGAGTTGTGATCCAGTGTAACTATATAGGACTGAATCTTTAATTCCCTGCCCTTGTAAGTACACCAGTAGACACATAATGTGTGTCTTCCTCATGTGATTACGGAATGTGACCTGTATATATGTGATTCATCTATATTTACATATTTATATATATTACCTATCTGTATATCATCCTCCTTGTTAGACGGGCTACGGACTGATGCTTTACTTATAGGGACACTTAATTACCAATACATCACTTTGAGTCAGGAAATTGATCTGAAATGTCACATTTGTATTTGAAGTTGATAAGTGTTTAGAAATGTAATGTGAGATGTATGGACTGTAGCGTAGTTCAACGTGTTATTGGTGGACAGACCTTAAAGCATTAATTATATACAAAATGATGTTAAATTATCATCAATAACAACACTGTTTTTAGCTGACCTCAATCAACGGATCAAGTGAGCGTAATATGCCATAGTGCAATGTCAGGTCTTTATTTAAACAACATCTTTGCAATGAACAAAAGGCACTAGGGTAGGGTACAGATACATGGTATGAAGTACTATAAAACTTCCCTCAAACAAATGACCTTGACCTACATTTAAGGTCACAGGTTTCAAACTTGGAAAAGTTTTAGAAAATCTGATTAATAAACAGAAGGCCAATAATTTTACTGGTAATTAGCCAGTAGTACCTGGTATGAAATATTTTGAAATATTCTCAAATAATGACCTTGAGTTACATTCAAGGTCACAGGGTCAAATATGTTTAAAAATAATAACCAGTAGGCTAACAGTTCTGATACTTGACCAGTAGGTACCTTGGACAAAATGATATGTTTCCTCAAATATATGACCTTGTTCTATTTTCAGAAGACTTCATTATTTCCAAGTATTACTGATGTTGGGTCAATATGATTAATGTATATTATTTTATTTGTATTACAGACAGACCCCACAGTGCTATCCTTACAATGGTAGTGTATGTGCCTCTGTGTTGGGCTCGAGACCAGTGTATGTGAAGCAGTCCATACATGACCCTGAGAGTCAGGTCCGCGTGCTTCTCCATGACCTGACGACGTCCCAAGCCCCGTCCACAGAGAACCGCTGTCACGAAGCTGCTCTGAAAATTCTATGTCAGTTCCACTTCCCAGAATGCACTGAAGCAGAGGAACCAGAAGCGGAGCCGTCGCCGAAAAAGCTGTGCAGGTAAGATGCTCATTTGTGATTTGGTTGAGTTAACTTAAGTTTGTTTTGTTTTAACGGCCCATCGACAACTATCATTGGTCATTTAGGACCAAGGATGTTTTGTTATCCCTGAGATAGGGTGGTCACTTCATAAAAGAGGTCAAAATAAGATAAAATTGAGACTTGTATATGTTAAAAATATAATCAACTAGCCAACGTCATTCACTTCTGTTCACTTCAAGTTTGAACACAGTTTAGTTATGATTCATTGGTCTTTGGTTTTAAGTCCTCTTCGCTACCAAGTTAAGTTATGCAGCAGATAAAAATGATCATTAATGATTGATCATGAGTGGTGTCTTTGTTCTGTATTCGCCGATTTGTTTGTGCAATTTGTAACGGATCTTGTGATTGGTCAGTTGGTTTTACAAGGTGTTGGGTCACCATTTCATTGTGTGATTGGTCAGTTGGTATTACAAGGTGTGGGGTCACCATTTCATCGTGTGATTGGTCAGTTGGTATTACAAGGCGTGGGATCACCATTTCATCGTGTGATTGGTCAGTTGGTATTACAAGGTGTGGGATCACCATTTCTTCTTGTGATTGGTCAGTTGGTATTACAAGGTGTGGGGTCACCATTTCATTGTGTGATTGGTCAGTTGGTATTACAAGGTGTGGGGTCACCATTTCATCGTGTGATTGGTCAGTTGGTATTACAAGGCGTGGGATCACCATTTCATCGTGTGATTGGTCAGTTGGTATTACAAGGTGTTGGGTCATCATGTCATCCTGTGATTGGTCAATTGGTATTACAAGGTGCAGGGTCATCATGTCATCCTGTGATTGGTCAGTTGGTATTACAAGGTGTGGGGTCACCATTTCATCGTGTGATTGGTCAGTTGGTATTACAAAGTGTTGGATCATCATTTCATCGTGTGATTGGTCAGTTGGTATTACCAGGTGTTGGGTCACCATTTCATCGTGTGATTGGTCAGTTGGTATTGCAAGGTGTGGAATCACTATCATTTCATGGTGTGATTGGTCAGTTGGTATTACAAGGCGTGGGATCATCATTTCATCGTGTGATTGGTCAGTTGGTATTACAAGGTGTTGGGTCACCATCATTTCATGGTGTGATTGGTCAGTTGGTATTACAAGGTGTTGGGTCACCATCATTTCATGGTGTGATTGGTCAGTTGGTATTACAAGGTGTTGGGTCACCATCATTTCATGGTGTGATTGGTCAGTTGGTATTACAAGGTGTTGGGTCACCATCATTTCATGGTGTGATTGGTCAGTTGGTATTACAAGGTGACCAGTTTTGATGACGTAATTGGCCATTGTTAGTTCATTAGATGTGTGTGACAGTATATCCCCTGTCTGTGTTTTATTCATGCTTAAGATATCTAAGGAATTCTATAGTGGCTTCATGAAGATTGATAGAAGTCTGCTGTAGTAATGTCACGATGAATTATAACAGGCTACAGTCAAAAGATACGTTGTGATTGGTCACATGTCAAAACCTGTCATTTCACCACGCAACAAGACGTATAACCATTTACAACTAAACAACAATAAATGTCAACGCGGGGCTAAGGAATCACTTGTTTCCTTCCTCAATATTTTCCGCAGACTCCGGTAGCTAGCCTTATGTCACAGTAGACCTCTGATGTATAGGTACATTACACCATTGTTACGTTGTGTTAGGGGCTTGTCTCCCCATGGGATGACCAGACACGTATATTGATGGTTTATGTATACAGTACTTCCTCGTAACCCCTGTGACTCGCTTTATATAGCTGTAGTAATATATGTATGTCCCTCCCAAATCGTTAGGGCCATGGCGACATTTTTAGTAAGTTTATCCTCAAAAATAAAGATTTTGAATTCAAATTTTGTTCTTTTATACCTTTCACTTTGTTAAAGCTGACTAATTATCTCCTTGATAATTGCTGTTACCACACAGAAAATGTATACATCTGAAAGTTATATGGAGATAAACTTCTTCAGAAGATAAGACGGGGAACAAAACATAGGCGTTTCCTGTGTTTTTCTCCGAACTTTATCTTTTAGAACTAGATCTTAAGTTACAGCTAGTTTTTCAAGAATTAAATCTTGACTAAATGGAAAGGGCATACTGATAAAATGTACCATTGATTTGGAAGGCCAGAGGTGTAACCGGAACTTTCTTACAAATCTTAGATTGTAGTTGCTTGTGTTCGGCAGCTAGTAAGATTTCAAAGAAGAAACAATCTCTATGTGTACCAATATACTGATGTCAACACCAACAACCTTTCCAGGCTTAAAGACCATGTTATGTCATCATATGACGTCACACATGGAGAACTGGTCACTCTGTGGAATCTGTCTTGTGTCTTTAAATTTACAAGTTCTCACAAATGTTTTAATGGGACTTTTGTGTGTTGCAACTGGTGGAATTATTCAAATTATTTTTTATTTCCTAAAACAGGTAATAAAACAGTGCTGTTCGATGTTGAACATGTCACTGTTTGTACATAATAAAACAGTTCCGTTCGATGTTAAACATGTCACTGTTTGTACATCTGTTTTGTAACAGGATGACAGACCTATTTTCTTTACATTTGTCATCGTTTTATACTTCGCTACCTGTGTCGACTGTATTTAATGACCCTGGCCGACACTAGAACCTTTCTATCCTATTTCAAATGTTAAATCTCCCAAACATGTGATAGTTTTCATCCTACAATGGAATCATTGTGTAATCATTATCCGTATTATGTTAGGAAGAGGAAAGTATGATTTGGTAACACTAAAACTCTGTGATGTTACCTTTCATCTGGCCTATTGTCCATGTTTATGTAAATCTTGTTAGAATTTGTATGGTAGAGTTTCACACTGGAGAAACAGCAGGATACATTAGGTCATTGTGTACTACCGCCTTCACACTACACAGATCAGACAGGATAGCAGGCTACTCACAATTGTCTGGTGATTTATGGTAAACGTAACAAAAAGGAGAAAAGAAGTCAGGTGATCAAGCTGTTTTTAGACAGTCTCTATCAGATAGGTACTTTATCTGCAAAGCATCTCTTTGACTAAGAATCAATGAAAATGAAACTTTAAAGCAACCATGAATTTTAAAATGTGTTGCCATGGAATTTGATGACATGGGTTTCTCAATAAATGTATTTTTATTGTAGAATCCTCACTTGAGGGATAAAACACATTATAGGACGGAGTTTGAAATATGATAAGTGCTGTAACTATGACAAAATAACATTATGTTTGTAAAGTTATTGGGACAGCAGTGTGGTGATTTAAAGGTTGTATTGATGAAAGTGTTGATAAGTCCAGATACAGATCTCCAGACTAACGAGGGAAAGTGGAGAAAAGTTTGAGGACCAACTTTCACCTTGTCTGGCTCACAACCACAGAACAGCTGTTTGTCATGTCGAGGCTACAGTTGTATTCAAGGTCGTTAAGTTGTTTCTCTATACATTCTCAGACATGTGAAATCAAACTTTATTCAATAACTTCAGTTTCAGCAATATTTATGTTTTTGGATAATTAAATAAATTCAGAACTTGAATTATATATTTATATTTTTTCTGCATCCATTTGTGTATTCAACAACTTTAAATTGAAAGCCTGTTTCCCTCTTTAATCTTCGCACGATATGATTGGCATTGTTGGGAGAAATTGAATGTACATGTGTCAGAACTAAACTTCAGAGACAACATTAGCTTTCAGACAATTGATAGACATACATTTGGGATGGTAGATTCAAAGTACAGCCTAGCTACCAATAAGGAGATATGTGTTTGAAGAAAATGCTAGTTCCAGTTGAAATCTCTTTTAATTGAAAAATAACATCATTCTGCCTCCATCAAGTGCTGATTTCGCTAGGAAATGGACGTTCCACCTCCAGCGCTGACAGAAGTGGCGGGAAATTAGCTCCTGTTGACACTTTGGTAGAAGGCAGACAAATAGCTTGGGAGTTTTGCAGGCCAATCTTAATTATCACTGAAGGAATATGTGTAGGGAATGAGGGTTGATGTGTCAAAACATTTGCTTTCATAATTTGTAGCGCAATTCAAGAGTCCAGAGAATTTAGTTTCTGTTTGATGGTTTCAGATGGGGTATTTTTAGGTAATTTGATTTAAGTCATTGGAGTAATGCAATTAATTTTCTTCAGCATTTTCTCGTTCGTATGTGTGAACATATTAAAGTATATGTGTGAACAAATTATAACAACTTCAAAAGGTTTCGCTGAATCCTACACATTTTGAGGTCAAGATTTCCCAAAATGTAAATGCCAAATACAAAAATAGTCATATTATTTAACAGACTTTTTTGTGGCTTCAGTTTTACCACGTAAAAAATTCACACACATTGAAAAAGTACAGTGCTTGTTGTATTTTTATTTGAAGACAATTTACATGATTATAAAAAACATTTCGATATAGGGTCAAATTTGCAACAAAGAGATCATTATTCATGCAAGTTTGAAGTCATATGAGATTACGATGTTATAGGTGGAGTCATACAGTTTGAAATAAATATCGCATTTCCTGACAAATTTTGTCATTTCCTTATCAAAAAAATCTCAAATACTAATTTACAACCACAAATATACGTATTTCTGTCCAACAAGAATAGACCCATTTAGGCTATTTATAAGAACACAAGGGGCAACTTCATAAGAGTATTTTATATCAGTGCAAGGGATATGCCAGTTCAGGTACATTGTAATCCTTATCGGGTGCAAAATATTGACTTTTGCTGAGGGGTTGATTCTGAAAACTCTGACCCGAGGAGGTGTGCCTCGCAAATACTTGACCAATCCCCCTTTGTTTGTTCTGATAACAACCTCAGATGTTTGGCCTAAAGTGTGTTCATGTTTATCTCCATATATTACACTGACTTCAAAATGATTGACCTGTTAGAGTTTTCAACAATCCAGGTGTCTTATATTGTTGAACACCTGTACAGGTGCATATATTACAGGTGATCTTAAGTACGCTTTAACAGTCTCGATTTGTCTTCTGTGCAGTAATGCTGCTACACGCAGCAAGCACGTAACATTCTTCTTACATACACATCTCTACAAGTTCAACTTTCACACGTACATTTAACATTTATAAATATAGATAAACATTTTAAACACTAAATTCCTAAAGATTCTGGTCATTTTTTTCGCAAAAATGTTCAGCGGTATAATTTTACCAGTACATAAATTATTATGTACAATTATTTTGTACAAATCACTCGATCAGCATTCGTTACTTTTGTGCTTGTGTGTTCTATTTATTTTTTAAAAGAACAATATTGTATTATGTCAATGTATACATTTTTGATTGATAAATATTTCCAGGATACATGGTTGATCCGGTCAATAGACAGCTTTAACTAGGTTGTGTAAATCTGTATTACACACTGATACGGTCCTGGTCCTAGTTGATAGGGGGGACCCGTAAAACACATCTTGGTACATAAATTAATGTTATGGAATCAGCTCGGCACCACACAAGCCATGTGGAGGGATAAGATAGGGCAAAAACCCAACTGGTAGAGGTGTAAGGTTCCAGCGCCCAGGGGTCTGGTTCTGATAGGGAAGCCTGAGTGAGGGGAGGGACCAATCCTAGAGATTTCTCCCCCTAACCGTCTGTTGACAGTCAGAGAGGGAAGGGACACATACAGGCACTCCAAGGGATTTTACAACCACGGAGGACAGGGGGACCCTAGGGATTTCAACCCTACCATTTAGTTAGAGAGGGGAGGGGGTACACATGCTACTTACCCTCGAGACCCCCTCAACCCAACCCAACCCAACCCCCCTCCTCCTCAACCCCACAGCCAGTGACTTGATGATCAGTGTCTTAGATTGATATCAGGAATCGAGTGTTCATGATGATAGTCCAAGATTAACATCAGAAATCTGGTTGATGGATCCTTGTTTTTCTGTAATATGGTATGAGGAGTAGCAAATATTAAAATCTCAACTGTTGAAGTAGTCAGGAGTTTTCTTCTTCACACATCTGGCCTAGGCGGTTAGTTACCCTTATCAGATCGTAATCTGATAGAGGGAAAAGTTTGTTTCAGATATTTGTTTAGAAGATGTCAGAATTATTTTGGTTTTCGTTGCAGATGTTCAGTTTAGCTATGACTGGTTTGTGTACATTCACGGTCAGAGGTCTCGGGGGATTTTTCACTGCAATAACATATGAGATTATTAAGATCAGAAAGTATTTGGGGATGTCGGACATTCATCATCAACATGCTATCAGTGTCGGGGTCTAGTTTAATGTGAAAAACAGGTTTTGAAGTGAGTAACTGTTAGTCTACGTGAACCATTGTAGTATAAGCTTTAAGTGACCAATAGGCCAGTAAAACAGTGTATAAAAGGTGTGAGTTTATCAAACACTGTCAGAGAACTTCTTACAATATCATCTGGGGCTGAAATAAAAATCATTTCCCCCTCAGACAACTTGGATATAATTCCCGATTTGTAACGGTCATAAAAAATGCAATAAATGATGGATGATTTCTGTTAAAAACAATTTATGCAATTTTGCATTTTACTGAGTGACAATTCCTGTTCTGCGTACTTCGGACCCACGTAGAAAGTTGTAGTTGTAGTTGGTCCCTTACTGAACTTTAGCCTATATATATATATTTCATATATTTGTTTCAAGTTTCAATTTCATGTTCTTATTATGGAAGTATTTTTTTTTTCTGGATATAATTTGTCATACAGAGAAAAAGGTTAGAGTTTTCATTACTGTTTTGTAATTATTAACATAAAGAACCTTTTGTGAAATTAATTGCTTTTAAATGGTTAAAGATTATATCGCCCCAGACAAGTTTTAGAGCAGCCAGACTTGGTCTGACAGGTGCCCCTGATTTGTGATATGGTAACCTAGGTACTGGTCGAGATCTCACTTTAAATCAGGGATATTAATTACAATATAAAACCCAATTTCTCTATTGAAGGATATTACCGATAGTTAAAGAGATGATAGATCTGAATGAGTTGCAATGAAAAGGATCATAATTTCTTAAAACTTGTTTTTAAACATGGTTAAAGTGCTGATGGGGGAGGGGGGGGGGGGGGGGGGGTATTTGACTGAAACCTTGAACACTTTGACAGGTCGTTGTTAATTATGTCCCCTGGTTTACTGATAAGAATTACAATGTTTATAAGCCCCTGACATACAGGTGCTGGTGTTACCTCATGTTTACCTAATCCTTCTACACTTTTATCATCGACAGATATCACTGGGAAAATATATATCACTGGGAACTAGGGGCCAGACTGGCATTAATGGCCAATGATAACCTGGTTGAGTAGAAAATCTTATACAGTACTACAACCTGAGGTGACCTTGTGTGGGAAGTCTCCTGTGTGGAAAGACTTCTACTACAACCTCAAGTGAACTTATTTGGAAGAAAGTCTTGTACTACGACCTAAGGCGACCTTGTTGTATAGAAAGTCTTGTACTACGACCTTAGGCGACCTTGTTGTATAGAAAGTCTTGTACTACGAACTTAGGTGACCTTGTTGTGTAGAAAGTCTTGCACTATGATCTAAAGTGACCTTGTTTTATAGAAAGTCTTGTACTATAACCTTAAGTGACTTTGTTTTATAGAAAGTCTTGTACTATGACCTTAAGTGACTTTGTTTTATAGAAAGTCTTGTACTACGACCTTAGGCAACCTTATTGTGTTTACGGTATATCACTCTGACCTTTGATGACCTTTTGTATATAACAATTTTTACTCAGATATGAGGTAATCAGACGGAGAGTTTCTTTATATCAGTTTTGTGTAGAATTTCTGTCATTCTGACCTTGAACCTTGCACTCTGACCTAAGGATGTCATTTTCACTTTGTTTGTTGTTTAAATGTCTATATCAAAGTCAGGTTCATGACCTTGAGTTTAAGAAAATTTTGCTTTTAATCTTTTTTTTTTTGCCAGACTGAATGATGAAATTCTGGAGTAATTTAAATGTTCTGAAGATGAACCAAGGGCTCTTGTCTAATATGATTTATGCTTATATGTATGTAAATCTTATAGAAAGTAGGTATGTATACATATTATGCTTGAGAAAGAAAATAATTTTAACTGAAATGAAGAATATAGAGAATTGAGATGTGAGGGTAGAATTGATATGTTTAGCTAATGTTTCTAGATATTGCTGTGAATCGATTTGAAGTGCTTTCAATAAGTTTGGGTATAATTGAGATGTGTGGGTGGGGTATAGACTAACGATTGTTCACAGGGTCTGGTACAAACTGTACACGTCTTTATCAACTCCAGGTCAAACACACCACATAGGTTTTTGTTTTGAAAGTTTACACCTTGAGTTGATGTGTGTGTAGGTGCGATTACCTGCCGTTTCCACCTGGGCAGGCGGTTTAAGTGTTTTTGATGTGGTGACAATAGTTGGCGGTGACATATTTATAAAGATTTCGTAAAATATACCGGGTTAACCTCTGATGTCATAGATCGGGAGTAATTTTGTCTAGGGGATATAAATAACCTAATTACGTCTTACTTGTGAGTAGTTCAGGTATCGGTTGTCAGTCTGTTTGTAAACAAGTCTGGGCCCATAGTCTGGACGGGTCGACAGGACCACACAAAAAAAGATAAAATTACCTGTCAGGCAAGGGGAGGCAACTCATACTGGTAACTCACCTTGATAATGATTTAACAGAAGACTTGTTTGAACTCTTCAAATTAAGGTTAGGATAGCTCACTACGAAATATAAGGGGTAAATGAGACAGCAGTAATAAGTTTGTAATAATAATAAAAATAAAATTTCACTAACTATGATATCATCATTGAAAATTTGTTGTACAACCCTATATTTGTATAACAGATAAAAGGGCAGTTTCCCGGATTTTATTGAGTCCATGTTTAATTTAAATGTATGTGACATGGAGTATAGTATAATAGGTAATGAGATGACCATGCTGTGCATGGGTTATAGTGTGTATAGTACAGTGTACCCTTGACCTATCGCCACCCGAATCTACCGCCACCCTCACATACCGCCACCTAAACCTCTAGAACGGATTTCTCTCCTATATAATTCCCTCGTTAAGTTCACCACTCTCGCATAACGCCATCCGCCACTCCCTTTAAAGTATAAACGTCCGGAATTGTTATATATTTCCCTCGACGATAACGCCATATTGTTCTGTTTTTGAAGATCGAGGAACTCTTTAGTGTTCCATTTGGAATGGTATGCAGCAAAAGTAGATCAATAACTATTTTCAGATATAAATTTACGCCAATGTAGATCTAAATGACAATATAATACTAAGCTTGTTTTTAATAAAATGTTCGAAATGCAATCTATTATGCAATTTATTTCATGGTTATAATTTTCATAATTTGATACTATCGCCACCCTCATTATACCGCAATAATTGCTTTGGACGAAAGGTGGCGGTATAACGAAGGTACACTGTACATCTCTAGCACACATGCAGGGAAATACCCACAGATGGAGATATTAGCAAGGTGGCATAGGACAAGTAGCTAGCACCAGATAAGGCATTTCCTGTGAATTCCTCAGAATTAAATTGATTTATTTATTTTTTGTAGAAAATTGTATATTTATGTACAATGTTAGCTAGGGCACTATATAAAATGTTTATAATGATATTTACAGGGAGAGCTGTTTGGGTGTGAAGGAGCTGCTGTGTTTTGACCAATGGTTGCTGGTCATCAACAAAGAGAGTCTCCAGTATTCTTTACCCGTCTGTGAGGAACTTCCCAGCAAATATGGTGTCAACGCTTCGTGTGTGGACTCGCAACTGTTTATGAGGAAAGATGAGGAGGTCACAAGTAAGTTTAGCCGGTACTGTCTGGGTCTGATGGTAGAGCTGAAGTACAGAAACACAATTTTATGTGTAGATGTCACAACGGAGATTGTATTGCTGTAGCGATATAATAACCCATCCTTTATATACCAGTAGGTTTCATTGTACTCGGCTTCAAAGGAAATAAAAAACAGAAAATACTGAAGGGCCAAAAAAAACCAAAATCCTAACACAAAGTTGATTAAGGGTATAATAGGAACAAAATAAAGATTGACGTGGAAACCCTTGAAAAAGTACAACAGCATAAAAACCAGGTGTTTCCAATCTGCCTCATAGATAAAAGCTGCTATGTAAATCAAGGTGACATCAAAATAAATGTCCTTTCTTCAAAAATAATAATATTAGACATACTAATGAGCATATTCAAAAACATTCAACTTATCACTCAAAGATACAGAACATTTCTCAATGAGATCATGAGGGGGACTATGAAACTTGCCCATATTCTTCATCAATCTGCATCTCTTGAATCCTTGTGAGTTTATTTGTCAACAGCCAGTATCAATCACAAGAAAACTGTTCAGCTTTATATAAGAAATGGTCCTCAGGAAATAAGTAGAACAGGGACCGTGAATCATCAAGCAACCTATCTTATTTCAGTCATTTCTCGCACAATGTTACATATTGTCTGTTATATAACTACTTCCTCCATTGAAATCTGTCTACCTCTGGATGTCGGCGTTAAAAAAGATCTCCATTTTATGGTGTGTAATTGTGTGTTATTGCAGCTAGGGGATTCGGGGATCTGTAATGCCCCTATAACAGTCTCTGATAAATCTTTTTACTTCAGCAGTATTATACTATTGCTGTATTCAACCTAATAAACGCTCTGTGCTCTTACAAAAACACAAAAGAGATGCACTTAAAAACAATTTACAGGGAAACACATATTTGCTGAAGACTGAAGATTGTATTGTTAGATCAGTGAGGTTAGGAAGTTTCTTATAAGTTTTAACTCATTTACCCCTGAAGACACATTTGAAATCTTCCTATTCAAAGGTTGGAATAGTTTATTATGAAACTTCAGGGACAAATGAGTCAATTAGTGCTGAAAGGGAGAGGTCAAAAACGATACAACGCATAATTATGTTACAGGGGTGAAATATGTTATGATAACACGGACAGATATTTTAAAGTCTGTTGAAATATTATGATGTTCTACAATATGTCATTCAGTATTTACATAACCTTGTGTTAAACAACATATTCGGTATGTCTAATTGAAGTTAAAACATATTGAGAGTTGGTGAGATTCTCGTGTCTGTTAAGGCGTAACACATCAAGCTGGGTGGTACTCCGTGTAAGTGATTATTCTCATGCTTGTAATTGCACAAATTGGAAATAGATTTCTCCGGAGATAATATAGTGTACATTTCAATATTTATATTTCTATAAAGGCTTCAGGTTTCATACTGTAATCAAACCTCATTTAAAATGGATAAATGTGCTTATTCATTTTTATGAAATGGCTGTGAATGGATACATGATTTATGAGGAAAGCAATAAAAAGCAAGCGAAGAGTATTATTATTATCTGAATCACTTCCTGTCGAGGGTGATACCAGTGAACCCTCACAGGTAAAAGAAGGCATTATGTCGAGTTCTATCATCAGAGTTATCTGCCCCTGTAATCACCTGTGTTGCAATCCCCTTAATTACATGATGGCATATTAATACAGACACATTTGTCGTACATTGTATGATTTGTGGTACATTGTATGATTTGTGGTACATTGTATGATTTGTGGTACATTGTATGATTTGTGGTACATTGTATGATTTGCCGTACATTGTATGATTTGTTGTACATTGTATGATTTGTTGTACATTGTATGTTTTGTGGTACATTGTATGATTTGTCGTACATTGTATGATTTGTCGTACATTGTATGATTTGTCGTACATTGTATGATTTGTCGTACATTGTATGATTTGTCGTACATTGTATGACAATGACGTTTTACTCATTAAAATTGACAATAAAATGAGGCCCTGAAGTTATGTGAAATAGCTTTTACCAGGTAGGTAGTTTTGCACCAGTAATTTAATTTCAAAAATAAATATCCAAAATTCATTTCTGTTAGTTGACACCATTGAGATCAAGGTTACTAAATGATGTATATTGTAAAACGTGAAATTTTCGCTGTCTTTATTTTCCCTTCTCATGAAATGATTTGAATTTGCCCTGTCAACAAGAACAATATTATATATAGATTAGATGTAAGAAAAATATTCACCCTGTCTTAAATTCGCCCTTTGGCATTAGGTGAAAAGGTAGAAAATCTAACAAGAGTGAATTTTTCCTGTTTTACAGTAATTTGATCACCACCATCTGTAGGGCTAAGGGGGTGGTGGGTATTAGTTATCCTACAGTTGACAGTTCCTTGTTAAAGACTCTTTCTGGTCAGTGCAGGCTGAAACAAGCTCCAGATCATTACCGACACTGTTTTAACTTGTGTGTTTAAGGTTCGTGCTACAGAGGCAGGGGACAGTGGTACAATGGTACACTGAACGTGACCAGGTCAGGCAAGGCGTGTCAGGCCTGGGCGGCCAACTTCCCTCACACCCATCGTCGACCCCCGTCTGTCTTCCCAACCCTACAGAACTCGGAGAACTACTGTCGCAACCCCGGGGCAGAGGAGAGCTCCCCCTGGTGTTACACAATGGAGAAACACTCACGATGGGAACTTTGTGATATTCCAAAGTGTGGTAAGTATTTTAGATGACAACAGAGTCCATGTTCTGACCTGGTATTTAGGTCACCTGATCGACCTTTGCTCCAGTGACCTATATACAGATCACTTTCCGTCCTCCGCTGGTATCTGTTGTGCGTGAACTTTTGACATTTTCAACTTATTCTCACAAACTTTGTCAGATCATTTTAAGGTAGATGAGGATACAAAATTGTAAAATTTGAATTTCTATCCTGACCCTAGGGGCCAGGGTGCCAGTGGGCCCCCACAGGGATTATCATTTTTAGCTCACCTGGCCCGAAGGGCCAAGTGAGCTTATGTGATGGTGCAGCGTCCGTCGTCCGTCCGTCCGTCCGTCCATCCTGCGTCCGTCAACTTTTTCCTTTAAACGACTTCTTCTAAAATACTGAAAGGCCCAGTGACATGAAATTTGGCTGGTAGATTTCTTGGAAGGAGCTGAACAAAGTTTGCGAAAAAAAAATCACTTTGACCTAATTTCAAGGTCACAGGGGTCAAAAATGTCGAAACCTTCAAACAACTTCTTCTAAAATACCGTCAGGCATAGAGACTTAATATTTGACCAGTAGCTTCCTTGGATGAAGCCAAATAAAGTTTGCGAAAAGAAATGACCTTGACCAATATTCAAGGTCACAGTGAGGTTAAATCTATTTTAAACTTTAAACGACTTCTTCTGAAATACAAAAAGCCCTAGAAACATGGCATTTGGCTGAAAGGTTCCTTGGATGAAGCCTGACAAAGTTTGCGAAAAAAAATGACCTTGACCTATATTCAAGGTCACAGGGGTCAAATCTGTTAAAACCTTCAAAAGACTTCTTCTGAAATACCAAATGCCCTAGAAGCATGATATTTGGCTGAAAGGTTCCTTGGATGAAGCCGGACAAAGTTTGCAAAAAGAAATGACCTTTACCCATATTCAAGGTCACAGGGGTCAAATCTGTTTAAACCTTTAAACGACTTCTTCTACAATACCAAAAGCCCTAGAAGCATGATATTTGGCTGAAAGGTTTCTTGGATGAAGCCTGACAAAGTTTGCGAAAAGAAATGACCTTGACCTATATTCAAGGTCACAGCGGTCAAATCTGTTAAAACCTTTAAACGACTTCTTCTGAAATACCAAAAGCCCTGGAAGCATGATATTTGGCTGAAAGGTTCCTTGGATGAAGCCCGACAAAGTTTGCGAAAAGAAATGACCTTGACTTATATTCAAGGTCACAGGGGTCAAATCTGTTAAAACCTTCAAACGACTTCTTCTGAAATACCAAAAGCCCTGGAAGCATGATATTTGGCTGAAAGGTTCCTTGGATGAAGCCCGACAAAGTTTGCAAAAAGAAATGACCTCGACCTATATTCAAGGTCACAGGGGTCAAATCTGTTAAAACCTTCAAAAAACTTCTTCTGAAATACCAAAAGCCCTGGAAGCATGATATTTGGCTGAAAGGTTCCTTGGATGAAGCCCGACAAAGTTTGTGAAAATAAATGACCTTGACTTATATTCAAGGTCACAGGAGTCAAATCTGTTGAAACCTTCAAACGACTTCTTCTGAAATACCAAAAGCCCTGGAAGCATGATATTTGGCTGAAAGGTTCCTTGGATGAAGCCCGACAAAGTTTGCGAAAAGAATTGACCTCGACCTATATTCAAGGTCACAGGGGTCAAATCTGTTAAAACCTTTAAACGACTTCTTCTGAAATACCAAAAACCCTAGAAGAATGACATTTGGCTGAAATGTTACTTGGATGAAGCCCGACAAAGTTTGCGAAAAGAAATGACCTTGACCTATATTCAAGGTCACAGGGGTCAAATCTGTTAAAACCTTTAAACGACTTCTTCTGATATACCAAAAACCCTAGAAGAATGACATTTGGCTGAAATGTTTCTTTGATGAAGCCCGACAAAGTTTGCGAAAAGAAATGACCTTGACTTATATTCAAGGTCACAGGGGTCAAATCTGTTAAAACCTTCAAACGACTTCTTCTGAAATACCAAAAGCCCTGGAAGAATGATATTTGGCTGAAAGGTTCCTTGGATGAAGCCCGACAAAGTTTGCAAAAAGAAATGACCTCGACCTATATTCAAGGTCACAGGGGTCAAATCTGTTAAAACCTTTAAACAACTTCTTCTGAAATACCAAAAGCCCTAGAAGCATGATATTTGGCTGAAACGTTCCTTGGATGAAGCCCGACAAAGTTTGCAAAAATAAATGACCTTGACCTATATTCAAGGTCACAGGGGTCAAATCTCTTAAAACATTCAAAAGACTTCTTCTGAAGTACCAAAAGACCTGGAAGCTTGACATTTGGCTGAAAGGTTTCTTGGATGAAGCCTGACAAAGTTTGCGAAAAGAAATGGCCTTGATCTTTATTTGCCTAGAGACATGATATTTGGCTGGTAGCGTCCTGGGATGAAGCCAAACAAAATTTGAAAATGAAAATGATGTTGTCTTTTAAGGTCACAGAGGTAAAATATGTTTAAATCTTAAGATGTTCTTCTAAATGTCTTACATTAAAAGATTTTAAGGGACTTAAGGGTTACACTATAATATAAGTCAGAGATTGATACCAGGTGAGCGATGCAGGCCCATTGGGCCTCTTGTTAAGAGTTTTCTACTCCAACGGTACCTATAATATACAGTAACTCGGGCGACCTTTGTAAATCACGTTTAGATCATAACGGTTCTCATAACTCGATCACCCCTGAAGACATGTTTAGATTCTTCCAATTCAAAGGTTGGAATTTTATATTATAAAATATCAGAAGTGTATGAGTTAATGATGTTTTAAACAAAATGCTGACTGATTTTAAGTGATGAAAATTGCAAAGTTTTCTTTCTTTTACAGCAAATCCCACACCACAGGAGGAGAAAGAAACAGAGGAACAGCCTCGTTTTACTTTGGTGGCCATTTTGATAGTTACCATAGTAACATCAGTTGGTGTGTTTGTGATTGGTCTTATCATTGTGCTGTGTTATCAAATTGTTAGTCAGCGAAAGCAACAGGTCAAGTACAACAGCACCCCTACCGATGACCTTGACCTTGACATTGATAAACTGACACCCAACATCTCCTACCATAAGGTGTCGGAAACTCTCAAACTAAGTCCGAAGCTCGAAGGTCTAGAATATCCCAGAAATGATATTGTATACATAAAAGACATCGGACAGGGTGCTTTTGGGCGTGTGTTTAAGGCGAAAGCGCCAAATTTGTCAAAGGACGGTGATGAATCAATCATTGCAGTTAAGATGCTTAAGGACGATGCTTCAGACGACCTGCTGCAAGACTTCAGCAGGGAGGCCTCTTTAATGGCCGAGTTTAAACACCCAAACATTGTCAAACTGTTGGGAGTATGTGCAATCGGAAAGCCCATGTGTTTGTTATTTGAATACATGACAAAGTGGGATTTGAATGAGTATTTAAGACGTTCGAGTCCGGAGCACTACATCGTGATGCGCCCCGCAGTAAATGTGTACGAGGAACTACCACTCCTGGACAACGTGGATCAGTTGTACATGGGGATGCAGATAGCCGCCGGTATGGTATATCTCTCCGAGAGGGGATACGTGCACCGTGACTTAGCAACAAGGAACTGTCTGGTTGGGGAAAATCTGACAGTCAAAATTGCCGACTTTGGTCTGGCCCGTAGTGTTCACACAATAGACTACTACAAAGGTAGCGAACATGACGCTATCCCTATTAGGTGGATGCCGCTGGAGTCGATTCTCTACAACAAATTTACGGCAGAGTCGGACGTCTGGTCGTTCGGGGTTCTCATGTGGGAGGTTTTCTCCTTTGCCCTTCAGCCATACTATGGCATGACACACGAAGAAGTGATTAAATTCATAAAGGACGGTAAGATGTTGGCGTGTCCTGAGAACACGCCGAAACAAGTGTATGACTTAATGCGGCTGTGCTGGAGCCGCAAACCAATGCATCGGCCGCCATTCCCAACATTGTACAGCTCAATCAAGGTCATGCACGACGAATTGCAGAAGAAAAAAATTCGTGAAAAGGTGTGACTGTTCCGCGAAACTCAACACTGCAAAGCAAATTGCAACAAAACCGTTTTGTGATTAACAAGAAAAGATAGTGACTTTGATGTAATATGTGATTTATTTAAGTATGATCTGTAAACTAAGAGTGTATGTTGTACTGCGATAATCAGCAGGCTAGAGTAGCCGGATGATCATACATTTACTGCGATAGCTCAGGTTTGAATACCCCCAAATAGGACTGCCAGTACGTTCTTAACTAACAATCATGTCACACTGTTCATTTCTATGTGTACCGATATTAAAACGTGATACAAAGTTTGAAGGTCAAATCTGTCCGAAAGTTGGTAGATTCAGTGTCTGTAGGGAGGGATGGGGGTTTAAATTATTTGTTTGAAAATATTTGAAGCAACTATGTACTTAAAACATATCTGATTGTCTGTCTCGTCTTCAGACAAATTTTCTATGAAGTTTAAAGACTTTAAATAAAGAATCTTCACCCTCTTTCATGGATTTACAAAGAAAGAAACAGAAATTTTTCGCGTTGAAATTATAGATGTGTAGAAATCAGATCTGATGGATTATTTCAATCCCTAGGAAAAAAAATGTTTTCACAAATGACTTTTAATCGGAGAAAAAGGATACTTCCATCAAATTTTTGTGTAAGATGGCAGTTACAGAGTTTCTTCATCATTCAGACTTAACTAGCATTAATTTCTATTTTCAAAAGTTGTGCTCTTGCATCAAGAACCACTTAATGTTGAATTGCATTCACCTTTAAACTTTTAAATATTGTTGTTCATTACAATTGTTTTTTCGTTTGTTTGTTGTCTTCGTTTTCAGTGTAGACCATGTATCGGCCCTATTGACCATACTTGTGTTGATGGACTGTTATGGAAATTATAACTAGTGCTCAAATTAAAATTAAGTCTTCCTTTGTGAAACCATGGTCATGTGAAGATAAAAGTCAATGTCACTGATCACGGGTTTTAGCTCATTTCCTAAAACCCGTATGGATTTTAGGAACCATTATGAACTGTTATGCAACAGGTTGCCTTATTATCCAGGTGAACGATACAAGCCCCCCTGGGCCTCTTGTTCTTACCTACAGTACAGTGTACAGCCATACTCTGTCAGAGGAAATGAAAAGATAGCTAAATTTGTATTGAATACCATTTGTGAAAACGAAAAATATATGTTAGTGTAGTTAAAATTTTTGTTTTGGTTTTATTTCTATCAGATATGTTTTACCAAGCATTTCATCAATCAGTGTTTCAGAGCCATAATATCAATTGTTTTCCTGCCAAATTTGTGTTTTAACTTAATTGTCACCATTTTCAATATTTTGATGATCATGAGGGTATGCTGTTAGTAGAATCTTGCTAGCTTATAGAGGGAGCAGTTCACTACTGGAGGTCCTACAGGAGTGGGGAAGGGAGGGGGAGTGGGGAAGGGAGGGGAAGTGGGGAAGCGAGGGGGGGGGGAGTGGGGAAGGGAGGGGGGGGGAGTGGGGAAGGGAGGGGGGGGGAGTGGGGAAGGGAGGGGGGGGAGTGGGGAAGGGAGGGGGAGTGGGGGAGTGAGGGGGGGGAGTGGGGAAGGGAGGGGGAGTGGGGGAGTGAGGGGGGGGGGGAGTGGGGAAGGGAGGGGGAGTGGGGATTATACCTTTTTGTAAGGTTGTACATAAACGTCAGACAGCATCACAACAAAACATCACTGTGGTAACTGGCCCTCGTCGGTAGGCTGTACATAAATGACATTATACATCACATCATTACATTTGTTTTGTTTTAAATCAGTTCTTCCTCAACTGAAACATTTGTGGAAATCGGATCCAGTTTTCTTCTGAATAGTCAATAATTCTGTTGGATTTGTCCATACTTTAAAGAGGGACCCCAAATTATCTTAGATGTTGGTGGGGTGGGGCTGTGGATACTCTCACATATTACCTTACCACCAGGTACGTGAGTTCAGCCTAAATGTACATCCACTATTTTAAAGAACAGACATAAAATATTTGCAGTTTGAACTTGTCAGTATTATACTATAACAAGCAAAATGTTTTTATAGAATCCAAACAAATCTAATCATTTCATTTCCCCTAAACCTTACATGATAAGTAAAAAATTTACTTGATGTGATAAATTGATTAATATGAATTAATTGATTTTACACAATTATAAGCTGGTGTAAGCCATTTTGGCAGTGTTCAGCCTCTACACAGTGAAACAGAAGTTTTAACAAATCAGTAAGGGAGGTCTCTGGCTGTCAGGGTTTTCACAAATGTTTTATACACTGTGTACATCAAAGAAAGTCTAATTACATAAAAATGCTGACTAATGACACCTTGAAAGCATGTAAATTTGATCAACGCAATTAACATAAATTGGCAGATGATAGTGAACATCTGCGGGCTGTATAAAAATGTTGTTTCCTGCAGTGTGGACCACTGGTGATGTAATTACCAGGCAATATCCAGGGGAGGGGGGAGGGCTTAATGGTAATTAACAGATATTTGTCAATACAACGCTGGGAAATGTTAACACAGCTAGAGGGCGGAGGAATTACCACTTCTTACATATCACAAGGATGTGTCCACGTTACATTAGTCAGCTGTTCAGTACGTAATTCACATAAACATTTTCTCCAGACTTTCTCAGTGTCAGTAACATCGAAACTGTGCACTCGATCCTCATGGTCTTCGAATTAGTTCTGTCTCGTTGGATTCTGTCCTTGCTGTTTTTGTTAGGTGGTCCCCTCCCTTGCTGTTCTTGTTAGGTAGTCCCCTCCCTTGTTATACTATTGCTGTTAATCTGTGTACCCTCATATCATTGTTTGTTTGTTTGTTTGGGGTGATTTTGTGGCCTTTCCACTACCAAGTACTTTGGTTATACAGTAAAGATAGAAGAGTGATAGAATTTCTAAGCTGTTTTTGTCTGTCCATCATTTTCATCCACACTGTCTACACGCTCAAACAATCTTCATTTTAATCTCATCATTCCTCAAATATTTAATTTCATTCACAGAACATTTCGTTTTTAACTGATGCATAAGAAGAAAATAGAAAGAAAGTGTTGTACATTAACTTTGGCACATTTTACATGGGAGATATAAATTGCACAATATTGTTAACTTTCTTGAAAGGAAAATGAGATATAATTACTCCGTCACATTACCTGTGTATTCAGGTGCAAAACAGCAACCACATTAAGAAATCTCTATCAGTGTGTTACCATAATTGCACGTGTAGAATTAGAAATGTCAAAAATGTATAAATTATTGCTTGTGTACAGTAATTAAGATATTTCTAAGAAGTATACTTATTGCATGTGTGTAGTATTTCAGCCATCTCCAAGAGACGAACTATTCATATAAAATTAGTGCTAGCCACATTCAAAATGTGTGGGTGGTGTCCTCACCATTTTGACAGCTGACGGGGACGTTTTTTTCCATAAATTACTGATATGATTTCATAGATGTTGTAAAAGACCCTTGGTCGACTGCTGGTTGGTAGGTACCTCAACCAAAGTGCTTGGGAATGTTGGAGGGAAAAAAGGCAGGACGGAACGCTGAAATAGGATCCGGCTTCCGAGAGAAGGATATAGATCCTATCTGGGTCATATCACATAAAGATATATTCTTGAGCATAAAACATTAATCTGTTCAAGTCGGTAACATCAGGCTTTTGAATCAACACATAAAATTCAATTTGCTTTTAATTACGGTGCACTGAAGCCCCCTGGCCTGTCCTGGGGACCGAGATTAGATCAGGGTATTCCAAGGGTTATCTCGGAGATGTATAGACCTACAGATAAGTACCCATTTTATCCAGTTTTTGCTGTAAGGCTGCTGATAAAAATGTGCTATACATTTAGCAGAGTTGATATTTTCATTACATACAGATTTCTGAGCTGATAGTCTAGCTGTAGGCCCAGTGTTACTTTACCAAGGGTTTTTTTCCCCGGTAGCATACATACATATACATGTCATTCTTTTTTTTCATTCTGTCTATTTCTAACATAGTGTTTACATGTTTTAGAATAATTCTTGTTCAACTCTCTCTCATTCAGTGCTCGTCTCGGTGCATTCATACATATAACATGAACAGGTAAACGACATGACAGGTTTAAGTGCTATATTATATTTCAGATGTCACTCGATGTGTTTAATTTTTATGAATGGGTGTTTGTGGGAAGGGACTTAAATGTAGCTTATAAATATATGGTTGTCGTTTAACATCAAAATACTGAATTAAAAAAAAGTCATGTGGTTCCTCACTCTTATTATGTAAAAATTTTATGTCGCAAATTGACAAGTTGAAATGACTACCATATATAACTTGAGTGTCTGCGTTGTGAGTTGAAGGTGTGTGTTGTCGAAAGTGCCAAGTTATTATATATATAGGGGCCAATATGACTCCCTAACACAGCCTTAAACAGGCTCATTTTTATTATAGTGCTACATTCACTGTCTCTATAGACTTGCACAAGTCCAGGTACAATTTAATACATATTAATTTTCAAGTTAGTTATTTAATTATAGTTTATGTTAATAATTTATGTGTACATTAAAATGTGTTTAACAACATTCATCATGGATTAAAACATTGTCTTGTTTTGTCTTGAATATTTGAGCATGTGTCTTGATTGTAGGGAAACATTTATATATTAATTAGGGACTTGAGTAAGTCTACTGTCTCTGTGTGTTTACAGTGAAGTTTGTTTTGATTATAACATGTGATCATTTGCTTGGTGCTGTTCATTTATCATTAATTAAAACTTTTGCATGTTTTTTTATTACTCAATCATTTATGTGTCATTTGTACATGTATCGGAGGAAGAATGATGGGAGAGTAAATAAAAGTATGAAAACATTTATTCATGTTGGTTTTTTATCATATGCATAGCTCTGAAACTTACATTGAGGGAGATATATCCCTCATTCCGTATTTCAAATGAGGGAGAAAGTGCGTGAAATACATCTAAAACTGCATTACTCAATTTGTTTTCACCTTTTTATATATCAAAACAACTTCAAAAAGTATTCATTTGATCCAGACACAACTGTTGTTGTCAATACACACACCCTACATTAGCTAGGATATCATTTGACCACAGGATGTAGATTTTGAGTTTGTTTGAGATTGGACTTAAATGAGGGAGATGTTGAGGGAGATTGATAAATTATGGTCAAAATGAGGGAGTCTCCCTCGCTATGAGGGAGGGTTAACAGGTATGCATATGGAGAAGGATTACAGATTATCTGTTAACATCATCGTGTTATGTAGCAGATGCAAAACTGTCACACATTACTACATGCCTGACTTAAACTGCCCCATGTGGGATTCGAACTTCCACCTCTGGGTTGCAAGTTTGAATCCCACGTGGGGCAGTTGCCAGGTACTGACCATAGGTCAGTGGTTTTTCTCCAGGTATTTCAGCTTTCATCCACCTTTGACACATAAAATTGGAAAGTTAAATTGGGCAATGCAGTTTCAGTTGTATTTCACATACTTTCTTCCTAATTAAATCACTGTGTTAAAACCAACCTTAGGTGGGGCAATAATTTTGACATAGGGGGAGGGGGGGGGGGGGGGTGCAATTTATATAGTTATATAGTGAAATTGCTGGTTTTGGAGGTAAGTTTTATATATCAAATGTTTGAAATACCTTCTGAATCCATTCAAAAACTTACCTTTTTATCTCCAAAACCAGCAATTTCATTATATAAATTGCCCCCCCGTGTCAACATTATTGCCTCCCTAATGTTGACTTTAACACGGTGTAAATGGAAGCATGGAATGAGAGAGATCTCCCTCAATGGCGGTTTCAGAGGTACCTGGTAAACACCTAGCACATGTTACCTTAAAGCTAATCAGTAAATCACATACAAACTTGGCAATTGTAATATATAAACTTTATTTATTTTACAACAATTATGAAACAAATTATCCAACTTATATTAATCACTCTTGTTGGCCCGGATGTTAGCGCGAGGGGTCTTATTGTGGGAGGAAACCGGAGTACCCGGAGAAAACCCATGTGGCCAGGCAGGTGACCACGTACATTTTCACGTCCAGTCGGGGAATCGAACCCCGGCCGCCTTGGTGAAAGGCAAGTGCGCTATCCACTGCACCACCCGACCAACCTGCAATTGTAAGCAGCATGGTTAATAGTATTTATAGTATACAGTTATTGTATGGGTGTGAGGGAAATAACTCTGTATGGTAGATCTTCTTTCAACCCAACATTATAAATTTACCATCTTAGTAATTTTCAGTACTCAAATACAATTGTGGAGATAACAAAATCTTTCATTAAACTGTGTTGTTCTCCATTTTGAGAAATTAAGTATTTTCAGCAATTTTTTTTTTACAAAACCTGACTATTGGCAGTATTGCAGTGTCACGTAGAGAGACACGACTTTGTATCTATAGTCTTCTATGGAACTCTGAACACCCCCCCCCCCCCCCCCCCCCAACCAGGAACCTGAAGGGCAGGGCCAAAAACTAGCAATTTATCTTTACTCAATATAAACCATTTTCAAATAATTTTCCCTTAATGTTGTTTTGAATCAGAAAGGTAAGTGTTCATTAATTTCACTACCGCATGGCAATGTATACTGTTGTGGCTGATCCCACTCTGGAAAAGTATGTGTACAACACCTAATTTAACTTGCACATGACTTTTTGTCGCATTTGCTGAAATTCAGTTGAGTGATACAGGCCCTCTTTCAAGATCTTATTTTTTTGTTGGTCTGATCCTATTTGTATATTTGCAAAATAAATATGTTGGAATCAATGATTTTAAACTTTTCCTTTAAAGGCCCAATATACGTAACTTTAGGGAAATTTTCGTGATTCTGAAAAATTCTGAAAAAAATCCAGTTGAAAACCATGCAAAAATAAGCCTAAAACGAAGTAAACCTGAGCGGTAACTAACAAGAAACTCTGGAGAAAAAAATTCAAAGAATTGAATATAATTCATGTGGGGCCCACTTCAACAACAAACTGAAGGTAGAAATGGACGCGTGTTTACAAATAGCGTTTTTCAACTGCTGCTTTACCGGTAACCGCGAAAGAATTCATCTTGAATATTGCTGATATCAGTTAATCTTAGCTAAATCTAATAAGTTATTAAGCTTGATTTTCTCTTCAAGTTTTGCCGAAAGTTACGTATATTGGGCCTTTAATAATGGTATATAGTATAGTATTAGGTAATAACCTAATTGTGATACGTTATGAAATGATGTGTCGTACTAATTTATAACCTACGTGGCTTATGACCATCGACAAATACTGTCTTCACCGGGCAGCCTAGGGTACGATATTTTTAAGAACATGACACATTTAGATAGAGATAAACTTTTCTCGAATACAAATAACATCACGAGTGACTAATCTGGACATTCCAGTACTAGTGTTGTCCACCCTTATAAGGCATATCTATCTACACTCGGAATCATCTCCGCTCTATGGAGTGTCTATCACACCTGTACGGACGTAAACCATACAGTGTCTCCATGACCAACTCATGAAAAACTACGTATTGAATCAATGTAGAGCTCATTTCTTCAACTGAGAACAAATTCGGTGAAAATTTGTGATTGTGTGCTGTTTGTTAATAGGATATTGTGGTGAATACACTTTGAAACGAATCTGAAAAACAGCATTGATGAGCTCAACCTTCATCAAGACATTAGAGTCACGTGTTGTGTTAAATGAAGTTGTTTTTGTTAGATGTGACACGAAATTGTGAAAAGGGATTATCATCTATCTCACACCTATAGCACAGCATCCTCAGATGTGCTAGAGTTACTGGATATCTTGCTGATTTAAACATTTTTTTTTGAAAGCTTCCAAACAAAAATGGGTATTTACAAACAAATATTTATTTTAATTGTGTACATGGCATTGCTGGTAGACGAAACACGAACTGAAAACACCACTTCTGTTATCTCTGAGAGCACCACTTCCGGTTCCACCAGCGGACCAGTTCCAGGGATAACCAATGGCACCATTATCTCTGAGAACACCACTTCCGGTTCCATAAGCGGACCAGTTTCAGTGACTACCAATGGCACCATTATCTCTGAGAGCACCACTTCCGGTTCCACCAGCAGACCAGTTCCAGGGATAACCAATGCCACAACATCGCCAGGAAACCAACTTCCAAAATACTGGCAAGATTTACTGAACTTTGTTTAGAATCCCAAAACTATTACAACGATCGAGGAACAGATAGGAAATTTTATAAAATCTAACAAGGTGTCGCTACTTATCTCAATCATGACTCCCGGAAATCTACAAAAACTACTCCAGTTCCTCACGCCTGCCTCCAACACGAATAACCTTCAGAGTATTTCTCAGTTGGCCGGGATGCTCGGAAACATCTCAAACACGATACAGAATGTCACTGAGGAAATGGAACAAGGCATTTCACCCAAGTGTTTCAGTCACTTGCAACATCTAGTCTCAGATCTCACCAGAAGGGAACAATGGGCGTTGAAAATGATCGACGCAGCCGCCAAAATCCCTTCAGGATTGCTCGATGGAAATGCTTTGTGGACTGGTTCTTTTGATGAGTGCCTTGCTGTGCAGGCTGGCATGTTTGATGGGAAATATTGCCAGGCAACAATACCACTGACACCAATAGTGGGAGCAGTAGTTCCCATGCCAGGAGGATTTAACGTACAAATGGGGATCTGTATGCCCGACAGCTGTTCTTCGCTGGACGTTCAGAGGGTAGTTGATACACTTTTAGGATTGGTACCACTTGGACAAACCAAACTTAAATCCCAAAAGATCAACTGTGCCGAAACACCAGAGTACGACGGCGTAGGAATCGCTGGTTTTACAGTATGTGGCGTGTTTTTTGCCCTGATGGTGCTATCGACAATTTTTGATGTGATGTACTCTCGACATCAGAAACAGTCCAACCAGACATCGCCCAGTGAAAAAGATATTCCTTTGGAGGTTAAAACCCATGTTAACGGGATTATGGAAAAACCTACAACACCCAAACAACCAGGCATGTTGGCAAAACTTGCCGTGTCGTTTTCTGTATACACTAACGTCCAGAAGTTGATGAGTACCGACCAGCCACGCGGTGCTCTTGGTGCCGTCAATGGAATCCGATTCCTCAGCATTTCATGGGTGGTTCTTGGACATTCGTTTGGTTTTGGAATGCAACAAATGCAAAACCCTGTTTTCTCTCGTGACTTCTTGGGCAACTGGTCGTCAATGGTTTTAGCCAATGGTCTTCTTTCTGTTGATTCCTTCTTCACTCTCAGCGGACTACTGGTATCTTACCTGTTTATGAAGGAGATGAAGAGAGAGAAGGGACGTATCAACTGGTTCATGTTCTATTTCCATCGATTCTGGAGACTCACTCCTGCATACATGCTGCTGCTGTTTATCGACATGTCGCTGTTTCGTTACATTGGAGATGGACCTTTCTGGATAAAAGACGGTCCGGATGGAAAGTTTTGCCGAACATCATGGTGGACAAATCTGCTATACATCAACAACATCGTCAAGTCTAAAGAGATGTGTTTTAGTTGGTCGTGGTATCTGGCCAATGACATGCAGTTTTATGTGGTGAGTCCTCTTCTTCTGGTGCCTCTTTACTTCTCCAAAAATATTGGTCTTGTTATCAACATCCTTGCTCTTTTGGGCATCACTATAACGACGGCAGTGGTCTCCGGACATTATGGCCTTTCACCTACAATAATGTCAACAGATGCTGCGGTGATGATGGGAAACTATGAACATTACATGTACGACTATTACATGGTGCCTTGGTGTCGCATGGGTCCCTATATTGTCGGTCTAGTGTCGGGGTACATCCTGTACCGAACCAACGGCAAGTTTAAAATCTCAAAGATGATCAACCTTACGATCTGGCTGGGTATGGCAATGGCCGCCTGTATGGTGGTATACGGCATTTACGGCCCAGTGACAGGTCACCAGTGGGACAACGGAATAACCGCGCTTTTCAACGCCGTGCATCGCTCAGTGTGGGGTGTGTGTGTCTGCTGGGTTATCTTCGCCTGTGTCACTGGAAATGGAGGTTTCATAAATGACATCCTCTCGTGGAAGCTGTTCGTCCCCCTCGGTAGACTGAGCTATTGTATATACCTTACACACCCCCTCGTCCTTTATTACTACTTGCAAACATTACGAGAGCCGTTTTATGCTACGACTCTCGGTGTGACTTTCACTTTCCTTGCAGCCCTAGTATTGTCAGTTCTGGCGTCCATCATCGCCTCTCTGGCTTTTGAAGCCCCAATGATGTCACTGGAGAAAACCATTTTCCGACGAGGCAGAAAATGATATAGTTGTACCGATGATGGAGAGCTATAAAGATATCAATATAGTTTTTGAAAACATATTTGGTCAATTCACATCTATTTAGACATCCTTGATATTCAGGGGTTACGATCACCTACTCTCTCTCTCTCTACATCCATGGAATATGTCATGGCAAAACTAAAAGCTTCGTGTGTCCCACCTTAAGCTTGTTGATAAGGTATGAAGACTGCTTCAACCCTTTGATGTACATCAAAACAATCTCGTGGTCATATTAAGGTAATTTGAAGTGGGTTGCGGCTCCTTTGCAATTTTAAAAAGACAGGCATCAGCCTAAAGCGTTTGGTCAGGTTTATTTTTTACCTAAGTGGACCTTCAGTTTTGCCATGACATATTCAAGGGGCGTAGAGAGGGTAGGTGAGTGTAACCCATGGATACTGAGAATGCTATTTAGGTAGCTCAATAGTATTCTGTGAGAGACTGTTGGTTAGATTTGATATTGTGTAACCGGACATATATCTATTTTATAGCACAGCCGTTATGTATCTGAAATGGAACATTTATAGTGATTTCCTGCGACAAATGGTAGAATAATGATATTATGTAAAATATAAACATTGTACCTCCCTCCTAATTTCTAATAATTACTGTAAAGTTTAGTTTTCTCGAGTTTTCTGATTAACTACGCATTGAATGAAACCTCATTTTGCTCGGTAGAAAAGTGTCTTTAATTATAATTACTACTATAAGAAGAAATGAATTGAAATATTTGAAGTCTTCCAAATAAAGCTTGAATACTGATGGATATACATGTACATTTGTATAAAAAAAAAGAGAAATAAAACAAATGTCATAAATATAAGTGTATTGTACATTGTATGCGTGATATGTGTATCACTACTTGCAATATAGTTAAAAAGGATTTGGTTTGAAAATTACCCTGTACGAAAATGGGTTGCATTTGTGTATCCCAATTGAAAGGGTTCAAGTGATATAGGGATATTTTACAGTAACTTCAAGTTATACAACAGGCCCTGTGATGGGCCTTAACGGTCATCTGATTATAAAGATGTTTATTACATTTTTACCAGTGAAATATCAGAAAATATCAGCTTGATAAAACTTATATCATCACTAGTGATGATATATAGGTTTCGGTCCGATATCATGGCGCACTATTGTGTATTATTTTTGTTTTCGTTATTCTAGAATCAAATCATATAAAGTAAGGAAATTAAAAACCTTTAAAGTATTTTGGAAATTAATAGATATCTAATGAATTTTATTAATATGTTTTTGTATTTTTAATATATTTTGAAAAAAATAGAACTTTATCCTGTGGCATATTAATATTCTATAAGCCTTAGACACTCTGTCCCGATCAGTTGTAACCGCAATTTTTATAAATGAAATCAGACTTTTGGGAATTTCGAAAATGTAATAAAAAGAAAATTCAATGGTTTCCTTTTAAATATATTTCAGGAATATGGCAGTTTTTTTTTTTTTTAATTTTTACATAGCACAAGTGAAAATATATTTAAAATCTGCCATACGAGTGAAATATATATTTGATATTTATTTATAGCCTCTCTATATCTAATTGTTTTGTTGGTTATTGCAATATTAACATATTTGACCTGTTACCTTGAAAAAGGGCCAAAGTCGTTTCATTTTCATCAGATATAAATTGGGTCAATTCACATCCTCAATATTCATGCAGGGGTTACGATCACTTAGTACTACCCTATCTACCAGGGTTTGCGCTGGGTATTTTATAAATGGGGTCCTTTCCTAAATTAATGAGGTCCTTCTGCATAGTTTAAATGGGAATTCTAAAATTAGTGGGGTCCTTTTCAGTTTCTATGCTTGAAAAAGATATAGGGACGGCTTCAACTTCAGCCAATATCTGTCGGTCCCTTGGGTGGCCGCTTAAAGGCCCAATATACGTAACTTCAGGGAAATTTTCGTGATTCTGAAAAATTCTGAAAAAAATCCAGTTGAAAACCATGCAAAAATAAGCATAAAACGAAGTAAACCTGAGCAGTAACTAACAAGAAACTCTGGGGAAAAAAAATCCAAAGAACTGAAAATAATTCAGGTGGGGCCCACTTCAATAACAAACCGAAAGTAGAAGACGGTTCGAAATGGACGCGTGTTTACAAATAGCGTGTTTCAACTCCTGCTGTACCGGTAACTGCGAAAGAATTCATCTTGAATATTGCTGATATCAGTTAATCTTAACTAAATCTATAAATATAATAAGTTATTAGGCTTGATTTTTGCTTCAAGTTTGCCGAAAGTTACGTATATTGGGCCTTTAATACAGGTTTGACTGTATGTCCTTAAATGACCCTGGCTGTTAATAGGACGTTAAACAAAATAAACTAAAAAATTGACTTAAACTGTATAATTAGGCCAAAATTTAAAAGCCATATAATGTCATCAATACAAATTTATAGGTGGCCATGTTGGTTATAAGATGTTTGACTCTCTACTACCACTAGCTATATCCACTTCTGGGTCGTAGGTTCCACCGATGAGGGTTAGTCACCAGGGACTGGCTGCAGGTCGCGGATCGATGACTTTATCGTCACCAGGAACTGGCTGCAGGTCGCGGATCGATGGCTTTATCGTCACCAGGGACTGGCTGCAGGTCGCGGATCGATGGCTTTATCGTCACCAGGGACTGGCTGCAGGTCGCGGATCGATGGCTTTATCGTCACCAGGGACTGGCTGCAGGTCGCGGATCGAGGCTTTATCGTCACCAAGGACTGGCTGCAGGTCGCGGATCGAGGCTTTATCGTCACCAGGGACTGGCTGCAGGTCGCGGATCGAAGGCTTTATCGTCACCAGGGACTGGCTGCAGGTCGCGGATCGAAGGCTTTATCGTCACCAGGAACTGGCTGCAGGTCAATCGCTTTTCTCCAGGAACTCTGGCTTTCCTCCTTCATCGAAACCAGTCATTTCACCTTGCAAGCCTACCTTCCTCGGTTCAAACGAGTTCAAATGAAGAGGCCAATATTGTGCAAAAGGTAGATCGTCAATTTCTAATACAGACGAGCAAATCAATTTCAACATGTAAACACCAGGCTGTGTAAACAGGGATGCTACCTACAAGAAAAGGAAAGTTTACGATCGGAATACTGACATCGTCCCGCTGATTGGCCGTGTTGTTAAGTAATGATCCAGTAATAAACGGCTTAAGTAGAAGACTCAGTAGTGCCATTGATTTCCAACTGCAGGGGCGTATATATGATCAACGCGGTTAATACATTACGTGAGTTATTTAATGAATTCATATTGCTAGTATATGTTAAAGTGAAAGTGTTGACAATAATCAAGATCTTTCAGTAAATTCAGTGCCATTCTCAAACAAACACATTACAACGGATATCAGAACTTATGGCCAGACTAGTAACCGTTAGAGCATTATACATGTATATAGTTACTGCCCATATATAAAACATACATAAGTATGTAGAATGTAGCCAGAGACGTATAAATTGTGTTGTATACGTGTTTGATTTAGCTGACAGAAACATATATCTTTATTAATATGCCACCGCGATAGTTATTAAAAGATCAAGTTGGTATCTTTAAAAAAAAAATTCATTCAAATTGGAAAAAAAATGTTTTGTGCAAATCTAATGTACAGATACTTTATTCAATCTGACGGAACAGCAAGCAGGCAACATACATGTAGCTAGGTGATAAGTGAACAATCGCGTAATTTGAAGTATGCAATTTTTTTTGTCGAGGTTGTGGAAACGGAAGAAAAATGTCAAACAAAGAAGTCTTTATGTCAAAGGTCCCACCAGAACAAAAAATAAATCTTAAATGTTTGAGCTGGCGCGTGTCTGCGGCAGGACATCTGGGGGTTACTGATAAAGATGTCCCTCTCTGACTACCACATCGTGACGTTTTGACGTACCGGGTCAGTATTACACTAAACGTGCCAATTGTTCTGACAGTCAGGAAAGAACTGAGGTTATAATTTAGAGTTTGTCCTGGGCTTATAGGATTGTTCAAATAACAGAGAAGCTGATTACCACGTGTGACTCCAGTACGGTAATATCCTGTGACAGTGTTAAAATCTTCAGACCGAGAAAAACAAGTCAGAAAGTTGTTTATGAACGTCCCGGGTACTATAGAGAATTCCACATACCGCTTAAAACATGTCGTGTGTCTTGCAGTCATAGACGTTATTCATACAGGATGTCATTCTGAAAGGCAGAAGGATAGTCTATGGTATTGTAGGACTGAAGGGTTGCAGATTCTAGATACGTCAGGACAATGTGTTGTAAGTTGTAACATTCAGCAGGATTCTTTACTCCAGTTTCTTCTTCTTCCGGTAAGGTAACAGAACTCCATATTAGAGTGCTACTGTCATCGTTTCCAGTCTCTACTTAGCTGTAAATGAGTTCGATTCGTGATTGGGCAGTACTAGCAATGGTAGAATGCTGATCGAGAGCGCCGCAATGGCAGCACCGGCTTTATGTCCCCTATGGGGATGAGAACTTTTTGGCTTGTTGCTAAAGCGCTATAACCATGGATAAAAAAAATGAACTTCAAGCAGACGACCTATGAACTAGGTTTTACTATTATTATCATCATTTGCAATCATACAACTTAAAGGTTTTCAAACAGGAAAAAAGTACTTGGGCCCTCCCCATATATCATAACCTTTTAACTGAACCTTTAAAAAATGGAGAGTGCGGTAATGTAAATACCCCCTCCCTTAGGATAACAGTTGTACTCTTATCCACCTCAGAACTAGGGGGAGACCCTTAGAATAACATTTGTACTATTATCCACCTCAGAACTAGGGGGAGACCCTTAGGATAACAGTTGTACTCTTATCCACCTCAGAACTAGGGGGAAAGTTATCCCTAGCCACAATATGAGATTCTTGATAAGATATATTTCTCATTCTTTGATTCTGCTGTTTAAAGGGCGGGATGCTTGTTTTTAATGCATTTCCACACAACAAAGAGGGGCCCTGAAAAGTAAAATATAGTACAGTGTACATATATTACTGAGGTCTACGAAACAAAAGAGCAGACAGGATGGAATTTAAAACAAACTGCCTGAGTTTGCCCTTGTTTGATGCAAAGACGATACAGGTTGCATTGCGTCTGATGAAGGCGTTTTAAACAGGTTGTTGATATTAAGTCTGTATTGAGCAGTTATGGAGGTCTTCGAATTCGTGACGACAACAGGTCTCCCGACTTACATATTTCCGCTCACCTGTGCCTTAACGCCATGTCCGTCCGGCGTCCTTCCAGCGTAAACTTTCTACCAAACGTGCTACATGTACCATGTTTAAACCTTCGCCTATACTCAAGGTTATATGTGTCGAATACTAATATGCCGATCATTTAAAAAAAAAACTTCTAAAATTGGGGAGAAACAACTATATATGTTGTTTCAATAAATGTTCAACGTCAAGGGGTTCAATTTTTTTAAAACCCGATAAAACATTTTCCGTAATATGGTCAGTACAATCTTGGGATGTCGGATTCGTTCGTATATAAATGTTCTTGGGCACAGGGCTGAGGGTCAACTATGTTAAAATCTGTGAATGTAGCTGCTAAAAATCGGCATAACAATGAATAATAGAATTATGGAACCTTCAAAACAAAAAACAGAAAATGATTGACTTCGGACAGAGAATAGAGAAAATGTGTAACGACGATGATAACTGTATATTGTAATGTGGGTACAAGAGTATGGCCTGAGCGATTTCGGACTATGATGAATGGGTCAATATATTATTTTATCTGTTGACAGTCTTTAGAGGAAAGTGGTGTTCGATTTCAATTCAGCACAACTGACCTCCGTATCGGGCCTGTCCAATCAGACTCCCAAGGAATCTCCAACAAAGTCAAGAAACCATATATAATGTTAGTGCTCAACACGAGCTACAGGGTCAAGGGTCTGATCCCATTGTCTTGTGTCAGATCTTTGTTTTGTATTTTTTTTTTATCTCAGAGCAAAACAGCAGTCCAAGATACCTGCTTCCTCGGTAATTGTGAGAAGTTCGAAGTAGAACAGTGTTCTGTATACCCCCGTCTTGTTATTCTCGATTACATAGGAGCGGCTGACCAGTGATGATGTCACGTCAGATGACATTACATAGTGAGTGTCCAAACCCAGATTCCTCAACTCGACTGTTAGGGATTGCCGTGAGTTTCCCATCGATGTACATAGTAGGCCTACAGTAGGTGATGAGACTGTGGTATGATGCTGGTTACTGAGCCGAGAGTCTGCCAGCCTGGGCGGGAAACCTGTCAGACCCTATTTATACTCCAGTAAAGGGTATGGAGTGGGGATCCAAGTCTACAAGTCCTCACGGCTCACACGCAGCGTGCATGTACAGGTATAATGGGTTTTAGCTATTAAAGCCAGTGTAAGGCCTTAGTACTGATTTCCAATCTGAACTTCAAGACACGTGCAGCAAATGAAACAGGAAGAGGATTTAGATTTAATGAACGAAAATCAGAAATTCTGAGCATCATTTTTTTTCGTAAAAACAACATCCGCTAGGCACGTGCATGCACGGCCTCTGCATCACTACATATCTATTTTTGCAAGTACACTTGGTGTAAACTGAATATGTAAATGTAACACTTACTATTAAATCAATATCTTCTAACGCTATACGTGTAACACTTACAAGAACACTGGTATACCTGACGTCAAACCTGTAATACTTATACTGTGATATTGACGATCCTCAACTCTAATCAGGTAACACATATTGCATTAAAAATGAAATAATACACACATAACCATTACTTCAAAATGTAGTATACAATATATATATACTCTACAATTTTACACGAATTAATCAACATAAGTAAAAAAATATCAACCTCAGACTTCCTCCTTGGTCGATATTGTTCAGTGTCGGGCGTCAAATGACCTTGACCCTCCGTTATATTATTGGAGCGTTGCTAAGCGTTCGTACATGACCTTGTCACATTGTTTCGTCCTCAACGATCATGACAACTGTCACTCAGTCACACATGACTGACAACCAGGTCCACTTGTCAAAACAAATCACCCAATTTACTTTATTTTCTGAAATAATTTCAATGACCTTGAACTAAAACAAAAACACTTTTTCCAGAGGTGCAATATACCATGAATGACCCTGTTATGGCAGTATCTGCCTAACTATGACCCTATTATGGCAGTATCTGCCTAACTTATAAAACATAGTAATGTCAGGTCAGGTCAGATGAGAACTGTTTGTCTGTACTTGATGACCATAAACGTGCTATATTTTTTATGATGTCCGACGACAACGAATGTATGGAAACATGTCATATACAAGTAATCCCTTTCTGTATATTTGTATACATTCACATGGATGTGACCAATATTTATATGACGGGAGTCGTCGATGAAGCAAACGACGCCTACTCTTCCGGAACACCTGGTCTTATTCTGTTGTACATGTACAAGGGTCTTATTGTAAATCTTTCCTTTGTTCACATTTCGCCCCTGGTTTAATCGATTTTGAGTTCGGATTTTGGTTTTGTTGACGCTTCGGTATTCTCTAATTTTGATTACCGTTGTAACAAACTCACAACTTTTTTTTTCATTTCTAGAATGTTTCTACGCAAACTCCTCTTCCTTTTAAATGACTTTGCATATCATAAAGACGAATGACTTCAAATTATGTATAAATATGCATTATGATGTTGGAATACTCTAAAGCTATATACAATCATCGAAATGACGTCGAAATGAAGTGTAAAACTAGGAATAGTTTATGCAATGGTCTTTGCATTTTTTAGAAATTAATAGTCGCAACAATCTGTTTTTATGTGATGAATAGATTCAAAAATGGTAAAAAAAATGTATTGATCTGCTTTAAGTTGACATCCATAGGCAATATGAATTCCAAAATGGATAAAGTCAAATCGAACAAGAAGTACTAGCGCGCTTCATTTTTACCTTCGTCTAAAGTTGACATTCATATTGTCTATGAATGCCGAATGAAAGCAGCTCGTATGGTTAAAGGAATAGAGGTTGGTTTAAACTTGAACTCTACCAAACCCTCCAAGATAATGAAAATCAACATCTGTTATGTTGAATATGTATCATACGTCATGTTAATATGCTGGCCAATCAGAGAATTTGTTATAAGTAACATTCGGCTTATCAGACAAATTATAACGGACCCGGACAGCTGGAGGAATAACAAATTGTTTGATGCAGTTAATGAAAAATAAACATTTGAAATCTTGCTATCTCAACGCTGGCCAAGTTAAATAAACAAAACCACCCACCAAACGAAGAACATGTTCCTAATATCAAGTTTGAGATTTAATTATGTATACAATTGTCACAGACTAATTAGGCTTCACATCAAAGGAGTGAGTCAACAGCCACGATAACCAAGTAACCGTCATTAATAAAAACAACAATAACATCAAGATTGGGCTGGCTGGTGAGACTGGGGCAAAACTGATGTTACGTCTCACAACATCTAGCGGATAAAGGAGGAAAATCCAGGGACGATGGTTAGACAAGTGAAGCCAGGCAGAAATTGAAAGTTATGTCAACAACTTTGAGAAGTCTTCACCGAGACAAACCAAAACTTGACGACAAATCCTACAAACACGACTCAGTTCCCCGGGGATTGCAAAGTTTATAAAAAACGCGTGTAAATAACAAAACAGACAAGTCAGCATATTAAACAAGGAGTGTGTATACAACGAATCTGTTTAAGTGATTTATACCCCCCCCCCCCCCCCCCCCCATCAAGTCTGACAAACCAAACATCCCCCCTGGTACTGGGCAGGTTTATTAAACCCTCAATTCACAATCAATGTCTTCAAGCCATTGTTCCTGTGGGCCAATCAAACGATAGGTCAGACCTATAGGTATATTATATACATATTACGGCTCGTAAACCAGGCATTATGGCCTCAAGTCAAACAGCTTTATAACCATGCAGTATTTTTTTTTTTGTACGTTACATCTTTATTGGACTATAAATTAGAGTGTTCTAACGCCGGGTTATTGGGTCACTAGATCTCTAGAAAATGAATAGTTATTATTTTGTTTTGACTCTAGCTGATCATGAGTCATAACCGTTATATATGTATAAAACAAAATAATCAGAGAATACCAAAGCCATTATCCGAACTCAAAATCGATTAAAGTAGGGTCAAAATAGGAACAAAGGAAAGATTTACATGGAGACTCACGTAAAAGCACAAGGGAATAAGACCAGGTGTTCCGGAAGAGTAAGCGTCTTCTGCTTCATCAACGACACCCGCCATGTAAATCTTGGTCACATCCAAGTAAGCATCAATCCTCAAAATGAGAACCGAGTCACCAGTGTCATCACAATAAGTAAACACACTAACAAGCAAACTCAAAAACGTCCATCTTTATATCACACAAAGATACAGAGTATTTCTCGATGAGATGAAGATGGCGACCATAAAACTTGACCATAGTCTTCATCAACCTGCATCTATCTCGAAGTTTGTTCGTCAGAAGTCGACATCTATCACGAAAATCTCGATATTCAGAGCAAGCCCTAGAATAACGAATCAACTGCGACATGTAAACACCATAGAATGGAGAAGCAGGGATGTTACTATCGAGAAAGAGAAGGTTCACGATCGGAAAATCGAAATCGTCACGTTTATCATACAGCTTAGTAGTAAGTTGCCCGTGTTTGTATTTAAGCTATTGGTTTCTAGCTTTAAAGATATAGATGTATGTCATAGATCATTATTTTGCCTATTATCGATACAATACGTTGAATATGTGGCACATGTATTATATTCATCTTCATTATGCACTAATAACTGTGTTAATTATACATTTAAGGAGAAGCGTCACAAAATTATATGTACTTGTAAAACAGGATGATGATGATGATGATGATGATGATGATGTATCATAGTATAAATATATGGTACTCTTGATATTAGAGGTGTTGGAAATGTTGATTATTTGCGCATGCTACTATATATTTCGCTCGGTGCGTACATTTTTACATCGTCGGATACTCACGGTTGATCTCGCTTCGCTTACTCATGATAACTCATCATCATAATGAGTAAGTAAGCGAAGCGAGATCAACCGGTATCCGACGATCACGTTTTTAAGGATTTAAAAAAACATCTTGCCCCCCCCCCCACTTTTTTTACAACTTCGTACGCCATTCTGTCCTATGACTTACGTTCACTCAAAACTAAGAATAACAATTTGCTGTCAACGAAATTACACAAATTTTGTCGGTTTTAAAAAGGAACTTTGTGTAAAAAAACAGCAACAAAAATATGGCATTTCGATTGTTTTTGTATGAATAATGAATTATTGTTTCTTAATTGATTTTGCAAGACTGTCCATTGTGAAGGGGAAATGTTTATAAAGTTTGGAATCTGCATGTGTACACTCTGATGACCATTAAGAGGTCTATTCATTGTATGGATGATGCATGTGTCCAGGAAATAAAGAAATTTAAAGGGCAAGGATGTCTGAAGTGTACGGTATACAATGTACAGGAGCAAATCGTCTTCGGCATATCGATACAGGTCTACCTTAAACTTATTCGTTGGAGTTTTGTTATTACTGGAGGGATATGTGGATTTAGCAGACCGTTTATGTTTCTGCACTATTAGTTTGAATAACAACAAAAGATATCGCCTACCTCTTTGTGTGCAGTCGGACAGAGGCATAGAAAGTTTGTCAACTGCAGACCCCCCCCCCCCCCCCTCCTCCGCGAGTACATGCTGTTCAAAAAGGAACTTGTTGGGGTAGGCCCATTGGGACTCTTATTGTTCGGTGTTGTTCCAGTGTTGTCTGCAAGCCATAATCATTATCTTCATATGGAATGTTCAGGGATGCGCAAAAGTCAAGAAAAGATATGTGTACATCGCTAATCGGTTGGGTTTCAATGTAAGCATTTCCTCAGTAGGATTTGCCGAATGGGATCAACTGCCTTGCTAAGAAGTAAATTATTTGTAACTAGATCATATGTATCCATGTTAAAAGAAAAGGAGCAAGCTAAATAAGTAACAGAATGGGTGAATTTTCTATAAAATATCAAACGAAGGAATACATTAGTTAAACGATCCTTTTTTTCAGAAAGATGAATGTTTGTAGAAAGAAAGAATATCATTAGACAGTGCTTTTAATAGATTTGTACCGATTCGTGATAGTTTAACTCCACGTGTGTTTTAGAAAATCGCCATGAAACATCCCAAATATAAATTTTAACGACGCTATTAGTTATCCTCCGCAATGATGAGACACAAGATTTATGTCATAAATGTGGATTTTTTTTTCACAGTGACGTAACTATCCATATACTACAAATTGTACATCTTAGAGACCAGTTTTGAAGTAGTGCTAATGTATATTAGGTTTAGCGTCTACCTACACGGTTAATCTGACTGAATTATTTCATATACTGGTGGAGAAATTGTTTTTGAAATAGGCAAACAAGATTTTGACGAATTTCGATTATTATCAATTGATTTCATGTACAAAATGCTAAGACTATATTATATGATCTGAAAACATGTTTTCCGATAAGACTTGTTTTTCTTTACTCCTACTTGTATTTATATTTAACTTTAAAAAACATGCTGCTTCCCTGCTTACGCATGTAAGGTAACCTATAATCAATGCACATCTTTTACACTAATCTCCCTTTTTCTAAATCTCCAAACCAAGTTCTTTGACTCCACTCTCACCAAAGATTCATTTTCCTTGACACTGGAAGGGTCACCGGCACCCGTTTACAATAGGACAAGGAAACGTGCTCTAAATAGTGCCGTCGCTGGTGCTCGAACCCGCGACCCTTGGGTATCCAGCCCGATGCTCTAACGACATGAGCTAAAGGGAAATTCCCTACAGCTCACGCTTGTATGGCCACATATTTTTACATAGGTGTAAAATTAATCTAATTTGTATACATTTTCTTGCATTCCATGCATGTGTTCATTTAATTTCATCCTCTTTTGTATAATCATATTAACAAATACTTGTTTTTGTGCATCACATGTTGTAATGTTCAATAATGGAGGAGTAAAAGAGAATAATAATACATTTTAGGTACAAATTTCTGGATTGCCCAACACTTTCTAAATTGTAAAAAAGGCGTAAGAAAGACAACTCGTGTTTGATCAAATTGACTACAGTTATGGCACCCTTAAAGCTGACAATGCAAGTTAAACTGCTTTCTTGTTGAGATAAAAAAAATCGGCAAAGTAATATTTTTATTCAATAGGACGGAGGACATTTTACCCATCGAATACCGCACCGAAAGTGCCGAGTTCAGCATCATTTATGTTGGTGCAGTCAAATATCAGCCTCAGTAGTGGTGATTGCGTTTCCTGTACAAATTTTTTTTTTTGTGATTCCGTTATGTTATCCGCTCTGCATTTTAATCAATGCCATTCTAAATATCTAACTGCTAAAATGCAATTTATATACCCGGTAATGAACCTTTTATCACGTGTATATAGTTGCAACATATACATCAGGTGCTTACACTCAAACAATACAAGTGCAGTTTCAATCCACCATCCACAATCTGATAAATTACATGAACTTCCGACGATGATACAGCTTGAAACTACTTTTCTCTGCTCTGCTAATTAACTTGATGATATGTTAGTGAACATAGGACCTACTTTTGCAAATAAAACGTAATATGCGGTCGTTGTTGAGGAACAACAGTTTGACTATTTGCCATGACTTTTTTTTGTTGATGTCAACACGGATAGTTCGACCTACCCTATATTCCAGCAGCTATATTTTCGTATAATTCGAACAGGATTGACAATATTTATTTTATTTTGTTCGAACTGACCGAAGGTTTACCGTATGTATATTATTGTACACCAAAATTGAAAGCATTCACCGGAAAAAAAGTAATATAAAGTCGAATAATCCCAAAGTTCATTAAATTTTTCAATGTCCAGCCATAAAAATCATACAAGTTAAAATAATAAAATGATTATTACTTGATATATCTTCATGGAGTCACAGGTCCACAAGTCTAATCCCTGTGCGCTAATTTAAATTTCCCGCGTGTGAAACCCCCCCCTGTAAGACTAGACTCTGCTTTGACTTAACTCACAAGGGGTAGGTCACATCAGATCAACATTCATCATACTGGCATTGGAAAGCATAAAGTCACCACAGGGGCTGGGCACGGACCTATGTCACTATGAAATGATTGTCAGATAATATTTTCACTTTTCTCGAATAAAACCCCTCCCACTTCTATAATTATATCTGTGACACATATAGAAGTGAGAGGGGCTTTATTCAAGAAAGGTAAAAAAATTATCTGACCATCATTTCATAGTGACAAAGGTCCGTGCCAAGCCCTCCCACTACTATAATTATATCTGTGACACACATATATAGAAGTGGGAGTGGCTATATTCAAGAAAGGTAAAAAAATATCTGACAATCATTTCATAGTGACATAGGTCCGTGCCAAGCCCTCCCACTACTATAATTATATCTGTGACACACATATATAGAAGTGGGAGTGGCTATATTCAAGAAAGGTAAAAAAACTATCTGACAATCATTTCATAGTGACATAGGTCTGTGCCTAGCCCCTGTGAAAGTCACTGGACTAGTTCACCTGTTCACTAACAGACTGGACCGAAATATGACATTAAAATTATAACTAAAGTTTTAGCGGACAAATAAAGAGGAAGAATATGTGATTATAGAGGTGTCCACCTGCGTTTAGAATAAACACCAGTTAACATAGGTAAGGTAAGAAGTATGATACCAGCAGGTGTATACGTCTTTGGTCCAGCAGCCTGTAGGGTATTTAAATTGTACCTAGACAATACCCCACAATTGTAGTTATGTTTTCTTGTTAGATTTAAAATATTGTATACAAGAATACATAGTGTTTAATGTACTGGTGTATGTATGTCACTTGCTATACGACAAGCTAAAATATACTGGCCTTGTGACAGGCATGTTCTGTTATAGAGAAAATACATAACAAGTCTGAGGTAAAAAATTATTGTTACTTATAAATAACTTTTTACACATAGCGCTGACAACATGCAAGTGGAAAGTGAAAGTACGAAAATTTCCCAGTCGGAAGGCTAGCGGTATAGTGCCAATTCATAAAGAATAACAAAACAAAGCATGAGATGTTTACTTTTTCATTGATTCACGAGGAGAAGTAGTTAACAATCAAAGGTGTCCTTTACACAGCTGACAATCACAGGCGCTGGACACACTGTAATATGATGTCTACTTTATAATAGTATTGTGTCCAGCACCTGGACACACTGTCAGCAATATGATGTCTACTTTATAATAGTATTGTGTCCAGCACCTGGACACACTGTCAGCAATATGATGTCTACTTTATAGTAGTATTGTGTCCAGCACCTGGACACACTGTCAGTAATATGATGTCTACTTTATAATAGTATTGTGTCCAGCACCTGTGCTTATATATTACAATGATCAACCCTTTCAAATGAGAGTCTTGGCTTCTTCCTCATCGCCTGTATTACAACACTATCTGGAGCCAAGCTTTACAGCTGCATGACAACCCAACACTGATGTATTGTAAACAAGTGGGGTCCCTGGTGTGCCAAATGAAGACCTTGTCCTATTGTATACACTGTCCATCACCCCCCTTACATACTAACACTGTATGACTGAGGAGACCTTATTCCTTCACCAGTAAAACTTAACTGTTTGTGTCATTCAAATATGTTTAAATCAAGTACACCAAGCCATATTTCCTGTTGGACCCAGGCCTCTTTCCTGTTGGTCCCAGCCCTATTTCCTGTTGGACCTAGGCCTCTTTCCTGCTGGACCCAGGCCTTTTTCCTGTTGGACCCATGCCTTTTCATGTTGGACCCATGCCTTTTCCTGTTGGACCCATGCCTTTTCATGTTGGACCCATGCCTCTTTCCTGTTGGACCCAGGCCTCTTTCCTGTTGGACCTAGGCCTCTTTCCTGCTGGACCCAGGCCTCTTTCCTGTTGGACCCAGGCCCTTTCCTGTTGCACCCAGGCCTCTTTCCTGCTGCACCCAGGCCTTTTTCCTGTTGGACCAATGCCTATTTCCTGTTGGACAAATACCTCTTTCCTGTTGGACCCAGGCTTATTTCCTGTTGGTCCCAGCCCTATTTCCTGTTATACCACCACACTCTTGACCGCCTCACTGAGTTGGGCCACAGCTTTTGGAGACTCATCCTTCAGAGCCAGGGCTAACATCACTGGTTTCTTTATGTCCAGTTTACCCATTACATTCTTAGCCAGCACATGCATCAATGGCTGTAACACAGAATTAGCAGTGTATCAGATAACAACAGAATTAGACGAAACAAAGTAGTTAGCATATATATATAAGGTATAGGGCTCATAATGAAGTGCGCAGATAAAGTATCGGCTTATATTTGTTAAGATTTAACTGCCATCAATACAATTATCAGCATGGTAGTATCAACTGACATTATTTGAGTTACTTCAACTTATACCGGTAATTTGCTCTTGTTGGCCCAGACATGAGTGCAGTGCACGTGGTGCGAGTGAAGAAGGGGTGACGGTAAATCCGTATAGATAAGCCCCCATACGTAACTGATTGGAGAATTTAACCCTGACTACTATAGCGAAAGACAAATTCACTTCACCAACTGACCACCTCATGTATGTTTATGTTCATTTCGGTTTAATTTTCATACTTTTTAAAGGTCAAAATGTGAAAATATGGACATAAATAATGCATTGTATATTTACTAAGTACGGTGATAAAGTGATTAAGAACCTACCTCGTCACGTCCCATCAGTACCTTTGTGGAATAAGAAGGTCGGGAAGGGGTAATGGCATCATCAACGACAACATCTCGGGTCAGTTCAATCTGACATAGAAACAAAGAAAACTGTTCAATTACTTCAATCACAAGGATTCTTAAATTGGTGTCAAATTCCTCAACAACTCAAATTAATTTTACTTTACTGAAAATATACCTAGGGTGGAATTTCTCTTCTTTCCTTCAACCCTGTCCTAAAGTGTATATGTATAGCTTCATACAGGGACAGTTCCATTTTCAAGAGGCTGAAAGGGTCTCACTGTCTATATTGCTCACCTTGATATATACGATTGTATTTAAGCAATCATGGACAAATTTCAAATTTTCTCCAAAAAGCTCAAAGACCAATCACTGTAGCATCTGTATAAAAGTTATGTAATTATGGGATGGGGAACAAGGAAGGCAATCTATAGCTACCAGCCAAATATAATTCGTGACTGTATACTTTTCAGTTCTTCAGAAGATGTCAAGGAAAAGTTGATGATGAACGACGGATGCCACACACAGCATATTAAAAGTACTTTGTCAGGCTTAAACCATCCCAGGAAGCTAAAAAAGCCAAATATCAATGCATAATACATTGTATAAACCAACTCAACCCATTCAGCCAGGTGAGCTTATACATTGATGTACAACGCTTTAGACTTTATGTTTTTAGTAATATTTCTTTATACATACCAAGTTGCCCAGCTTGTTAAACTGTGTGACAACTACAAATAATTTGTCTGTGAAGTGACTGCATAGAATGTCGGTCTTGTGATTGTTGACCATTATAGCTCTCTGTAAAATATAAAGACAGTGTCAGGTAACATCATGCAAACAAGAAAATTCTTGGTTAACGTCATGGTCACTTAAACAGGTTGGGCACAACAGCACAAATGGGTAATAATCCTGCATTTGAGTAACAGTTACCCATTTCAGTAACAATTATAATTTTGTTACTCATTAGTAATAAGGTGAAATAAAAACACATCAAATCCTTTTAAACTCTTGGAACAAAAAAGGTGTCATCCTGTTTACATAGTCTGATAAGTAATGCAACAAATGCATTTGTGCACTAAAAAATATAAATTCTGTTGTCAATTTTTTTCTAAAATTGACAAAGAATATCACTGACTTGGTTCTCCACTGACTACAGTGCATATGCCACCAGTAAACTGACATTCTATTAATAGCTCCACTCTTCACTATTATAAGCGGAGGCAATACTCACATATACATGTACATCCCTGGTGACAACATAATATATATTTTTTCTTGCACAAATACACCTTGTTTTATTTATTTGATTATGTGATATTAATTACACACTTTTTACTCCAAGAGTTTAAAAGGACTTTATACGTTTTTATTCCACATTATTACCCATATGAGTATATTTTTTTTTACTGAAATGAGTATACGTAGGTCTAGTGCCCAACCTGTTAACTACTTAATTATATGCTTACATGTAGTTATAGTACAGTACATGTACAGTTATTGGGTGCCTAAGTATATCTACAAGAAAGTTTAAGATGTTTGTTTAGTCATCCGATTTGGATGCTGTCATATAATTATCAATCAACAGTAAGTAAAACCATGTATAGTGAAATACTTAACATCATCGTAAATATTACAAGACATTGGGTGACATACCTGTTTCGTTTTCACTGGAAACCCACTCGTGTTATCCTTCAAGGCGTCCATCTTGGAAATGACAGAGTTATCGCCCTTCTGCCAATCAGTTCCTGTTCAGAGTTGAGAGACTTGACACGCAGATATTTTTCTAATTACAAACCACAAAGATGCCTGTCGATTATGTCAGTATCGCGTATGCGGTGACAGTAGCTGCTGGAGGAATTCTGGGCTACACTAGAGCAGGTGATATACTTCTTGCCACTTTTTAATGCATCAGGATTCGATATTGAATATGCTTACATAAGGCCTAGCACAAACTGAAAGCACATCACAGATGTTCAGAGGTTAGGCCTAAGCTTGCTGTTCAGTAACACTAGGCCTACTTATCCCGGCCTGCGCAGTAACGTGCATTCAAGCCAAATTTTAACATTCAAGTAAAATATTTGTGGATATATTTTTTACCATTGTTTCAGTTTACTTCACAAACTCAAATTCCCACAAAAACAAAAGTAGGGCCTAGAGGTGTCTAAACCTTGTTAAAGGGAGGTAACTCTTACATGGAATGAAAAAAAAATCATGCATCATAATTATATAACCATATATATATATTTGTCTTGATTATAAAACTTCTGTGAGGACTTCACTTTGACCAAGTTTCCCGGCCCTGGCTGACCGCTCTGACTTACATATTGTAAGTTTCCTCTGGCTGACCGCTCTGACTTAATTAAGTTTTCCCTGGCTAACCGCTCTGACTTAATTAAGTTTCCCCTGGCTGACCGCTCTGACTTAATTTAGTTTCCTCTGGCTGACCGCTCTGACTTAAGTTTACCCTGGCTGACCACTCTGACTTAAGTTTCCCCTGGCTGACCGCTTTGACTTAAGTTTCCTCTGGTTGACCGCTTTGACTTAATTAAAGTTTCCCCACAGGCTGACCGCTATGACTAAAGTTTCCCCTGGCTGAACGCTTTGACTAAAGTTTCCCCCGGCTGACCGCTTTGACTAAAGTTTCCCCTGGCTGACCGCTCTGACTTAAGTTTCCCCTGGCTGACCGCTCTGGCTTAAGTTTCCCCCCGGTTGACCGCTCTGACTTAAGTTTCCCCTGGTTGACCACTTTGACTTATTTAAGTTTCCCCTGGCTGACCGCTCTGACTTAAATTTCCCCTGGTTGACCACTTTGACTTATTTAAGTTTCCCCTGGATGACTGCTCCTGACTTAAGTTTCCCCTGGTTGACCGCTCTGTCTTAAGTTTCCCCTGGTTGACCGCTCTGTCTTAAGTTTCCCGCTCTGACTTAAGTTTCCCCTGGTGGACCACTTTGACTTTAGTTTCCCCTTGTTGACCACTTTGATTTTAGTTTCCCCTGGCTGACCGCTCTTGACTAATAAGTTTCCCCTGGTGGGCTGCTCTGTCTTAAGTTTACCCTGGCTGACCACTCTGACTTAAGTTTCCCCTGGCTGACCGCTTTGACTTTAGTTTCCCCTTGTTGACCACTTTGATTTTAGTTTCCCCTGGCTGACCGCTCTTGACTAATAAGTTTCCCCTGGTGGGCTGCTCTGTCTTAAGTTTCCCCTGGTTGACCACTTTGACTTATTTAAGTTTCCCCTGGATGACCGCTCCTGACTTAAGTTTCCCCTGGTTGACCGCTCTGTCTTAAGTTTCCCCTGGTTGACCGCTCTGTCTTAAGTTTCCCGCTCTGTCTTAAGTTTCCCCTGGTTGACCGCTCTGTCCTAAGTTTCCCGCTCTGACTTAAGTTTCCCCTGGTGGACCACTTTGACTTCAGTTTCCCCTTGTTGACCACTTTGATTTTAGTTTCCCCTGGCTGACCGCTCTTGACTTAAGTTTCCCCTGGCTGACCGCTCTGACTTAAGTTTTCCCTGGCTGACCGCTCTTGACTTAAGTTTCCCCTGGTTGACCACTTTGACTTTAGTTTCCCCTGGTTGACCACTTTGATTTAATTAAGTCCCCTGGTTGACTGCTTTGACTTAAGTTTCCTGTTGCTGACCACTGTTTCCCCTGGCTGACCGCTCCGACATAATTTTCCCCTCGGTTCTTAATTTGAGGACTTGATGTTTACTTGGATGTGACCAAGATTAACATGGCAAGTGTCAATGATGAAGCAGAAGACGCTTACTCTTCTGGAACACCTACTCTTATTCTCTTGTACTTTTACGAGGGTCTCCATGCAAATCTTTCCTTTATTGAAATTTTACATCTATTTTAATCCATTTTAAGTTAGGATTATGGTTTTGCTGACGCTTTGATTTTTTCTGATTTAAGACAAAAAAGTAAATAAGTACGATGTATTATCACAAGAATGTTGTACTAATGATGTGCAACATTATTGTCATCAATTTTGGATGTATTCACATATTACCGATATTAATGTTTTTTAGGTCATCTGCTTCGTAAACTTTTACTCCAAACTACAATTTCCCATCAATAACCGAAATGTCCCAGGGTGCTGATATTAATATACATGTAGCATGCTGGGATTAAGGTTTACCAAGTTTGTTAAAATGAATGACCTTGATCTACTTTCAAGGTTACCTGGTTCAAATAAGTTAAAATCTTCAAGCAACTTCTCAATAACCTTAGGGCCCAGGGTACGATATTTTGCCTGTATCATGATCATATAGTCAGATGACTGTGAAGGCCTGTTGGGCCTTTTGTTTATTCTTGTAAACATGCACAGTGATCAGTATTTAGAATCATGTAGTTGGGTCAAGATTAAAAATGGTGCTTATACATGGGTGATAGTTTTCCATTTTGTGACGGAATTCCTTTTTTTGACATGTGGATGGTAAATAAATTTATTGCCAGTTTTTTAAGCTTTTTCTTACTTTAATTTATTTTCAGTATTTTTTTACTTTCACCCATGCTTATATAATTTGAATACCTCTGTAAAAGAGGTAAGGGCCCTAATTACGGCGAATATGTTATAAACACAGGGTAGATTCAGGCCACATGTAACATTTTGTCAAGAGTTAATTGTAAAGCTGACTTATGTTTTATTCCTGGTACTCTGCAGGCAGTGTTCCTTCGTTGGCAGCAGGCATTATCTGTGGAGGCCTGATGGGAGTGGGGGCCTACCAAACATCTCAGAACCCAAAGAATGTCATGCTTTCTCTTGGTAAGTACAGAAGTCAGTGCTTGGAATTGCTGGTTACCAGGTCATCATCGGTAACTGAACATTCACTTCGGCAAGTAAAAATTAGAAAGTATATAGTTTTTTTGTCCTGATAATTTTGTTTGGGCGACCAGTATCATTTCAGACATGTAAACCGAGTAAGGCTGTAGTTTCATTGCTCACGCAAGTTTATACCAGCAGACTTTTGTGTTCGTTTTGAGGTAAGTGAGATCAGATTAACATAACGTCCCTGGCTTTCTCTATTTTAGTGGTCAGTGGCCTCCTATTGACGGTCATGGGGTCAAGGTTCTACAAAACACAGAAGGTCATGCCAGCAGGAGTAGTGGCAGGCTTGAGGTAAGCAACAAGGTTTTCTGTTAATGTTTTCATTGGTCAATTGACTTGTTAAAATGATTAATTGCAATTGTTTTGCCTATCACTATTTTTTGAAGTCTTCTGTAGAATTGACAGTCTTAGTCATATTTTGCTAGTAGATTCGTTCGTCAAAGCCCAACATTATGTTAGAGACTCAAATAGGGGTCCAAAATTTCAAACAATTATTCATTATCTCCGCGTGTCCCTGGTCCAATCTGATTAAAACCAGATCCGAGTTCCACTCTGTACAGTACAGGTTCGATTTTCACACCATACAATGTGTACCTGTGCTATACGAAGCGGAATTGAGATCTGGTTTTAATAAGATTGTCAGTGGTCAATCCATTCTTCCTTTATCAATTCTTGTTATTGCTCTATCTTGACAAGTATTGGATGGATATTTCTCAAATTTCATAAGTAGGTTCCCTTAGGTGCCTTTTAATTTTAGACTGATCAGGAAAACAAAATAGCTGACTGACGGCCATCTTGGGTATGGAAATTGAAAGTTTGTTATTGCTATTTCTTGACAAGTACTTTATGAGTCTTTCCCAAATTTCATATGTATGTTCCCCTTGGTGCCATGTTGATTTTGGGCCTGATCAAAAAAACAAAATGGCTGACGGACAGCAATATTGCATTTGGACAGTGAAGTTTGCTACCACCATTTCTTGATAAGTACTTGATAGATCTTTCACAGATTTTATATGAAGGCTACCCTTGGTGCCTAGTTTTGCCCATTTGATTTTGGAACTGATCAGAAAAACAAAATCTCTGAAAGGGAGCCATCTTTGATTTTGACATTGAAAGTTTGTTATCACTACTTTGTCATTTCATGATTAATTATGGAATAGTTTAAGAATTGTGTTCGATATGCTAACAAATTTATATGGGCCTATCTCAAAAGTATTTTTGGCGCCTTGTAATTATGATTGATATCATAATGGGAATTACGCCAAATCATCACAAAAACACTTCCTGAAAGTCCATCTTTTATCCGCCATTGAGGCCTAACAAGGGGAATAACAACACTTTTGGGAAAGGCCGATACTATATATATATATAACATACATTTTTATTACCAAGTCCATTTAAAATCCTTTTTGTATTTGTTTTCAGTGTACTCATGGTGGCAAGGTTTGGATACAGATTGACCCAGAAGTAGAGACCCTACATGTGTCCCAGCAATAAAGAATGTTATTCTCGGCAGATTGCCGGAGATTGTTTGAGAACATTGAATGTGTATGTTTGTTAGGCTTTGGCATTGAAATAGTATGAAAGTATTAAACTACCCATAGCAATAAATCCCACTTTGTCTTCATTCATATCATGCCTTCACTTAAAATTCAAATATTTGGCATTCAGTACCTAATGTAACGATAATTTTCTAGACTGGTGTGCCACATCTCTCTTGAGTGTATGTAGACTTTGTATGTGGCTGTTTGGTGCAATTCCTTGCCAGTTGTTTTTTAGTCCCCTACTGGCAAAGTCGATAATTCAGTTTCCATGCATTATCTCTGCAACCTGTGCACATATTGAACATGAATTTAGTATACAGATACATCATGGTGATTTCTACGCCAAGTCCCTGTCATTTGTTTAATGAGTCATTGCATCTTTATAGCTTGTGGGGGCTGGTAGGGGACATGTATTGCTTCAGCAATAATCAATATGCTTGTTATTTTTATTATTCATTTCATAATCTGTCAAAACATTAACATAATTGTTATGCAGTTATGTAATGTCAGGTGATTTTATGACCGGAAGACTGATTAAATCCAGTGTTAGTGTAACACCAACCTCTTAACATTTGTGAAATTGTTTTTGAGTGATATAGGCAGTGTAAGTGATTTGTGTACATGCAATTCATGTTCTTGTTATAAAAATATTAAACAGAAAATACATACATATAAAAAAGATGTTTTTTATTTTGAATAAATGAATTTATTGTAAATTAAGTTTTCATTTTCTTTTTCTTTGGTTGACTTTCTAGATTGACTCCTTTCCTTTTACTTTTTTTCTCTTTGAGCGGTTTCGGTTTCTCAGAACTTTTGTCTTTGAACTGTTTAGATTTCTCAGGACTTGTGAGTTTTTTGCTGGGTTTCCGTTTCTTTCCTTTCACTTTTTTGTTGTCATGTTCACTTTCCTCCTCAATATTCTCCCCTACAGTGTCCTGTGAAACACTCACTCCTGAATCTTGTGAATCTGTTTCAGTCTTTCTTTTCCAAGATACTTTCTTGGATTTTTTGGACTTTCTACCAGCCTTCATATCTTGTGATTTCTCCTGTGTCTTGTCTACCAGTTTCGTATCTACCGAACTCTCCTGTGAAGCACCTTTCAGTGTTTCGACAACGGCCTGGGAATCTGTATTTGTGCTGTCTTTCAGTCTATTTTTGAATACAGACACGGCCATACACGTCAGTCTGAAGGTGGTGTTGTGGGAAGTAACCAGGGATGTGTCCACTTCATCCTGTAATAACAAGTCAAAATGTATAACTTAACCTGTAATACACAAGTTAAATTGTATCTAATTATCTTGTAATACATGTATCAAATGGTATAAACTTTATCCTGTAATACACAAGTCAAATTGTATAAACTTTCCCCTGTAATACACAAGTTAAATTGTATCTAATTATTTCTGGACACATACACCTTCTTTCTTGGTAAAACAAGAGGCCCAGGCCTTATATTGGCTGTCATCAAAGTTATGAAATACATACAGGAAATGAAATTTCATTGTTGAGATGTGATGAAATCAACGTGCAAACAAAGTAAAAACACAAAATTTGTCGCGTCACCGAAGAATTTTATATACTATTTAAACGAACCATTTTGCTATGGAGAAGTATAATATCTACTGTAATTTAGCTTTTGTTTCCGCTTTACGGCGTATTAATTAAAACGGTTATGTTTAAGGACATGCTAGATTTTAGTGGCGGAGGAAAGTTGAGATTCCGACTGAAGGGATGGCCCAGGGGTAGTAAAATTTGCAATTTCCATTATATGCACTCAGGGCTATTTCATTAAAATATCTACCTGACCACAAGACTCCAAAATAAATGTCTTCCTCCCATGGTTCCTTCCTGTTGCTTTTATGTAGTTTATTAAATAAATTCTATGGGTGATACCTCTTTAATAACAAAACCTGGAGTCCTTGGGTGGGGGAATATATTTTACTTGAATAGCCCTCAACAATTTCCCCCCCTTGGATAGGGGCAGCAACCTAATGTCACATGAAACACATGCTAATCGGCACCCGATTGTCTCCACCTAGGAGTTGAGAAGCTGATCTTTCCCAGCTAACATGGGATAACGTACCTCCTCCATCTGTACTAGGAATATCTTGATGTGACCATCACTGGACGCTGTGAACAACCAGTGGCTATTTTCATCGCTCTCTTCACCTTCCTTCGACGGGGCAGGAACAACTGACATGGCCCTAATTCTGTAAATATTGAATACAGCATTAATATACACCAGGATTAACAAAGAGGCCCAAGGGGCCTGTATCACCTGTTCGTGCTATCCATCTAGCATCCGAGTCGGGATGAAGTTTGTTTTAAAAGGATAATATATTGTCATTGCTCTACACCTGATGGCCTTTGTTGGAAAATTTGATAAAATTTAGACGTTATGACTCTTCACTAAAAGATACAGCATAAGCTTCCGACCAGGTGTTGCAGTGCTTATATTAATTTCAAAATTTCTTTTATTTCCCGGTTCTACATAATTGTATCAAAACTATATATCCGAATATATCTGATAGTAAACTTGCTTCTGGTTCAGATGAATTATTGATCATTAGTATAATGTACATATTATTAAATCATTTTTAACTGGCAATTATAAATCATTTATTATAAGACGGTTCCATGGTATATTAGTTTTACCTGTTTGTTTGCGTATCTAAGCTGTGTAAAGTCTTTTTACTGATGATATTGTAGAAATACAGCTGCCCCCCTTCTCCTCCATACACAAACGTCGTCGTCTGGGAAACACAAAAAGGAAACATGAAAGTCATGTAGATTCAAAACATTTTTTTCAATATCAGAATCTGCCATTAACTTCAGTTAAAGTGTATTGTTTAGAAGTTAAATCAACTCATGATGATGAACTCAACATGTAACAGATCCTTGAATGTCCCGACATAAGCATTATACTTACAGAAATAAATGCCAAATCGTTGACCCTGTGTATCGTTTTCACTGAGCTGATGACTTCAGCAGTCTAAAAGCAACAAAAGATCTTAAACTTTCTGGGAATCAAGGTAAGCATCAGGTAACAATCAGATCCAACATGACCACCTGAATCAATCATTTCATTCTGTTCATTAAATGTACATCTTTTAGGGGTAATCTTACTTAAACAAATATTGCTCTGAAAACATTCCGTTAAAGTATGATTGCTCTAGTTAAAGTTTCTGTATATTGTTTTCTACAGCAAGGTGTGTACATCAATTCATTATTGTACCTATCTGTTTGAATAGTTAAACACAGTTATCAAATACAACAAGAGGCCCAATGGGCCTGCATCGCTCACCTGGTATCAATCTCTGACTTATATTATAGTGTAACCCTAAAGTCCCCTAAAATCTTTTAATGTAAGACATTTAGAAGAACATCTTAAGATTTAAACATATTTTACCCCTGTGACCTTATAAGACAACATCACTTTCATTTTCAAATTTTGTTTGGCTTCATCCCAGGACGCTACCAGCCAAATATCATGTCTCTAGGCAAATAAAGATCAAGGTCATTTCTTTTCGCAAACTTTGTCAGGCTTCATCCAAGAAACCTTTCAGCCAAATGTCATGCTTCTAGGGCTTTTAGTACTTCAGAAGAAGTCGTTTGAATGTTTTAACAGATTTGACCCCTGTGACCTTGAATATAGGTCAAGGTCATTTCTTTTCGCAAAATTTGTCAGGCTTCATCCAAGGAACCTTCCAGCCAAATATCATGCTTCTAGGGCTTTTGGTATTTCAGAAGAAGTCGTTTGAAGGTTTTAACAGATTTGACCCTTGTGACCTTGAATATAGGTAAAGGTCATTTTTTTTCACAAACTTTGTCGGGCTTCATCTAAGGAACTTTTCAGCCAAATGCCATGTTTCTAGGGCTTTTTGTATTTCAGAAGAAGTCGTTTAAAGGTTAAAATAGATTTAACCTCGCTGTGACCTTGAATATTGGTCAAGGTCATTTCTTTTCGCAAACTTTATTTGGCTTCATCCAAGGAAGCTACTGGTCAAATATGAAGTCTCTATGCCTGACGGTATTTTAGAAGAAGTTGTTTGAAGGCTTCGACATTTTTTACCCCTGTGACCTTGAAATTAGGTCAAAGTGATTTTTTTTCGCAAACTTTGTTCAGCTCCTTCCAAGAAAGCTACCAGCCAAATTTCATGTCACTGGGCCTTTCAGTATTTTAGAAGAAATTTCATGTCACTGGGCCTTTCAGTATTTTAGAAGAAGTCGTTTAAAGGAAAAATTTGACGGACGCAGGACGGACGGACGGACGGACGCTGCACCATCACATAAGCTCACTTGGCCCTTCGGGCCAGATGAGCTAAAAAGTGAATTTGATGTTTATAACTATATCACTATAAAATTTTTAAAATGTTTTTCAATGAACCTTTTCATTTGTCACAAATGTCTAGTGTACTCAAAACTTTTAATACAGAAAGACATACCTGTGTATCATATATGTCTATTTTTGTTGAGAACACAACGGCATAGTGGTTTCCATTAAGGGACCAAACAACCAGGGAAGCCTCTGTAACAAATCATTGGGACTTGAATCAAACTTTCAAAGAAATGCATTCAAGTATTTTTAAAAAGATTTATGTTTGAATTATTTTGTCGCTACAAGTATTTAATCAAAAGATGCACAATCACTTATCAGCAAACAAAATACTTGTAAATGTGACCAATTTCAAATTTGACTCAATCAGGTGATACTTTGTCTCAAGGTTGCAGATCAAAACACTTTATGTAGAAAGTGATTCTCCAAGACCAAGATTTTATGTTTGCACAAATACAACATGACAACCCATGGCAAAGAGAGGCATGATAATTAGATGATTATGCATTGAAAGAAAACTTTTATAAATATAGTTGATGTACTCAATACTCAAGGATGGTATTATCAAAAGGCCTATTGAGCCTGTTTTGAATTAATTTGTTTCTGATGTGGTTTGAGCTGCTACTACTAGCAATATCTGGAGGATGACACACAATGAACTCTCAATTTTTCTTCTCAATTCTTGGCGGTGGCACACAAACATCAATAACTAGATACTGAGACATTACACCACGAGTAGTGAAAAAGATAAACATTTACCCTGTTTAATGTTGGTAGTGTAGGCAGAACGTCCCGTGATCAGGTTCCAGGTCCGCAGTGTTTTATCTTGGCCCACGGACAGAGCAAGCTTCCCACTTGGATGAATGGAGATGTAGTTCACGGCAGACCTGTGACATATAAACAAGCATTATTAATCATATTCCTTTATTTACTGGTCAGAGATTTTTTTACCTCATTTTATATAATCTAGTGCCACTTTCGATATTTCCTTGAAGTTTTCCCAAATCTGCCCTAATAAATTCCAAATCACTTGTAAAACTTTGAAGTGTACAGTTATCTTCAGGTATTAAATTCAAGCTTCCATGTTTTGATTCTATACCAGGTATGACATTTTAAATGGTACATTCTCAAATTGAAAATAGTCCCAGCAAAGACACCCTGGTTCTAAAAGTAGCTTTGACTATTATTCAGGGATGAAAATCCTCCTCCAAAAGGAAGAATTCCTCCTTTTGATAATTTTTCCGTAATGTTAATTCTTTAAATTTCCCATTTAAACCCCTTAAAATGTGTGTTTTCCTCCTTTTTCACAATTTGCTGTCTTCATCTCTGATTATTACACTAACTTGTGTCCTCGGAGAGTTTTAAGGCATTCCCAGGTGAAGTACTTCCATATGGCTATTGTACCATCCTCACTTGTACTGAACAAGTGGCTGCTGTGGTGGAACTTCAAACATGTCACCGTACCTGTAAGGCAAGGTTGTCGTATAAAATACAAGGCATGAAAAACGAAATCACGGTAAACAACACTTTACTGCTGTGGTGGAACTTCAAACATGTCACCGTACCTGTAAGGCAAGGTGGTTGTATAAAACACAGGGCAAGAAAAACAAAATCACGGTAAACAACACTTTACGAAATCACGATTAACAACACTTTACGAAATCACGATAAACAACACTTTACTGCTGTGGTGGAACTTCAAACATGTCACCGTACCTGTAAGGCAAGGTTGTCGTATAAAATACAAGGCAAGAAAAACGAAATCATGATAAAAACACTTTACGAAATCACGATAAACAACACTTTACGAAATCACGATAAACAACACTTTACGAAATCACGATAAACAACACTTTACGAAATCATGATAAACAACACTTAACGAAATCACGATAAACAACACATTACGAAATCATGATTAACAACACTTTACGAAATCATGATTAACAACACTTTACGAAATCACGATAAACAACACTTTATGAAATCATGATTAACAACACTTAACGAAATCACGATTAACAACACTTTACGAAATCACGATAAACAACACTTTACGAAATCACGATAAACAACACTTTACGAAATCACGATAAAAAACACTTTACGAAATCACAATTAACCACACTTCACGAAATCACGATTAACAACACATTACGAAATCACGATAAACAACACTTTACGAAATCACGATAAACAACACTTTACGAAATCACGATTAACACTTTACGAAATCACGATTAACAACACTTTACGAAATCACGATTAACAACACTTCACGAAATCACGATAAACAACACTTTATGAAATCACGATAAACAACACTTTACGAAACCACAATTAACAACACATTAAGAAATCACGATAAACAACACTTTACGAAATCACGATTAACAACACTTTACGAAATCACGATTAACAACACTTTACGAAATCACGATTAACACTTTACGAAATCACGATTAACAACACTTTACGAAATCACGATAAACAACACTTTACGAAACCACAATTAACAACACATTAAGAAATCACGATAAACAACACTTTACGAAATCACGATTAACAACACTTTACGAAATCACGATTAACAACACTTTACGAAATCACGATTAACAACACTTTACGGAATCACGATTAACAACACATTACGAAATCACGATTAACAACACTTTACGAAATCACGATTAACAACACTTTACGAAATCATGATTAACAACACATTACGAAATCACGATAAACAACACTTTACGAAATCATGATTAACAACACATTACGAAATCACGATTAACAACACATTACGAAATCACGATTAACAACACATTACGAAATCACGATAAACAACACTTTACGAAATCACGATAAACAACACTTTACGAAATCACGATTAACAACACTTTACGAAATCACGATTAACAACACTTTACGAAATCACGATAAACAACACTTTAGTCCTATTCCATACAAGTTCCAACAACTACAGCAAACAGTGTATCAAGGTTGCAGATGAAACACTTTATGTAGAAAGTGGTTCTCCAAGGCCAAGATTTTATATTTGCACAACGACAACACATCATTCCACGAAAATGGAAGCATGTATAATCTATATGCAGCTTAACTCGAGATCCTGTATTATCATATCAGGGTTAAAACAGTTCTGCATATATACCATTAATATTCCTTATATTAAATCACTTTTAATATTATATGGGTGAAGGGGTCTCTGAGTAAGTGCTTTCTACCCGTTCAATACAGATAATTCAGTTCTACATGTACAACAGCCCTTTCCTCAAAAGTTCTTCAAAGTTTTTAAACTTCAAGTTTATCAACCGCCCTAACCTTGAATATATTTAGGCCATGAACATCAGTTAAATTGCAATATAGCATCTTCATTCAAACAACACAGGACCGGTATATACAGGGTTATTGTCCTAACATCCATTATATCCTTATACTGTATCACTAATCTTTTAAAAAATATTTTGTTTATAAAATGTAGAGTTTGTCTCAAAATTGCAGATGAAACACTTTATGTAGAAAGTGATTCTCCAAGGCCAAGATTTTATATTTGCACAACGACAACACAACATTCCACGAAAATGGAAGCATGTATAATCTATATGCAGCTTAACTCGAGATACTGCTTAACTTGAGATCCTGTATTATTATAACAAGGTTAAAACAGTTCTGCATATATACCATTCCTTATATCATCACTTTTAATATTAAATGGGTGAAGGGGTCTGAGAATATATATACCTTGAATATATTTAGGTCATGGTCATTTATTTGAACATCACTTAAATTGCAATATAGCGTCTTCATTCAAACAACACAGTACCGGCCGCGGATATATTATTCAGGAGTGTAAACAAAATTTTCAGTGTACTAGCCCAGGGCTAGTAGGCACTAATAATCCACTAGCCCGAAAAAAAAATCTGCTAGCCCGACAAATACAGAATGGCTCTGGCTGACAAACAATCTCTTATATATCATAGATACAAAATGTATATATATATCACAGAATGAAGATATATGTTTTCCTTTCAACAAAATTTAATTAATTTAATTTGAACTTGTTATATATCAGTGAAATTCATAAAAGTTATCAAAAACTGAAAAAAAAATAATTTTTTCCTCTTCCTGAAAATTGGTCCGGATTCCGGTTTCACTATTATAAAGCATCATTGTAAACAAACATGGCTGACTTGCATTGCCGACTTTTGCAGAGATGAGTTTTATTTCTGCACCCTACATGCTTAAATCAAATAAAAGAGAATGATTTGGAACCTAGAGGGCCATTTTGGTGGTTAGTATACAATAGACTTTCAATTTTAACTCAGCTGTGAATCGTTCTTACAATCACAAAAAATGCACATGTGAACAGCGATGTCTTGCATCATCATGCTGAGTTACGGGGGTGAGTTACGGCGAGAATGACTTTGTTCCAATAACTTTTGTAACAAAAATACCAAGAAAATAACAGGTTGAACATGTTAATTGGTTACCTTTATGATGATGAAATAGAACAGAAGCAATTTTGTTAGTCCTGACATGATAAAAACGTCACTAGCCCCGGGCTAGTAAGCCTCAAAACTTCACTAGCCCAAGCTGAAAATCTGGTAGCCCCGGGCGTCGGGCTAGTGGATTTTTACACCCCTGATTATACATTTATGGCCCTCTTGGTGGGGTGATATGGAGGTTTGTCTACCCGAAGCAGTCATATTCCTCCGAGGGAATCCCATTACTCGTACAATTGTACCTTTATACAGGTAATAATGAATTACCCAGTCCCACCTTACAGCCAATCCTCTAAAATCTTTTTTGTGTATAGAAAGTAGAACTTGTCTCAAGGTTGCAGATCAAAACACTTTATGTAGAAAGTGATTCTCCAAGGCCAAGATTTTATGTTTGCACAAATACAACATGACAACCCATGGTAACGGGAGGCATGAGAAGACAGTGCAGTTGAACTCAATCTTAACATCCTTTATAATTTCAGCTCAAAACAACATCAACAAGGAGAAGTATTGTAAACATCTGAAAGTCCTCATTTTCAGACAAACTGTGGTACACGTATCAGAAATTAACTTTTGAACAGTTGGGCCTATAGCGCCTTACAGACCCTATTTTAGCAGATTACACTCTTTACATGTTGATGGGTAGATAATGTAGAAGACCAAGTATATGAGATAAATCTACGTGAACTTAGATTTCCACATTGTTTCCATTTCCCGATACAGTGCATTGAATGTAGAGATATTTATTTAATAGATTGACATGAGCTCTATCATGTTACACATATTTTGGACAAAGAGATACATGTAGAACAAAGGGACATAACTCTGTTTATAGAGGGGCATGAGACTGACGTTTCAATTACTCATTCATGTGACGGAATACAAATTTAGCATACTCCAAATTAAAGAAGTGACAACTCATTGACCAATTGATGGATCAAAAGTAACCTCAGGAGGAATGGAAACAGGTCTTGAAATAACAGATTGCCTTACCAGCATCCTATAGAGGTAATTTCCTATTAGTCATCATACCTTACAGGTACGATTATCAAGTCCCACCTTACAGCCAATCCTTTAAAATCTTTTAGTGAATAGAAAGTAAAACTTGTCTCAAGGTTGCAGATCAAAACACTTTATGTAGAAAGTGATTCTCCAAGGTCAAGATTTTATGTTTGCACAAATACAACATGACAACCCATGGTAACGAGAGGCATGAGAAGACAGTGCAGTTGAACTCAAATACTTTCTTTATAATTTCAGCTCAAAACAACATCAACAAGGAGATGTAATTTGTAAACATCTGAAAGTCCTCATTTTCAGACAAACTGTGGTACATGTATCAGAAATTAACTTTTGAACAGTTGGGCCTATAGCGCCTTACAGACCCTATTTTAGCAGATTACACTCTTTACATGTTGATGGGTAGATAATGTAGAAGACCAAGTATATGAGATAAATCTATGTGAACCTAGACCTCCACATAGCTTACATTCCCTGATACAGTGCATTGAATCAGAATGTAGATATTTATTTAATAGATTGACATGAGCTCTATCATGTTACACATATTTTGGACAAAGAGATACATGTAGAACAAAGGGACATAACTCTGTTTATAGAGGGGCATGAGACTGACGTTTCAATTACTCATTCATGTGACGGAATACAAATTTAGCATACTCCAAATTAAAGAAGTGACAACTCATTGACCAATTGATGGATCAAAAGTAACCTCAGGAGGAATGGAAACAGGTCTTGAAATAACAGATTGCCTTACCAGCATCCTATAGAGGTAATTTCCTATTAGTCATCATACCTTACAGGTACGATTATCAAGTCCCACCTTACAGCCAATCCTTTAAAATCTTTTAGTGAATAGAAAGTAAAACTTGTCTCAAGGTTGCAGATCAAAACACTTTATGTAGAAAGTGATTCTCCAAGGCCAAGATTTTATGTTTGCACAAATACAACATGACAACCCATGGTAACGAGAGGCATGAGAAGACAGTGCAGTTGAACTCAAATACTTTCTTTATAATTTCAGCTCAAAACAACATCAACAAGGAGATGTAATTTGTAAACATCTGAAAGTCCTCATTTTCAGACAAACTGTGGTATATGTGTATCAGAATTGAACAATTTATGCACCGTACCTAGCCTTATGGACCCTATCCTAGCATGGGACACTCGATACATACTGATAGGTAGGTAATGTTTTAAGTACCAAATTCAGTCCATCAAATTAATTCTACGCATTTTTATTCAAATACTTCTTCTAATTACAATATATTATACTAGTAAAACCTCATTATCTTGAAGTCAACGGGACCATAGGAAAACGCCGAGGTATCCCAGTATTCGAGTTTGAATGCTTGTGAAAAGCTTGGCTGGGGCAAACAAAATAGTTTGAATTAAACAGAGCTATATAGTATATGAGTTCAAGATAATGAGATTCTACTGTATATAAATGTATCTTAACTAAAGAAGAAATAATCCTACTATATTGAACCTGAATGTTGGACTAGGGAGCCAAGTTCTGTCCTCTTCTTCAAGTTTATCAAACGAATGGCCTCGTCTGTGGCCCCGGACGCTAAGATCCCTTTCTTTGACACCGACAAAGCTTTGATACATCCCATGTGTGAATGATCAGTGAAACTCTGATCAAAATGGTACTCCTGTAAATAGAAAACACTTCTGATTTATTATAGTACCAAATTTTAAAGTGAAAACAAATATTTAAATCGGGCACTGTTTACAAATAAAACTCAGGAGAATTTCTTCAGCACCTCTAAATATGTATGGTGGCTTTACACACTTATACATTTGTATTATCCTTAACCAGATAACGGCCTAGTTTGAAATACAATACATCTGTATCATGTAAATGTCCTTTTCATGAAATGGAATGTTAGTTTCAAGTTGTTTGTATCATGACTTGGAAAGCTTCCTCTATTTAGGAGAAAACCAGTTGACCAAGAACATGAGATTTCTCTTTGCACCGTATGTCACTAGTCAGCTAGGTTAAGCTGAGCAGCCGGCTTAATTAGTGCAATATTTACAAATTTTAATGTCATTCAAAGATGACATGAGGGAGATAATTATGGGCGTGAGGAAAAACACCATCACTAATTATTTTGGTAGTGAAATGATGAGGCAGAAAACCCTTCCTTTTCCAGAACACCTGGTCTTATTTTCTGAACTTTTTCAAGGGCATCTGTGTAAATATTTCTTTTGAAGTTCATATTTTGATCTTAATTAATCAATTTTGAATTTGGAATACGGTTTTGTTGATGCTTTGGTATTATCTGATTTTTTTTCCTGATGGAAGTAGAGCAACTGTTGTCTGTTCCTTCCATCTATATATTCCAACAGTATTAATTATTACACATACAAAATTTATGGGAAATGCCAATATATCCTAGTATGAACTCGAAAACAATTTGTAAATTATTGATGGCTTAATTACAAACTAGTATATATGGCCCAGTTTGAAATACATCTGTATTATCTAAATGTCCTTTTCATTTATTGATATACTTAGTATTAGCTAGTTTCAAGTTGTTTGTATCATGACTTAGAAAGCTTCCTCTATTTAAGGAGAAAACCAGTTGACCAAGAACATGAGATTCCTCTTTGCACCGTATGTCACTAGTCAGCTAGGTTAAGCTGAGCAGCCGGCTTAATTAGTGCAATATTTTCACATTCTAGTATCCTTCGAAGATATGTCAAAATGACAATATCATAAAGATCTAAATTTGTTCTGGTAGTGAACTAAAGGTTTCTGATGGAAGTTCAGTTTAGTTGTTGGGTGCTCCTTCATTTATAAGTAATATTAAAGCAATACTTATTGATCATTACAAATGAATAATATTATGTGGTTGATCATATCCTATATCGTGATCGAAGTACAATTTGCAAATCTTATTTTTTTCTTCCGAATCGGTTTTAGCAACCAGCTTTACCAGTGTTCAAAGGTTTTAAACATGATTGACTCATGCAATCTTAAATATAGGTCAAGTTATTGAGTGAATGTAGTTGCACATCACTTAAATTATACATGTAGCAAGTTCATTCAGACAGCACAATTTCGGGTCTATATCCTTATATCATCAATCTTTTTGAATAGTTTTGTTAAAAAATGTAGAATTTGTCTCAAGGTTGCAGATCAAAACACTTTATGTAGAAAGTGATTCTCCAAGGCCAAGATTTTATGTTTGCACAAATACAACATGACAACCCATGGTAACGAGAGGCATGAGAAGACAGTGCAGTTGAACTCAAATACTTTCTTTATAATTTCAGCTCAAAACAACATCAACAAGGAGAAGTATTGTAAACATCTAAAAGGGTGGGGGGAGGAGGCCTTGGTCGGAAATGGGCGACTTTCAAAGGTGTTATTATATCCCATAAGATGAACATGATCTTGTGATTCCGAATTGATGAGTAACTGTTGAAGTACGAAAATTAGAACATCCTTTCGAAAAATGGATCGTCTTTTCCAGACTTAATATACCACACACCATTGTGCCTGTTTCATTAGTATTTAACCATTTATACTCGTACATTCATAAAATTGCGGGCCTTATTCATTTGATATTAGATTTATCCCCTATCTTCAAATTTTTACGCGACCAATATATATATAATTGGGGGATTCCCGCTCCTGCTGGTTGGATGCAACACAGCACAATGTATGCATCGAGTTGAAATTTACAGTCATCATTTGTAGAAACCTGAATATTGAAGTACTTTAAGAGTTTAATGGGACTTTTATTTTGGTAAAAAGAGCTGACACAATTTAATATTTGTACACACCTCAGAGGTTCCATGATAAGATCTCTTCATTGAGTTCAGGTATCGAAAGATCATCATTTGCATGTACATTAATTTCCATTGATTGTCAGTATTATTATCAACATTAAGTGTTTTTATTTAACTTTAATACCCATATAAGTAACAAAATTAATTGTTACTAAAATGAGTACTGTATTATTGTTTAAATTTCATGAGGAAAAAATTTGTCCAGGCCAGTGTTTGAAAATGTTTACTTTTCTTTTCTTTTAAAGGTAGGCCTTGTGACAGGGCTACTATATTTATTTTCTGCACAAGTATTCAATTTGACCTTCCGCGCCATCTTCAGGTTTGATTATATTACTCAAGACTCCACAGCCTTTAACCCTTTGGTCTTGGTTTATAGTCAGAGGTGTCTCCACTCTGAAGAAACCCATTATGGCTCGCCGAGTAGGCCTAGACTTCGACTATGTTTATATATATATGTCAACGAATCACAATGTATCGACCCGCTGCAGTACCACGAGAAAATTGGGGGATTCCCCCTCCCGCAGCCTGGATGCAACACAGCTCAATGTATGCATCAAATTGATATTCACCGCCATCATTTGTAGAAACAACCTGAAGACTGAAGTTTTTTCTGAGTTTAATGGGACTTTATTTTATTTTGGTAAAATGACCTGACAAAAATAGATTTTGTACACACCTCAGAGGTTCCATGATAAGATCTCTTCATTGAGTTCAGGTATCGAAAGATCATCATTTGCATGTACATTAATTTCTGTTAATTGTCAGTATTATTATCTGGTTTTTTCTCTTTAATACCCATATAAGTGGTACAATATTTTTTTTATAAATGTTAACAATTGTTTAAATTTCTGGAGGAAAAAAAATTTGTCCAGGCCAGTGTTTGAAAATGTTTCCTTTTTTTTGGTCTTTTAAAGGTAGGCCTCGTGACAGGGCTACTAGATTTATTTTCTGCACAAGTATTCAATTTCATCTTCAGGTTCACTTATATAACTGAAGTCTCCACAGCCTTTAAAGGCCCAATATACGTAACTTCAGGAAAATATTCGTTGATCTGAAAAATTCTGAAAAAAAATCCAGTTGATAACCATGCAAAAATAAGCCTAAAACGAAGTAAACCTGAGCGGTAACTAGCGAGAAACTCCTGATAGAAAAATCCAAAGAATTGAAAATCATTCAGGTGGGGCCCACTTCAATAACAAACCGCAGGTAGAAGACAGTCAAAATGGTCGCGTGTTTACAAATACCGAGTTTCAACTGCTGCCGTACCGATAACCGCGTAAGAAGTCATCTTGAATATTGCTGAAATCAGTTAATCTTAACTAAATCTATAAAAATAATGAATTATTAGGCTTGATTTTCGCATCAAGTTTTGCCGAAAGTTACGTATATTGGGCCTTTAATCCCTTGGTCTTGGTTTATAGTCTGAGGTGTCTCCACTCTGAAGAAACCCATTATGGCTCGCCGAGTAGGCCTAGACTTCGACTATGTTTATATATATATATGTCAATGAAACACAATGTATAGACCTGCTGCAGTTCTGTTCAAGGAGAAAATTGGGGGATTCCCACTCCCGCAGCCTGGATACAACATAACACTATGTATGCATCTAGTTGAAATTTACAGCCATCAGTTGTAGAAACAACATCAAGACTGAAATACTTTCTGATTTTAATGGGACTTTTGCTTTGGTAAAAAGAGCTGACAAAATTAAATATTTGTATGCACCTCAGAGGTTCCATGATAAGATCTCTTCATTGAGTTCAGGTATCGAAAGATCATCATTTGCATATATATGTACATTAATTTCTGTCAATTGTCAGTATTATTAACTGTGGTTTTTTCTCTCTTTAATACCCATATACATCTGTAAGAAGTTCAATTGTTTTTATAAACGAGTACTGTATAATTGTTTAAATTCCATGAGGAAAAAAATTTGTCAATGCCAGTATTTGAAAATGTTTACTTTTTTTTCTCTTTTAAAGGTAGGCCTTGTGGCAGGGCTGCTTGATCTTCTTTTTGGCACCAGTATTCGCTTGATCTTCCGCACCAGTTTTAGGTTTGATTATATTACTCAAGACTCCACAGCCTTTAACCCTTTGGTCTTGGTTTATAGTCAGAGGTGTCTCCACTCTGAAGAAACCCATTATGGCTCGCCGAGTAGGCCTAGACCTCGACTATGTTTATATATGTCAAGGAATCACAATGTATAGACCCGCTGCAGTTCCATGAGAAAATTGGGGGATTCCCACTCCCCGCAGCCTGGATACAACATAACACTATGTATGCATCAAAATCTAATTTACAGCCATCATTTGTAAAAACAACCTGAAGATTGAAGTATTTTCTGAGTCTTAAATGGACTTTTGTTTTGTTAAAAAGAGCCGACAAATTAAATATTTGTACACACTTCAGAGGTTCCATGATAAGATCTCTTCATTGAGTTCAGGTATCGAAAGATCATCATTTGCATGTACATCAATTTCTGTTAATTGTCAGTATTATTATCAATATTAAGTGTTTTTATTTCACTTTGATACCCATGGATATAAGTAATAAATTATTTTTGAAACAAGTACTGTATGTTTTTTTTTTAATTTCATGGGGAATTTTTTTTGTCCAGGCCAGTGTTTGAAATTTTTTCCATTTTTTCTTTTAAAGGTAGCCCTCGTTGCAGGGCTACTAGATCCATTTTCTGCACTAGTATTTGTTTTGACCTTCCGCGCCATCTTCAGGTTCGCTTATATAACCTAAGTCTCCACAGCTTTTAACCCTTTGGTCTTCGTTTATAGTCTGAGGTGTCTCCATTCTGAAGAAACCCATTATGGCTCTCTGAGTAAGCCAAGACTTTGACTATGTTTATATATATGTCAATGAATCACAATGTATAGACCTGCTGCAGTTTAAAGAAAAAATTGGGGGAGTCCCGCTCCTGCAGCCTGGATGCAACACAGCTCAATATATGCATCAAATTGAATCTGAAGATTGAAGTACTTTCTGAGTTTAATGGGACTTTATTTTTCTGGTAAAAAGAGCTGATAAAATTAAATATTTGTACACACCTCAGAGGTTCCATGATAAGATCTCTTCATTGAGTTCAGGTGTCGAAAGATCATCATTTGCATGTACATTATGTTGATTGTCAGTACTTATGTTGATTGTCAGTACTATTACTAACATTTTGTGTTTTTATTTTGAACACTTAAATACCCATTTAAGTATTAAAATTGTAACTAAAATAAGTACAGTATACATGTAGGTCTAGTTGTTTAATTTCACGGGGAGAAAGTATTTTCTGGTGCACAAATGCACCTTGTTGTATTCTTTATCAGGCTATGTAAAAAGAATGACGCCCTGTTATGCTTCAAGAGTTTAAAATGACTGTTTTATTTGACATTATTACACACACAAGTAACAAAATTGTTACCAAAATGGGTAACTCTTAACAAAATACTGTATGCGCCGTTGTGCCCTGGCAAGCATAAAATTTCGCGCTGTCAGGATTATTACCCGTATACGCCCAACTTGATTGATTGTCGCTTAGAACACGTGTCTTGGTGAACATGGGGTGTAGGGGGGGGGGGGGGGGTTCAAAAGTGCTCGTTAACATCGGATTTTTTACTTCAACAAAATTAGATATAAGGAACAGACACATTTGTATAAGGCTGTTAATATGCACTTTTGAAGCAATGCATCTTTATGTTGGAAAATACAGGAGATAGTTCTAGTGAAAAAAGAAGCAATGCCACAAACACCTGTGGCCCGGGGTCTTTCACCACACCCTCAATGAACAACAAATATATTGCTTAATACTAAATTATATAAGTTTACACACCTCTGCAACATTAATAATCTTATAACCGAGGAGAACCTCGTCGTAAGTGCCGACAACAACTTCCATTTTACGTCCCAAACAGGGATCTGGCCGACCCGTCCACGTGCTCGCTCTTTCTTCTTGCCTTCTAGGGTTGTGTACTACGTCATACGTTCTTGTGTCGAAGTACTAGTGGGTAAGGGTAAAATCCGGAAAACCTCCACTCAGACATGAACACATCATTACGGAAGCCGGATAGGATCACAAGAAAAAGAACATTAATTGTTACAAGAAAAATCCTTCTTATAATCGTATCATATTGTTTTACCTTTCTCGTAGTTATGAGTGTTGTATACCTCCGATAAAAGATAAAGGATTATTTAAAGACCACCATCGAATCCGAACAATAAAAATGCTGGAAACCATTCTAAAGAAATGAAAATGACATGTTTACAGCCCAACAACCACAAGGGAGCGGATTTGGCATACTTGAACTTCCATATTTATATGCGTACATGTATCGTTAGTGCCTTTATAATTAGAACATAAAATATTACATTTTGCATTAATTGTCACTTAATTTTCGCCCCACAGAACTGAAATGAATATTTTTAACTGGTCGTTTAACTGTCAAAGATTTGGTCTAATCTAAGTCCGTGGTATAACATACATGTACAATTGATACCTTTTGTCAAAACCGAAATGATTTCTGAAAATCGTTTCTTTGACAATGCAGGTCATTGAATAAACCAGAGACGTGTTATATACGTCTCTGATTAACCTCGTGTGTCTTCTACATGTAGGTTAAAGCTTCATTTGTGCCCCCACCCCTCACCCCGACTGTAGTTATTATTTCTAAGACTAAATGGAAGATAAATGTTGAAATAAGGTTTTGTTTTCGATTGAGAATGTGGTATTTAATGGTAAAATGGCCCATTCTTTCTTTATTTTTTTACTTTGTCCATGTCACGTACGTACCTGTATAATAGCTACATCAAAAAGCGCGGGATTTTTTTACTCGAAGTTATAATGACGTCACGCTTGACAACTCTACAAAGCGCCAGTTTTTAAAATAATTTTGCAGTTACATGAAAAAATATGTACATGCTGCCATAGAAGACAACACTCCATCTTAATCAGAGACGTATAAAGACCAATACGTCTCTGCCTAAACTTAAAATTGAAAATCAATGTAATTAGATAATTGCCCGAGTTTCCTCTTGCCGGCCACCTGACCACGGACTTAGCTAATTGCGCACCCTGCCACAAGTCTGATACACTTTGGCAGTGAGGCACAGGCCTACAATAGTGTGCTCCTAAAACGTTATAGGCAGCTGGTTAGTATTTTTTTCAAGACACAAAGAATTTTTTGTTTGTGTCGTGTGATTCTAAACAAGTAACATTAGCTCTGTAGAGCTCTATTTTTACGACAGACTTTATCGGATAGGATTCTACCGACTGGCGCCTGTCAAAAGTACATGCATCTCGCCGTGTAAAACCTCTAAAATTGTTCGTCTGCTTCATTATCGATCGAGTAACCAGTTAGTTGTTTAAAGAAAAGAAATCGACTTTCTTATGTGTACTTACATTTCTATTTTTATTAGACGCCTCCTAGTCACAATGTTGCCTAACACTGCTTTGCTTGAAGACAATGTTATTTTTTGTAGACGCACACAACATGTGAACACTACTATATCTATCTAGAAGACATTCAATTTCAGCGAGTTATTCCCCTTTATATACATTTTTTTTTACAATATATAAGGTCCTAGCTACCACAAATACATGTACATACACATGTATACGATTAGACCAAATACGTACTAAATATCACGGATATCAGATTCAACAGCTTAAATATCAAACTGTATTCGAGAATATATATACAGGTGTGTATATATATATCGACGTTGTCTTCAAAAAGTAAGGAAAATATAAAATCCGGTTTCGAAGCCTCATTGATTCCAGTCCGGTCACTGATTTTAGTTCTAATTGCTTATATTTCACTACATTATTCATATCATTGTAAACTGACGTAATTATCTTTCCTATTCTGAACTTCTAATAATCCATTATGTATCAGGGGAGTAATTGCACTAAGATTACAAAAATCACCTAAAATCACTTCAGGTGTGAGTAATCCGCGCTTTACACCCGCCCTTCTATTTCATTTCCGGACCTTTTGCTGTAAACACGGTTGACCTAACACGTTTTTCTGAGGATAAAAGATCATCAACAGAGCCCATACGACATTAAAATTGAAGCATGTCAGGAGCATCATCATCTTTATGGATGGGAGATGTAAGTATGGTGAACATTTTGTACTAGGAGTAAGCCTTTTATAATGTCAAACCGAAACATTTGTCTCGACGTCGACAATGATCAATTGCAGACGTAAACAAAGTCATGATCAACATATAGCAGTCGTAATTTACTCGTGCATATAAACTAATTGGCGTCTACCTCTACCAGGATTCAAATCCTTGCTCCTCAGGTTCCTAGTAGGACGCTCTACCAGTATGCTAAAGAGAATTATTCCCTGTTGCTCAACGTACAATCAAAATCTGCCACATCAGTATATATCCCCTCCAGGATTCAAATGAAATTAAGCATGTTTCATGCTTGGATGAAAGGCTACCAAGTTTGTTAAAAGTGAATGACCTTGACCTATTTTCAAGGTCACATGGGTCAAATATACGTTAAAATATTTCAGCAACTTCTCAATAATTATAACCGAAAATGTCCAGCTGGGTACTGATATTTGGCCTGTAGCATACTTGGATAAAGGGCTACCAGGTTTGTTCGAATGGATGACCTTGACCTACTTTCAAGGTCACAGGGGTCAAACATGTTGTTATATCTAAGCAACTTCTTCTCAATAACCGAATGACCCAGGACTCTGATATTTGGCTTGTAGCATGCTATGATGTAGGGCTATTAAGTTTGTTCAAATGAATGACCTTGACTCTCTTTCAAGGTCACAAGGGTCAAATATGTTAAAGTTTTCAAGAAACATCATCTCAATAACCAAAACGCCCATGGCCAGGCAACTGATAATTGGCCTGTAGTATACTGGGATGAATGAGTGAGGACTACAAAGATTTTTTCAATTGAATGACCTTTCAGACCCACCTTCAAGGTCACAGGGGTCATTATCACATGTCTTAAAATCTTCAAGCAAATTCTTCTCAATAACCGAAAGGCCCAGTGAACTGATATTTGGCCTTTGGCATGCTGGGATGAAGGGCTACCAAGTTTGTTCAAATGAATGACCTTGACCCACTTTCAAGGTCACATGGGTCAAATATGTTAAAACCTCCTAGGAACTTCTTCTCCATACCCGAAATGTCCAAGGTACTGGTATTTGGCCTGTAGCATGCTTAAATTAATTGCCACCAAGTTTGTTAAAATGAATGACCTTGACCTACTCTTAAGGGGTCAAAAATGTTAATATCGTAACCAACTTATATTATATGTAGTCAGATGACTGTTAAGGCCCTTTAATTTGGGTCTCCTGTTTTTAGCTCACCTGGTCCAAAGGACCAAGGTGAGCTTATGCGATACCGTGGCGTCCGTCGTCCGTCGTCCGTCCGTCGTCCGTCGTCCGTCCGTCAACAATTGACTTCTTCTTTATAACCACTGATCGGAATTTGACCAAATTTGGTCAGAAGCATCCCTATGGGGTGAGGACTCAAAATTGTACAAATGGTTGGGCTGACCCCCCAGGGGCCTGGGGGGCGGGGCCAAAAGGGGTCAATTTGGCTATTTGATATAAACGACTTCTTCTCTGAAACCGAGCAATGTATATTGCTCATATTTGGCTGGTAGTATTACTATGGGTTGGGGATTCAAAATTGTACAAATGGTGGGGCTGACCCCCCAGGGGCCTGGGGGGCGGGGCCAAAAGGGTAAGTTGGCTATATTGATATAAACGACTTCTTCTCTGAAACCCAGTAATATATATCGCTCATATTTGGCTGGTAGCATCACTATTGAGTGGGGATTCAAAATTGTACAAATGGTGGGGCTGACCCCCAAGGGGCCTGGGGGGCGGGGTCAAAAGGGGTCAATTTGGCTATATTTTAGCTATATCGGTTTAAGCAACTTCTCCTCCATAACCACTGATAGGAAATCAACCTAATTTGGCAGGAAGCATCCTTGGGTGCCCAGGATTCAAAATTGTACTAATAGTGGGACTGACCCCCTAGGGGGCTGAGGGGTGGGGCCAAAAGGGGTTATTTAGCTATATCGGTTTAAGCGACTTCTTCTCCATATCCACTGATTGGAAATCAGCCTTATTTAGCAGAAAGTATCCCTGGGTGCTCAGGATTCAAAATTGTACTCATAGTGGGACTGACCCCCTAGGGAGCTGAGGGGTGGGGCCAAAAGGGGTTATTTAGCTATATCGGTTTAAGCGACTTCTTCTCCATAACCACTGATAGGAAATCAACCTAATTTGGCAGGAAGCATCCTTGGGTGCCCAGGATTCAAAATTGTACTCATGGTGGGACTGACCCCCTAGGGGGCTGAGGGGTGGGGGCCATAAAAAAATATTTAGCTATATTGATATTAGCAACTTTTTCTTCATAACCACTGATTGGTAATCAACCTTGTTTGGCAGGAAGCATCCTTAGGTGCTCAGGATTCAACATTGTACTAATGGTGGGACTGACCCCCTAGGGGGCTGAGGGGCGGGGGGCCAAAAACCGTTATTTAGCTATATTGGTTTAAGCGACTTCTTCTCCATAACCACTGATTGGAAATCAACCTTATTTGGTAGGAACTATCCCTATGTGCTCAGGATTCAAAATTGTACTCGTGGTGGGACTGACCCCCTAGGGGGCTGAGGGGCGGGGCCAAAAACCATTATTTAGCTATATCGGTTTAAGCGACTTCTTCTCCATAACCACTGATTGGAAATCAACCTTATTTGGTAGGAACCATCCCTAGGTGCTCAGGATTCAAAATTGTACTCGTGGTGGGACTGACCCCCTAGGGCGCTGAGGGGCGGGGTCAAAAAGGGTTATTTAGCTGTATTAATTGGTTTAATCGACTTCTTCTCCATAACCATTGATTGGAAATGAGCCTTATTTGGCAGGAAGCATCTGTAGGTGCTCAGGATTCAAAATTGTACTCATGGTGGGACTGACCCCCTAGGGGCTGAGGGGCGGGGGGCCAAAAACCGTTATTTAGCTATATTGGTTTAAGCGACTTCTTCTCCATAACCACTGATTGGAAATCAACCTTATTTGGTAGGAACTATCCCTAGGTGCTCAGGATTCAAAATTGTACTCGTGGTGGGACTGACCCCCTAGGGGGCTGAGGGGCGGGGCCAAAAACCGTTATTTAGCTATATTGGTTTAATCGACTTCTTCTCCATAACCATTGATTGGAAATGAGCCTTATTTGGCAGGAAGCATCTGTAGGTGCTCAAGATTCAAAATTGTACTAATGGTGGGACTGACCCCCTAGGGGACTGAGGGGCGAGCCAAAACAAAATATTTTATCATGATTACCTAGATACCAATGTATCCAGGTGAGCGATACAGGCCCTCTGGGCCTCTTGTTAAATGTGTTTGCCCCCTAACAACAGAGCCTAGGTTCAAGCTCCATTTCTACCACAGGGAGGGCCACACTTCAATGAAACATGATTAGTAAAATTAATAGAGAATAGTGCACTTCCACTGAGGATCGAACCATCAAACTCCAGGCTCCAAGTTGGATGCCCTACCACTGAGCTAAAGGGAAATTTCCTTTAGTTCGGAGCTAAAAGGCAATTTGAAAAGTGACCGTAATCGACAATTTTAATGTCAAACAGTGTTGACAGCTGGCAACCATTTAATTAAGAACCTGGATTGGAGATTTAGAATAAAGGAGGGAATAGTGCTTAAGATGTTCATTGATTTGTTTGCCGTACAAGCATGAGCTGTAGGGAATTTCCCTCGCCCTATTACATACATATGTATACATTTGATTGCAAGGCTAGTACATCCGATACATGATAATTAATCATTCTCTTTTCTTATTGTTTTTCAAGCTGGAGCCTTACATGGATGACTATTTCATAACCTCTGCGTTCGAACAGATGGGGGCAACAATCAAGTCTATGAAATTGATAAAAAATAAGGTGACAGGGTAAGCTTTTGAGATTTTTCAGGTGCTATTTTGTATGTACTATAAATCATGATCACTTAAGTCTATTAATTGTTCAGTATACACACATTGCACAGGTGTTACTTTTCCGGCGACGGTGTTAACATTTGCGTTAAAGTCCACTTTTCACAATTTTATAATTATCCAATTGAATTTAAAGTTGGTCACATTGTTCACACCATCATACTTAATACCTTACCTGAATTTAAATGAAATCGTGTATCAGATTTTGGTGTTTTGTGGCAAAAACATGGGAATTTTGAGAATTTGCGTTAAAGTCCATTTTTTATATTGTTACAGATATCCGATTGAATTGAAACTTAATGTAGTTACTAACATCATCATACTGAACATCTTAGTGAAATTTGGAGGAAATTTATATACAAGTTTTGTTGTTTTGGGTCAAAAACATGGGAATTTTGAGAATTTGCGTTAAAAGTCCACTTTTTATAGTGTCACTGATATCAGATTCAATTGAAACTTACAGTAGTTACTGATATCATCATACTAAACACCTTAATGAGATCTGGAGGAAATTTATTTGCAGGTTCCGCTGTTTTGGGGCAAAAACATGGGAATTTGCGTTAGAGTCCACTTTTTATAGTGTGACTGATATCGGATTCAATTGAAACTTAGGGTAGTTACTAATATTATCATAATGAAGACCTTACTGTAAATTGGAGGAAATTTTGGGGTAAAAACATGGGAATTTTGATAATTTACGTTAGGATCCACTATTTATAGTGTTACTGATATGTAATTAAATTGAAACTTGGCTATGTTACAGATATAATCTTGCTGTATGTATTTTGTCATACTAAATTTTATGTTGGGACTTAAACATTGTCGGCAAAGCGGGAAAGACGAGACATATAATTACACATAATTCTTGTTATATTCTATAATGGGTGGCTCCTTATACATATATATGTTATTTACTGACAGAAACTCAAGCAACTGTGCTTCAGCAAAACAACGATCTGAACTAAAATCAATAAATAAGAAAAAAAGGAAAGATTTAGACGGAGACTCTTGAAAATAAATGTAAGATGATAAGACCATGTGTTCCTGAAGGGTAAGAGGATGAGACCTGCCATGTAAATCTAGCTCACAGCCAAGTAAATATCATGTCTTCAAAATAAGAACAGAGGTAACTTTTCAAATGTAACAACAAAACACACTAATGAACATAATTTATATCCTGCTGTTAATATTGTATATTTTACTTTCGACCACTTGTAAGAAGAGTCATGTACTCAAAGTGTCATCGATATGAAATAAAGTTATTTATTATTATTATTATCCAAAAAAGTCCACCTTTATAGCTTTTGTGTTTTATCATGATTCATTCCAATGGATTAGGGCAAATAATAACATATTTCTTAAGAAAATACTTGCCAAACCTCTCTATTTAGGAGAGATACTCCCAATTTTGGACCCTAAAATGTTGCATTTTCAACTTGGAAATCTGCTTAACTGTTCCCATTTTTAAAGGTCTGATGCTTTCATCTGAAAGAAGAACTCAGAAGAAGCCATTTAAAAGTGTTTTTTTTTTGTCTCTGAATGTACATGTATTCATATTATTTATGTTTTAAATTCTGGACATGCATAATTTCCCCCATGGAAATTTAAAAAAGTTGGCAAGTATGTAAGAATGCTGTTGCATTGAAAGTCATTTCAATGTCTGTTGTTGTTTTTGACAAACTTAGACTTCTTCAAAGTGTGTTCTATCTTACTTTCATTACAAGCCTATTTCATACATGAAAATTACATTATAATGGTATTTACTTTAAAATTATCTATTCTTAAAATAAATTTTCTTTGCAGTCTCCCAGCTGGCTACTGTTTCATAGACTTCCAAGATGCCGAGAAGGCACATGATGCAATGCTGAAGCTGAATGGGAAAATAATCCCGAACAGTAACCCTGTGTGTATATATACTGCAGCACATACGTATAGAACATATATATACTGTCTCAGTCTATGTTAAAGAATAGTGAATATTTAATTTATTTTAATCTTTAAATGGATGGATTTATTTAATAATTTCATATCAGTCAAATATTAAAGATGAAACACTTTGTCATTAAAAGTTAACTACCTGGGTAGTCAGTGTGGTAATGTGTATGATACTGAATATATGTTTTTAACATTCAGTATCATACACAATACCACACTGACGAGTAAACTTTTAATGACAAAGTGTTTCATCTTTTATATTTGACTGAAACATAAGGACTGTGTTCTGTTTGAGATTTTTTATGTTTTAACTGATAAGGACTGTGTTTTGTTCAACCTGTTTTATATTTAATTAACTGATAAGGACTATGTTTTGTTCAACCTGTTTTATATTTAATTAACTGATAAGGACTGTGTTTTGTTCAACCTGTTTTACATTTAATTAACTGATAAGGACTGTGTTTTGTTCAACCTGTTTTATATTTAATTAACTGATAAGGACTGTGTTTTGTTCAACCTGTTTTATATTTAATTAACTGATAAGGACTGTGTTTTGTTCAACCTGTTTTATATTTAATTAACTGATAAGGACTGTGTTATGTATGACCTGTTTTATATTCAATTAACTGATAAAGACCGTGTTATGTATGACCTGTTTTATATTCAATTAACTGATAAGGACTGTGTTTTGTTCAACCTGTTCTATATTTAATTAACTGATAAGGACTGTGTTCTGTATGACTTGTTTCAGCCTAAACGGTTTAAGCTGAACACATCCAGCCACGGGAAGGAACACCTAGCAGTGTAAGTGCTTCCTAATTTGGCTGTTAAATTTGCTATGTACTGGGTACGGTGCTATACTGCTGTACCTTAAATCCTGTTATACTGTGAGGATCATCTAACAAAGTTGTAAGAGTGCTAATTGCTTAATCTCTGAAATGTGTTATGCACAAGCTACAACACTGCCTATTTGATAATCATAATTCATTTTTATATCAAATTTTGCAAATTTAAAGCACATTGATTGTTTAAAACTAACATTTCTTGATAGATATATTCTGGTCTTTTCATTAACTACCATCCTTTTGGATAGGTATGCTTCATTTCTATTGTGACATCATTATATTCCTGGGAAACTTTCGTAAATATGCGGGAACTTATTGGCTGAATTTGCTGTTTCTTTAGCCATTACATGATGTCATAATAGTATTGAGGTAAAACATACAATACACCTACCAAGATGGGAGACAACTCTTGTTAATGGGGAAAAACATAATATATAGGTCTGAAAGCCAATTGTGTGTGTACAAAGGGTAGTTATTTTGTTATTTTTAAATGCTATTTGTCTGTTCTAGGCCAGAGTTTTCCCTTTTCATCGGTGACCTGTCAACAGATGTTGATGACTACGTTTTATATTATGCATTCGCAAAGAAATACAGATCATGTAGATCAGCTAAAGGTAATCATTAAAGGCCCAATATACGTAATTTTCGGCAAAACTTGAAGCGAAAATCAAGCCTAATAGCTTATTATATTTATAGATTTAGTTAAGATCAGCTTATATCAGCAATATTCAAGATGAATTCTTTCCGGTACAGCAGCAGTTAAAACACGCTATTTGTAAACACGCGTCCATTTTGAACCGTTTTATACCTTCGCCTTCGGTTTGTTATTGAAGTGGGCCCCACCTGAATTATTTTCAATTCTTTGGATTTTCTATCGAGAGTTTCTTGTTAGTTACCGCTCAGCTTTACTTCGTTTTAGGCTTAATTTTGCATGGTTATCAACTGGATTTTTTTTAGAATTTTTCAGAATCACGAAAATTTCCATGAAGTTACGTATATTGGGCCTTAAAGAAAAAAAATATTTCTGAAATAATTATGGAATTACATTTGAAATTTTAAGGGAAAGACATTTTACAGTTTTCCTTACTTTATGACCTGTTGATAGGACATAAACATATCTAAACCAATGTTACAACAAAAATCAGTTTAACAGTTTAAAAGGAAGCTGGTTCATAGGGATTTATGTTATAAACTTGCTTGAAAGCAAGTTATTTTCATTGGTATCATATATCGTACATCAAAAATGAGCAAAATTATTGCATGGTCATTTGGCTTATTTAGAAGATATAAGGGTTTTGTATATATACATTTGTATATATGTGAAGCTAATGTGCCAGCACTAACATAATCTATTTACACAGTTGTATTAGAAAGTAACGGGCGCAGTAAGGGGTATGGATTTGTTCGCTTCTCCGAGGAAACGGACCAGCAGAGGGCACTGATTGAGATGCAGCATATGACAGGTATCGGAGTGAAGCCCATTCGTGTGAGTCTGGCCACACCGAAAAGGTAGGAACCACTCCAATGTGAATCCTCAACAGTTTAAACACATTGTCAAAGATATTTTGCTATCAAATGGTTTCAGTGATGTGAAGGTAATTTGAACTTCTCTGTCTATCTAAGAAGGTTTTAGCTGAAATGATGTTAGCTATTGTTGTTGGTCTTCATGAGTGGGGGTTGGTCTGTTGACTTTTAACATTTGATATATCCTCTCCAAAAGCAGTGATCCAATTTCAATGAAATATTTGTTGGAAGATTTAAATTAAATCAAACACAAACCCTAAGGGTCAGGATGACCTAAAGCCATCGTGCACCATCCATCGTCGCTGTTCACCGTGCATAAACTTTCCCTTTAAACAACTTCTCAATAACTGAAAGGCCCAGGGTGCTGATTATGCATGTATCATGCTGGGATGAAGGGCTACAAAGTTTGTTAAAATGAATGACCTTGATCTACATGTACTTTCAAGGTCACAGGGGACAAATTTGTTTACATTTTAGCAATAACCAACGAAAATTATATCTGTAGTTAGTTGACCATTAAGGCCCTTTGGGCCTCTTGGTTTTAGTTTATGTTCAAGTTCGACCCTTTTGGGCTTCTTGTTTTGGTTTATATCATTATATCGGGCCCACTGGGCCTCTTTGTTTTATTTCAGACCCATGCCTCAGGATATGTCTGGAGGTATACACTACAGCCACTACTACGGACACAACTACCCGTACAGTGCTACGTACTACAGTTACTACAACTCCCATACTTACTACAACAACCAGGACTACACTCCCCGCCCGGTATGTTCCTACTCCAAACAGGTCACACTTACTGTAATACATATTATCTCTCTACATACTACAACTCTCACACTTACTACAACAACCAGGACTACACTCCCCGCCCGGTACGTCCACACTCCTATATTACACCCCATTTCGCTTTGAAAATATACCCCCACAACAAAGTTAAGGGGGGGGGGGGGGGTAATACTGGTTTTCTGTCCGTCCATCTGTTGACACAATTTTGTCCAGCTAATGCACTTGCTCAGTTTTCAACAGATCATTTAAAAATTTGGTGGGAACAGACAATACAGTATGAAGATGTGCCCCTCATTTGGTGTACACATAACGTTATTGGAGCGGGGGGTATGAGTTGGCCCTCGGGCGACAGTTCTAATTAAGAGATAAATTACTCTTTAATTCTCAAGGGTGTATGATAGAGAATTTCCAAGCTATAGATTTTCAAATTTACTCAGATTTTACCAACTTTCAGGAACCCTCAGGTAGAATTTCCCTATGCTATACCTCTGGACATGAAAGAGTCTTAGAAATATTAATTTATTGTAGAATGTATAAAAATGAAACACTGATAGATGATTGACTTGTATGTTTATCTTGTCGTAGGGTGGACATCATGAGCATGGCATTGAGGAGGATATAGATGCATTGGAAGGTAAGTCTGGAGTCTATGTTAACTGGAAATCTGGGGGATGGGGGATGGCATTTGTTACACTGACACATCTAATCCTACGGATCCTTGGTCAGACCTATTGTCAGTAGTGAAACCATGCAGTGATCATTAAAATTGTAAAATATTTGACAACAGAGCTATTAGATACAAAATTTTACTTTCTATCTGGAAAATTCTATATCAATATATATAAATTTCTGAGCTTTGTAATATAAACCTGAATCAACAGGTGGTACAATGAAATAACTCAACTTTGATTCTACATTTTCAGAACCCGAATTAGAAGTTGACATTTTCAGGTACAACAAAGACTACATGGAACAGAGTGAGGTAAGAAATTTCTTTTTCAGTGTTAAATTAGGTCTACTGATTGATATCATATCACAATACGGGTTGAGCAAAATAGATAATAGGTTTTAATTAGTCGGTATGACTTGTTGTAAGCCCAGAGTCAAATCTGTTTTTAACTACTGGTACAATCTGTTTAAAATCTTAAACAACTTCTCAATATCTAAAAGACCCAGGATACCGATATAAGCATGTTGCATGTTAGGATGAAGGGCTGCCATGTTTCTTCAAATAATGTCCGTGACCCACTTTCAAGTTCACAGAGATCAAATGCCTCTAAATCTTAAAACATGGCTAAAAGGTTTGTTCAAAGAATGACTTTTACCCATTTTCAAGGTCACAGAGGTGAAATGTATGAAAAGCTTCAAACAATCTCTTCTCAATATTGGACCTGTGATATGTTAAGATGTTTGTTCAATGAATGACCTTGTCCCACTTCCATGTCACAGGTGTGATTTGTCAACATCTCTCAATGTATTATTTCTATCCCAGACACTGATATTATGCCTTTGTATTGTAGGTCACATTTGAAATTAAAAGTGTGAGATAAATATGTGAGCGATTCAGGTCAATTGGACCTCTTGTTCTTTCACATAATGTTCTCAATTCTCGTTTGTTTCAGGAAATCTTTGAAGCAATTGAATTATCAAGATGGACACCCTTGGATAGCATTGCATCAAAAATCCCCAATCACATCATCTGATCACTCTCGGTATTTTCAAACTAAAGTAAAAATGAAATGAAAGTTTAAGACTGAATTTGTGAAAGTGGACGATATATGAATGTTGGCTGTTGTATGTGTGAAATATCATTATCAATTATTATGAACGTAAAGAGATAGGCTTGTGAGGCATAAGGACTTCATCATTGTAACACATTGGACTGAAACACATTGGACTGAAACACATTCACACCAGGAAACATAACTCTTCTAATTCTGGAATACCATGGTAGTTAATGAATCCTGGGGTGAATGAGATACAGATATATTGCTATCATGGTTTGTGAGGGATTAGGACTTCATCAATGAAACACATTGCAGAACTAGAAACTGGCGAAAATAGAACATGCTGCACCTCTTTGAAATACTTTGTATCTGTGATAAAGGACTTTATATAGATATCGTGTATTTTTTAGGCTGGATTCTGTATTTTTTGTTTGCTCGCGTGATTGTTCTTCGAGAGTGAGCTAGCTGTTGCCATCTGTCTTTTTTACTCCTCAAAAAGCACATTGAACGAATATCAGAAAGGTTTCTTGGTTAAAAGGTAAACAAAAATAAGGAAATACAGGAACCCCTTAAAGGCCCAATATACGTAACTCAGCGAAATTTTCGTGATCCTAAAAAATTCCGAAAAAAAATCCAGTTGATAACCATGCAAAAATAAGCCCAAGGCGAAGTAAACCTGAGCGGTAACTAACAAGAAACTCTTGACAAAAAAATCCAAAGAATTGAAAATAATTCAGGTGGGGCCCACTTCAACAACAAACCGAAGGTAGAAGACGGTTCGAAATGGACGCATGTTTACAAATAGCGTGTTTCAACTACTGATGTATCGGTAACCGCGAAGGAATTTATCTTGGATATTGCTGATATCAGTTAATCTTAACCAAATCTATAAATATAAAAAGTTGTTAGGCTTGATTTTTGCTTCAAGTTTTGCCGAAAGTTACGTATATTGGGTCTTTAAGAAACAGAAAGGCAGGGCCAAATGGGTGTTATTGACTCATCTACATATCATGTTCTCTCTTTCCATCTCAGATGTGCTGGAAATGAATACTGTTCATGGTTATTTTTTTATCAAAATTTCAATGTCCTTACCCCTTGGTCCGCCATTACTGTCTGGTGAGTTGTTTAACTCTTTCAAACATTCTTGAATACAGTGGTATAATGATCTATCCAACCTTTGAGTTAAAAAGAGTTCAAATGTTTGTTAAGGTGTAAGTAAGTTAGGTTTACTCTTTTACATATAGGAAATTAAGACTCTGATTCACTTCCATAGTCTCGGAGGCCAGGCTAAAAGGGGTCATATTGACAAAAAATTCAACAATCTTCTCAAAAACATACATGTTACAATGTTAAAATCAAGTATTTTTTAATTAATGTGAGCATTAAGGCTTCTTTGGCAAATTGTTTTTAATTCTCTGATTCTGAAATATTTAAAAGAGACACTAGGAAAATATGCATTTTTGTTTTTCCAGGATCATAGTTACCATAACATAAAATTGGGTAATGGTGGTTAAAAAAATGTTGACGTGTTTGATTATGATTACAGGTGCAATGTATGACTTTGTTAATTTTCTTTTAATAAAAGAAAAAAATGAAATATTAACTGTCTGATCATGTTATTTATTGTTTAGTGGAAAACCCTATTATACAGATCTTATGGTGCCTCATGTACGTCATTCTGAAGACTAGGAAGGGACACAACTCTTACATACTTGATGTTTTGTGCACATTCTTTAGCTCACACAGCACTCAACTTGTACTCTGCTTATATTGTGGTGTGTTGTCCGTCGTCCTTCAACAAGAGCTGGAGGACCTAGGGTCATGATCTTTAGCCGATAGATACCTGGGACAGAGAGCTATAAAATTCTATTTGCAAGGTCACATGGGTCAAACATGTAAACACCTTTAACATCTTCTTCTTAATAACCAATAACACAATAGCACAAGGAAGGTTAATTGCTTAGCCAAAAGATCTGCTTCGCGATTAAACATGTTTCTAGGATACATAGTCTCTATTAACTGCATAAAATGTCGTTTCGCTTGAGCTAAGCATTCTATTTCTTTATCTTAGCTTAGGCCGCCATCTTGCATGCTTGCCGGTAAACTCGATAAGCAAATTAAGGTCACGACAGACCAAAGCCCCCCCCCCCCCCCCCCCCCCACCCCCACCCCCCGGACATTACTACACGGAACAACAGCCCCCAGAGCCTCCAGATATACTAACTACTAAATGTATGTAGGATTCCCATTTATAACAAAAACCTTTCTGGTAGATTAAGACATGGCCACCATGTCTTTTGAGCAATTCACCAACACATCCTTGAGCGTCAGCTCCTGTCCAGAAAGATGACGATGATGATGGTTATATTTAAAATGTGTTCATATGATGTTACCATCATGAACCTGCCGTCACAATAAAACCATGTTTATTGTTTATTAGGAAGATGACATTTTTAAGTTGTATAACCTGTGTGCATTTCCTTTTGTTTATATCAAATATGATAAAATTAATTTAAAAGCATTTCATATGAACACGACAAGCTCGACCAACGCTATTGAGGTTTTTCGAGCAATCTTCTATTCACAGTGTCTGCCAAAGAAAAAAGTTTCTGAAAAATATCCCCAATTTACCCCCAATGAAATTCGACCATTCGAATTCATTATCCGGAATGGGGTTAACAGAACCGGGATGGGATAAAACATCAGTCAGAATATGGTGAAACATCAACTGGAATCTGGTAAAATAGAAGTTAGGATGGGGTGAAACATATTCTAGTGGCGCCATATATCACATCTCGGCAGACGGAGCGGTCGAACGCATGTTCATCTGAAACATGTCTTCAGTATTATATGGTGGCCGGTTAGGGCCACCTTGTAATCTCGCGACCTCTCAATCTGGACCGCGTTCAGTGCACCGCCACCTTGTGCTTTTGAACTCGGTTTTCCAAATTATTTGATTATTAATTGCTTAATGTTTGCAAAAAAGTATTATTGTATGATTAACTTAAATTCAACCTTTACCTTGGTATGATGTTGTTTATAAAGACTTATTTCACATTTACTATATTTCAGACGAGGACGTGTGTACCTTTGTATATTAAAAAGATCAAATAAAGACTTGTACATAAGCAGAAATAACATCACGGATGAGGTGTTGACATTAACATAAATGATGAAATACAGCATTTGCATGAAGAAAGGATTTAACCTGCCCCACATGGCTGGTAATTCACATTAAACATTGATGTTTGCATTAGATTTTAAAGACCACATATATGAGACCCATATCTCAGACAGAAATCTTGTCTCGTCTCAATGCTCATGTGTGCCACTACTCAGGTGAATAGACGTCAATTGACGAAGAAATATATATACCGTAATGTCTGTAGTCTTCCTGGCGTTATCTAACATACAAAATATATACCTACATTTTCTTTTTTTGTTCTATTTCAGTATTGTTTACATTCTTTATTACGGTAACAATTTCATAATAAGAGTTGACGAAGATATAGTCTGCCCGTCTACATGGCTATATATAGCCATCCAACTGTCGGTGGACAAGATATTGTGTGAACAAATATTCCAACAGATTGAGAAAATAAAAGCCGATTAACAGAACTTTGTATGTATGTGTGGTATATCATATTGGGTCACTGCTTCCTTAATTTGACCCTTGACCTTGGTTGCCATGGTAACTGTTCAGCGAGCAAATATACCAAACATTGACATTGATATTTGCTTATCTGCATACACAGGCAAACTTTCTTCACGTCAATACAAGTCAAATTGAGGCAAATTTCAGGTCAAAATTTTCAGGTAATATAGACTTGAAGAAAAGAGCAAAAACATCAATTCATTTCAACTTTTTTAACTTGAAATTGACATGAAAATTTCACCTGAAATAGACATGACGATTTTTTTCAGGTCAAATTGACCTGAAATTTCCCTGATTTTTTTCATATCAAATTGACCTCAATTTCAGGTCATTTTCTGGTCAATTTCAGGTCAAGATTTTTATCAGGTCAAATTGACATGGAGACCGTTTGCTGTATAAGCTTTAGTTTTATTCATTTGGCGCTCAAGTTTATTGCATCATCGTTCTGTCTCAGTTTAATGTGTTTTATTCTATCTGTGGTCTGTGTGTACATAAGTATTGGTTACACCATAGTTTACGAGTTCTTCAGGATATAACCCACAAGGCACGAAGTGCCGCGTGGGTTATACCTGAAGAACTCGTAAACTATTGTGTAACCTACTTGTATCATAGATGTGACATATTTCTTTCATCGAGAACAATGTTCATTTACCTACAATGTTAAAATGTACACTGATCTGGGGTAGGCGTGGGAATCAGTGAACTGATTCTGTCAATCCTGAGTTGATGATGCTTACTTCAATTTGATTGGCTCTTGATTCTGTCAATCCAGAGTTGATAATACACATAGGCACGCCTTTTAAATTTGATTGGTTATTTCTAAATCATTTCTGGGAATATTTTGATTTTGGATTTATTATTGTTTTTATTAATTAGACTAAGCAATAAACCACCCATGCTCAATTTATTGCCAAGCATGCTAAATTTCAAAGTGTCGGATTTTGTAAAGAACTTTGATTTTAACTTCCTGAAAAACATTGATGACTTGGACGAATTCACTGTCCCACAAGTTGTGGACAAGTATGACATTTCAGAATATTTAAGAGGACTCTGTTTCCCAAAGTTTCAACCGGGAATTACCCGAAGAAAGACCGGAATCCACGAAAAACACAAATCACGGTTCGGACCGCCTGTTAATTCGGAATGTAGATCTACTTGAATATACAGGACTTTTTGAATTTAAAGGAAAACACACGCCTTAATTGATACAAATGAAACCAAAGCTGAAACGCGAATCACAGGTACGTGTAAAACCAGAGAATTATACCTTAATAATTGTACAGTGACAATCAATTCAATTTGAAGTGATCTGTTTTATTTGCACTAAAATAGCAAAAACACTGACCAAAGGTACGTTTGTACAGTGTCGCTCAATTTGAAGACATTTGTTATATTTGTGCAAAGGTGAATTGTCTATTGAATTGGAAAAGCTGAAATGTGTGTATATTTTTAAGGTTAGAAAATGTGTGTATTTTGTAAGGTTAATTAAATGTTGAGTTGGAAAAACTGAAAATGTGTGTATTGTTTTTTTAAAAGTACATGGCAACGTATTTTCGCTTGTTGTACAATGTATATATTTCAATGTACTTGGGGTCATTTTGCAACATTGTACAACTGCAACATTGGGGAAAGAGGCCATGGTAAGAACCTATGTTCTTACTAGATAAGAACATGGGTTCTTACTGGGTGAGGTCAACTCTTCATAATATATTCCACGGACGAGATGAAAGAAATATGACACATCTATGATACAAGTACAGTGGATGTAAAACAGTAAAACACTAGTTAACAACAGGAGTGACTTGTCTATAAACAAGGACACGTGATACTTTGTTATTATTTTTATTAACAAACATAGTTATTAAACAGATTATACAATTATTAGTAAAACAAGTTTGTACAAACAGTCTTTTAAAGGCCCAATATACGTAACAGCAATATTCAAGATGAATTCTTACGCAGTTACCGGTACAGCAGCAGTTGAAACACGGTATTTGTAAACACGCGTCCATTTTGAACCGTCTTCTTACTTCGGTTTGTTGTTGAAGTGGGCCATACCTGAGTTATTTCCAAGTCTTTGGATTTTTCTGTCAAGAGTTTCTTGTTAGTTACCGCTCAGGTTTACTTTGTTTTAGGCTAATTTTTGCATAGTTTATCAACTGGATTTTTTTTTCGAGAATTTTTCAGAATCCCGAAAAATTCCCTGAAGTTACGTATATTGGGCCTTTAACTTGCAAACTGATCACTGGGCAGTACACTTTAGCCATTATCACTATAGAAGTTACATCCTAAAATGAAGCGGATTGGCCTCGCAGCAGGAACTATTCCATGTTAGTTCTAGAATATAAGTGTCGTAATAACACCGTTTATGCTTTATTTGCCCTTTATGTGAGAGAGTTTTTTAGCTGCTATGGTATAAATTTGCATCAAACTTTTGTTTTACAGACAGATCACGAGAATACTTTGCCTAGTTTCTTTAAACAAGGCTGCTGATACCTTGACCTTCAACATTTAGAGGTGAGGTGGTATAAAGCATTCTATTATTTTTTCAATATACATGACCTCAATTTGACCTTCACTGACTGTGCTAGAGATAGGGAATCGAAGATATATTTCTAAATCCCAAAACTGTCAGTTGGATTTGACCCAATATACACAACAATGTATACGTCACGTCAGTTAGCCTGTAATGTAAGTAATGTTAACATTGCAGCATGAATATAATACAAAATGAGTGATCAGGATAAAAGAAAAAGAATCATTTACCCCACTAACGTTGCGCTAAGGGAGTCTCAGTTCTCGGGGAGAGATTCTAAAGTTGCCGAATACTAGCTTTCCCTGTCTGACTCCCAAAAGGAATGGAATCACGTGATGTCACAATGATTCAACAATAACCTGACGTCATGAATTTAAAAAAATTTAAACTGTGACGTGATGAACTAAAATATTTAACCATAGTCTTACTGTACACATTGAAATATGAGATTAATTATGTGCGCAAAGGATGGTTGCAAATGTGCGGTTGAATCTGTTGGACATTTGTTTTCGCCTGAATTTTTTTGGGGAAATTTCATGTTTTCAATATGGTTAACAATTCAAACACATTTTCATGGTTTTCTAAACTTATTCTTGTAGTTGGAATGAGGAAAAGTCGCTTTCACCCACAAGGGTGAAACTCCATCGTCCGTTTTCTCATTTGACAAAACCGTCGGGATTTGCCAAATTTGAAAATTACTCGGTTGGAGTTTCGGTATCCTACATCCACAGGTATACATTCGTCTAAATGAAAATATACACTTGTATAAGAGGTTTCGGTTCTATTATCACTTTGTACTGTATAAGCATAAAATGAACATATTGTCTAGGACTTATATTCTATGTAGTTCATATTTAAGAAAATATCTGATCCTCTCAGAAGCTTTTGAGTTATCTCTTATCATAAACAGATATGAAAAAATCGAAGTCACTATGATTTCTGCAAAAAATGACATTTTCAAATTCAGCAAATAACAACAATCTCTGATAGACGAATCTTTGGTTAGATAATATTGTATTTCTGACAAATGAAGGATATATAATCATATTCGGCTGTCCATATGTACAAGCTTCCGTGGTAATTGGTACCACATAGAATACAGATTTGATCACATTTTGGTTGAAGGGATTTCGTCCTTTGTATAAACTGGATTGTCGGATCCAGTGAAGCCCTTTTCCATGACAATGCCGTTAGTTCCGGTCTCCAGAGTATGTGGAGGGGGCCCCATGTCATCCCGGGATAGATGTTCGATGATTCCGGCTCCGTAGGAATCTCCCAGAACGTTCACGGCCGTTCGGAAGCGGTCGCTGGGAATGAAAAGAACAGTGCTCTTTATCGTTCTGATATTTGAATACAAAAATAACACGATAAACTGGCTTGTTATGTTCATGAGTGTGCGATGTTGATATGTCTAAACCTTGAGGACGTAACGTTTATTTTGATGTGACCTGGATTAATATGGCAGGTGTCGCCAATGAAGCAAAAGAACGCCTGCCTGGCACGATGCCTGGCTTTCTTGCTTTTTTTCAAGGGGGTCACCGTGCAAATCATTCATTCGTTTACATTTTGTGATTTTCAGTTTGGATTATGATTTTATTGGCATTCGATAGGTTAATGTTGTTTAAATACTAGTATATTTATTTATTTTATCTTAACATCCAGTTAGAATTGATTTAGTAGTATTTGAATTACAACTGAAGTGCAGCGCTTATGTTTTAAAAAAAATGCAAAATTGTAAACTTACAGGAACCAATCAATCGCCAAAATTAGGGTGATTTCCTCAATAGGCAAGCCAACTGCTGAGAGGACGATTGTCATGGTAACAAGACCCGCCTGCGGTATCCCAGCAGCGCCAATGGCGGCGGCAGTGGATGTCAAACTGGGGAATTAGACGGAAGGAATCACATGACATTTCGGTTTATGATGAGAGTACACTCCAGTTTTTTTGTGTTATAACGCCATAACATAAAAATAGATTCAAGTTAATACCTATAATTCAAACAATGCCATGCGAAAATTCATTTTATTCATGGACTCTTTTCTCTTCCAAATTCTTACGTTGCTTAGTCAGCCAATCAAAATCGACGTTATAAACGTCGACGTCATTTTTAAACGTTATGGGCTGATAATTTAATTTTTGAAGCAAATGGAAATGCTTTTTTTTCCAAGAAAATTAAATTATTTGTTTAAATTGTTATCTTGGGTACAATAACATCTACCAACTGGCAGTGCCTACCGTATGAACAGACGCCAACTAGCGTGACGTCTTTATTTATAGTGAGACGATAATTCAAGATCATCCAAAACATGTAAATGCATTTATATATATACCTCATTTCTTTGAAGTCAAGATTAATTGGGAAAATGGCAACCTTACCTTATGATGATTACTTGACCAATGTCCAAGGAAACTCCAATATTTTGCGCTATGAATATAGACGCTACCGCCTCGTACAGGGCTGTACCGTCCATGTTGATGGTTGCGCCGATGGGGGTCACAAACTTGATAACACGGATGTCCACGTGGTTATTTTCCTCTAGACACTCCATTGTTATTGGCAAGGTTGCAGAACTAGATATACATAAACAAGTAAAACATACTGTCAAAATTCATATACATGGAAAACCACCTGCGCGAACTTCTTATAATTATTTTTGTATGCTTGAGGATGACGTAACACACACAAATGCTGCACCTTTTAAATTTATTAATAGATACAGTATGCCGAAAAAATGAATTAAACTGCATCATACAGCTGTTTCGCCCTCCTAGGACTCTTCAGTGATGCTTGGGACCAAAAACAATGTACAATTAGCGTAGTAAACGCCAAATTGCGTTGTTTACCTCATAACTCGACCGAAAGAGAAGACAACGAATTGGTTAGCAAAGGTGAACATAACACACACACATGTGCTGCACCTTTTAAATTAAGTAATAGATACAGTATACCGAATAAATTAATTAAACTGCTGTTTCGTCCTCCTAGGACTCTTCAGTGATGCTTTGGACCAAAAGGTGTGAATAAATATAAGTTAAGAAAAAAATGAGTACAGTGTAACTTTAAATCGGTCATATGTTTACCTATTGGAGGAGGAGAGGAGGATAGGGCTGTGTTCTTTGTTTTGAGCAAGAAACCTACAACTTATTTTACAGGAGCATTTACATTTTAAGAACTCGGATTAAGAAGGTTTTTTTTGTGTTTGTACTCTACTGACAAAAGATACTGTCAGCTCCATAAATAACCGACAATATTTTAAAAAGAAGCCAGAATACAAAAGTTTTGAAAAACGTGGATCTCATATTTAATTGCGAGATGTAAATGTGATAAGTGCCCACCTGAATGAGCTAGCACGCAATGAAAAGATTGTCGGCCATTGTTCAGAGAAAAAACGCCTGTACCGTCGACAACAAAAATAACTGTAATTGAATCCCGCTTTGTATTAAGACTTTTGTTGCGATGAAATATACTTCAGGGGTTTATGTGCAACTTTTTCACGAGTTTAACAGTTTCACTTTTTTTTAAAACTTTTTTTTAACAATTCATTTTTCGGCAAACTGTATCAATTACTAAATTTAAGAGGTGCAGCATATGTGTGTGTAACGTGATCTTTATGATAGGGGGTGGCACACTCTGCTGGTGGATTTTTTATTTCCCGAGGTTTGCTGGAGCCTTCATAGCCACAGTTAATCTCATTTGAGTAGTGGCACGGTACATAATATACACATTTTCGTAGTACACGATTTGAAATTATACAGAACTAGTTTAATGTTACTTCTAAATTCATGAATTAAAGGGGTTTTACGCACCTGACCCTTCTGCTTCTTCATTAGTTTAGAAATTTTGGATTCCTACCTTTTGGCCCCTAGCATCACTGAAGAGTCCTAGGAGGACAAAACAGCTGTATGATGCAGTTAATTCATTTGTTCGGCATACTGTATCTATTACTAAATTTAAGAGGTGCAGCATATGTGTGTGTTACGTGATCTTGAAATGCGCAAGTAATGTGTTGTATTAACAATACACTGTAACTGATACAAACATGATGAGAAATTGAATCAAAATAACGCTGAAACATGTTACTTGAGGGAAGAATACATGTTAACCTTACAAAATAGGTTTGTTATCTGCTCAAACTCAACAGTCTACGCGTGGAAAGAAATCAATAATACAAAGTTTCTGCTAATTACTAGAAGGAAATAATTCAAACAATCTAACGTGACCATTCACTATGGATACAAATCGCTACAGACAGAACTATATACTAAATAATCACAAGTAAACAAACAGACTCTTCTACATCAGCTGCTTACCTCGATCTCTACTTATACTTCGACCAACATGGACAGCTTACTACTAAGCTATACGATAAACGTGATGATTTAAATTTTCCTATCGTTAACTTTCCATTTCTTGATAGTAACATCTCTGCTTCTCCAACCTATGGTGTTTACATGTCGCAGTTGATTCGATTTTCTAGGGTTTGCTCTAAATATCGGGATTTTCGTGATCGATGTCGACTGCTGACAAACAAACTAACAACACAAAGATTCGAGAGATGCATGTTCATCAGAACTATGGGCAAGATTTATGGTCGCCATCTTTGTCTCAATGAGAAATATTCTGTATCTTTAAGTAACAAGAAGATGGACGTTTTTGAGTATGCTCATTTGTGTGTTTACTTGTTGTGATTAACAATGATACTCGGTTCTCATTTTGAGAACTTGATGTTTACTTGGAAATGACAAAGATTTACATGGCGGGTGTCGTCGATTAAGCAGAAGACGCTTACTATTCCGGAACACCTGGTCTTATTCTCTTGTACTTTTACAAGTGTCTCCATGTATCTATTTCCTTTGTTCATATTTTGCCCCTGGTTTAATCGATTTGAGTTTGGATAATGATTTTGTTAACGCTTCGGTATTCTCTTATTTATTCTGAAAACAGCAGAGTGACAGATGAATTAGAACATGTATAAAATGAAGTCGCCTTCAATGAAGTGCTCACCTTGACGCGGTTCCCCATGCTGTCAGCAGGGCCTTCAACATATTGTACATGAACGTATACGGATTCTTCCTGACAACAACCAAGTAGAAGATTGGCAGCAGGATAAACGCGTGAATTCCGAGACCAGCCAGCACAGTCGCCATATAATACGCCAGCTGTTCAAAGATGTCCTCTGGCCTCTCCATAGCAACCAGTTTTGAGGCAACCAGGAAGATGATACCGATGGGTGAAAACCTTAAAAATAATATATTTGATATTCAACACATGAATGGGCAATGCTCCTGTTCGATGTTCAATTAGTTACTGTAAGTCCTTGGTCAAAGGTTGTATATAAACAGTATTTTCATGTTTCAGGCGCCATAATGGCCGACAATGACATAATTATAAACATTCTGTACACCAGATAGTAAGTTATTTAAATTGCCATTTTGATTAATTTCCTTCTCTTCTCAACAGATCTTACACATAAAGTGTATTATTTGTAAGTAAAACCTCATATAAATATCTTTCTGTCTTTAAGTTTAACAATATCTAGTTGACCAATCTTTGTACCATCAAACAATTTCTAAGGAAGGTTGAAATGAATTGGACTGTATCTATGTTGCGACCAAACATGTTTCGATGAGACCGTGTATGTTATTGTATATGTATATTATATTGTATATTATCATTGAAAGCTCGTTAACATAAAGCTAATGAAACATACTCATCAACGGCATATATATGACGAAATGACGAATACGTCAAAACATTTCTAAAATCCCGACATTCATAAATGGAATTAACAAAAAAAAAAAAACAACACGTTTTTCATTTGTAAGGCAAAATATCCAATATTACAATGAGTTGATAATGATATAATTCTGACAAATATTATTACTACATACCAGATAACTAAGGTCACGAGTTTCATGGAAGCCAGGTGAAGACACTCGAAGAAGTCGACCAGAGGTTTGCCCTTCTCCTCCATCCGCTGGAGTATACAGCCAAGGAAGATGGAGAAGACGACTAAGCCGAGGACGTTCATACCTTCTGCCTGTCCGTTTACATACGGGTCATCCACAAAGAAGCCTGGAGAAATTGAAACTGCGAGGTTAATAAAGTCTCATGTTTCCAATCATATGTCTTATTACTTGCTTGTATGAGAGCTTTATATGTCATATTTACTGTTTTTGGTTTCAGCTTGACTTTTGTCGGGGATCTTTGACATAATACTGAATTAAGCATGTTATCATTTTCTTTAAAGTAAAGCCCTGTTTTTTTCTGTTGTTAACATGTGGCAGTTGGTTTGATATTCAATATTTTGCTCCAAAAATAATTATTTCTTTGCAAGATATTGATCTCTGACGGATAACATTACAAAATATAGTTTACAAATGACATAGTTTGATGAAAACTACTGGTTTGAGTAAGTGGTATGTTTGCCATTATGATTATATTGCCCTGTGTGATATTTAGATTGATCGATTTTGAGCTCAAGTAACGGTTTTGCTGATAAAGGAGGGGTGCGGATTTGGGCCTTCTGGACCAAGTTGTTCAAAATGTGATTAGCTTAATCACTATTTAACGACATTTTTCAAACTTTAATAAAATTTTGCATGTGAATTGACACTATTATATTTTTGATATCTGCGAAGTTGTAACTCAATTTAGGATTTCATTTTAAAGTTACAGGATAATTGAAATTTGTGATCACTGATTAAGCTAATCAACTTTTGAACAACTTGGCCCTGGTGGTTATCGCCGATAAGTTTTACTTTTTGCATATGGACACCTTCGGGTTATGTGGTCATGACATGGCATGGATTTAAGGTCAGGTCAGGTCAGAGAGTTAAACGTGTCATGTAGTTTGTTTTGTGCCTAAATATGAATAAGAACAATATATTTATCGTATAACATGTTTCACATCCATCCTTTAGTATGTTCTCGTTGCCTTCTTGTGAACCTTGTTAATACTGTAAAGTGGAATTATTCGCGGTGTGGAAATTTTCGCAAATTACGCTTTCATTAGATATCTGCGAATATATTCACGCGCGAACATTTTCAGCACCACACAAACTCCAGAGTGTGTAATAGTATTATAGGTACACATTGCAAAACAGCATAACTGACAGCGCAAACATTCCCACACCGCGAACAGCTTGGAGGATGATAAAGCGAGAAATTCAAAGCGCGAAAATATTGGCTTTAACAGTATCTTTTGCTAGTTTTACAGAATTTCGAAGTTGTTGTGCACTGAAGATAAATATAGTAGCCGTGGAATTGACGGGCAGGAATCTATGTCAAGGCTATTCACTTCGCAATCATTTCACGGCGACAAATTTCAGAGAGCTAATATCCAACTATTTTGTTAAAGAAGGAGAGTTGTGTAAAACATAATACGTTTTTTTTGTATTTTCATGGACAATTAATGTGATGGATTCTTAGAAAGATATACTTAATCCTTTACTTTGTGCTTCGGTGTAATTCGGCATCATTGTGGTAGAGATGTTCGGGTTGGGCGCAAGAGTGGTCATTTTTGGCGGTTTAACTTCGAACTGATCCACTTCGGTCACTTGCTGTTTTAAGACAAAAAGCATAAATATATCGATGAAGGAAATGGTCTATGCGGTTATCTCTCATTAGATTCGTCCGTTAGTATTAAGCTTAACACCAGTTTTTCATAGATAAATGACAAATACCTCACACAGTTGACGTGGAGTCATGCTAATGTTATAATTTAAACAACGCCATACTGCACGGAGTTATTTCCCCTAAGAGGGTGTCAAAGATGACGTTACAGACACATGCTGAATATTTTCAATTTAGTAATAGATACAGTATACCGAAAAAAATGAATTAAACTGCATCGTCCTCCTAGGACTCTTCAATGATGCTAGTGGCCAAAAGGTGGGAATCCAAAATGTCTAAACTAATGTAGACGCAAAAGGGTTTTATGCGTAAAACTCATTTAATTTATAATTGGAAGTGAAATTAAACTAGTTCTGTAAAATTTCAAATCTTGTAATGCGGAAACGTGTATATTATGTACCGTGTCACTACTCCAATGAGATCACTTTTGCCATGGAGGCTCCAGCAAACCGCGGGGACTAAAAAATCCAGCAACAGAGTGTGCCACCTCTTATATATATCACAACTGATCTTCTAAAAGGAGACCGACCAGTGAAAATGAGAAAAATTGAGATCCGCAAATGATGATACCTTTTGACGAACCATCTGGGCCCAGTTGCTCAAAAGAATAATCAATAATTAGTGCAATTATTAATTATACTGTAGCTTTAAAATGAAACCATAGATTTGGTTATAACTTTGCAGATATCAAAACCCTCATATCTTCCATTCACATACAAAATTTGAAGATTGTTACTTGTTTATTGACAGAGTTATTAAAGTTTGAAAAAAATGTCATGAAATAGTGATTAGCTACTCACCCTTTGAACAACTGGGCCCTGGGCCCGTATTCATGAAACCGTTCTCATGCTCAAGCGTGGATTTCGTGCTCAAGCCTTATTTCTTGTTCTTGCAATAAATATTTAAAAAATCTAACTTTGTCAAAGTTTTGGGAAAAAGTTGAAGAGACATGAAGCCAAAAACTGTTTTCAACATTTACATTGACTTTTTGACTCTTCAACATGATTAAGGAGAGTTTTAAGAAAGCTGGCTTGAGCACAGAATCCATGCTTGAGCATGAGAACGGTTTCATGAATAAAGGCCCTGATCTCCTTTTTGGTAATCATAATGCAACAACGTCAAAATTTGCAATACGTATATTGTATAGGCTCTGTTGAATAAGTATTATACATTTAGTAAGTAAGTAGCAAATCGCATATGCCTATGCTAATTTACTGTCAGCATTTTATATCAGCTAATGTTCTTTTATGAATAAATAAATATTATGCAATGCTTGATATGTTATCAAATGACATCTTAACGTTATCAATATATTGCTTGAGTTATTTTGAAAAGCTAATGTCTTATACAAACCTTTCGGAAGCAGGCCGTAACCAAATTATTCGGAAAGCAATTTCTGAAATATTAAAATGAACGCTTTATGAGACAAACTTTAATTCAAAGTTACCATTTATGTAAAGTAGGTCAACTAGGCCTATATATTTACCACTGTATGACATTGTCACTATATAACCTTACCAACAGTAGCTGAGCGGTACCATCTCATAAACTGCCAACCGGCGCATTAATAATGTTTCCCAACAGCAGTTGTGGAAAACATATTAAATACACATTTTTGTTTTGAAAAACTAGACAGAAAAATTAAATTTTGCTTTTCATTTTGTTAATTTAAATCAAATATATGTATTACATTGATTATTCTTGTCTGGTTTTCTATTATGTTACGCACTAGTTTTTACGCGGAACAACACTACACGGTAGAGCTGTTAACAGGCTCACAGACGAGAATGGTAGGAAAACTTGGATTCTGTTAATTAACTAGCTATAGTGATCTTTTCTAAAATCACAAGTGGTAAATATAAGCTTTGAACAGCTTTCAGTTGGCAGTTAATGACTGATAATCCGCTCATAACTGCCAACTAAAAGCCGTTCAATGCTTAAATAATTCTATTATCCTATCCTATTGATCAACCAAAATGAAGGTAGAGGGAAAGGGAGGGGGGAGGGGAGGAGGAGGATTTGGGGGGGGGGGGGGGGGGTGTTACAAAAGATTACTTACGATCAAACAAAAGAAAATGCAAACCGAAGTAATAGGGATTTTTCATTAAATCTTGCATCCATTCTAGATTACTTCCATGTACATATTTCTGAAAATATTTCATAAGCTTGCTACTTGTTAAAACCTATTGACACTGTACCTGATAAGATCCATCAGCGAGTCGATAGGATGGGCTTTCTTTGCGGACCCACTCTTGTCTATTCTACTGCCCTTCTTCCCTGGTTCGATAGCTAAAACAAGGATTATTCCAAGAACAACGGCGATGAATGTCGTTGAGAGGTAATACACAATTGCCCGGAGTCCCATCTTGCCCGAAGCCCGCGAGTCTAGGGTTGCCAGCGAAGAGACCAAGCTAGAAACGACTAGCGGCAAAATGAGCATTTTCAACATGTTCATCAGCAAGTCTCCGGGAAATTTCAAGAAAAATATTTTCCTTTTATCATACGGCTTCCATACGTCCCTCAGCCCGAGTCCGAGTCCGACCCCGATAGCCACGGCTATCACCATCAAGATGATGAGTAGGTTGTCTAGGACCACTTTTTTCGCAGTTTTTGCAAAAGTGCGTCTTTCCCCTTTTAAATCGTTGTCCGCCATAATGGATTCGTACCCGGAATTTTCCTTCTGGTTTGTTACGATGAGCTGTGTTTCAGCAAACCTGAAAGTACATAACAGCGTGAAATATAGATACGGCTTACTAATGATTTCGTGTCCTGTCTTAACGAAACAAACACACATTTACAAATCATAACACAAGCTCAAAACTGAAGTTTAATAATGATAATTATAATCAGTCGGCCAGCAACCAACCAATCAAAATTTATATTACCACTACGCGTACAGGTATGGCAGATTTTAATTGTACCTAGGATTTAGGTCGCCTTCTAGCTTTCCTGCTACAAATGGTGTCTGTGGCCCTCCCTGTGATGTCAATGGAGTTAGAACCTGGGTTGTGGTGTTTGGGAGGGAACACATTTAAAAGGGGAGAGTAGTGTACGTGGCAGATTTTAATTGAACATAGAATTTAGGTGTCCTACTAGCTTCTGTAATGTCCAGCTAGGTTTATGAGGGGGAAATACTGCCTAACTTGCAAGCTAGCTTTTTCAGTCATGCGGTATAACCCGGGGACCCGTTCACGCTAGTTAAGCAACGGTGAGCGTGGTCAGTAGTTGGATGGGTGACCGCCTGCACGTTACACTTCGAGCCGAGGGAATTTCCCTTTGACCCAGTGGTAGAGCGTCCCGACCAGGAACCTGGAGATTGAGGGTTCCCTTCCCGTTGGAAGCACACTTTTCTTTTCCCTGTTACACAGGTAGCTAGCAACAACTTAAATGAAAAGAAAAGCTATGCCTACTCAAGTGTATGCTACAGGTGCTACAACTGAACTAGCAATCACGCGTGCTCTTATGTAACAAATGCTTCATATGTAGGTGACAAGCTTCTGCATACAAATTACTCACAATGAAACACACGTTGTACGTACCTGTGATCAGTTACCATAGCTACCATTAACCTCCTTCACACAGGCGAGTGACTTCCACTCATTAATATGTATGAAAATTTGCGCTGCAACCCATTTCCAGCAAAAATGACTTTCATAAATGTATGAAAGCCATGGTTCTCTAGACGAAGCCCGTGGTTTACTTATGACGTCATATATCAAGATCGAGCTTGTTCAATGAGAGTTTTAATGCTCGGCTTCGAAAAACATGGAGACCGCCCCTGTGTCAAACGCTCAAATGACTAATTATTATCACTGGCACCGGTTTTATTCAAAAAGGGCTATTCTGCAAATGTTCTATAGTAAAAATGTAGATACATTGTATATGGAGCGGGATTCATGCTAAATATGGATGTAACTGCTGACTTTTCATAGCACTATGAAAGTTAAAAGAAATGACTTTCAATCTTTATATATTAATCAAGTTAGTGTGTGCATTATTGTTATGATTAGAATAAGATTATATGTTCACACAATACATACGACTAGTTAAAAGTAGCCAGATGTCAATTACTATATTAGAAAGTGACCAGTAACATTTTCCTATGAACATTTATAGATGGCTCCAATTTGATGTTTTTCAGTTGTTTTCGTCTTTTATCATATCAGAGTTCGGAGTCGACGAGTTAGCAGTCCCGTACATCTGACACTACAAGGTGTATACGCTTTGTATAATTATTCAGATATGCATGTACGAGTATATAAACGTACCACGTGTGGGTGTAATAAAAAAGATTATAAATTGTATCATAGATGTGTCATATTTCTTTCATCTCGTCCGCGGAATATATTATGAAGAGTTGACCTCACCCAGTAAGAACCCATGTTCTTATCCAGTAAGAGCATAGGTTCTTACCACGACCTATTTCCCCAAATGTTGCAGTTGTACAATTTTGCAAAATGACCCCAAGTACATTGAAATATGTACATTGTACAACAAGCGAAAATAGGTTGTCATGTACTTTTAAAAAAAACAATACGTTGTACACATTTTCAGTTTTTTTCAACTCAACATTTAATTAACCTTACCAAATACACACATTTTCTAACCTTAAAAATATACACACATTTTCAGCTTTTCCAACTCAAAAGACAATTCACCTTTGCACAAATATAATAAATGTCTTCAAATTGAGCGACACTGTACAAACCTACCTTTGGTCAGTGTTTTTGCTATTTTAGTGCAAATACAAACTTCGTGCCTTGTGGGTTATATCCTGAAGAACTCGTTAACTATGGTGTAACCAATACTAAGACGATGATACTTCACTAAGTTTCGCACAAAGCTCCTTCATATGGACAACAGCATTTGATAAAGATACAATGTATGTGTTTGTAATACTAATGGGTGTCATCACGCGTACGTTCTCTATCGAAATATGTGGAAACAAAGTGATCATTGTGGAAACAAACTGATCATTGTGGAAACAAACTGATCATTGTGAAAACAAACTTAGCATTGTTGAAACAAACTTAGCATTGTGCTCATTTATGCATCCTTGTCGCTTTAAATGTTTTCAATAAAAACAAGTGAGATATATGTACGCAATTTGACAAACATTTTAACGCGGTTACTGCAGGTCGGTGGTTTTTCTCTGGGATCTCCGGCTTTTCCCCTACACGAAAACCTTGCAGGTCTTTAAATGATCTTAGCTGTTAAGAGCTTTTAAAGGGTACCGTTGCTTAACTAGCGTGAACGGGTCCCCGGGTTATACCGCATGACTGAAAAAGCTCTTTTACATTTGACATATTACGTATAAAATGTTGGAAAGACGAGGCTAGTGCTTAAGATAGAATCATTAAATCACTTTCCTGGGTGATCTGAAATATATATTATATGTATCATTCAAAGACAGTCGGAAAAGACGAAAACACAATACCAAAATATATACACGGTATATAACCTTCAATAAACACAAAGTATAGTTCCGTTTAACTTTGAAAAGAATTCGTTTTTCAGCTTGTTTATTTTACCCGTGACAGTAAGGTAAGTGAATATAAAGAGACTTTATCTGTTTTCGAAATCGGCCTGCCATAGCCGTGGGACAAGTTTTAAAGATAAATTTTAATAGTACGACCATATATTTAGCTTGTACCGTACTGACACCTACAATGTGATCAGTCGACAGTACATGTAGTTGTTCAAGTTGACGGGTTTAAACTATTTTAGAACCCTAGAATTGAAGTGAAAGAACCAGAAAAAAAGGTACATGTTTTAAGTGTGTTTTCAACTGACGTGTAGACGTGACAGGTTATATCGAGTATGTGGGTACGAAGGTAGGACAAGTCTCAGTATAGGTAAGGTGCGGTAAACTTCCCCATTCTCTTTACACAAAATGCCATATCATTATATTAACAAGAGAACATGGTTAGCCGACTACATTATTAAAATGTGTTAACCTGAATAGGTTTTGTTCATCATAAACAAGTAAATGTGTTTGGGTTTTGTAATATAAAGTTTTCACAGGAGCCGGGGTCATATGAGGACAAGCACCTATAAGGACGTGTGTCCACGGAGACACAACAGCCAAGGCCATACAATAAGTATATGGGGACGGGTTTTCTAGTGGAACGCGAAGGCAAATGTGACACGGGTATAGCTGTCTAGGGAGAAACAGTAGCTAAAGTCTTAAGTATCAAGGGAGTCAGGGTCATATGGGGACGGGTTCCTAGGGAGACACAACAGTCAGGGTCATATGAGGTCGGGTTCCTTGGGAGACACAAAAGTCAGGGTCATATGAGGACGGGTTCCTTGGGAGACACAAAAGTCAGGGTCATATGAGGACGGGTACCTAGGGAGACACAACAGTCAGGGTCATATGAGGACGGGTACCTAGGGAGACACAACAGTCTGGGTCATATGAGGACGGGTACCTAGGGAGACACAACAGTCTGGGTCATATGAAGACGGGTACCTAGGGAGACACAACAATCAGGGTAATATGAGGACGGTTATTTAGTGAGACACAACAGTCAGGGTTATATGAGGACGGGTTCCTAGGGTGACACAACAGTCAGGGTAATATGAGGACGGGTACCTAGGGAGACACAACAGTCTGGGTCATATGAGGACGGGTACCTAGGGAGACACAACAGTCTGGGTCATATGAAGACGGGTACCTAGGGAGACACAACAATCAGGGTAATATGAGGACGGTTATTTAGTGAGACACAACAGTCAGGGTTATATGAGGACGGGTTCCTAGGGTGACACAACAGTCAGGGTAATATGAGGACGGTTTTTAAGGGAGACACAACAACCAAGGTCATATGAGGACGGGTACCTAGGGAGACACAACAGTCAGGGTCATATGAGAACGGGTACCTAGGGAGACACAACAGTCAGGGTTATATGAGGACGGCTATTTAAGGAGACACAACAGTCAGGGTCATATGAGGACGGGTACCTAGGGAGACACAACAGCCAGGGTCATATGAGGACGGCTATTTAAGGAGACACAACAGTCAGGGTCATATGAGGACGGGTACCTAAGGAGACACAACAGCCAGGGTCATATGAGGACGGCTATTTAAGGAGACACAACAGTCAGGGTCATATGAGGACGGGTACCTAGGGAGACACAACAGCCAGGGTGATATGAGGACGGCTATTTAAGGAGACACAACAGCCAGGGTCATATGAGGACGGGTACCTAGGGAGACACAACAGTCAGGGTCATATGAGGACATATGAGATAAGCGTTACTGCTATTTAAGCAAATCCAACATGAAGCGCGCTAGCGCTAGCGCTTCATGTTGGTTTTGCTTTTGTGGAACGATATTAAACAGGGGGTGCGGTGGCCAAGTCACTAGCCCTCCACCATAAGGTCGCGGGTTCGAGGCATAAGCTTGACAGTTGTCAAATACTAGCCGTAAGTCGGTTAGTATACAAGATATATTGACCATATATGGGGCGTTTTTATAGAAAATTGACATAAGCCCCAAGTCTAAAGTTACACTAAAACCCTAACTCAGGCCTGGAAAACAGCTTATCAAATTAAGGCTGCGCTAGTGAGATGTGAGGTGATTAAAGTTCTGTAATGGTAGTTAGAATATACATTTAGATATATATTACATACACAGCATTTGGTTTCTCCATGGTGGAGAATGTTACGTAATAATTTGGTGAGATATAGCAAAGGAAGTCGAGATGATACAGATCTGTAAAGGTATTTGGGATATAGATATGGTTTCTCCGTGAGAATGTTGCGTAATATTTGCCCTTGAGGTATGCGTTGGAATCTCGTAGATCTGGTTTGAGCGAGTGACCAGGTTAATTATAGCCAGGTACATAAATGTTTATATGTAAACTCTGCCAAGGTTTACCCTGGTGAAGGGAGGTGCTGATACATGAGGTACCAGTTTGGTAGATCCTCGGTGTGACGTATGTTGTCACTGTTACTTTCTATCGTAGGTTATTGGTAATACCATGCATATTTGTAACAGAGGTCGTTATGTTTCCGATGCCGCCGCTTAGAGTCGAACCCGAGACCGATTTTTTTACTATTCTTTCGCTTTACCGGAAGAGTTCAAGCGAAACTCTTCTTAGACGGGTCGATATCTTATAAACAGCTATGGTTTCATAAGGACGAACCAGGTTTTAGTGGTGGAGGAAACCCGACAAATAACGGTCAGTACCCGGTCACTGCCCCACGTAGGCCTCAAACCCACGACCCACAGGTGGAGGGCTAGTGGTAGCAGAATGTCAGACATCCTTACCACTTGGCCACGTACTGCGGCCCAGAGGTGGAGGCCTAGTGGTAGTGCTTACCACTTGGCCACTGCGGCCCACAGGTGGAGGGCTAGTGGTAGTAGAATGTTCGACACCTTAGCCACTTGGCCACGTACTGCAGCCCAGAGGTGGAGGCCTAGTGGTAGCAGAATGTCAGATATCTTAACCACTTGGCACCGCGGTCCGTTAAGATTATATTTGAAGCGGCTGGTATTTCACAACAGAGTGACAAATTCAACACGCTTGCACATTTTAAATGTTGTTCACATTGCTAGCACATCAAGCAAAGCCGATTTCGTGTAAATGTTTCTTTTCACAAACTGTTCAATTACACGGAATAAAACCTTATTCAACACATGATCTTTAACTGAAATATGAAAAAGTTTAAGCTGTTAAAGTGCTATTAGTTTGAAATGTTCGACGAGCCACTCAACAAGTAAATTGAACACTATATAAATGATAAGTTTCGGAAGCGTATCACTATTTATATTTTTTATGCTATACATAACTGCGTTAGGCAAAGCATAACGGCAGCATCTAACTAAACACGAAATTGTGTGCCTACTGTGGTGAACCTGTTACTGATAATTTAATATCTCAAAGCAGTATATACTCCGTGCCAGAACAGCTGACGAACAAACTTACGGCATGGGGATTCGAGATATGTAGGTTAATGACAATTTTGGTCGCCATCTTAATTGGTCTCATTGAGAGATATTCTTTGTCCTTTTATAGAATGAGGGTGGATGTTTTTCAGTATGCTCATTAGTATGCCTACTGGATCTCACTCGGGGCCGCGGTGGCCGAGTGGTTAAGGTGTCCCGACATTCTTCCACTAGCCCTCCACCTCTGGGCCGCGGTGGCCAAGTGGTTAGGATGTCTGACATTACTACCACTAGCCCTCCACCTGTGTGCCGCGGTGGCCGAGTGGTTAAGGTGTCCCGACATTCTGCCACTAGCCCTTTACCTCTGGGCCGCGGTGGCCGAGTGGTTAAGGTGTCCCGACATTCTGCCACTAGCCCTCCACCTCTGGGCCACGGTCAATTTACACATTTGGGGGGGGGGGTTAAGATCAATTTTCGATAAAAATGCCCCCTCAGTAGTCCTGAGGGGGCATTTTATCGAAAATTGATCTTAACCCCCCCCCCAAATGTGTAAAATTACGCTAAACACCCTATTTTAGGTCCAAAACTAGCTGTAACAAATTCTCAGGTCCCTGTGTGCTCATCTACAGAGGCCTAAACAACTAGAGCAGCTATATGTGGACCAAATCTTTAGTGTAAAGAGTAATTGCCCTTGTTTTAGGATTTTAGATCGACTTTCGGTAAAACTGACATCAATTATTATCCTTTTGTACATACATGTATACACCCAATGGAGATGTCATTTTTATCGAAAGTCGATTTAAACCGTTAGAACATTTAATAAAATATGTTGTTTACTTTAATTTTGTCGCAATAATGCAAGACATTATCATGTGCACCCCTCCACCACAACTACGTACAACTATAATTAGGGTGAAGACATTGGTGAGCACTGGAAACTCTTACCTCGGTGTTCTACCACACTGTCGCACTTTATTGTACATTTATACGAAGTTTAACTTTGTAAGGAAAGTAAATACTCTAGATATATATTTAAGGATAAAACGATATGTGATATTGCATGAGGACATCCAACCGGTTCTGAAAAGGTTTGTCCGATTAAATACTTGTGAACTCCTCGGGTTGTGGCCCTAGCCTACTTAACAGGATACCTAGCCTGTATCGATACCGTACGTACACTCCTGATTAAATCTTCGCCAAATGTCGTTATGCGTACGTAAATACAAAATGGACGGCTCCATTAAACATCAAATACTGCGCTCTGTTGTACAAATAACCTGAACATTACTACACGTCTTTCCAATGTAAATTATGACAAAATGAACAGACTGAGCGAACAACCCGGTGTACGTTAACTTGGTGACTGATAGAACAACCTGGTGTACGTTAACTTGGTGACTGAGAGAACAAAGTGGTGTACGTTAACTTGGTGACTGAGAGAACAAAGTGGTGTACGTTAACTTGGTGACTGAGCGAACAACCCAGTGTACGTTAACTTGGTGACTGACAGAACAATGTGATGTACGTTAACTTGGTGACTGAGAGAACAACCCGGTGTACGTTAACTTGGTGACTGAGAGAACAACCCGGTGTACGTTAACTTGGTGACTGAGAGAACAACCTGGTGTACGTTAACTTGGTGACTGAGAGAACAAAGTGGTGTACGTTAACTTGGTGACTGAGAGAACCCGGTGTACGTTAACTTGGTGACTGAGAGAACAACCCGGTGTACGTTAACTTTGTGACTGAGAGAACCCGGTGTACGTTAACTTGGTGACTGAGAGAACAACCCGGTGTACGTTAACTTGGTGACTGAGAGAACAACCTGGTGTACGTTAACTTGGTGACTGAGAGAACAACCTGGTGTACGTTAACTTGGTGACTGAGAGAACAACCCGGTGTACGTTAACTAGGTGACTGAGAGAACAACCCGGTGTACGTTAACTTGGTGACTGAGAGAACAACCCGGTGTACGTTAACTTGGTGACTGAGAGAACAACCTGGTGTACGTTAACTTGGTGACTGAGAGAACAACCCGGTGTACGTTAACTTGGTGTCTGAGCGAACAACCCGGTGTACGTTAACTTGGTTACTGAGAGAACAACCTGGTGTAGAGTAACTTGGTGACTGAGCGAACAACCCGGTGTACGTTAACTTGGTGACTGAGAGAACAACCCGGTGTACGTTAACTTGGTGACTGAGAGAACAACCCGGTGTACGTTAACTTGGTGACTGAGAGAACAACCCGGTGTACGTTAACTTGGTGACTGAGAGAACAACCTGGTGTACGTTAACTTGGCGACTGAGAGAACAACCTGGTGTACGTTAACTTGGCGACTGAGAGAACAACCCGGTGTACGTTAACTTGGTGACTGAGAGAACAACCTGGTGTACGTTAACTTGGTGACTGAGAGAACAACCTGGTGTACGTTAACTTGGTGACTGAGAGAACAACCTGGTGTACGTTAACTTGGTGACTGAGAGAACAAGATGAAGTACGTTAACTTGGTGACTGAGAGAACAACCTGGTGTACGTTAACTTGGTGACTGAAAGAACAACCTGGTGTACGTTAACTTGGTGACTGAGAGAACAACCTGGTGTACGTTAACTTGGTGTCTGAGCGAACAACCTGGTGTACGTTAACTTGGTGACTGAGAGAACAACCTGGTGTACGTTAACTTGGTGACTGAGAAAACAACCCGGTGTACGTTAACTTGGTGACTGAGAGAACAACCTGGTGTACGTTAACTTGGTGACTGAGAGAACAACCTGGTGTACGTTAACTTGGTGACTGAGAGAACAACCTGGTGTACGTTAACTTGGTGACTGAGAGAACAAAGTGGTGTACGTTAACTTGGTGACTGAGAGAACAACCTGGTGTACGTTAACTTGGTGACTGAGAGAACAACCTGGTGTACGTTAACTTGGTGACTGAGAGAACAACCTGGTGTACGTTAACTTGGTGACTGAGCGACCATCATTAAGATCAATAAAGCGTTAGAATCAAGTTCACTTATAAATAGAAGTTCAACTAAAATGTGGGACAACATCCCGGTGTGTATTGATGCATTTCAGAAGGATGTCCTCTTTTTGTTTGGCTAAGAATTTGTTTATGTATTCGTTAACAGGATCATGCTCTTACAACTAAGTGTAGCAAAACTGAAAGCGTGTTTAGAAAGAAGCTTGAAAATCTTTCCTAAATTAATAAACTTGACAAAAACGTCATTAGTTTTCGAAACCAGAGTCATTCATATAGATCTAAATAGAGAATTCCGACGCGTAAACAAAACCATAATCAGAACTCAAAATCGATTAATCTAGGAGCACAAAAAGAACAAATGAAAGACTTTAGGAAAGGGAGAATCTTTTTAAGAAAAACAATTCTGGATGTTGGTGATATAGAATGTCCAGTACGACCACTTAACTTTGATATATCATATCGTATTTGTAAAAGTGGTCATGGTTATCACAAAACCATGCAAGCATTTCTATTCCGATCTGGAAGCTGAGGTATAATACATAGTATATACTATACTATAACAGGATGATATGACATGATTAGTTTTGTTAAAAGTTTGCCATTTTCAATTAAGATGTTCAAATAACTTTCTATATATTTCTATGTGTTTTATACATGGTGTGAAGGTAAGACTTAGCTACGTGTTAATTAACTTACCTTGCTGATTGTGTATCCTGTCAATGTCATACACACCGCAACGTCTGGTAAATATACAGCCACTTCTACCCTATTTACACTTAAAATCAAAGTCACGTGACGGGTGAGTTGAACAAATTCAATGGTCCTGGTAAAATGTATGGTCCACGATGCGTGACGTTTTTGTTACTCGCCATAGAAAACTGCCGATTTCTATTTGACGGGGGGCTAACACTGTGGACACTAATGTTGAAGCTAAATACTGTCACAAAACTCACACACTGAATCAAGTCAGCGTTAGCAAACATTGTATTCAGGGTGAAGTCAGTGCCGGGTGTAAAGAACCAATGGAGTAGATAGCTTAGCGTTAGTTCCACTTCGGCGCAAAACTCAGTCTGTAAATTAAAGTATCAGGCTATTTTTGGGACCTTGGTATCTACTTTCTTCATCTGTTAACTGGTTTTTATAAGCACAGTTGCCTAAGGCTATGAATTGCATAATACGTTCTGCATGAAACAACTTACTAATTGTAAATCATTCTTCACATTCAGTACATATATATAGTTATATACCTCGTGTCACTGGTTTCAGATCGGAGTAACGAATTATCGAAGTTGTTTGACCAATCTGTAGGCTTTTCGGAACGTACGACTGTGAGGTATGCGAGTAGTATTTAACAGTAGGACGCCAGCGTCTGCTCAAGTCTACCCAGCTGCAAATGAGTACATGGTTCGGCAATACTACAAACTGGAGAATGCTAGCAGTGAACGTCGAAATGGCAGCACCGGCTGTATTGGATGTTTAAAAAGGCCATATGCTGTAACCAAGGACAATAATTTGAGACGACCTTCGAACTAGGTTTTATAAAGTGGTAGATAAGAAACTCGAATCATTTAAATGTCTCATTGCAGTGTACTGGCACACCTTTTTTTTCTAATTAATCGCATGCCAAGTTGGTGAAATGTTGCTCGACGTCAATTATTACAAAGAAATTATTCTTATAAGTTTTTTTTAAGGGTATCTACACACTTCTGTTTCTTTTGTAACACGTTTTATTGAAAACAGTAGTTTTAATTTGTTTTTAGTTTTCTAGTTTGTACGCCGAAAGGGTTATTTTCTGAAACAATTGATGACCTTCGCTGTTATCTAGTCTTTATTTACTGACTTTTGGATTTTATAAGTGCAATACTATCTAAATCCGTGTCTGCTATATCGACTTGGTTCGTTTAAGTTGTGTGATAGTACAAGGAAACAAAATTACCTTGTGCATAATACATGCGCACCGAGTCCGTACATCGGCTGCACACCAATAATTAAAATGTTAATCATTCGAAAATGCCAAAATATTAAGCTTTATCCTTGTCACCATATTCCTCTTTATTATAATGTAAGTGGGTCAAGTCACCACTTTCAACTGAATACATGAATTATAAAATGGCGTCGCAATTGCACTTCTTAGTGATACAGAAAAAAACACAATATCAGCAGCATCACCAGGTTACCACAGAGAGAAAATGAGGGTACAGCCAGAAGCGACACTGGTCTGTAGTTTTCATTATTCGACCGTCACCTTTCTGGTATATGGGTACGATATGTTGGTACGTTGTTGGTTCGGGTAATTAAGGTTGTGGTGTCAATGGATATCTTAAATAGTGTGGTAAATATATGTGAGGTGATGGTTGAAAGTTCCTGGAGGATGCGGATCTGGTCCTGTATCTTTCCTGGGGTTTCCGTCGGTCTAGTGCCTTCTCTTCACCACCTTCCCAGATGGTACTACTCTTCATTGTAGTGTCCGTACCTGTTGTTCCACTTGTTTGGTATGGATGTGGTGTTGTCTGTCGTGAAAACGGAAGTAAACTGTACTGAATATCCTGCCTCAGTTTCCTCGGTTTCTGACGACGAGTCGATTAGCCGGTTTGTTGTAGAATCTAATGTTTGTAGGCATGTAATAAACAAATAACGTCACGCCTCGATTCTTCACAAAGTCGTACCTTAATAAGGAAAGGTCGTATTACTGTGTTGACTGTAAATTCATCCTAGCGTGAAGTTTGTTCCGGGGTCAAAATGCAAAATAAAATGTATTGACAATCTGAATCTAACTTTCAGCTCAGCTTTCTATTAATAAACTTTAATCACCCCATAGACTTACACTTTATCAGTACTGCTTTGTTTGCCGATCAGCGCACGACAAGACTAGCTGTTCCAATTAAATGATCAAATTTGCGTGGACTCTCGATAAAGAGATAACTTTAAATTCTAAGCATGACTTGTGACTTAAAATATAACATGAAAGTTAAAGAAAACCTTAATAGAATTATTTGTGCGCGTTATGTTTTGTTTCCTTGCAGAGCTCTGTCAAGATTGTCATAAATACTATACAAAACAGTTAAATGCTTAAACACGCCTCAGTTAAAATATGTCTGTGAAAAATAACAAAATGTATTGCATAAAACAAAATGTATTTATGCAGAAAAAATGTGATATTTTAACATTTTGTGACGCACAAGAATAACATAAAAAGGTCGCAAAATCGTACTTACATTATTATAAAACGAAAATCTACAAACAGCAGGCATCTAGTTTTGACACATTTTAAGCTGCCTGTTGAAATCGATCACAGCTTTTTGGGCGTTGTAAAAGCATGTTAGATGAGATCAAAACGAGATTTGAGGGTGATTAAAACACGAAAAAGTGATATATACACATGTTCATATGAAATGGAACTCATGTAAGAGCCTGTACATACATGTACAAGTATTTAGTGGACGAACTCAATAATGTCATTTAGCATAACATGAGCCAAAATCCAATCTTACTCTCTTGCTTACTTCTCGCCACTCTTATCTTTTGTGGAGAAAGGACACAACTCTGACTACTGTAGAAATATTACAAAATATTGGCGGATCCTGCTCCTTAGACGAATCGATATACATATATATTTATAGAGAGAAAAATGTTCATAAATACAATCATTTGTCCAGGTTGAACATTTTCTTTAGCTAAAGAAATCCAGATGAAAACTATAGAAAATAACCGTTTTTTGTTTTTTGTTGTTTTTGTTTTTGTTTTGTTTTTGTTTTATTTTTTTTTGTTTTTTTTTTTGTTTTTTTTTTTGTTTCTCGCTAAAGCTCGTGTCTTTTGTAACTTGAAAAAAATCATTAACTCGAGTGAAATAAATTCCATATTCAACAACCACTCGTTGTGTAACCTTTATTTCTCTCACCAAGTTTAACCTCTTGTACGAGGGCCATTCTATACATCACGTCTCTATAGTAAGCTTCTTACCTCTATCTTCACCTAAACTATGACCAACACGGACACCTAACTACTAAGCTGTATGATGAACGTGACGATTTCGATTTTCCTATCGTGAACTTTCCCTTTCTTGATAGTAACATCTCTGCTTCTCCACCCTTTGGTGTTTACATATCGCAGTTGATTCGTTATTCTAGGGCTTGCACTGAATATTGAGATTTTATGATAGATGTCAGCTGCTGACGAACAAATTTACGGCACAGGGATCAGAGAGATACAGGTTGATGAAGACTATGGGGAAGTTTTATGGTCGCCATCTTGATATCATCGAGAATATTCTGGATCTTTGTGTGCTATGAAGATGGACGTTTTTGAGTATGGTAATAAGTGTGCTTACTTGCATAATTGACAATGATGATTCGGTTCTCTTTTTGAGGTCTTGATGTTTACGTGGATGTGACTAAGTTTTACATGGCGGGTAACTGAAAATAAAGTCCACAAGAGTCGATGTGTTGCATGTGTGGCCAACAGCTGAATGATTTAAATTAAAGGAGAATCATACCACTTTTAATCTAGAAATATTTTTTTCAAATAAACAAAAACTTTACAGGCCAAAGACACTGAAATCTTTGTTCGGACGTCAGTTATATTTATAGCAATTGTGATGTCGATAATTGATATTTAGACCTGGCGGAAGAACAATCCTAAGCTAGAATTATCAGTAAGGAAGCACTGTAAGAATTTTTGAATTCGATAGGCCCGTAATCGCGTGGAAACCTTTGTTCAAATGTCTGTGCTATTTATAGTAACGGTGACCTTGAACTCTGACTGCATTACTAGTGCGCCTCTGTGGTGTTTATTTCCACATTCAGGTCTTCTCCTCACCAATAGTTGTCTCAGGTAAAATAGTCGCACGTTTTCAATGTAACTATAGCACATTTCAAACATTTCGATCTTTGTTCAAATTTCTATATACATTTTGTTTGCAAGATCCATCGGTAACAAAACCTGTTTAAGGACAAGCACACTGTCAGAATATATGATGTGTGCTGCCTTATAGAACACCACTCACGCTATACACAGTAAAACGACCGTCATCCGGGGGTTTTATTACTACTTCTTTTATGACGAAATATCTCCTGTCTGACCTGTGTACTCTTTGAGGACAATTTTATCATTTCTGAGTTCGTTCACCCAACTGAACAGTTCTGAAGGTAAAGGTAGAGGGTACCTTTGTGTACTCACGTAACGCTTTATCCTAGTGTGTTTTCGATGAAGGCTCGGCCTTCAACTTAGAACTGAAAGTAACGACTATCACGCTATAATATAACTTCTGGGCAATTTCCTATCCAAAATTATGAAACATGTAAGTATACTTGAATGCATCGTCGGGAACCCACGGTACACGTCTCTATCGTTTGTATACAAAAACGATACAGATCGAAATAAATAAGAGAATACCGAATCGTTAACAAAATCATAATCCAAACTCAAAGTCGATTAAACCAGGGGAAAATATGAACAAAGAAAATATTTACATAGAGACTCTTCTAAAAGTACAAGAGAATAAGACCAGGTGTTCCGGAAGAGTAAGCGTCTTCTGCTTCATCGACGACACCCGCCATGTAAATCTGTGTCACATTCATGTAAACATCAAGTTCTCAAAATAAGAACCGAGTATCGAAGTGTGTCGTGGGTTTCCGACGATGACTTAAATAATTATTGAATAAAATTTAACTAAACTATAGCATTACCGTTTGTACGGCACCTCTGTTGCGACATGATGTATTAAATGGCCCCCGTGTTTTAAACACTAAACCATGAAAAACAAGAAAGAGGAAAACAACTTACTTGTCGTTCTCGGCATGTTTCCACCAGAAAAATCCGCGCTTCTGCATCATATAATCCAAAATGATAAAATATAGGAATAGTATTACATGTACAACAAATCTATCTCGACAATCATTGAAATATATGTTAATAGTCACTATAAAGGCAGATGTCACACTATACACACGATAACAATCAGCGCCATTGTTCTAATTATGGCCATTTTGGACCATAAACATGATACTAGAAACACCTTTCTATTGATTTTTTTTCCAAATTGCTTCGTGTTATCATTTACGTACGATTTGTAACATTATGGTCAACATTTGACGTCAGTATCGTCATGATTTACCTTGGAAAAATCTGTAACTTGGTAAGTTATTACTCCCGTACCTGGAGTCTTGTATAACCATCGCTGTCACACATACATTCACGTGACACATCCTTCTGCATGTTCAATCAAACCATATTTCACTTAATTCACATTTCATCAACATCCACAATGGGATGTGGATTTTGAAAAACTTAAAAGATCCTCTTATCAATATTTAGCACTCCCTTCTTAAAAATATTTCGTCTATCAAAAATATTTGAATTTTCCACCCTGCACACTACCATACCACATACTAAACTGTAAGAACGTCTTCTGTCTCTCATTCTGAAAGCTGCTTTTACCAAGAAAGATGGACGACGATACAAATACATGGTTGTGAGCTATTTTGGACCATACTACAATGTATGTGAAAAAAACACAACAAAAGCTAGGATAAAATATATAGTACGAATGATTGAATTGCGGGATGGCAATATCTTGTTGAGTTCAAAGGAAAGGTTTTCCAAAAGACTATTGGCATTCCAATTGGAACTTATTCTGCCCCACTTTTGGCTGGCGTTTTTTTGTTTTTATACGAGGCTGAATTTATCGAGGGGCTTATCAGGACGGGTAACAAATTCTTGCCAAATCTTTCAAAGTATATCGACGATGTGTTCTCTATAAACAACAGGAAATTTGCTGACGTAGTCGATCGTATATATACCCTATTGAACTTGAGATTAAGGACACAACATACTCTCCTACATCAACTTCCTACCTCGATCTTTACATAAACTAAGCTTTATGATAAACATGACGATTCGATTTCCCGATCGTGAACTTTCCCTTTCTTAGTTGTAACATCCCTGCTACTCCATCCTATGGTGTTTACATGTCACAGTTGATTCGTTATTCTAGGACTTGATCTTAATATCGAGATTTTCGTGATGCTGCTGACGAACGAATTTATGGCACAGGGATTTGAGAGGTTCAGGTTGATGAAGACTTTGAGCAAGTTTTGTGGTCACCATCTGGGTCTCATTGAGAAATATTCTGTATCTTTAAGTGATATGAAGATGCTCATTATTGTATTCCTTTGTTATGATTGACAATGATGACTCGGTTCTCATTTCGAGGATTGATGCTTACTTGGATGAAGATTTTCATGGCGGGTGTCGTCAATGAAGCAGAAGACGCTTACTCTTCGGGAATACCTGGTTTTATTCTCTTGTACTTTTACGGGGGTCTTCAGGTAAATATTTCCTTTGTTCATATTTTGCCTCTAATTTAATAGATTTTGAGTTCGGATTATAGATTTGTTGACGCTTTGATATTTTCTGATTTTTTTTTGTCAAGTTGTAATAGTGCAAACGATTTTGTTTTGCTTGTTTTACACGGTGAAAGAGTGTAGATAAACATTTCTTGATTTTAACAACAAGAGGCCCAATGGGCCTGCATCATTCACCTAGTATAATGTAACATACCCTTAAGTGGCCTAAAATAGAATATTATAAATGTAAGACATTCAAAAGAACATATTAAGATTTAAACATTTTTGACCCTGTGACCTTGAAATTAAGACAAGGTAATTTTCCTTCGCAAAATTTGTATTTGTAGGAAACTACCAGTCACATATCATGCTTCTACGTCTTTTGGTTAATCAGGAAAAGTCACTTAAAGAATTAACAAATTTGACTCCTGTGACCTTGAATATGGGGAAAGACCATTACTTTGTCGTGCTTCTTTCAAGGAATCTTCAAGCCAAATGTGCTTCTTAGGCCTTTTGGTAACTCAGAAGACGTCGGTTTAAGGATTTTACAGATTTGACCCATTTGACCTTGAATATTGGTGAAGGTCATTTCTGTTTGCAAACTTTGTTCGGCTTCATGCAAGGAACCTTTCAGCTAAATATCATGCTTGTAGGTCTTTTGATTAATTTTAGGTTTAAACAGATTTTACCCATGCGACCTTGAATATCGGTCAAGGATATTATTTTTACAAACTTTGTCGGGCCTAATTAAAATTAACTTTCAGTCAAATAGCAAGGTACTTGGGCTTTTGGTTTATCAGAAGTCGTTAGAATTTTTTCGCAAATTTGGCCATGTGACCTTAAAGATTGGTCAAGGTATTTTTTTCGCAAAATGTTATGGGCGCAAGGAATCTTTCAGCAAAATATCAAGGTTCTGTGCCTTTTGGTTTATCAAAAGACATCGTGAGAATGTTTCAACAAATCTGACCTCTGTGACCTTGAATGTAGGTCAAGGTTATTTTTTTCGCAAACTTTGTTGAGCGTCGTCCATGAATCTTCAGCCAAATAATTTATCATGCTACTAGGCCTTTTGGTTAAGAAGAAGTCGTTTAAATGGAAAAGTTAACGCCAGACGGACGATGGACGGATGGACGGACGCTGCACCACGGCATAAGCTCCCTTGGCCAATGGTCCAGATGAGCTAAAAAGAGTCTAATAAGTGACACTGTTAGCACGGAAGTATACACAGACCATCCCCATACTGCCCACATGTATAGTTCTGAACTGCTTCGTACCTTTTTTAATCCGACACAGGCTTACAGTAGCTGATCTGTCTGTACAAAAAAACAACAATCGAAGTAACAAAACAATAGTTAGTTTGCCGGTCTTTCTCATGGAAATATAGACTTTTCTTAGCTCGTCTGTTCGTACAACGAGAGATCTAATTCATTACTTCCCCCGGCGTGAGCATGACAAATACTTGGTGCAAGTTATGTGTAGGCTTCTCATTCGTCCAATATTGCTACCATTGGGTGCTATTTTTTCGCATGGAAGTTCTTCAGGGATCAAATATTATTTGAAAATGAATCAAACTAGAAGTATTACTTCAACATTTGTATTTTTTTTTCGCTTTGTTTACCAGTTTTTGACTTATTTCTTCAACATCATAAACATAACCTTTGTAGGGTTATATAACGGGACTTGTAATATGATGATGAGGTCGGAAGATCAAGAGAATACCAAAGTGTCAACTAGATAACAATCACAGACCTGGGAACCCTTTCCAGTGCTTGTCAGTAGTTTTCAAGCTGGTTGTCAGTAGTTTTGATCTGTTGTCAGTAGTTTCAGTAGAAGTGGGACCACATGCCCAAATCTTCCATTTATAGTAATCTACTGATGAATTATAAAGCAATTTTCAATTTCGTGAGGGATAATTACAATCTAATTAAAAAACAGATCCCTGTTCTCACTCCGTTTTACAAGGATCTGACAACATCCCATAAGAGGTCATGTTCAGATGACCTTTGTCGCCTGTTTACTTAGCACTGAAATAATTTTCCAATGACCTGTCATCTTGCAGCAAGTCATTTCGTCACATTATTCCACGTGAACTTTTTGGTGACGAAATGACTGAACGGACAAATGCAAACTTTGTCGCCTCAAAATGCCACTGTCAAGATTCTGACAGTACTAATTTTATTGGTTAATTCAAAAGGTCATCGGGACATGGCCCCCTATGGACCTCGCGGATTCGGAAAACAGATTGACAAAGATTCGCAGAAAGTGTGTGGTAGTTTAATAAGAAATTTAACTCGAAATAAACGTAATTGTTTACAGTAATTTTTAATCTATTCAATTTAAATTAGAATAAAAACACATTTTTATTTTTTTTTAATTTCCGTAGCATCTCGTTGTCAATCCGTAGTCCGTATTTTATTACTAAATTCCGTAGCAATTACGGACAATCCGTAGGAGTTCCCAGGTCTGCAATCATAACTCAAAATCGATTAAACTAGGCAAAGGAAAATTTACATTGAGAACCTTTAAACAGAACAAGATAATTAGACGAAGTGCTCCGTTTCATCGACGACAAGCACGATGTAAATGAAGGTCAAATCCAAGTCGATATCGCGTCATAAAAACATTAGAGAATACCAAAGCGTCAACAAAACCATAATCCGAACTCAAAATCGATTAAACTAGAGGCAAAATAGTAACAAAAGAAAGAGTAAGTGTCTTCTGCTTCATCGACGACACCCGCCATGTAATTCTTTGTCACATTCAAGTTCTCAAAACGAGAACTGAGTATCAAGTGAGATTTGAGGTACAAATAAACATAACATAGAATACTGAGCACATACAAGGATACAGAATATTTCTAAATGAGATAAAGATTGGGGCCATAAAATTTGCCCACGCTTGAGTAACGTGCACCTCTCATATCCTTTAGTACCGTGAGTTTGTTGTCAACACCGAACACGAAAATATCGATATTTATAGCAAACCCTATAAAGAATTGATTGCGACATGTAAACACCATATGTTGGAAAAGGAGTGTTACTATTAAGAAAAGGAAAGTTCACAATCATAAAATTGAAATCGTCACTTAGTCGTATAGCTTAATAGTAAGCTGCTCGGGTTGGTCCAATTGGAAGTAAAGATCGAGGCAGGAAGCTGATGTAGAAGAGCCTACTGTGTCCTTAGTTTCAAATTAAGAAACACATTACAGGAATAGATATTTGATACATGATCGATTTCGAGAAGTCCTTCAGAACAACTTACATACCATGTCTTAGATACCGGCCATGTCGTTTTCATCAATGCACATCTCAATTAGAAGAAACTTGGCTAAGACCAAGACTTTGGTGGCTTGTTATCGACGTACATGAATATTTACAAGGGATATCAAGTCATCAACAACTTGATATGCAATTCGGTTGTTTTCTTTATTGTTCTGAATAAAAAACAAAAAAACTGTTTTCCACAAAATTTAATTGTATTGATTCCATCATGGTTTTAACATGTAATTTCAAAACCGTTGTATTTGAGACAACACTTGATAAGTGTACTTTAAAAAGGACTACAAGAACATGATGTTTTCAATGCAAGCATTAGAGCAGAATATTCAAGATTACCTTAAGCACATAAGATCAGCAAATAAATATTATATATCTGTACAATTGTTAGCATTGTGATGCTTTCAATGCAAGCATATTAGAGCAGAATATTCAAGATTACCTTAAGCACATAAGATAAGCAAATAAATAATAAATATCTGTACAATTGTTAGCATTGTGATGCAGGATGCCACACAAACCTGCAGGAAGCAGGATTTAAAATAGACTTTCAGGAAGTCAAATAGACCTGCAAAAAGCAGGAAGTCAAAAAGACCTGCAAAAAGCAGGATGTCAAATAGACCTGCAAAAAGCAGGATGTCAAACAGACCTGCAAGAAGCGGGATGCCACATAAATCTGTATGAAGCATGATGCTACAAAGACCTGCAAGAAGCAGAAATGTGATATACATCGCCAGTATATATACACACATTGAGAGTATTTACATAATATGAAAATCTGTAAAACCACTCAGACTGGACATGATGGAAGCTGTGTATACAATGTCAAGTACACAGTACTACATGTAAGCGATACGGTATGTTTTATATACAAGTTGGCATGTCATCTTTATTCATTATAAGAAAGAATTGAAGGATTTGCTTGAAATGGTTTTGACAATGACCCTAGATAAATCACGCCTATGTTTTATATTTACATGTGATAAGATTATAAACACTATACAATGTAATGAACAATTAAAGCCAGCTTCATAAATGCCGTACACAAAGAGGAAAATCGTTCAACGCCATATGTGTGTCGTCCAAAAAGGTAGTGTTCTGTGAGAATTTAAAACGAAGGGTACAAACAGTTAAGTAAAAAGTACATGTAACATCACCATCACTATTAGATATAATGCCTTTATTTTATTATTTGGCCCTTAAACACTGAAACGCTTAGGCAGGCTATAGGGGAAAACAAATTGACACTCAGCGCAAGTGAACACGTCTTATGACTCTGGTAGAAGACATTATAGCACAAAACAAAACGCAAGCTGGACATAAACAGCAACATATACAATGTGGGGACGGTGTAAATTCGGGGTATATGGGGAAATACATGTACAGATACACTATCAATTACGGAGGGAGCATTACTGTTTTAGACGGGTGTCGGGCTATCATTTTTGACTTTGTGATGCCAAAAGTAAAATAAGTTGGACGAATATACTACGGGGAGTTCACTGATAACTTACATAAATGATGACTTCAAAACATTAAAACAAAAATGCTCAACTATATGAAGTAAATCTTACTAAAGTTCGACGACTTCATGGCTACTGACATGTAGGAATTGCATTCAAAATTTTGAAAATATTATGTTTGTATTTCTGGAAAATAAAATATAAATTTAAAAGGCACTTCATGTATTAAGGAGTTACAACTTATTATTGAGGTTTCATTTTGTTCATGCTTGAAATTGCTTGCTGTTGTCACATACTATCTTTTCGTGACATCAACAAAGCAAATCCCTGGCGGAAGGGTAGACAGGCCTTTCTTTAACATAAAGTGTCGTGCAAAATTAATCTTCAATAACATATCGGTGGATTTAGGCCTTTCTTCTTTTTTTTTTTAAATAAAATACATGAGGTAAGCTCCTCGCTGACGTGATTGGAACAATCAGGTGACATCAACAGAACTCAATACCAACTTATCTCTTCTCGATGCTCCCACTGATAGGAACTTCGTATCCAGTCCAGATTGCCTGATTTATTAATTCGTATTTTGGAGATTGGGTCGTAGGTGCTTTATTTGTTTTAAAATATTATCAAAATCGTGCATATTCCCCTGAGATATTGCGGACCACAACTTATATAACAGCAGCAAAAGCCATATAAAACATAAAACCGACCCTAAAATAAACCAGCATCTCAAACAAATGTAACCGAACATCAGACACACTTCCTTTTAAGATACAAGCATCTCTGAAAAAAAAAAAGAAAGAAAAAAAACAACATATTTTATGCGTCTCTGCGCATAAAGACAGTAAATGCCAGATTTCAATACCGGGAGGTGCAGTGGGTAACGCATTTACCTTTAATCAAGGCGGTTTGGGTAATAATAATGTTTGGACAGGTATTAGTTAACCGGCCAACCACATCGTTTTTCCTTCAGGTGTAACGGTTTCTTCCCTATTTATTACGAGTGCGAATTCAAGATCAAAGAAAGGGGATCAATATAGGGTGTAATAATATGCTTCAATTATATATTTAACTGAAGATAATTCCAATAAAAGGAAATAAAATCGTTTTAGATCAGAGAAACAACACAAAAGCGTACTAACGAGCGTGAATGGGGACAAAGTAGGGAGATCAACATTGGTTGAAATAACATGTTTTATACATTTAACCTAGATGATTCCAGAATATGGAATTTCATTTTTCAGAGAAGCGTCACAAAAGCATAAAACATTGTACAAATCCTTGATGATATGAACCACATTTTAGTTGACACCCATTTAACCATAAAACGTCAAAATCACAACCGACGTTAAACGTATCATGACGTCAAACATATTGATATGACAAGTGAATTATGTGAAAGTGATAAGGTGTACACAAGCCTTACAGTTTCCCCATCAGGTGTATCATTATGTAAGAGTAACTGAATGATCGAGAAGGCGTCATTTCATCGAAACCCGTGGAGACTTAGCAAGTACAATCTGTTATACGGGGAGGGGGATTCATAGCTGTGTATGGCGATTCGTACACAGGTAAACTTCATAATCGACTTGGTATGTAAACATTATATGACCACACTCGTGATATATCATATCTTTTTTTGTGGACTTAATAACCAAGAATGGACACTTATTGAACTAGGTCATCTTAACTGTTGTTTAAGAAACTGACAATCTGATTAAAATCATATCTTGATCTCCGTGCCGTTCCGTAAACTTCTCTCTGCTGCGTTAAGATTTGACAATATCTTATAGGGAGTCATTAGCCAATTAAATTCCTACTTTCAGACTCTTGAAGGTGAATTTTTGAGGCGACAAAGCTTGCACAATCGCATTTGTCCGTTTAATCATTTCGTCACCATAAAGTTCATTTGGAATAATGTGACGAAAAGACTTGCTGCCCGATGACAGGTCATCTAAAATCATTTTAGTGTTAAATAAAGAGCCGACAAAGGTCATCTGAACGTGGCCTCTTATGTTGTCAGATCCTTGTAAAACGGAGTGAGAACAAGGATATGTATTTCAATCAAATTGAGAAACTATTACACTGAAATCGTGTCTGTAGCTAGCATGTACTGCATCACTGTACAGAAATATAGGACCAGGCAACAATGAATAGTCATTACACGGAAACAATATATACATTAGCAGCAAGTATAGCATTTTAAGTTTTTAGAGTTAATGTATCATTGAATTTACACGAATTATTCAATAATAAATCATACATCACATGCATACAAACAATATTGATGCAATTATAATCTGTCATTGATAAACATCCATGCAAGTTCATAAAACAGTGAACTTTGAAGATCAGCTAACATTTGAACAAGCAACGAGTCGAAATTAATGTATTTCTACGTTAGTTTACATGCACAACAGGCAATTTACTTGAAAGTAAATTGTACAAATACGCCTATGTACATGAAAGTATATTTGAAATCGTACGACTCGCATTCCACATTTTCTATTACAGCAACATGTACTTTCAAAACGCACATTTGTTCCAACAGTTTTATCTCATACTCTCAGCAGCCTAAAAAGTTCAATGGACATGTGGTTCGAATCAAAGCAGTGTTTAGTTTTTCATTTTCTATATACATACATGTACATATACAAAGACTTTATCCTTTATTTGTGAATAATATATTTTTTCCCATTTGTGACTAAATAAAGTTTTTAAAACAATGTGTGCCATTACCTGTTATCATCACTTTGCTTGCAGAAAACATAAGTTATAACTGATTCTTTGTCGACATCTTTAGGAGTCATTCCAAGAATCAGGCACGGGCAAAGAAGGAAAGTACTATTGTGACAATGTTCCTCACTTGACAAAAATAGCAACGTGCCATCATAGTATACAGATAAGTATAATATCACAACAACATACGTTTATATAAATTAGGAATTATTCTATTACCGTATAACATTTCGACCTCAACAAATACAATGTGTCCTGCATTATAACAAAGGAAAACCGGAAAGGTTAATTTTAACCTGATGACATTTAAGCCTGTGAAATGTAGGATAGTTAGCCAAACGTTTAAAAGAAAAAATCAAATACTTTGGTTAACAATATCATGTACGTGTGTGACAAATCATAACGTAAACTAGGCCAGGTGTGATGTTAGCCTCTTGGAAAAAATTTTTGAAAAAGGATTTCTGAAAACAAAACTTAACATTAAATTTTCTTTTATCCTTAAAACGCAAAAGAACAATTCCTCAAGACATTACATTAAGATGATGCTCCCGGAATGTGTTAAGACTTACATTTCTTCCAAACTTCAATGGTGCATTCCAATTTTTGCAAGGGAAAAGATAAACCTGTCTTTTACCAAGTTAGGGAAAAGACACCTTACACGTGCTTTTATTCTAAAACGTAACTATTACGTCATCACTTCATGCAGTGTAACCACAGTACACATTATACTTATTTTACGTTAGGCAAGTGTGGGAAAAAATATTTAATCTCCCCTGTATAATACAGACCGAGAAATATCAACCCTCGGGATAAGATTTATGAATTTTAGCACTCGTCAAAGCCTCGTGAATAATTTTCATAAATCTTACCCTCGGGTTGAGATTTCTCAGCCAATACATCACACCAGGTAATAGATTATATTAAAGGTCATTGGTACACCAGTGACTTAATTAAAATAATAATAAATAATAAAAAAAAAAAAACGTTATAGGTCATTTCAAAGAAAGGAAATACAAAGTTAACATGAAGCACCCATATCATTAAGTGACTAGCAAACGTAACTTTCACCAGCAGAAGAAAAGAAGACAACTTGGTCCACTTTATTTTTTCTTATAAAGCTTTATAAAAAAATCATGACAGTATAACCCAATTAATGTTGAAATGACCATGGGATAGCCCCTTCAAGGTTGTAATGATAGTAGGTTATCCCAATTAAGATTGAGATCTCCATTAATGTTGAAATAACAGAAGGATTTTCCATTAATGTTAAAATAACAGAAGGATTTTCCATTAATGTTAAAATAACAGAAGGATTTCTCCATTAATGTTGAAATTGCAGAAGGATTTCTCCATTAATGTTAAAATAACAGAAGGATTTCTCCATTAATGTTGAAATTGCAGAAGGATTTCTCCATTAATGTTAAAATAACAGAAGGATTTCTCCATTAATGTTGAAATTGCAGAAGGATTTCTCCATTAATGTTAAAATAACAAAAGGATTTCTCCATTAATGTTGAAATAACAGAACGATTTCGCCATTAAAGTTGAAATAACAGTAGAGTAACCCTTTAAAGTTGAAATTACAGTGGAGTGTCCCCTCTTAATGTTGAAATGACAGTAGAACAACCCCATAAATATTGAAATGACCGTAGGATACCCCCATTAATGTTGAAATGAAAGCAGGATAACCCCATTATGTTGAAGTGACAGTAGAATAACCCCATTAATGTTGAAATGACAGTAGAATAACCCTTTTAATGTTGAAATGACAGTAGAAAGCCCAATTAATGTGGAAATGACAGTAGAATAGCCCCATTAATGTTGAAATGACAGTAGAATAGCCCCATATGTGATGGTGAAATGACAGTAGAATAACCCCATGAAAGATGAAATAACAGTAGTGTCCCCATTAATATTAAAATAACAGTGGGATAGTCTCATTAATGTTGAAATGACAGTAGGATAACCCCATTAATGTTGAAATGACAATAGAATAACCCCATTAATGTAGAAATTAGAAGAATACCACATACACATGTGACAGTGTGACAGTTGACATATGGCAATGAGTGGTTCATAATCATTCATTTAAAACGTTTGAAAACACTCACGTACGCACGGCAGAAACTAATGTCACAATCTAGGCAATACTCTACTTTGGAAGACATTAAATATTCCTCACATCTTTGAACTGAAATCTAGAATGCTGAAAGGTTGTCTGTGAAATAAGTAACTGCCTTTTCTATCCATAAATTAAGCAAAATACCCAGACTCTATCCTCCAATGATTCTTTAAACATCAAAGGCAGTTTTCACAGATTTGATCAAAGCAACCTACTACAATCAATGTATTAAATGTGAACACACCACTCCTGCAGTTAATGGACGACTATTAGTATATGCCTCATTAATTGTTCTTCTGGAGGGATTATTGGTCTTTTGAACGATGATTCAATGTTGCTCATTTCACATTAAACTCTTTTCTCCACATAATGCATGTCAAATTCATCTAATCTCCTGCTGTCCGATGAGGCTATAAGTTTGAAGAATACATTTTATTCAGGTGACCCAAAAAGTTGGTTACGGTTATTCACTAAAGTCAATAGGTAGCACGCAGGTGTCACAGCAGCAAGCTACAGGCCAGAAATCATGATCCAGGCTTAGGATTATTCAGACAAATCATTTCATTGACAATGGACGGATAGACACATTATAGAACTAGCTGTATTGAATTGGAGTGCAGTTTACCAGGTTATGTAGCTTGTTTACGTTCCCTGGAAAAAAGTTAAGGTATAAACATTTCAGAGAAATTCATTTTCATGATATTGCCTAGGTGTGAAAACTACATACATTTGTGATGTTTCAGATCTGCCAGCTGATGATGTGGTGGTAGTCACTACATTTTATGCAGAAATAATGTCACAGGCATAAAAAAAAACTTCACACATGTTCTCAGCAATGTGACTCTACACAGGGTCACTCCAAGTGTTTAGGTCTAATTTGACATATTTTTTGAACTTCATGTGTACCACAATTTAGAATAACATGAGAAAGTAGACAAGTGGGCCCTCTTTCAGATAGCTACGTAGCTGATGTGGGCCCTCTTCCAGATAGCTGATGTGGGCCTTCTTTCAGATAGCTGGCTAGCTGATGAGGGCCCCCTTCCAGATAGATGGCTAGCTGCACGCATGGCCGATCTCACTCCAGATCTCCAAGTGTATATATCCTCTATAATTAAACACAACTACTTTTCCCATCTAGATTCTTTCTAAACTTTTCTAATTGAGTGATTCTATTTGATGGGTTTTTATCAGAACTTGGTTCAGTAAGTGAAGTCAATACTTTAGAAAGCTTTGAGACTTTCACATGTGAGAATATAACAGTAATCTCCACAATCTTATAATTAGCTGTCTGTCCCATTTTTACTACATTTTCTTACAAAATACTGAAATAAAAACTTTATAATCATGGTGTTTTTAACCAAAAACAAACATTTCTTAACATCATCTGTATTGGTTTGTATCAAACACACCCCAGCCTACAGATCATACCGCTACTACTTACTGTGGGCAAATTTACGTTAATTTCAATTGCTACATGATGGCTACAAACAAGAGATGAAGGATCTTGCCCCTACCAAGGAAGGATCTTATCAGCTCCATTATATAAATAGAGGTTACACAACGAGTTGTTGTTGGATATGGAATTTATTTCACTCGAGTTAATTATTTTTTAAAAGTTACAAAAGACACGAGCTTTAGCGATTGTCTTTTGTAACTTTAAAAAAAATAATTAACGAGAGTGAAAGAAATTCTATATCCAATTACCACGAGTCCTGTGACCTGTTTCTACCACAATGATATTTAGTCGGCAGTTGCAGTGTTGTTTGCTGGAGTGAATCGCGGATTTGCGGGAAATCACATCATCTCGAATACATTCCCTCCAAGTTGTGACGACGTCAACAATCGATGACGTTGTCAACAATCCACATTTCCGGTCAAAGTTCAGCTTCTCAACCAATCAAAAGTCCAGAGGGTCATATTCCACTAGTGGTATATAACATATATTTATTCAACAGTCAGCACGTTTATACAATGGTCTGAGAGTGGAATAACACAGGGTATTGTGGTAGGAACATGGTATCTTGCCCTCTTTACTATTACTTTCCTTACTGGTAAAATAGCCCAGACCTTAGGTGCCTTTTTCTGATTTCAATCTATCCTTTGTTTTGACCTCGAAATATAGAGTGAAAAACTATAAGCAGACAGTGTAATATCATTTTTTCATACCCCCACCCCCATTTGGTGTCTCTGAAAAACTCTAAAAAATATTGTAATTTTGTCCTGATTGGCTTTGTCAATAATACACCCTCCCAATACATCTCGGTAAAATGAAAGGTACTATTTTGGGTACAAAAACGAAAGGTAAGGAACCTACACAAAAGTTGATCTCAGTATACGGTCATGGCAACAATATTGAACTTGAGTTAGAAGTATAATACCTCTGTGCTCTAGTTGATGAATTTCTATCTGGTGAACTTATAGGAAACACAAGTTGTCAAGAAAGTGAATTAAAAAAAGGCTAATATCTAAAGCAAATACTCCAGGGCAATAATATTGTAATCGACTAGATGTGTCAGTATGGCACAAGTGACCACCAAAGAGAAATACTTTTTTGGCATAATAATGTTTCCCTGATTTCCACTGGCTTAAGATAAATGCTATAACTCCGGAAGAATAAGAAAGTCGAAAAACTTGCCCAGTCTCCACTCAACAACTACAAACAGAATTACAGTCCAATATCTCACTCTGATAAAGAGTAAATGAGGTTTAGAGAAACTCTGATAAAAGACGGCCAAGGGCAACCGTAAATATGCCTCGGCTATTTCATGACAGGAGCATAAAATGTTCATATATGGTAGTCAACATATACATGAATTTATTTTTCTCTCCCTATAATGTCAACATATACATGAATTTATTTTTCTCTCCCTATAATTATCGAAAACATAGTTGAAGGCATTCCTAGCAGCATATCACATGGAACAGAAGTTCAAGTTTTGTCAAATGTATTAAATTTAATACCTGGGTAGGTATTTTTTTACAGTGATGTCCTCTTACGTCCCAGAACTAAAGTTGTCAGTGTTGTTTGTCTGATCTACTGTATATAATAGGTTACCTGCCTCCATGTTATAATATAGCAACAAAGATACAAAATATAAAAGTGGGGAATAGGCTTAACAGGAAAGAGGAAGTTCTACTTTACTAAATACTATAACAATTTAACTAAAAAACAATCTGCTTAATAAGATACACAGTTTTTGTGTATTTATACTTGACAATTTCTACAAAGGTGCAGTTTCAAAAATACCTTTGTAAACCAGTACTTATACACCTTACAATTTCAGAAAATTCTTGAAAAGACAGACTGAAACTTGACAAAATTATGTCAACTTTCAATCTACACCTATACCACAATGTGTTTAATTAGAAACATATCACCAGCAATTTTAAAGATATCTATTTGGATATAACCTGAAATTAAAGTTATTGAGATCTAGCAGGTTGGGGTTTACATTTAAATGGAATAGTCTTCACATTTGAACCTAAAAGAGGAGAGTCATTTCTCCACAGGAGTTTCCAAGGTTTGTCATTGGTATCTCCATGCCAACAAAACATTCGTCTCCGCCCCCTGCTTCTGATTCTGGAGCTTCCGAGTGTCCCGGGATTGGTGGTTGGTTAATTTGTCTGAGGCTGGTAAGGATGTGGATGAAGTAGATCTCCAGGTAGAGTCATAAGTCTGGGAAACGCTTGGGGTCCTCAATGTACTCTGGTGGTATGTAGAACAAGCTGTCTGGCAGATCCTCCTTCCACTCAAATGAGTTGAATGTCACTCGCGCCGTTACTGTTGGAAACACTGGGATTTCTACAAAAACAACACCACAAACTTGAGGGGAATGGAGAGACATTCATGTCCCTATGTGGTCTTATCATAAACAAGATTTGCGTCCCTTTTTGTTAGGTATCTGTGTCAACAACATTCTGACGTTATTACTGTAAACAGACTTATTTTAGCGCAGTCAAATTTTAGCGCAAACACAGCAAATTGTAAAATATGATTTATTAGCGTGAATATGTATAAGCGCCATCTGAAGGTTCGAATCGGCAATATCAGAAAAATCTCCGTCTTTTAAATTTTATACCAACTCAACATTGGCTACACTTGTTCTACAGGTGAGTCACTACTTAACTATTTTCATTGAAATTATAATTACATTTTTAGCTGTTCGGTTGGTGCTGGCTTTATTCATGCATTTACTTTACCTTTTAAAATAATACCTGGCAATGGCTTCCGTATTATTATTTATCTGCTGTAAAAAGAACCCCATCGTGGCTTCATTAAAATCAAATGCGAAACTCCGTTTTTTTAGCTCTACTTGTTTTCCTATGATCAACAGACCTTACCGCTTCAAAGCAGCATAGGATTAGTATTTGACCATGCTTTCATCTTAACCATGTTGACCAGCCTAATCACTATACAAGCACATAATCTAAACCATGGAGAGGGCTAGGTGCAAGTCTACAAGCGAATGTCCCGAGGCATGAAGCTTACAACAACAATTGTCACAGGTGTTTATTTCACGGTAGAGTGGTCGGACCCCAGGTAACACCAATTTACAAAATTAGTTTTGATAATGTTTTAACTTTTCTGGACACAAAAAACGATTTGGTATTCAGAATTCAGTATTAGAAAGTGTTAATTTAAAGAAGAAACAATTCAGAACATATATATTTAGTTCGGCATAATGAGGTGATCGGTATAATGAAGCTACACTAGTTCTGTATACATACTTTGTTCAGTTTCAGCTTTAGATGCATTTTTTTAGTGCTGTACATGAATTAGCGCTGCACAAACAACGCGAAAAGCACTGAAATTAAACTACCGCTAAAATAAGTACGTTAACAGTAGTTTGCTAAGGAAATGGTTTATATTCAGCATACAGTTTCCTGCATACATTGGTTTTCTAGCAATATCATAAGGTCAAAATAGAAATAGTGTATATATATATATATACCTCTATTGGAGGGAACACTTGTTTACAATAAGACTGAATATATAGCAGTTTTCAATCAAGCTTTCAATTAATGAAACAGTACATTGTTTTGAAAACTACATAGGACACCAGTAACATTACATTATAAAATCAAAGCTACTTTGTTTTCCTTCAATTACTTACTGCAGTATCTGCACTGATAGTAGCTTGAATCAGTGCAAAAGATATCATGGTAAAATGAGATTGATTCTTTGTACACACTATTAACTGATGAATCTTATTCCTAATATCATGGTAAAATGTTCTAAGGCTGGGGTGGGGCATGACTCCAGGTCAATCGTGGGAAAATATTCCCAAGGGTGGGACAAGACCCCTAGGCTAATCATGAGACAATGTTCCCAAGGGGTGGGGTAAAACTAGAGGGACAGTAAAAACCCCACCTATTTCAGTAATAACCCTACCTATTTCAGTAATAACCCTACCTATTTCAGTAATAACCCTACCTATTTCAGTAATAACTACCTATTTCAGTAATAACCCTACCTATTTCAGTAATAACCCTACCTATTTCAGTAATAACCCACCTTTTTCCGTAATAACACCACCTATTTCAGTAATAACCCACCTATTTCAGTTATACTTCACCTATTTCAGTAATAACACCACCTATTTCAGTAATAACTACCTATTTCAGTAATAACCCTACCTATTTCAGTAATAACTACCTATTTCAGTAATAACCCTACCTATTTCAGTAATAACCCTACCTATTTCAGTAATAACCCACCTTTTTCCGTAATAACACCACCTATTTCAGTTATACTTCACCTATTTCAGTAATAACCCTACCTAATACAGTAACAACCCCAAATATTACAGTAATAACCCTATCTATTTCAGTAATAACCCTACCTATTTCAGTAATAACCCCACCTATTACAGTAATAACCCTACCTATTTCAGTAATAACCCTACCTATTTCAGTAATAACCCCACCTTTTTCAGTAATAACCCCACCTATTTCAGCAATAACCCCACCTTTTTCAGTAATAACCCCACCTATTTCAGTAAAAACTCTACCTATTTTAGTAATAAATCCATCTATTTCAGTAATAACCCTACCTTTTTCAGTAATAACCTTATCTATTTCAGTAATAACCCACCTTTTTCAGTAATAACCTCACCTATTTCAGTAAAAACCCTACCTATTTCAATAATAACCCTACCTATTTCAGTAATGACCCTACCTATTTCAGTAATAACCCAATCTTTTTCAGTAATAACCCCATCTATTTCAGTAATAACCCAATCTATTTCAGTAATAACCCCATCTATTTCAGTAATAACCCTACCTATTTCAGTAATAACCTCATCTATTTCAGTAATAACCTCATCTATTTCAGTAATAACCCCATCTATTTCAGTAATAACCCCACCTATTTCAGTAATAACCCAACCTATTCCAGTAATAACCCCACCTATTTCAGCAATAACCCCATCTATTTCAGTAATAACCCCACCTATTTCAGAAATAACCCCATCTATTACAGTAATAACCCCACCTATTTCAGTAATAACCCTACCTATTTCAGTAATAACCCCACCTATTTCAGTATAACACTACCTATTTAACTAATAACCCTACCCATTTCAGTAATAACCCTACCTATTTTAACTGGGAATCCATCAGGCAACTTCGTGGTCATAAAATCCCTGAGTTTTTGAAATTGTTTGAATGGTGCTATTACTTCCAGGACATCCAGCAGTCTGAAACCAAATACACAAACTTTTATATATCATACAGCATAATAATGATGTACAGGGTATTATCATTTTCTATTTAACATATAAACCGGTATAAAAAACTTAAATTTATGATTTTATTGACCAGTAATACAGAAGAATTGTAAAATCTAGGGGGGCATGTACACATTGATTATCGACTTTGATTTCCCAGACAGTCTCGCAACATGATTTTAACTCTAACACAAACTGCCCAACCTCTGCAACAGATTCTACATCCATGTTCTTATATTATTCTTTTAAGAAATTTGTCATTTTATTTATTTATTTTAAATAAAGTATTTATTTATTTCAAATAAAGTATTTATTTTAATACTTACACACTAACATCCATAGGGAATGCTTTGCTCTGAAAAAAGACCAATTCTTACATGGGTATCGGTACAGCAGCAGTTGAAACTACGTATTTGTAAACATGCATACATGTTGAACTTTGTCTAATTTTGGCTTGTTGTTTTAGTGGGCCACACCTAAATTATTTTGAGAACTTTGGAATTTTTTGTCAAGAGTTTCTTGGTAGTTCCTGCTCAGGTTTACATCATTTTAGCCTTATTTTTGCATGGTTATCAACTGGGTTTTTTTCCAGAATTTTTTCAGAATCATGAATAATTCCCTGAAAATGCAAATATTGGGCCTTTAAGAGAAATGGTATACTTGGAGTGGAATTCTTCAAACGATAGATTTGGAAAAGTTTGTTTTTTGAAAAGAAATTAATTAAAACTAATATTAAGATGTTAGGGAGATAATGTTTTGCAGTTATCGTTACCAGTCCTACGAGTACTCCCGAATGACTTGAAGCTTCCCTTACCATCGCTACAGTGGCCTTGAAGGACTTGGAGCTTCCCTTAGGGATCCACTGTCGCCCTAAACATGGAGGTTTACCCGCTGGGGCAGACATGTATTCCTCCCAGCTAATGTTTGGCCTTTCTGGTGGATTCAGCGAGGGACGCCTCTGGAACTAAAACCAAACATATTGTATCAATAGATAACCTTTTAAACTGCGATTCGAGGTACAATGTACTAAGTTCTTGGAACACTTGTTGTTATGTAAATGTTTTTCTTTATTACTGTTTTAAGATTTCCAAATCTTGTATCAAATCAGAAAATATTGGTAAGTCATCTGGTGTGTGTCAACAGTTACATAAGGAAACAAGATGGACATCTACCTGTTTGTTTCATCATCATGTCAAAACTTCTGAAGTCATCATTATCTGGCAACTACAGTCAAGATGTCAGAGAAACCCATTCATGTCCAACTTAATCTGCAGCGTGACATACATGCTCTTAGACAAAAGACAAAATTTTTATCCTGAATCAGGCAGCCATGCTTGTCTAGTTATCTTTATTCCATCAATTGAACACATGTATATTGTACGTGCTGTTGTTAACAACTTTTTCTTGATATCTCTGATGTGCTCTTTTAAATATTTAAGTCTGTCTATTTTTCCTATTTTTTATCCTATCCTTACCTCACAGTTGTCCCACGTCCCTTTGGTCAAGTTCTCCATGATAGCTTTGTTATATCCTATCCTTATAATTACCTCACAGTTGTCCCACGTCCCCTTGGTCAAGTTCTCCATGATATTTTTTATCCTATCCTAACCTCAAGAGTTGTCCCACGTCCCGTTGGTCAAGTTCTCCATGATAGCTTTGTTTTATCCTATCCTTACCTCACAGTTGTCCCATGTCCCTTTGGTCAAGTTCTCCATGATAGCTTTGTTTTATCCTATACTTACCTCACAGTTGTCCCACGTCCCTTTGGTCAAGTTCTCCACGATAGCTTTGTTTTATCCTATCCTTACCTCAGAATTGTCCCACGTCCCTTTGGTCAAGTTCTCCATGATAGCTTTGTTTTTCTGGACATCCTCTGGAGACAGGTGTTCCCTTCTGTAAGAGAAGTGTTAAAATCTACCAGATAAAAACTACTAGATGTTCACAACAGAACTACTTAGAGGTACTGTCCACCTACTCCTACACAACTTCAGTGATACGGACCACCTACTCCTACACAACTTCAGTGATACGGACAACCTACTCCCATACAACTTCAGAGATACGGACCACCCACTCCTATACAACTTCAGTGATCCTACTCCTATACAACTTCAGAGATACTGTCCACCTACTCCTATACAACTTCAGAGATACTGTCCACCTACTCCTACACAACTTCAGTGATACGGACCACCTACTCCTATACAACTTCAATGACACTGTCCACCTACTCCTATACAACTTCAGTGATACGGACCATATACTCCTATACAACTTCAGTGATACGGACCATATACTCCTATACAACTTCAGTGATACGGACCACCTACTCCTATACAACTTCAGTGATACTGTCCATCTACTCCTATACAACTTCAGTGATACGGACCATATACTCCTATACAACTTCAGTGATACGGACCACCTACTCCTTTACAACTTCAGTGATACGGACCATATACTCCTATACAACTTCAGTGATACGGACCATATACTCCTATACAACTTCAGTGATACGGACCACCTACTCCTTTACAACTTCAGTGATACGGACCATATACTCCTATACAACTTCAGTGATATGGACCACCTACTCCTACACAACTTAAGTGATACGGACCACCTACTCCTATACAACTTCAGTGATACTGTTCACCTACTCCTTTACAACTTCAATCACACTGTCCACCTACTAATATACAATTTCAATGTTACTGTCCACCTTCTCCTATACAACTTAAATGACACTGTCCACCTTCTCCTATACAACTTCAGAAATACTGTCCACCTACTCCTACACAACTTAAGATACAGACCACCTACTCCTTTACAACTTCAGTGATATGGACCACCTACTCCTATACAACTTCAGTGATACGGACCATCTACTCCTATACAACTTCAATGATACTGTCCACCTACTCCTTTACAACTTCAGTGATACGGACCACCTACTCCTATACAATTTCAGTGATACGGACCACCTACTCCTATACAACTTCAGTGATACCGACCACCTACTCCTTTACAACTTCAGTGATACCGACCACCTACTCCTATACAACTTCAGTGATACGGACCACCTACTCCTATACAATTTCAATGATACTGTCCACCTACTCCTTTACAACTTCAGTGACACTGTCCACCTTCTCCTATACAACTTCAATGACACTGGTAACCTACTCCTATACAAATTGGACCTGTGTAAACAGTTTACCATGCTCAAATGGATAGATAGAAAATGTTCTAAAACCCTATTTTATAGACAAGGAGCCGATACTCTGGTAAGATCTTAAACCCTTCATAGATTTCAATAGATATTTGTTTTAAGACCATATCAATCAAATTGGTAAACATTATAGTGGCTTTTCCTGTGTGTATTCGCAAAGGTACTGTTTCTTACTAAACCTCTGATTTTACCTTTTTCTAGAATCTAATGTCAGTCCATTTATGAAGTAATAATCCGCTTCATATTCACCAACCATTTCCTGCAAAAAACATAACAAATTCTAACAGATATTGTCCAGCTTAAGGTTTAAATGTTGTTTTTTTAATAACTTGTCACCAATGCACAGTCTTAATGAAAACATTTGCCATGACCCATGTCATACTGAATTGGGCTTTAATTCCTCGTACAAATTGAGTGGTTAAGCTTGACGTTGGAATGAACATGAATATCAGAGAAACATAATGGGTAATGCTGACAACACATACATTCAATACTATACTGATACAGTGGACTCCACTTAATATCACTCCTGTTAACATCACATTCCTGTTTATATAATGTTTTTCCCAAGCACCATTTTTCTCTCTATATAATCTATGTAATTTTATTTGGTTAATATCATGCATTTTGAGGTGAATTCTTCTTAATATCATGTTTTTTAAGCAATTACATAAAATATCTAGAAAATGATGTGATTTCTCATTGATTTAAGATACAACTTGTACAAAATGTTGCATAGAAAATAACAAATATCCCCAAAAAATGATTTTTTATTGAAATGATGTTATCTATATATTGAAACTTCTTCATATGTACATAATTAAAAAAAAGCTTACTTTTAGTTATGGAGATTGGAAATGCACTAGATTTATCGGAAAAACATGTTTCTCTTAATGTCACATTCCTTTTTGTCTGACAAATGCAACATGATATAAAGAGGAGTGCACTGTATTAACAGTGTGCCACTATACAAAGGTTTTAGTATGTATAATGCTGTATACTCGTATGCCCCTGATCCTGGTCCATATCTGTATATTTGTGTTGTTTTTCTCCCATGCAAATAGTAGTGTCAGTGTAAGACAATTATGACAGTGACCTGAACTTTGACTTTAAATATTCTTTAATAGGAATTCTCTCCATCTATATATCAATACTTATTAATTATGGACCTTTGGTGAGGTCAATAATGATGTTATACCAACTTGATACATCAAACACTGACTGAGGGCAAAGTCCAAGGTCAATATTTTAGATTTTACCAGGTTGATATAACACCATATTGGATACATGAAATGTTCACTGTGTATTACTATTGACTGTGGTTTTCCTGGTTGCTATTGAATTATGAAAATAAATAGAGCTTTGTTGTTGTTAATACAAGTTAGATATCATTGAAATGCATGCCACAAATTTGCAATGTTCTAAAAACACTTCAAAACATGAAAGAACATTTTGACAAAACATTTTTTGTGACATACAGTTTACTAATATTAAGGAAATCAAAAGCATTTTTTGAACCTAGACAGAATGGAATGCAACAAACCAGGCCAGAAAGGGACAAATGTGGGTAAAATTTTAAGCTAATTTTTAGATGACATGAGCATAAGTTTTGACATATTAACTGCAATCATTACTCTATTTTGTGCAGTGTTATTACTGAGAAACCAAGAATAACATACTGTTTTGTCCTCTCTAAACAGCCAGCCACTCTGTGCTCGTGTGAATGTGATGTTCTTTGTTGACATTTGTGCGGCCATTATATCGCTGCTCATCAAGATGTCAACTTCATCATCCATTTCCTGTTCGCTCTCCTGTCCCAAAACAGACATAACTCTAAATCTATCTGCTCAGCAGAATTACGTCCCCTGTCCAAAAACAGACATAACTCTAAATATATCTGCTCAGCAGAATTACCTCCCCTGTCCCAAAACAGACATAACTCTAAATTTATCTGCTCAGCAGAATAACTTCCCCTGTTCCAAAACAGACACAACTATAAATCTATCTGCTCAGCAGGATTAGCTCCCCCTGTATAAAAACTGTCATAACAACTGGTCTATAGGACATGTATCGATCACCATGGTAAATCTGGCTGAGCAGATAGATTTATAGTTTAATACTTCTGTAAGAATAAAATACATTCAGAATTATTGTGTTGATGTTACTGATTCTTTATTAAACATTCTTCCTCTTAATAAATTGAAGAAATATAATGCTTTACTTCTTTTTACTTACTGAGTTATGATTTTGTGTACAACATGCATATTTATTGTCATTAAATTAGGCATTTTTGTAAATACGAATACCTCCCATTTAGGTAGGTACACATGTACATACATATAAATATGTATTGTTTTCAGTGTGACGTCATATAATATTGCTAGGAAAGCAATGTAAAATATGCGGGAAATGCAGGCTTCAAACTCTGTTTCCCTACAAAACTATTGATGTCCAAGAGGTATTGGCCTAAATAACTAATCAAATAGAAGTTAACTCTTGTTTGGAAAACCCAAATAATTTGTCATGACTACAATCCTTTAGTACTGTATATACAAAATGTACCTCGTATCTGATCCTCTGGAAGACAAACAGCTTGTTATCTAAAACAGTCAGGCTCTGCTGGGGGTCCTCCTCACCGTTAAACACAAAAGTGATGTCCCCTCGCTCCCAGTGCATGTCGTTGAAGTCTACTAGAGTTGTATCAAGTCTGTACAAAAATAGGCTTCTATTACTTCAGGATTACATAAAACATTCCTATTATCAATTCTTCTCCCACATTTAATTTATTTTGACAGGAGAATTGTCCTATCGAAATAGTTATCATAATCACTATGCAATTTTGTACATTAAGTTAGCTAATCAGATTAATACACAGAATAATCTTTTATAACTCATTCACCCCTAAAATATAATAATGAACTATTCAAGCCTTTGAATTGGAAGAGTTCAAATGTGTCTTCAGGGGCGAATGAGTTAAAGAAAACTGGTTTATTTTAAGTCAACTACAATAATGTACTATCATATGAACAAAATATCATCATCACTAAATAGATTATAATTCATATAGCTTATTTATTTTTTCATTTAAATTTTTTTCAGCAGTGACATCAATCTGCTCACAAAAGTAGCGTGCTAACTTTACCGTATACAGCATCCCTTCTTGTGGATTTTACAGACATCTGAAGGCAGAATTCTTGACACCAAAGGGACTGCGAACGTAATGAAGACATGTCAGGATGGTAAAAAATAAGAACAAAGTACATTATTATCAAACCTGACCCACATAACACAGAAGATCAGAGTAAGTAACGAAAGCTTTAAAACCAACTATACAGTACACAAAATACATACCGTGTCCTAATTCACGACATGTATTCCGATGTTGAGTCTGATTAATGACAATTACACTTCTATACTGACTTAACAGACTTACCCCAACTTTGGAAATCCCACTTCAGTTCTAAATAGAAATCGCCTATATCTCGTAAAGCCTGCACAAGAGATGGTCTCCGATTTTCGAGGGACTCCCGAGACTGTTGTTTAAGTTTTCTCAGTAGACAAAGAACTGGAAGCAAATTTGAAGGACAAGTAAAAAAATTAGTATACAGTATTAATGTATTCAACCTAATTAGCATCTCTGCCCCTGTAATTAGCCATACCCCACAAACAGTATTAATGTATTCAACCTAATTAGCATCTGTGCCCTTGTAATTAGCCATACCCCACAAACAGTATTAATGTATTCAACCTAATTAGCATCTGTGCCCTTGTAATCAGCCATACCCCACAAACAGTATTAATGTATTCAACCTAATTAGCATCTGTGCCCTTGTAATCAGCCATACCCCACAAACAGTATTAATGTAATCAACCTAATTAGCATCTGTGCCCTTGTAATTAGCCATACCCCACAAACAGTATTAATGTATTCAACTTATCAGCATCTCTGCCCCTGTAATTAGCCATACCCCACAAACAGTATTAATGTATTCAACCTAATTAGCATCTGTGCCCTTGTAATTAGCCATACCCCACAAACAGTATTAATGTATTCAACCTAATTAGCATCTGTGCCCTTGTAATTAGCCATACCCCACAAACAGTATTAATGTATTCAACCTAATAAGCATCTGTGCCCTTGTAATTAGCCATACTCCACAAACAGTATTAATGTATTCAACCTAATAAGCATCTCTGCCCCTGTAATTAGCCATACCCCACAAACAGTATTAATATATTCAACCTAATTAGCATCAGTGCCCTTGTAATTAGCCATACCCCACAAACAGCATTAATGTATTCAACCTAATTAGCATCTGTGCCCTTGTAATTAGCCATACTCCACAAACAGTATTAATGTATTCAACCTAATTAGCATCTGTGCCCTTGTAATTAGCCATACCCCACAAACAGTATTAATGTATTCAACCTAATTAGCATCTCTGCCCCTGTAATTAGCCATACCCCACAAACAGTATTAATGTATTCAACTTATCAGCATCTCTGCCCCTGTAATTAGCCATACCCCACAAACAGTATTAATGTATTCAACCTAATTAGCATCTGTGCCCTTGTAATTAGCCATACCCCACAAACAGTATTAATGTATTCAACCTAATTAGCATCTCTGCCCCTGTAATTAGCCATACCCCACAAACAGTATTAATGTATTCAACTTATCAGCATCTCTGCCCCTGTAATTAGCCATACCCCACAAACAGTATTAATGTATTCAACCTAATTAGCATCTGTGCCCTTGTAATTAGCCATACCCCACAAACAGTATTAATGTATTCAACCTAATTAGCATCTGTGCCCTTGTTATTAGCCATACCCCACAAACAGTATTAATGTATTCAACCTAATTAACATCTGTGCCCTTGTAATTAGCCATACCCCACAAACAGTATTAATGTATTCAACCTAATTAGCATCTGTGCCCTTGTAATTAGCCATACCCCACAAACAGTATTAATGTATTCAACCTAATTAGCATCTGTGCCCTTGTAATTAGCCATACCCCACAAACAGTATTAATGTATTCAACCTAATTAGCATCTGTGCCCTTGTAATCAGCCATACCCCACAAACAGTATTAATGTATTCAACCTAATTAGCATCTGTGCCCTTGTAATTAGCCATACCCCACAAACAGTATTAATGTATTCAACCTAATTAGCATCTGTGCCCTTGTTATTAGCCATACCCCACAAACAGTATTAATGTATTCAACCTAATTAGCATCTCTGCCCCTGTAATTAGCCATACCCCACAAACAGTATTAATGTATTCAACCTAATTAGCATCTCTGCTCTTGTAATTAAACACACCCCACAAACAGTATTAATGTATTCAACCTAATTAGCATCTCTGCCCTTGTAATTAGCCATACCCCACAAACAGTATTAATGTATTCAACCTAATTAGCATCTCTGCCCCTGTAATTAGCCATACCCCACAAACAGTATTAATGTATTCAACCTAATTAGCATCTCTGCCCTTGTAATTAGCCATACCCCACAAACAGTATTAATGTATTCAACCTAATTAGCATCTGTGCCCTTGTAATTAAACACACCCCACAATCTTTCCAGGAAAATAGGATGGGTGTGCTATTTCAAATCTATAAAAATGTCCTTATCCACTGATCCTGATCTCCCAATACAATGTTCAGGCTGTCAAAGACTGTTCAAGAGAGAGGAAAAAAAACAACATTTCCCCCACTCAAATTCCATTTAGATCTTTTTTCTGTACATGGTTTTAAGCGCAGGTTTACCTCTTGTGTTTATGTAACATAAACACCCAATGTGCTTATTTTGTTGAATACAGGGTGATGTGTTTATTTTACCTATAAAGGTGCACTTTTAATTTCCCTGTCTTTCAGAATCCTCAATAATTTTGCAATTTAATGCAATTCATACAATCATGTATTCTTAATTACCCAGACAAGTAATTGTCAAATCTGATTAAAATCATATCTTGATCTCTGATCCGAACCGTAAACTTCTCTGCTGCGTCAAGATCTGAGGACATCCAATAGGGGGTCACGTTCAGATGACCTTTGTCGACTCTTTACTTAACACTAAAATAATTTTCCAATGACCTGTCATCTTGCAGCAAGTCATTTCGTCACATTGTTCAACATCAACTTTTTTCGGACGAAATGACTAAACGTACAAATGCCATTTTGCAAGCTTAGTCACTTCAAAAATCCATATTTCAGATTCTGAAAGAAGTAATTTGATTGGCTAATGCAAAAGGTCATCTGAATTTGACCCCCTATGGGATGTCCTAAGATCTTGACAAAGCAGAGAGAACTTTAGGGAAAAGCGCGTAGATCGAGATACGATTTTATTCAGACTGGTAAATGTCCAGACAAATTTGATGGTATTAAACTTAACATGTCAATATTCATATAGTGATGCAACCAGATTTAAAAACACTTAAGGAAAATCAAATGAAAATATAGGAATAAATATATATATATTAATTTGATATTTACTTGTTTGTCGGTCCCCGAAGCTTATGGACTCTGCCAAAGGTGTCCATCCTTGGGTGTTCTTAATACGGACAGGAGCACCATGAGCAAGCAGTAAGTGTATACATTCTGAAAATAATGCACAAAATTCAAATCTCATCAACATGCAGAACAAACTTAATATTTTGTTTTGTAGTAGACTTTCAGGACTGTCTGTTAGAATTTTGACATATCTTTATTTCACAAGAATTAAAAAATATTTTTTCTGATTTATATTGATCACTTTTGTTGGTCTGGATGAATACATGCAGACAGCAGTGGGAGGGACTGGAGTGACCAGAGAAAACCACCATGTCCTGCAGCAGGTCACCCTGGTCCCAAATCTGTGTCCCATCTGACCAGGGGTCAAGCACAGGACATCATTGTGAAAGGCAAATGCTCTATCTTTTTCATACAAAATATGTATACAAGCTGTTCAATGTAACACCTTGTTAATACAGAAGTCCTTCTGTTAACCATTCCCCTCCCACCCCTATCCCCGCTCCTAGTTCTAGCTATTCAACCCCAAATACTGCCATGATGAAATGTGTTTCCTTGCTAACCCCGTCATTTGGTTTTGTTTGTTTTTATGTCATATTAAAAAACAACCAGGGTCATTTAAGGATGGCCTTCCAGTGTATGCGATGTGAGGGTGTGTGTCAAGTGTGTGTGTTTGGGAGGATCAGATATATTAATTTGTCTAAGCCTCCTTGTGATAGTTCTGATCTGTTGTCAATTTAAAGTGCTATCGCACTGGAGTATACTGCCGAAGACCCAAAGCAATCTACAACAATTGTTAAATATCCAATATTTAAGGTCTGCATGGAAAAAACCATTGTGGGTGATGGGAATAAAAATTAATTCTTTAATATATATACCATCCTCACAAATTCCACATCTCTATATGCACACAACTTTTCCATGAACACAACTAACAAATACCCTTGGATAGCATCAGGCTTATCAACATTCTCACCTTTATGTCCCAGAATAACAGCAAGGTGCAAAGGTGTGTTACCTGAAACGAAACAAAACTTTTAGGTATGAATAGAACTACTTAGCAATTGTAAGTAGAACAAACTGTTTTTACCTCTTGACACATCTATAAAATATATTGACTTGTGTACTGCATATAACCATTTTCATATAAAGAATACCATGATTACAAAACAGATATATATGTAAATATTAATAGTATATTGTAAATGTAACTGAAAAGAGAATAGTGTGCTTCCACTGGGGATAAAAACCATCTTAGATCTAGTCTATCTTTTGGCTTCTAGTTATCAGAGTGCTCTACCACATTTATATGTACAATGAGTTATTAGCTTTGTCTGTCAATACACCCACTACACAGGTACTAGCCTCGTCTGTCAATTCACCCATTACAGTCTGTACACAGGTACTAGACTTGTCTGTCAATTCACCCACTACATAGGTACTAGCCTTTTCTGTCAATACACCCATTACACAGGTACTAGCCTTGTCTGTAAATACACTCATGATCATTACGCAGATACTAGCCTTGTCTGTCAATACACCCATTACACAGGTACTAGCCTCGTCTGTCAGTACACCCATTACACAGGTACTAGCCTCATCTGTCAATACACCCATTACACAGGTAATAGCCTTGTCTGTCAATACACCCATTACACAGGTATAGCCTCATCTGTCAATACACCCATTACACAGGTATAGCCTCATCTGTCAATACACCCATTACACAGGTACTAGCCTTGTCTGACAGTACACCCATTACACAGGTATAGCCTCATCTGTCAATACACCCATTACACATGTACTAGCCTTGTCTGACAGTACACCCATTACACAGGTACTAGCCTTGTCTGACAGTACACCCATTACACAGGTACTAGCCTCGTCTGTCAGTACACCCATTACACAGGTATAGCCTTGTCTGTCAATACACCCATTACACAGGTATAGCCTCATCTGTCAATACACCCATTATACAGGTACTAGCCTCGTCTGTCAATACACCCATTATACAGGTACTAGTCTTGTCTGTCAATACACCCATTATACAGGTACTAGCCTTGTCTGACAGTACACCCATTACACAGGTACTAGCCTCGTCTGTCAGTACACCCATTATACAGGTACTAGCCTCGTCTGTCAATACACCCATTATACAGGTACTAGCCTTGTCTGTCAGTACACCCATTATACAGGTACTAGCCTCGTCTGTCAATACACCCATTATACAGGTACTAGCCTCGTCTGTCAATACACCCATTATACAGGTACTAGCCTCGTCTGTCAGTACACCCATTACACAGGTACTAACCTCGTCTGTCAATACACCCATTACACAGGTACTAGCCTTGTCTGTCAATACACCCATTACACATGTACTAGCCTTGTCTGTCAATACACCCATTACACAGGTATAGCCTCATCTGTCAATATCCATTCATAATGTCTAAAGTCTGTACATTTCCTCATGTTTGTCATGAAAAGAGTTAATGTCTTCCTGTTAAACATTAACTTATTTTTTTTAGTGTGTACTGGTGGCCGACCAGTTCTCGCCAAGTACCAGTTCTCGCCAATGGCACTGTTATTTGTATATTTTTTAGTTAATTACCAATTTTTTTCTGAATAATTTGAGATGAAGGTTTGTCTTTCTTGAACAAATTCGATTTCGTGTATAGCAAAATAGTGCGTTTTTGCCGACGAAGCGAGTGCAGTGGCGAGAACTGGTACTTGGCGAGAACTGGTCGCCAGCCAGTAGGTGCAAAGAGAGAGATCTACATGCATGTAAATATAGTATTAGATGACCCAGGCCAAGTGTATATGAAAATTTAATTACATAACAACAGTGCTGGTAAGAATTAATATGAAAAGAAACTAGTACAACAGACTTAAAAAGACTAAATAAAAAAAGCATTGCTATTACTTGGACAATTTCAATAACGATACAGTAACGGTATGGCTGATCAGACAGTTGCAATTGATATGCAGAAGAACTTCAGGCGCACTGCCAATGTGAATAAATAATTAGTAAATTTCTGATGTCCGCATTTATATAGGACAGAAAGATTATCTACAGTACATTTTAAATGATTATGCGTACTGTCTTACGATTGTATAAGTACAACGATCATGGTTACGTCACCCAAATACACTTGTATCCAACAATACGTATGATTCATTCATAAAACGACAAACGTCAAAACAGTCGAAGTGACCCCATGGAGTTCGGTTACAGAGTGTAAAGTACAACGTCTTTGACTTAATGACAACACATTTAAAGTCCTACCGTGTATATCCTTCTGTGCAACATCGTGCACACGAATCAACTGAGATAAACGGCATTTATCGTCATTAAATACACATTTGTGTAGTGGATAGTCTTCCCAGTCGGCCGCCATGTTGATTTATAAGCGAAGGGGAGCATTCGTTATTCTGTAATTAGTTGAGAGGGAGCAATCATTGTTCGCAAGTGATACAATATCTATTTCAATATAATTTATTCCCAGTCATGGGCATATGCAAGACATATTAAGATTCATTATTATATATATAAAGAATTTAAACATGACAAATATCTTACAGGTTTAATTTGCCTGCGCATAACTTTATCTACTGCTAGTTAATGTCAGGGTTATTTCCCCTTGTTAAACCTTTAAATTTATGGTCGATCTGCTCATGAAAAAAGGTCTGCAATCATAGGCAATATGAATTTCAACTGAACAAATGCGAATTTAGCTTACCTATGATGTGAACTGACAACTGAGAGCAGTCCAATATTAATACAGTGTAGATATCTAGTTTGTCTATTTTAAACAGAAAGTCGACCAAAAGTTTTGGCCAGTTTACACAGGTGTCCAGTGTGTACCGTAGAGGTGATTGCCAGGACCAGACTGTCAAGTCAGATTAAGCAGGTTTTCAGAGTACACAGGGGCCGGTTTAGACAAGTTATACAGTACTTGCTGTTGTAATTATTTACAATACGGCAATTGACGTTGCGTATTGATTTGTAAAAAAGAATCCGTTGTTAGATCAGTCAATAAGTACAATAAGTTTCAAAAATTAAAATTTATAAGCGTTGATATCAATTATTTTTTTAGTTTCAAAGCGTTAAAAAAATGTTTGCAAACTATTGTAGGATTCATGCAGTTTGCAAATAAATTTTTTTCATACCGAATGGAAATAAAAAAGTGTCATCAATGCTTAATTATGATGGAAATGTGGAGAAAATGTAAATAACATGTGTACATATATATATCGTGTATGCTTGTTCAATGAATGGGACATCAATCGCTCGATGAGGGTCTGTGGTACCCAACATAGCAATCACGACGCCAACAATTGGTCCAAGATATTCATTGTCTGATGAATGCCAACTGAATTCCGTAAGTTATATTACTTTCCAACTTATATTAATCACTCTTCTTTGCCCGGATGTACATGTAACTATCGCGCGAAGGATCTATCATGAGAGGAAACCGTAGTACCCAGAGAAAATCCACGTGGTCGGGCAGATGACCCCATAACATAGGCCTACTCATGTCCATAGGCAAATCGAACACGGTCACTTTGGTGAAAGGCAAGTGTGCGATTCACTGCACCATACCGTACGATGGTAGGTACTATCATTTATTTTACAGTAAAGAAAATAACAACAGTACTAGTGCTTGGAAATCGATTAAGGTCAAAGGTAAAATTCGGTCACATGAGTAAGATACTGTGCAGATTGTGATATTTAATTAGTTAGACATTAATACTTGTATAATTGTAGACGAATTGTCTATAGAAGTTGTTTCCCTCGAATTAATGCTGACGATTACATGTCAAAGTAACTCAAAAGTCGACCTGTTACCTCAAAATGATTTCTGCAAAACGTGTACACCAGTATTTTCGAAATAATATATGAAAACAAAGCAAAGCTATCGAACAGTTTTCGCAATATCATGGATTAAAGAAAATTGATTGTTTTAAACAACAGCCTTTTAATATTTTGTCAGAAAACAAACTATCTCTGAATGTTACCGGCGAATCTTCCAGAACATTCTAGACACTAACCCGTAAATATTTATAAGTTCAGAGAACGGCTTGTAGACACTATTTTTTTTATAGACGTTTTCATCGAATGATGACTCTTGATATTAATCTAAATAAAATTTATATCTGACAAAGTGTATTTGATATATTGATTTTTTTTCAAAACTTGACCTTCACCCCCCCCCCTAGAAAACGTCATTGGGTAAAGTATTTAACTAGAACTGATGTTTGATCTAATAAAGTCTATTTGACATGATTTTCAATAGTTACGCAGCTGCGTTACAAAAAAACTGTCATTTCATCCTAATCGGAAGATGAAATCTTTTACTTACAAGTGTAAATCTGTCATTGAATAAAAGAATTAACCAAGTATGGATGTTTGCCCGAATTAAACCAATGTGGCTTACATGTTGTTTAAAAAACTGGCCTACATTTAAAAAGGCGGCACCGGTTTCATAAATGAAATCAAACAGTTGTTGAACAACAAAGTCAACGAGAAATAAAATAACAATAATAAAATCGCCATATCTGATCACATAATTCCAAAATAAAACTTTTAAAATCCACTTTTCAAAATTTGTTTCGAAAATGTTATGGTGCTCATGAATATCTTTACATCACAATGATAATTATTATCTCTAGAAAGAGTCATATTTTATTTTTCTCACCTTGGTGATACGATTGTAATAATGAATAATTTTTCGTTAGGGAAAAATCTGTTCGGATTGATGTAAGTTATCAGTGAAAATGACATCCAGTGTAAAGAATCTTCCTAAATAATATCAAAAACTATTATTTCATCTTTAGGTGAATGACATATTTCAGCATACTTGTGATCAGAGCTTTTTATTCATGACCTGGTAAAATAGAGGACATTTGTTATGTTTACCTTACGATTGATGAAATCAATCTTTTGTTTGACTGTTCCGATGGATACACCGGGAATTGTTTTATTGTTCCGGTAGCTACACAATTTGTCAATGTTTTATCGTTCGGGAAGGTTCGTGCAATTGCTCCCACAACAACTAGGTTGACTGTTTCTCCGTTTGTGTTACAAATAATGTTGAAATAGATCGTCAATTTCATCATTTATTACGATAAAAATGGATATTTTTAGACAAAATCAATGTTGAAAAAACATTCATAGCATGAATTAATTTAAGCAACGTCAAGGACGAGACAGTTTTGTATCTGAATGACTCATTAAAATTTCCGCTGGCATGACACTTACAGTTAAAGACTCACAGACATTGTTCTAAGAGACACAGACATTGTTCTAAGTGACACAGACATTGTTCTAAGACACGAACATTGTTCTTAAACCCAGACATTGTTCTAAAACACAGACATTGTTCTCAGACACAGACATTGTTCTTAGACACAGACATTGTTCTAAGAGACATAGACATTGTTCTAAGACACAGACATTGTTCTAAGACACAGACATTGTTCTAAGAGACATAGACATTGTTCTAAGACACAGACATTGTTCTAAGACACAGACATTGTTCTAAGAGACATAGACATTGTTCTAAGACACAGACATTGTTCTAAAACACAGACATTGTTCTAAAACACAGACAATGTTCTAAGACACAGACATTGTTGTAATGCACATATATTGTTCTAAGACATTGACATTGTTCTAAGACACAGACATTAATCTAAGACACAGACATTGTTCTAAGACACAGACAATGTTCTAAGACACAGACATTAATCTAAGACACAGACATTGTTCTAAGACATTGACATTGTTCTAAGACACAGACATTAATCTAAGACAACCGAGGCAATTTTCCGACTTAGTTTAAGTATCGTAATTGCGACTAAGTCATCTCGTATTACGACACAGGACCTCGACATTTACTTACTTATCCTTTCAAAGGATCATTGTCGGATACACACGATTGATCTCGCTAAGAATTTAACTTAAAAAACTATTCTAATAAATTATTTTGCTATTGAGATAATTTATATCTTTTGCCATTTAGTCAACTGTTCTGTTTGTCCTTATTTGACTTAAATATCACCATAATTATTCTAACCAAGCTTAAAAATGTCTTTCTTAGAATAGAAAACATAAACTCAAAAGTGTTCCTATATAAGCTAGATTAAACTTTACTGTTGTTTTTAAAAAATCAGAGAATAACAAAGCGTCAACATAATCCTAACTCAAAATCGATTAAACTAGGAGCAAAATATGAACAAAGGAAAGATTCACACGGAGACCCTCGTAAAAGTACAAGCCTTAGATAATAAGACCAGATGTTTCGGAACAGTGAGCGTCTTATGCTTCATCGACGATCAGGTGAGATCAGACGACATGGGGGAAATAAAATGAACAGTGAACAGTTAATGCCTCTGAGGGACCACTCCAACAATAACGAGTATTTATTCTGGCACTGTGTAGTCTGAAGAAAAGGAATTTAAAGTTTAAGCAATACGATTTTTGGCACATGAATTAACTCACAAAGTAATCAATCAAGGCTATTTATAACCAAGTCTCAATCAATAGCCTGCTGCAAATAGACAAAATATAGTCAAAAGTGGTACTCCCTGTATACAGTTGGACGGAACTCACACATGTGCTGCGCCTTTTCAATTTAGAAATAGATACACTATGTCGAATACATGAATCACACTACATCATACAGCTGTTTCGTCCTTCTTGGACTCGTCGGTGATGCCTGGGATCAGAAAGAGCAAAACTCCTTCATTATTTTAGAAAGATAAAGTAGTTTTGTATAATTTCAAATAGTGTGGTATTAAAACTTTTATTATAAACTCAATTGAAATAATTTTGACCATCAAGGCTTCAGCAAATCCCAGTGACTGAAAAATCCACCAGCAGACTCTACCGCCTAGTATACTGAAAGTACAGTTATATTATTAACTTCACGTCACAGTTGATCAAGGGTAATGAAAGTAACAATTTACATAAAGTCCATGATAGTTGTTCCATCCACAGTGCGAAATCGATCGCAAAGATGAACTGGCGCACCAACAATACTAAAACTTGTTGTTGAAATTAACATACAGTCACTGTAATTAACGTGAGTATAATTTAGCCAAATGTGTTCAGCGTACATATCGCTAAAACACCGCTGATATATGTACGTCAGCAGTACACCTCTGACCATAGTGACTTATAAATTCATATACAGTTACGTGCCAAAAGTCTTTATTTTTTTATTTTGCTATATATTCTTTATATTTCCAACTTTTATCAATGAATTTTCCTGACTTCGTTTATGGATGGATTTTGAGATGAAAATAGCAACAATTCTCTATAAGTACACAAAATTTCATTAAAAATGATCCATAAACAAAGTGGGGAAAATTCACTGAAAAAGTTGGAAATACAAAGAATATATAGCAAAATAAAAAAAGATTTTTGGCACGTCACTGCATAGCAATTATAAATAGTGGTACTTAGGTATATATATCATCGATGGATTCCTGGCCATAAAATGTATATGGATCGAATATTAATAACTTTATCACTCTTATTACCTCACGTGTCGTCTGACGTCACATGTTTTAATTACCTGTCACTTTTATTACCTCACGTGTCGTCTGACGTCAAATGTTTTAATCACCTGTCACTCTTATTACCTCACGTGTCGTCTGACGTCAAATGTTTTAATCACCTGTCACTCTTATTACCTCACGTGTCGTCTGATGTCACGTTTAAATCACCTGTCACTCATATTACCTCACGTGTCGTTTGACGTCACATGTTTTAATCACCTGTCACTTTTATTAACTCACGTGTCGTCTCGTCTGACGTCACATATTTTAATCACCTGTCACTTTTATTACCTCACGTGTCGTCTGACGTCAAATGTTTTAATCACCTGTCACTCTTATTACCTCACGTGTCGTCTGACGTCAAATGTTTTAATCACCTGTCACTCATATTACCTCACGTGTCGTTTGACGTCACATGTTTTAATCACCTGTCACTTTTATTACCTCACGTGTCGTTTGACGTCACATGTTTTAATCACCTGTCACTTTTATTACCTCAGCTGTCATCTGACGTCACATGTTTTAATCACCTGTCACTTTTATTATCTCACGTGTCGTCTGACGTCACATGTTTTAATCACCTGTCACTCTTATTACCTCACGTGTCGTCTGACGTCACATGTTTTAATCACCTGTCACTTTTATTACCTCAGCTGCCATCTGACGTCACATGTTTTAATCACCTGTCACTTTTATTATCTCACGTGTCGTCTGACGTCAAATGTTTTAATCACCTGTCACTCTTATTACCTCAGCTGTCATCTGACGTCACATGTTTTAATCACCTGTCACTTTTATTATCTCACGTGTCGTCTGACGTCACATATTTTAATCACCTGTCACTCTTATTACCTCACGTGTCGTCTGACGTCAAATGTTTTAATCACCTGTCACTCTTATTACCTCACGTGTCGTCTGACGTCACATGTTTTAATCACCTGTCACTTTTATTACCTCAGCTGTCATCTGACGTCACATGTTTTAATCACCTGTCACTTTTATTATCTCACGTGTCGTCTGACGTCACATATTTTAATCACCTGTCACTCTTATTACCTCACGTGTCGTCTGACGTCACATGTTTTAATCACCTACCACTCTTATTACCTCACCTGTCATCTGACGTCACATGTTTTAATCACCTACCACTCTTATTACCTCACGTGTCGTCTGACGTCACATGTTTTAATCACCTGTCACTCTTATTACCTCACGTGTCCTCTGACGTCACATGTTTTAAACACCTACCACTCTTATTACCTCACCTGTCATCTGACGTCACGTTTTAATCACCTACCACTCTTATTACCTCACGTGTCATCTGACGTCACATGTTTTAATCACCTGTCACTTTTATTATCTCACGTGTCGTCTGACGTCACATGTTTTAATCACCTGTCACTCTTATTACCTCACGTGTCGTCTGATGTCACATGTTTTAATCACCTACCACTCTTATTACCTCACGTGTCGTCTGACGTCACGTTTAAATCACCTGTCACTCATATTAACTCACGTGTCGTTTGACGTCACATGTTTTAATCACCTGTCACTTTTATTACCTCAGCTGTCATCTGACGTCACATGTTTTAATCACCTGTCACTTTTATTATCTCACGTGTCGTCTGACGTCAAATGTTTTAATCACCTGTCACTCTTATTAACTCACGTGTCGTCTGACGTCAAATGTTTTAATCACCTGTCACTTTTATTAACTCACGTGTCGTCTAACGTCACATGTTTTAATCACCTGTCACTCTTATTACCTCACGTGTCGTCTGACGTCAAATGTTTTAATCACCTGTCACTTTTATTAACTCACGTGTCGTCTAACGTCACATGTTTTAATCACCTGTCACTCTTATTACCTCACGTGTCGTCTGACGTCAAATGTTTTAATTACCTGTCACTCTTATTACCTCACGTGTCGTCTGACGTCACATGTTTTAATTACCTGTCACTCATATTACCTCACGTGTCGTCTGACGTCACATGTTTTAATTACATGTCACTCATATTACCTCACGTGTCGTCTGACGTCACATGTTTTAATCACCTATCACTCTTATTAACTCAGGTGTTGCCTAACTCAAAATCGTTTAAACTAGAGGCAAAATAGGAACAAAGGAAATATTGTCATGGACCCTCGTAAAAGTACAAGGGAATAAGACAAGGTGTTCCGGAAGAGTAAGCGTCTTCTGCTTCATCGACGACACCCGCCATGTGAATCTTAATCACATCCAAGTAAGCATCAATCCTCAAAATGAGAACCGAGTCATATAAAAAACACTGCTTTTTGTATAAAAAGTGTCCCCTTTGGGGTACAATGGTGTTTAATCTTATAATAGTTTCTCCAAACTACTATTGCTGAGACAAATCGTCGTTATATGTACCATGTAATGATTATACCTAGTTTTCATTAAATATTTTATACAAAAATGAAGATTAATATCAATAAATTATACCGATGTACAAAACACGAGATACACACATCAAACTTACCTCCTTATAGTCAAACCTCACTTAATAAATATATAAATAAGATAAATACAATCGATTGCTGAATTTGTTAAAAACAAAATCAAGTCATTCGTTGTTAAAACTATATAAAAGGGATTAGATACAAAAATGAAGCGACAATGTTTTCTTTCTCCTACACATTCACCTTTTATACACAAATATAGAAACTTCGTTAGTTTGGATATGTTACAAAATGCTAATAAAATACGATATTGGATAAATGATAGTATATATGTTTGTCAGCTACTTGAGTTAAAAATGTCATTATAATATGTATAAAAATCATGTTACCATTCGTAAAATAAAATCTGTTTGCTGTCAGAAATCGATATGCTTCGATATTTTGACATACACAATGCAAATGCCTGTAGTAATTACTAATGCCTCTTTAGTAAATTTATAAGAAATTAAAAAAAGTGTATTTATCTATCAATTTCTTTATACAGGGAATATAATATTATATGGAACAATAGTAATATAAAAATAAATTAGTTTAAACTACATACAAAACAACCAAAAACAACACTTAGATCTAAGTATGTATGCTAGGTTTATTCGTAAATAAGACTTGTATACTATTTTGGAAGAAATTTACGTCAATGCCATTACGACATAATTAATCTAAGGAATCGGCGTTTTTTCGCCGTCTGTTTCTAAATATTTATGCTGGTTTCCCAGCAATATAATGACATTACAAAAGAAATGATGTCGATACCGTCCCATAGGGGAGGCAACTCTTGTTTTTGAAAAAAAAAGATCCAAATACACTCGTGGCTTATCACCCCTTGTTTTGCTCAGTTTACGTCCTATAACAGTCTACTTATACACTCGTGTTTCCGTCATTCCTCTCAATCATCAAAACATTGATTTTCCTCATACCTCGCTATTGTTTGATAAAGTTTGCCCATGGAAGAAAGCTATGTAAGAAAAAGCCGTCCTACATAGCATATCACACGACGCGACCCGGGGAATGTTCAAATTTGGCACAACTCTTGGCAAAGCCTCGAGTTTTACCATTTGAAAACCCCTTTGGTGGAACTTCCCGATCTTACACCCCTGGGCATGAGTCTTATACTCTGGGTGTATTTTAAACACAATCTTGAGTGGCAATGAATAAATAAATATTTAGCATATATATACATTTGAACGATAGATACGTAAATCTATTTGAAACAAAAAAACATTAAACCATGTCATGAACACTTGTAATCTAGATCTTTTCGGCTATGACAAATAAAAATAAATCTTTTGACACATTATCTGTATTGCTGTCAAATCAATTCAAGAATTGACCAGAGTATGTAGAACGTTTGTGCCTGTATCCCTGACAGCAGCACTGTTTATACAGTTTGGGAATGTATGCTTCAGCCACGCTGTCAGGAACAATGTCATTAATTTGACAAGGGCACGGCCTTGTGGTACATCTCCAGTTGTTATACCGATATTCATTGTTGGTGACCATGTTGATTTCGTTTACATTTATGAATGTGTCGCGTGCTCCGGTAGATATATAGTGTATCTGCCTCATATATTGGTTTCCCTATTAAGAGGCTGACGGAAACCATCGCCCTGTAACAAAAAAAAAATAATAAACTTTATTATAGAAGAATAAGAAAATAAGAACTAGTTAACTTTCTGTATACGAGGATAATGGTGAAACAGTAACGTAACTATATGATTCCGAGGATTTGTAAACCAATAACTAGACTACAGAGTTTTGTCTTTGTCTCATTGAGATATATTCTGTATCTTTAAGTGAAATGAAGATGGACATTTTTGAGTATGCTCATTAGTTTGTTAACTTGTGATTGACAATGATACTCGGTTCTCATTTTGAGAACTTGATGTTTACGTGGATGTGACCAAGATTTACATGGCGGGTGTCGTCGATGAAGCAGAATGCGCTTACTCTCCCGGAACACCTGGTCTTATTCTCTTGTACTTTTACAAGGGTCTCCATGTAAATCTTTCCTTTATTCATATTTTGCCCCTGGTTTAATCGATTTATGAGTTCAGATTATGATTGTGGCAACGCTTCGATATTCTCTTATTTATTTACAGAGGGCCTTACTGAAGCAATAGGTTTGCATCCGATGTAGCATTTCCTCTAACTACTCAGGACAACCACACGGATCTATACTGTTGATCATGGGTATTTTGCTGTGTGGTTGAACCACGCAAATAAAACGAAGGTGCATGATTCATGTGTCAACTGCCTGTTATAATAGGAATCCTCGAAAGTTTGTACCACGATGTGTCAACTGCCTGTTATAATAGGAATCCTTGAAAGTTTGTACCACGATGTGTCTACTGCCTGTTATAATAAGACATCCTCGAAAGTTTGTACCACGATGTGTCTACTGCCTGTTATAATAAGACATCCTAGAAAGTTTGTACCACGATGTGTCTACTGCCTGTTATAATAGGAATCCTCGAAAGTTTGTACCACGATGTGTCAACTGCCTGTTATAATAGGAATCCTCGGAGGTTTGTACCACGATGTGTCAACTGCCTGTTATAAAATAGGAATCCTTGAAAGTTTGTACCACGATGTGTCTACTGCCTGTTATAATAGGAATCCTCGGAGGTTTGTACCACGATGTGTCTACTGCCTGTTACAATGGGACATCCTCGAAAGTTTGTACCACGATGTGTCAACTGCCTGTTTAAATAGGACATCCTCGAAAGTTTGTACCACGATAGGTCTACTGCCTGTTATAATAGGACATCCTCGAATGTTTGTACCATGAAACGCTCTAATGAGGTTTAAACACCAAGGAAAATACACACGAAAATTTAATGTTATTTTGTTCTTACAAGTGTACTTACATTCATCAATGATTCTGCTGCTCCCTGTGGGCATTAAAAATCAATTTGAAAAGCATGCTATTTGGCAATACATATCAGTATATATAAAAATCAAAATGTCCGATTGTAATCTTTACTATAAGGAAATACAGAGAATACCGTGGCGTCAACAAAACCATAATCCGAACTCAAAATCGATTGCACTAGGGGCAAAAATAGGAGCAGAGGAAACATTTACAAGAAAACCCCTGTAAAAGAACGAGATAATAAGACCAGGTAATCCGAAAGAGTTTGTTTGTCAGCAGTCGACATCTATCACGAAAATCTGGATATTTAGACCAACCCAAGATTAACGAACGATAGGTTCGAGAAGAAGGGATGTTACTATCAAGAAAGGGAAAGTTCACGATCGGAAAATTTTAATCTTCACATTTACCATATAGCTTAGTTCATTGTAGTTAGCTGTCATTGTTGGTCATAGTTTTAGTAGAGATCGAGGTACACAGCTGATGTAGAAGAGTCTGTTGTGTCCTTTATTTTCAAGTTCAGAAGGTTAAATTATATACAATACGTTCGATCGACGTGGTCAGCAAATTCCTTGTTGTTTATAGAAAAACCCATCATCGATATACTTAGAGATGAAATTGAAAACTTTGGCAAGGTTTTTGTTACCTGTCTTTAAAAGCTCTTCCACAAATTCAACTTCGTATGAAATAAAAAAAAAAGTCAGCTAAGGGTGGGAAACAGTTTGTTCCCTTTGGAATACCAACAATCGACAGGAATATCTTTCCTCCAAACTCAACAAAAATATTGTCAACCAGGAATTCAATCATTAGCAATCATATCTTTTTCAGTATATTTCATCTTAGTTTTTTGTTGTGTTTTCACAAAGAATATTTCAAGAAAGCTCACTACCATATATTTGTATAGTCATCCACCTGTCTTGGAAAAGAAAACTCTCATAACAAGAGACCGAAGAAGTTCTTCAGTTTTGTATGAGGTATGGTAGTGTACAGGGTGAAAAATCAAACGTTATAACCGAAAAAATGTGTTTAAGCTGGGTGATCAGAAGATGTTTAAAGTTTTTCGAAATCCACATCTGTTAATTCCAAGTCCGGAGTATACAGTGTTACAACAAGACTGCAGCTCTGATTTAATGATGCTAAGCATGGTAGTAAGAAGTTAAGATAAAGGCTTGGTTTAGCAATTTAGCCAGCGATTGCTTATAAGGATCCTCATATATATAGCATTAATAGGAGGTATACATGTTAGAATATGCGCTTCAATCGATTTTACCTTGATAGACACAAAATTGTACTCGCAATCTATGAGAGGTTGATATTATAACACAATACTTGATACGTTAAGGGTATAGAAATAATACGCAATCAAACTTACTGTATTACTTGGTAAGTTGATGGGAATTTCCTCTCTCCACCATTTGCAAATTTTCCTTTAAAATTGAAAGATATAAAACAGGGATTGGCCAGACAAGAGATATACTAAAAAACTTAATAAATGTTTTTATTGGTAAAACTGCATTCATGAGATTAAAATGAGACATAATATAACCCATTTGTTGGAGGAAAAAAAACCTCGTGTGGACATTAACAGAACTGTGCTTGCAATCCTTAATGGGGCAGTGTCCTAAACAAATGGATAAGAGATGCCGTCAACACATTATCTTGCCCAATACGTCTTCTTGTCAATAGTTTATGCATGTATCTGACATTTTGCAATGTAGGCCTAAAACTTTGAACGCGGACACATTTTAGATGTATTTCAACGTACCTAGTAACACAGACCAGAACGATGATGACGGGCAGTCCTATTATGCTACATAACACAACAACAATGGTCTTCACCAGGAATCTAGATCCTCCTGAAAAAGTAAAACAAAAACATAAAATGAATGAAGAAACATGTATCAGAAGATTAAAGTCTTCCAAAGATGAATTTTAGTAGTAGACATGTAGCGTTCCTTCATCGGATTGCTTTGGGTTCAATGACCGAATTAAATCTAACCCATTGAAGTTATGTCGTTATTTAGTCAACCAGTAAACTACGAATGTTCTTGGAGCATACTGCGTACACGTATATGAAAAGAGCGGTACTTCAGAAAACACCAAATTATCATTACCTCAACGCAAGCTTCTGGGGGTCAAACCAGGCAATGTTGACTTGCATTGGCACCGCCCTATGTGTATACACCGGGCAATAGTTTGGCGCTAAATCGGATACCAGGGATTGGGACATGATTATAATATTCTTAAATGAGCCAATCGTGGCATCCAAGAGGTAACTTTAAAAGGAGGGCGACTCTGTTTGTGGGTATAGTCCCGGATATTCAATTGAAACTAAAATTTAGTTTGGAGTGGTGAATGAAATACTTGTAAAGAGAAAAATAACACTGTCCTAAACAAAAAGTGTTGAAGAGGTTAAATATTAATATATATGTGCCGTCTTACAGGGTATGTCTGAGAGCTATAAGTTCTCGTGTTTAACATAAACCGTGGAATCATGCCCGGACGAAAGTGTCATTATTTTCATCGACACACGTTATTTCCTGAGTGTCTTCTTCGTATTTCTAGTGAATATTTTAAAAGCATTTGAGACATTCTACAGAGACAGAGCGTTCTTAAACAACAAAAAGCCAGGTGTAAGCCTATGCTAATCTGACTGTGATATCAGACATTCAACAAGTCGAGGTAAAAAAACCTCTATAATACGACTTTATCAATAGCAGACCATAGCATCATAGTTAACTGGTTTGGTCGGTCTGCTACTGTTAAATGATTTTTATAATACACTATTTGTTACCCTTGACTGTTTGTTGCCGGTAAAATAGAACTTTTAACTCCAGCATGTCAAAATTTCCATCACCACATTTTGCATCCGTCATTAGTTCCTTCACCTCATGTGGCACCCTTGATTATGTTTTCCACCACCACTTCAACTGTAACATGTCTACGACGCGTTATACCTGTAATCATGTGTCACCTCACATCATGTGTCATCTCTCATCATGTGTCACCTCACATCATGTGTCACCTCACATCATGTGTCATCTCTCATCATGTGTCACCTCACATCATGTGTCACCTCACATCATATGTCACCTCACATCATGTCACCTCACATCATTCGTCACCCCACATCATATGTCACCTCTCATCATATGTCACCCCACATCATGTCACCTCACATCATAGGCCACCTCACATCATATGTCACCTCTCATCATGTCACCTCACATCATTCGTCACCCCACATCATGTGTCACCTCTCATCATATGTCACCTCACATCATGTCACCTCACATCATAGGCCACCTCACATCATATGTCACCTCTCATCATGTGTCACCTCACATCATGTGTCATCTCTCATCATGTGTCACCTCACATCAGTGTCACCTCACATAATTCGTCACCCCACATCATGTGTCACCTCTCATCATGTGTCACCTCACATCATGTGTCACCTCACATCATTCGTCACCCCACATCATGTGTCATCTCACATCATATGCTACCTCACATCATGTGTCACCTCACATCATATGCCACCTCACATCATATGTCACCTCACATCATATGTCACCTTCACATCATATGTCACCTCACATCATGTGTCACCTCTCATCATGTGTCACCTCACATCATGTGTCACCTCACATCATTCGTCACCCCACATCATATGTCACCTCACATCATTTGTCACCTCACATCATGTGTCACCTCACACAATGTGGTACATTGTACCACACATCATTTGGCACCTCACATCATTTGCCATCTTCACATCATATGTCACCTTCACATCATATGTCACCTCACATCATGTGTCACCTCACACAATGTGGTACCACACATCATGTGTCACCTCACATCATATGCCACCTCACATCATATGTCACCTCACATCATATGTCACCTTCACATCATATGTCACCTCACATCATGTGTCACCTCACATCATATGTCACCTCTCATAATGTGTCACCTCACATCATGTGTCACCTCACATCATTCGTCACCCCACATCATAAGTCACCTCACATCATGTGTCACCTCTCATCATGTGTCACCTCACATCATGTGTCACCTCACATCATTCGTCACCCCACATCATATGTCACCTCACATCATGTGTCACCTCACATCATATGTCACCTCACATCATATGTCACCTCACATCATTTGCCACCTCACATCACGTGTCACCTCTCATCATGTGTCACCTCACATCATGTGTCACCTCACATCATTCGTCACCTCTCATCATATGTCACCTCACAACATTCGTCACCTCACATCATGTGTCATCTCTCATCATATGTCACCTCACATCATATGTCACCTCACATCATTTGCCACCTCACATCATGTGTCACCTCTCATCATGTGTCACCTCACATCATTCGTCACCTCACATCATATGTCACCTCACAACATTCGTCACCTCACATCATGTGTCACCTCTCATCATGTGTCACCTCACATCATATGTCACCTCACATCATTTGCCACCTCACATCATGTGTCACCTCTCAACATTCGTCACCTCACATCATGTGTCACCTCACATCATATGTCACCTCACATCATGTGTCACCTCTCATCATGTGTCACCTCACATCATGTGTCACCTCTCATCATGTGTCACCTCACATCATATGTCACCTCACAACATTTGCCACCTCACATCATGTGTCACCTCTCAACATTCGTCACCTCACATCATGTGTCACCTCACATCATATGTCACCTCACATCATGTGTCACCTCACATCATGTGTCACCTCACATCATTCGTCACCTCACATCATGTGTCACCTCACATCATATGTCACCTCACATCATATGTCACCTCACATCATTCGTCACCTCACATCATGTGTCACCTCACAAATCATTTGTCACCCCACATCATATGTCAACTCACATCATGTGTCACCTCACATCATGTGCCACCTCACAGCATGTGTCACCTCACATCATTTGCCACCTCACATCATGTGTCACCTCACATCATATGCCACCTCACATCATTTGCCACCTCACATCATATGTCACCTCACATCATATGTCACCTCACATCATTTGCCACCTCACATCATGTGTCATCTCACACAATGTGGTACCACACATCATGTGGCACCTCACATCATGTGACACCTTCTTTACATATATGTTCCCGTCACCACATTATCCCTGTAACAGGTTAACCACCTATGATCATCTTTGTTGTGTTCCTCCACCTCATGTGGCACCCTTCACTATGTCCCCGTCACCACATTAACCCCGTAACAGGTTAACCACATATGATCATCTTTGTTGTGTTCCTCCACCTCATGTGGCACCCCTGACTATGTCCTCATCACCACATTAACCCCGTAAAAGGTTAACCACAATTGACTATCTTTCTGTTATGTTCCGCCACCTCATGTGGCACCCCTGACTATGTCCTCATCACCACATTAACCCCGTAACAGGTTAACCACAATTGACTATCTTTCTGTTATGTTCTGCCACCTCATGTGGCATCTTTGGCTATGTCTGCTGTCACCACATTAGCACTATAGCAGATTAATTACATGCCACTTCTAAAGTAAAAAAAAGATTGTAGTGTTAGCTCACCGAAATGGCTCCCTAATGTAAACGAAACACATAATTCATTTTGTTTAACATTTTGTCACTTAACGAAAATGGACTTAGGTGAAAAAACTTAGGTACCCTTTCTTCGGGTCCTTCGGGTCAAACTTGAACTTTAAGTAAAACTAAAACAATAAATGCATACAACAGGTCCACTAACCAAACTGATGAGAGTCAGTTTAAACACAAAGCAAATCAATAGCTTAAACGACCGTTAAGGTGAAAAAGAAATCGTTCAAATATAATATTTTCATTATAAATCTGGTCTTTGAAAAGACATTTTCATATTTGAAAAGAATTGATATGTAACCGAAACACGGTATATATAGTTGTTTAATTTTGTATAAATATATTTTATTGTATTTTTCTAACCATGCATGAGTAAATACGTATATTTATGTATAAAGCAAATGTTCCCATTTTATCTATATACAAAGGGAACACATATTCTAATTCTACCCTATTGACAACCAACCATACAACTTTGTTTTAATTGTATTTTTTTTATTAATTCTGTCCGTTTGTCCTTTACCTTTCTGTCCCTGTTAATTGTATTTTTTGTTATTAACTCTGTCCTATTGTCCTTTACCTTGCTGTCCCTGTTAATTGTATTGTTTGCTATTAATTCTGTCCTTTTGTCCTTTACCTTGCTGTCCCTGTTAATTGTATTGTTTGCTATTAATTCTGTCCTTTTGTCCTTTACCTTGCTGTCCATGTGAATTGTATTTTTTGTTATTAACACTGTCCTATTGTCCTTTACCTTGCTGTCCCTGTTAATTGTATTGTTTGTTATTAACACTGTCCTATTGTCCTTTACCTTGCTGTCCCTGTTAATTGTATTTTTTGTTATTAACTCTGTCCTATTGTCCTTTACCTTGCTGTCCCTGTTAATTGTATTGTTTGCTATTAATTCTGTCCTTTTGTCCTTTACCTTGCTGTCCCTGTTAATTGTATTGTTTGCTATTAATTCTGTCCTTTTGTCCTTTACCTTGCTGTCCATGTGAATTGTATTTTTTGTTATTAACACTGTCCTATTGTCCTTTACCTTGCTGTCCCTGTTAATTGTATTGTTTGTTATTAACACTGTCCTATTGTCCTTTACCTTGCTGTCCCTGTTAATTGTATTTTTTGTTATTAACTCTGTCCTGTTGTCCTTTACCTTGCTGTCATGTTAATTGTATTGTTTGTTATTAACACTGTCCTATTGTCCTTTACCTTGCTGTCCCTGTTAATTGTATTTTTTGTTATTAATTCTGTCCTTTTGTCCTTTACCTTGCTGTCCCTGTTAATTGTATTGTTGTTATTAACTCTGTCCTATTGTCCTTTACCTTACTGTCCCTGTTAATTGTATATTTTGTCATTAACTCTGTCCTATTGTCCTTTACCTTGCTGTCCCTGTGTGTAACACGTCACGGGGCTAGCTGCCAGTGGTACGGAACGGTTCAGTGTGGCCATGATAGAAACACACACCTTTACACCGGAAGGAACGTTGTAGACATAGACCACGCTACCATTTCCGTCGAGTAGTTCTGTTTATGTAAGGATATAAAGCATAACTGAGTGATCATTCCAGCTAGAACTTTTGTTCTAGACACAATCCTAAAATGATGACGAATATTTAAAAAGTAGGTCAAATGCTCAAATGTAGGTCACAGTGACCTAATCATCCAAAAAAGAAATATGCATATATTTCTAAATAAGAAGAAAATATAAATGAAAAACAAGATATTTTAAAGGAGAATGTGCAAATGAAAGGTGGACTCATGAAATGCTTTTGATGAAGATAAATCATAAATTAATTAAGTTATCAATGTATAGCTATACTATAGAAGGCAGAATCAATTATCAAAAGTCCTAAACATATCTAAAGCAGTGGTTCTTCTTAAATTGATGGATTCCAACTAGATTGTTTTGGGTTAAGTTTTAATAAGTTGTTATGTATATGATAAGGATTTTTTTCTGTAACAAAAAGACATTGTACAAGACATTTATTCTTCAAGACTGCAAAAGCAAACTAGAACTGTAAGCCGATGGCTGACTAATACCCCCCCGCTACCTCTTATTAGAGGTGTCTGACATGTTTTTGTAAAAAAACATGATGTAGTACAAGTTGTATATAACATGCATTATATAATGTCAACAGTCAGCAGAATTTTAAAAGCCGAACGGACAAATTTTAACCTGTGTATAGTAATCCTCAACATTACTTACTGCGAAGTTTCATTGAAAATGACCCAGTAGTTTAGAAGAAGTTGTCCAGACATCATGTTATTACGGAAACCTGTGTATAGTCACCTCATTACCATGGCAACCAAACTTTTGACAAACAAAACCCTGTATGCAAATCTATACATGGTCCCCAACAATACTGCCAAGTTTCACTGAAATTGATCCAGTGGTTTAGGAGGAGTTGTCCGGACAACACATTATAATGGAAACCTGTGTATAGTGACCTGGTTACCATGGCAACCAAAATTTTGACAAAAAAAACTCTGCATGCACATCTACACATGGTCCCCAACAATACTGCCAAGTTTCATTAAACTCGATCCAGTGGTTTATAGGAAGTTGTCCGGACAACACGTTATTACGGAAACCTGTGTATAGTGACCTGGTTACCATGGCAACCAAAATTTTGACAAACGAAACCCTGCATGCACATCTACACATGGTCCCCAACAATACTGCCAAGTTTTATTGAAATCGATCCAGTAGTTTAGGAGGAGTTGTCCGGACAACATTTTTCTACGGACAGACGGACGGACGGACAGACAGACGGACAGACAGACGGACAGACAAGCTGATTCCAGTATACCCCCCCTAACTTCGTTGCGGGGGGGTATAATAATATAATTCAAATTGGAGGAATATTGTTTTGCTTAATATTAACTACATTTCATTAACATATGTTTAGCGTTTCCAGGTTACGATTTCTACCCTAATTACCTAAGCCAACGTTACAGTTTAACTAATTCCCATGGAACTACTATTAACGTTAAGATCATAAGTCTATAAAAATCACATTTAATAGAATAAAATGTGTTACCTACCTACACTTCGAATTTCCAACACGTTTTGTTTGGTCTCTTTATGTGCCTATAACACATTCGTTATATTCTGTAGAATGTAAACTGAATGTAATATCTAAATTCTCAGTTAACTATTGGAATGACAATGAACCCCAGCTACAGAATACAATATGCATGCTTACGGCTATAGAGTTGGACGGAAGTGCTGACTTGGTACTTACGGCTATAGGGTTGGACGGAAGTGTTGACTTGGTACTTACGGCTATAGGGTTGGACGGAAATGCTGACTCTGACATGGTACTTACGGCTATAGAGTTGTACGGAAGTGCTGACTTTGACTTGGTACTTACAGCTATAGGGTTGGATGGAAGTGCTGACTTTGTACTTACAGCTATAGGGTTGGACGGAAGTGCTGACTCTGACTTGGTACTTACGGCTATAGGGTTGGATGGAAGTGCTGACTTGGTACTTACGGCTATATGATTGGACGGAAGTGTTGACTTTGACTTAATACTTACGGCTATAGGGTTGGACGGAAGTGCTGACTTTGACTTGGTACTTACAGCTATAGGGTTGGACGGAAGTGCTGACTCTGACTTGGTACTTACGGCTATAGGGTTGGATGGAAGTGCTGACTTGGTACTTACGGCTATATGATTGGACGGAAGTGTTGACTTTGACTTAATACTTACGGCTATAGGATTGGACGGAAGTGCTGACTTTGACTTGGTACTTACGGCTATAGGGTTGGATGGAAGTGTTGACTTTGACTTAATACTTACGGCTATAGGATTGGACGGAAGTGCTGACTTGGTACTTACGGCTATAGGGTTGGATGGAAGTGCTGACTTGGTACTTACGGCTATAGGGTTGGACGGAAGTGCTGACTTTGACTTGGTACTTACGGCTATAGGATTGGATGGAAGTGCTGACTTTGACTTGGTACTTACGGCTATAGGGTTGGACGGAAGTGCTGACTTTGACTTGGTACTTACGGCTATAGGGTTGGACGGAAGTGCTGACTTTGACTTGGTACTTACGGCTATAGGGTTGGACGGAAGTGCTGACTTTGACTTGGTACTTACAGCTATAGGGTTGGATGGGAGTGCTGACTTTGTACTTACAGCTATAGGGTTGGACGGAAGTGCTGACTCTGACTTGGTACTTACGGCTATAGGGTTGGATGGAAGTGCTGACTTGGTACTTACGGCTATATGATTGGACGGAAGTGTTGACTTTGACTTAATACTTACGGCTATAGGGTTGGACGGAAGTGCTGACTCTGACTTGGTACTTACGGCTATAGGATTGGACGGAAGTGCTGACTTGGTACTTACGGCTATAGGGTTGGACGGAAGTGCTGACTTGGTACTTACGGCTATAGGATTGGACGGAAGTGCTGACTTGGTACTTACGGCTATAGGGTTGGACGGAAGTGCTGACTTTGACTTGGTACTTACGGCTATAGGATTGGATGGAAGTGCTGACTTGGTACTTACGGCTATAGGGTTGGACGGAAGTGCTGACTTTGACTTAATACTTACGGCTATAGGGTTGGACGGAAGTGCTGACTCTGACTTGGTACTTACGGCTATAGGATTGGACGGAAGTGCTGACTTTGACTTGGTACTTACGGCTATAGGGTTGGATGGAAATGCTGACTCTGACTTGGTACTTACGGCTATAGGGTTGGATGGAAGTGCTGACTTGGTACTTACGGCTATAGGGTTGGACGGAAGTGCTGACTCTGACTTGGTACTTACGGCTATAGGATTGGACGGAAGTGCTGACTTTGACTTGGTACTTACGGCTATAGGGTTGGATGGAAATGCTGACTCTGACTTGGTACTTACGGCTATAGGGTTGGATGGAAGTGCTGACTTTGACTTGGTACTTACGGCTATAGGGTTGGACGGAAATGCTGACTTTGACTTAATACTTACGGCTATAGGGTTGGATGGAAGTGCTGACTTTTTTTTGGTACTTACGGCTATAGGGTTGGACGGAAGTGCTAGCTTTTTTTTGGTACTTACGGCTATAGGGTTGGACGGAAGTGCTGACTTGGTACTTACGGCTATAGGGTTGGACGGAAGTGCTAGCTTTTTTTTGGTACTTACGGCTATAGGGTTGGACGGAAGTGCTGACTTGGTACTTACGGCTATAGGGTTGGACGGAAATGCTGACTCTGACTTGGTACTTACAGCAATAGGGTTGGATGGAAGTGCTGACTCTGACTTGGTACTTACGGCTATAGGATTGGACGGAAGTGCTGACTCTGACTTGGTACTTACAGCTATAGGATTGGACGGAAGTGCTGACTTTGACTTGGTACTTACAGCTATAGGATTGGACGGAAGTGCTGACTCTGACTTGGTACTTACGGCTATAGGATTGGACGGAAGTGCTGACTCTGACTTGGTACTTACAGCTATAGGATTGGACGGAAGTGCTGACTTTGACTTGGTTCTTACAGCTATAGGATATGACGGAAGTGCTGACTTTGACTTAATACTTACGGCTATAGGGTTGGATGGAAGAGCTGACTTGGTACTTACCCCTATAGAGTTGGACGGAAGTGCTGACTTTGACTTGGTACTTACGGCTATATGATTGGACGGAAGTGCTGACTTTGACTTAATACTTATGGCTATAGGGTTAGACGGAAATGCTGACTTTGACTAAATACTTACGGCTATAGGGTTGGACGGAAGTGCTGACTTTGACTTAATACTTACGGCTATAGGGTTGGACGGAAGTGCTGACTTGGTACTTACGGCTATAGGGTTGGACGGAAGTGCTGACTCTGACTTGGTACTTACGGCTATAGGATTGGACGGAAGTGCTAGCTTTGACTTGGTACTTACGGCTATAGGGTTGGATGGAAGTGCTAGCTTTGACTTGGTACAGACGGCTATAGGGTTGGATGGAAGTGCTAGCGTTGACTTGGTACTGACGGCTATAGGATTGGACGGAAGTGCTAGCGTTGACTTAGTACTTACGGCTATAGGGTTGGACGGAAGTGCTGACTCTGACTTGGTACTTACGGCTATAGGGTTGGATGGAAGTGCTGACTCTGACTTGGTACTTACGGCTATAGGGTTGGATGGAAGTGCTGACTTGGTACTTACGGCTATAGGGTTGGACAGAAGTGCTGACTCTGACTTGGTACTAACGGCTATAGGGTTGGACGGAAGTGCTGACTTGGTACTTACGGCTATAGGGTTGGACGGAAGTGCTGACTTTGACTTGGTACTTACAGCTACAGGGTTGGATGGAAGTGTTGACTTTGACTTGGTACTTACGGCTATAGGATTGGACGGAAGTGCTGACTTTGACTTGGTACTTACAGCTATAGGGTTGGATGGAAGTGCTGACTTTGACTTGGTACTTACAGCTATAGGGTTGGATGGAAGTGCTGACTTTGACTTGGTACTTACGGCTATAGGATTGGACGGAAGTGTTGACTTTGACTTGGTACTTACAGCTATAGGGTTGGACGGAAGTGTTGACTTTGACTTGGTACTTACGGCTATAGTGTTGGACGGAAGTGCTGACTCTGACTTGGTACTTACGGCTATAGGATTGGACGGAAGTGTTGACTTTGACTTGGTACTTACAGCTATAGGGTTGGATGGAAGTGCTGACTTTGACTTGGTACTTACGGCTATAGGGTTGGACGGAAGTGTTGACTTTGACTTGGTACTTACAGCTATAGGGTTGGACGAAAGTGCTGACTTTGACTTGGTACTTACGGCTATAGGGTTGGACGGAAGTGTTGATTTTGACTTGGTACTTACGGCTATAGGGTTGGACGGAAGTGTTGACTTTGACTTGGTACTTACGGCTATATGATTGGGCGGAAGTGCTGACTTTGACTTAATACTTATGGCTATAGGGTTGGACGGAAGTGCTGACTTTGACTTAATACTTACGGCTATAGGGTTGGACGGAAGTGCTGACTTTGACTTAATACTTACGGCTATAGGGTTGGACGGAAGTGCTGACTTTGACTTAATACTTACGGCTATAGGGTTGGACGGAAGTGCTGACTTTGACTTAATACTTACGGCTATAGGGTTGGACGGAAGTGCGGACTTTGACTTGGTACTTACGGCTATATGATTGGGCGGAAGTGCTGACTTTGACTTGGTACTTACAGCTATAGGATTTGACGGAAGTGCTGACTTTGACTTGGTACTTACAGCTATAGGATTGGACGGAAGTGCTGACTCTGACTTGGTACTTACGGCTATAGAATTGGACGGAAGTGCTGACTCTGACTTGGTACTTACAGCTATAGGATTGGACGGAAGTGCTGACTTTGACTTGGTTCTTACAGCTATAGGATTGGACGGAAGTGCTGACTTTGAGTTAATACTTACGGCTATAGGGTTGGATGGAAGAGCTGACTTGGTACTTACGGCTATAGAGTTGGACGGAAGTGCTGACTTTGACTTGGTACTTACGGCTATATGATTGGACGGAAGTGCTGACTTTGACTTAATACTTATGGCTATAGGGTTAGACGGAAATGCTGACTTTGACTTGGTACTTACGGCTATAGGGTTGGACGGAAGTGCTGACTTTGACTTAATACTTACGGCTATAGGGTTGGACGGAAGTGCTGACTTGGTACTTACGGCTATAGGGTTGGACGGAAGTGCTGACTCTGACTTGGTACTTACGGCTATAGGATTGGACGGAAGTGCTAGCTTTGACTTGGTACTTACGGCTATAGGGTTGGATGGAAGTGCTAGCTTTGACTTGGTACAGACGGCTATAGGGTTGGATGGAAGTGCTAGCGTTGACTTGGTACTGACGGCTATAGGATTGGACGGAAGTGCTAGCGTTGACTTAGTACTTACGGCTATAGGGTTGGATGGAAGTGCTGACTCTGACTTGGTACTTACGGCTATAGGGTTGGATGGAAGTGCTGACTCTGACTTGGTACTTACGGCTATAGGGTTGGATGGAAGTGCTGACTTGGTACTTACGGCTATAGGGTTGGACAGAAGTGCTGACTCTGACTTGGTACTTACGGCTATAGGGTTGGACGGAAGTGCTGACTTGGTACTTACGGCTATAGGGTTGGACGGAAGTGCTGACTTTGACTTGGTACTTACAGTTACAGGGTTGGATGGAAGTGTTGACTTTGACTTGGTACTTACGGCTATAGGATTGGACGGAAGTGCTGACTTTGACTTAATACTTACGGCTATAGGGTTGGACGGAAGTGCTGACTTTGACTTGGTACTTACAGCTATAGGGTTGGATGGAAGTGCTGACTTTGACTTGGTACTTACAGCTATAGGGTTGGATGGAAGTGCTGACTTTGACTTGGTACTTACGGCTATAGGATTGGACGGAAGTGTTGACTTTGACTTGGTACTTACAGCTATAGGGTTGGACGGAAGTGTTGACTTTGACTTGGTACTTACGGCTATAGTGTTGGACGGAAGTGCTGACTCTGACTTGGTACTTACGGCTATAGGATTGGACGGAAGTGTTGACTTTGACTTGGTACTTACGGCTATAGGATTGGACGGAAGTGTTGACTTTGACTTGGTACTTACAGCTATAGGGTTGGATGGAAGTGCTGACTTTGACTTGGTACTTACGGCTATAGGGTTGGACGGAAGTGTTGACTTTGACTTGGTACTTACAGCTATAGGGTTGGACGAAAGTGCTGACTTTGACTTGGTACTTACGGCTATAGGGTTGGACGGAAGTGTTGATTTTGACTTGGTACTTACGGCTATAGGGTTGGACGGAAGTGCGGACTTTGACTTGGTACTTACGGCTATATGATTGGGCGGAAGTGCTGACTTTGACTTAATACTTATGGCTATTGGGTTGGACGGAAATGCTGACTTTGACTTAATACTTACGGCTATAGGGTTGGACGGAAGTGCTGACTTTGACTTAATACTTACGGCTATAGGGTTGGACGGAAGTGCTGACTTTGACTTAATACTTACGGCTATAGGGTTGGACGGAAGTGCGGACTTTGACTTGGTACTTACGGCTATATGATTGGGCGGAAGTGCTGACTTTGACTTAATACTTATGGCTATAGGGTTGGACGGAAATGCTGACTTTGACTTAATACTAACGGTTATAGGGTTGGACGGAAGTGCTGACTTTGACTTAATACTTACGGCTATAGGGTTGGACGGAAGTGTTGACTTTGACTTAATACTTACGGCTATAGGATTGGACGGAAGTGTTGACTTTGACTTGGTACTTACGGCTATAGGATTGGACGGAAGTGTTGACTTTGACTTGGTACTTACGGCTATAGGGTTGGACGGAAGTGTTGACTTTGACTTGGTACTTACGGCTATAGGATTGGACGGAAGTGTTGACTTTGACTTGGTACTTACAGCTATAGGGTTGGATGGAAGTGCTGACTTTGACTTGGTACTTACGGCTATAGGGTTGGACGGAAGTGCTGACTTTGACTTAATACTTACGGCTATAGGGTTGGACGGAAGTAATGACTTTGACTTAATACTTACGGCTATAGGGTTGGACGGAAGTGCTGACTCTGACTTGGTACTTACGGCTATAGAGTTGGACGGAAGTGCTGACTTTGACTTGGTACTTACGGCTATAGAGTTGGACGGAAGTGCTGACTTTGACTTGGTACTTACGGCTATAGATTTGGACGGAAGTGCTGACTTTGACTTGGTACTTACGGCTATAGGGTTGGACGGAAGTGCTGACTTTGACTTGGTACTTACGGCTATAGGATTGGAGGGAAGTGCTGACTTTGACTTAATACTTACGGATATAGGGTTAGACGGAAGTGCTGATTTTGACTTGGTACTTACGGCTATAGGGTTGGACGGAAGTGCTGACTTTGACTTGGTTCTTACGGCTATAGGGTTGGACGGAAGTGCTGACTTTGACTTGGTACTTACGGCTATAGGGTTGGACGGAAGTGTTGACTTTGACTTGGTACTCTGTCCTGTACAGTAGTTCTTCTAACACCAAACGATTGCAGTACGAATAAGTCCATGATACTGACACCATCTCCTCCTCAGGGAATCCGACAAAGGTTATTTCTGGTGATTCCAGGACACCTTTAAAGTAAACAATCAATCAATTTTAAACTCAGCGGTATTATATATAAACTTATCTTGTCGCTGCAATACCCAAGGTCTTCTACAAAATCGAACAAAACTGAAAAAGGAAATATTTAAGCATTGAACTGTTACCAGACGTAGTATAAAGTCGATACGAATACAATTTGGGTGACAGATAAATAGAATGTCACCGCGTTAGGGCGACATGATTACTTATCTGTCAACCGTAATGTTATGTATATTTACATTAAGGATGATATTTTTTTATATGCCTGTGTCTATTTCTTTGGGATGAAGTCGGTAAACGTCTTTTCCGTGTGTATTTGTTTGATCGAAAAGCCCGATTTGAATCCATGTCACCTAAGCTATTGATTCAAAGCCATTATAAATGTTATCTAAGGCGGAGTGCAAAGCGTTGACGTAACGTAGTCCAACATGGCGGCAGAAATGACGTCATAATGGCCTGATATAAATCAATGTCATCTAAGCAATTAATTCAAAGCCACTATACATTTTATCTGAGGCGGAGTGCAAAGCTTTGATATTACGTAGTCAAACATGGCGTCAGAATAACGTCATGTGATGCGGCATTGCAAATTGTAATATACAGTGTGATATACTACAATTTGGTTTACTTATAATATATAGGCGAAAGCAGCACAGAATGTAAATATTTTATTATAGATATGTTTAATCTTTAATCTTTAAATACGTAAAAATAATTTTCATAATATACTATTGAAATACACACATAATGTCTTCATCATAGGTACATACGAGAAAACATCGCTGAACAATCTGTCCACTGAAATCCGCTGCTGACGATCTGTCCTTGTTGTTTACGTTCTGCGGACACTCCAAATATGTAAACTACCTCAGGAAATCCTTTCAGGTAGACGGAAGTGCTGTTGTACCTGCTGCTTACAGTTTTGTGATAAAACCCACTCTACAAACATCACAAAAAAAATGTATTCTACAATAAGAAACAATCTATGGTTTATTAAATCTCCAGGAGAAAAAACTTGAAATGGGAGAAGTTATTGACTTCGAGGTTCAATATGAAATATTTATTAAATGCATGATTAAGTTGGGAATAGTTCTTCCATTGAAAAACGATATACAATCTTACATAGAAAATAACAAACGGAACGAACACATTTAAATTTGGAATTGTTCTTCATAAAAAAGAGACACAAGAAAGCGGTGAGTGAAACTTACACTTTTCGACAGAGTAAGTCGAAATTACCACATTGCGTTAATAGTTGATTTTCAGTATGACATAGGATGCTCATTGTTCTTGGTTATGTACTGTTTCATTATGAAACGAATATATTGGGTGATTTCGTTTTACTTTCAATATCAGTGTAATACATACACCATACATTACACGGATTTATTGAGATTAATTTACATCTATGCAATAGAAGGCCGTCCTTATTGTCATGGGCTTACAGACAAACGTTTACTAATGATTGTTCACTTTTTTATTGGAAAACCCCGTGGTTTTAATTCATACATTCTGTATATGACTTAGGAAGCCAAGATGTATCCATCAAATACTATTATAATCAATTTTGTTTAACTGTAGAATACATACGCTACAAATTTACACATTTACATATATACACATTTTCGTCGTACACGATTTGAAATTATACAGAACTAGTTTAATTTTACTTCTAAATTCATAAGTTAAAGGGGTTTTACGCACCTGTCCCTTCTGCTTCTATATTAGTTTAGAAATTTTGGATTCCCACCTTTTGGCCCCTAGCATCACTGAAGAGTCCTAGGAGGACGAAACAGCTGTATGATGCAGTTTAATTCATTTTTTCGGCATGCTGTATCTATTACTAAATTTAAAAGGTGCAGCACATGTGTGTGTTACGTCATCTATACATTACATAGGCTAATCGACCTCGTTGTATTATTAACATCACGACCCTGTTAAATTAGTATTTTCAGAATACCTACCCTACACGTCCGCCCCGGATCCCTCTGGCACCAGTATACCGTCATACTGTCTGCCTTAACAGGTGGTGTCCATGATATTTCAACTTCCTCGGTATGATTTTTTGCGTTTATAAAAATGTCTTGTGGCAGATTTAATCCTGTGAACCAAAAGTAAAACGAAATCGTATTCAGTTTGCCAGAGTTTTTTGTGTGTAAATTCAAAGGTTAATTAGTATATATTTTAATCTAACACATTGCAGATGCATATTTTTTATGACTTTTCTAAACATTAATTTTCTCCACATTGATATTTCCTTTTAAACGACTTTTATCGTTTTGAGTGCGATTGACAGTTTAGTTTAAATTGTGGCGATTAGTCAGTCTCTTGAATCTTTTTTGTAAGCGGTTTTACATGATTTGTGACCCCGGAGAAATATTTTCAGTTCTGATATTTTATTTGTTTTTGAATTCGAGGAAAGAAAAAAGAGAACACAGAACCAAAGCGTCCACAAGTTCATAATCCCAACTCAAAATCAAAATTAAATTTGAAAAAAAAATGAAAACTTATACGAAAATAAGACTAAGTGTTCTGGAAGTGTTAGCGTCAACACCAGTCGTGTTAATCCGATTTACATCCAAGTGAATGCCAAGTCCTCAAAGTGAGAAAAAGGCATGCTTTTCAATGATAACAAGTATGCATACTAATGAGCATATATGAGCATATTAAAAATGCCCACCTTCATATCAAACAAGGAAACAGAATATTTCTCAATATAATCTTCTGATATCATTCGTGTGTATACCATGAAACAACACACTTGTTTAAGGTCTTTACTATGCTATTGTGATATCTCCACTGGTGGTAAATCTTGCTGAATGCTTTCGTGGTAAGGGTGGATAAACATATTGAGAGTAATAATTGTGCTGTTTCATTTTCTTATTGTTATAACCAAGCCTATCAGTACTTAAGTAATATGAGAACAATGCAACTATTTTTAAAAATGTTTCATGTTTCTTTTATTAAAAATGAAATGCATGTAGTTCAGTTTTTATGCTTTGACGATGAAGCAGAAGACGTTTACTCTTCCGGTCTTGATCTCTTGTACGTTTAACTGGCTCTCCATGTTACTCTTTCATTTGGCCATATTTTGCCCATATATTGTAGTTTAATCGATTTTCAGTCCAGATTTTTGTTTGTTGACGTTCTTGTATTCTCTGATTATTTATATAAAGTCAATACTTATATTCATAAATCTCAAACCTAGATATTGACCTTTCTTCTTCAAATACTGATGGTTCACAAGCTTAAGACATACCCGGGGTAAAATTGCTATTTTAAAATTCTGACAGTTCATGCAGACATGAACCTGCTTTTGTCAAGATTCTGACAGTTTGTTTGTCAATATTTTGACAGTTCATGCAGACATGAACATGTTTTAAGAATATATCGTTTACTTACCTTTATTCTGTATATACATCCTGCTTGGTTCATCAGACTGGCCGACTTCATTTTTTGACCACACTGATATGTTGTAAGAACAATTGGACAAGACTTTGCGTTTGCAAAATGTTTCCACTTTTTGAATATTCGATGTTTGTTGTCCACATGGCTCCACTGGACTAACTCTTATAACATACGTAAGATTGGCGCCATTCCAAGAAGACTGAGGAAGACCCTGTATGAATACATAAATCCAATTGAATACTACTAAAATGTCAAGCAACTTGATTAGAAAATAATCTTGGTTTCTATTTTGACTTAAAGATGTTACATTTTTTCAGTGTATTTTGGTATATTTAAATATGAACATGAAGCTGTATAAAAAGATAGGGTTTTAACTATACAAGTTACTGATCTAATGCATTTATATATTCCTCAAAAAGGGGCTAGCATAATGAACATGACGAACGTTTTCAAATGATGATTCAAATACTAATTCTGTGTAAGCATTATTCTCGTTTCCTTTTTCTTTAAGAACGAAATAATAACACAAATACAATGTACAACATTTAGCATAAATATGATGAGAAAAATTCGTATATTACCAAAGCGTCAACAATGCCTTAATCTGAACTCAAAATCGACTACACTAGTGGCAAAATATGAACAAAAAATTTAATATATACCCTTGTAAGAGTAAAAGAGAATAAGAAAGCAATCTACTACCAACATACATTGAAAATATCACAAATAATTACGGAATATAACATTATAACCAGATATTAGTGAAATCGACGAGAGTGAAGGAAGAGGTGTTAAGATTCCCACAGTCCATTATTTTTATTTGTTTCCTTCATCAGAAAATGTACCAAGAATGAATTGCGCACCAAAGTTACTTTAGAAAGAGGACCGATAGTTACATTAGATTCAAAACATAATAAACTATATAATGACACTAAAATTGACAAAGTACAAGTTAGCAGAAGCAATCATATTCTCATAATGATATACAAAATATTTAACAATGCGATACTTAATTACTATTTTAAAATTATAGAACCTTTCATCAATTTAAATCAAAATGATATTTATCTTTAACAAAAATCAAAGACACTTTGAATACCATTTGCTAGCATCAATATCTTTCAAAAATTTTCCCCTTGCACAATAGACAAATGGAACCGGTTATAGAAGAAAAACAGCACATTCTTTGTGTAGTTTGAAGTATATTTGATAAGTTGTCAGCCTCCGAAGACGATGTTTTACATGCAATTGATATGTTTAGATATTGTCAACATCGTAACCTTAATGAAGACGTAACACACACATATGATGCACCTCTTAAATTTAATAATAGATACAGTATGCCGAAAAAATGAATTGAACTGCATCATACAGCTGTTTCGTCCTCCTAGGACTCTTCAGTGATGCCAGGGGCCAAAAGGTTGGAATCCAAAATTTCTAAACTAATGTAGAAGCAGAAGGGTCAGGTGCATACATCCCCTTTAATTCATGAATTTAGAAGTAAAATTAAACTAGTTATGTTTAATTTCAAATCGTGTCCTACGAGTATGTGTATATTATGTACCGTGCCAGTACTCAAATGAGATTAACTGGGGCTATAAAGATAACGTAACACACACATATGCTGCACTTCTTAATATCATTTATGCCAGCTTAGAAATGGGATAAGTAAGCTTACTTATGGCCAGCATTGTTATCAATAAAGTTGACACCAATCTGAGGATGCTTTCATTATTTTTCTTCTTTTCCTTTGAACATTACAACTTATATGTTGAGTAAAGAAAACCATTTACTCTTTGCTGATGATAACCATTGCAATTCATCACACCCTTATAGTACGAAAATCCTATTGTAGTTCTTTTAACAATAAACATTACGACTATATACACTGTATATGTGAGCACTCGTTTTTTCTGACATCTGATTCTTTTCATAATGTTAATAGTCATGCTTCCTTAGACTATAGTACCATTAATACTAGTGTATTGTGTGACTAATGAGTTGTAAGAGAGCTGGGTCAGTGAGTGTATATTATTGTGTACGTATATCAGGAGAATGCGTTATCGTCAAGAGCTAGTTAGTCACATTATATATCAATGACCTCGACTGTGAGATGTGGTGTATTTGTATGTAAAATAAAAATCAGAGAATACCGAAGTGTCAACAAAACCCCAATCCGAACTCAAAATCGATAAAACCAGAGGCAAAATATGAACAAAGGGTAGGACCCACATGGTGACCCCTGTAAAAGTACGAGAGAATGAGACCAGGTAATCCGGAGTAGTACGCGTCTTGTAACTATTGTTCGTGTTTTGGTAATGTGTGTATGGTAAGAAAGATAGTATACATGGTATTTATTGTACATTATGTTAAAACATTATCCCCAACATAACTTGTATACGTATAGACAAATTAATTCCCGTCACAAACTATGCTACATTATGCTACATGCACAGTACACCTTTCCCAAAGCAGACTTCAAAATCATCTCATATTTATTTATAGAATCAATGTATGTATACCTAGCACAAACACAATACTATTTAAAATTTATCTTGACGGTACTACCGTAAATCACATTGATTTCGCGAATATTCTATTTCGGGGATTTCGCGTCTTCAGACATATTTGCGAATACATAATCTTGCGAACGTCTATCTAGAAGTGACGATGGCGATAGAATAATCAAGGGGTCCTCTAGAGATACATTGTATAAATAATCGTGAGGTATTTGAATTCACGACTGAATATCCTCATGAATTAACGCGAAAATAAATACCTCACAAAATATAAATGAATTACAGTACAAAAGGTTAACATACAAACAGAAGCAATTTTCAATGTAGTCAAATGTCAATTAAATGGATTTATTTTCAATGGCATCTGGACAAGTATTTGTTCTATTGTAAAGAGGTCATTAAAACCTCGTTATAATTGACTTATAAACAATTCTCATCAGACAGTTATATGGTTCATTATAAGTTAACGCAGAGAATCATGTTGATTTTTTTTTTTTTTAATTATTTATTTGAATATATTAAATTGATAACCATTTAATTTTTATTAGAGTGGGACATTAATGTATCGACTCCGTTTTTCTCGGGATTGGCATCATACACCAGACTATTCGACCATTTTTTAAAAACCTTTATTTGCAACTAATGCAAATTTTTCTAACTAAATTTTTTATACTAGTTCAACATACTTTTATTTAACTTTTGACGATATATGTCTTCAACTATCTAAACAAATGATATTTTTCAAATACCATCAATAAAATAAATATACCAGTCACTCAAAACAAGGTTTCTCATTGTACAGGGTATGTGTGAGACAGTTTAAATGTCCTACACAATGAACCTTTTATTGATTGTCATGTCAACTTCGAATTTCCACAACTCAAAATGGCGTATATACATAGACAAATAAGGAAAGAGAAATTGATATACGTTCGTCCTAGACTACTGCCATGCGTAGATGTCTATCACAATTAGTTGAAATTAAACATAAGTTGCCGGTTTTAAACACAACAAATAGAAATGTTAAACAATGAGTTGATATTAAACACATATTGAGTACAATTAGCAGAAATGGAACATAACTAGTAGATATTCAACATCACGGATATATATCTGATACAATTAGTGTATATTTAACGCAATTAGTAGAACTTGAAATCAATTAGTGGGTGTTTTAATTAACGCGACGAGTAGAAAATAAACACAAGGAGCAGGTATTTAATATCACGACAGATATTTTACACAATTAATTATAACGCAATGAGTAGAAATTAAACACAAGGAGTGAATATTTTATATCACGATAGATATCTTACACAATTAACGTAATGTGTAGAAATTGAACACAAGGAGAAGGTATTTAATATCACGTTATATATTTTGCACAATTAATTAGAACGCAATGTGTAGAAATTGAACACACAGGTAGTAGACATTTACACTTTCTTAACAGCGAAAAATGCTTTCCTTTCTCGGCCCTTTTTAATGGAGATGCATGTAATACGTTGATTCTCTAACCTTTTATGAAAGGAATCCCTTTAAATCAATTTAAAGGAACTAATATGGACATGAAGGGCAAAACTCAGCGTCGATTAATTACAAATGTATCTGTTTACATTACCATTATTGACTATTTAACACAAGTTTTAGATATTCAATACCAGAATATAAATAAAGACACGGGTAGATATATAATACCATAACTGAATATGTAACACTCCGCGTAGACATTTAACGACCTTACACAGATTTCATGTCAGTAAGCATAAGGATTGGACAAGAAAAACGTGACCTGTATCTGTTAAAACTGAAAAATGGTGGTGTGAGTAGCTTACCGACCAGTAGACGGTGACTGTCCTATAGCCTTTAATGTTTACAGGAGCGAATGTATATGCACCAGGTAATAGTTCAGGTGGCCTCGCTGGAACTGAAATGTCAACACTTATAACATATAATAGATAAAAAGCATGAACATTTTGATTATGGCGTCACGAAAAAAGATTTTGTCTGTGTAGAGCCTTTTGTATACACACACAAGTTGGCTGGCTTATTGTACAGCCATGAACAAAAATACTCTTCTCTGTGACTAAAAAATATGTTTGTGTTGTGTTAAGAGACATCTATTGTGAAGCATTGTATAGTCTTGTCAGATCAGATCAGAAATAGAACGAGAAGAACACTCAAAACAATTTTAAGACCAGAATTAGTAAATGCAAACATATAATGTAATTATTACATTGTTTGGTTTAACTTCTTAACTTATGAGCAATACACTTTACTCTGCTTGTTTCAGTCTTCTCAGATGTAAATAGGTACATGGTTGGGTATTGCTTTAAATTGTAGAATGCTAACTGCGAGTGCTGAAATAGCAGCACCGGTTGCATGCTCCAAAGGGAGTTGAGAACGATATTGGCTGGTTTGAGACTGCATTTAAGGTCGTGATAAATCGATATATAAGAACCTCGAATTTTGATCATTTATATTTATTTAAAAAAAAATCAAAATAGTGATAATACATATCTGATGTTTTGTCCAGTGTTCTGGAGGTTGTGTAAATGACGTAATGTAAAAAACAACTATCATAATCATACAACATAATAATCAGAGAATGCCACAGCGTCAACAGAACCAGGATCCGAAATAAATTAAAGTAGCGAGAAAATATCAATAAAGAAAGGTTTACACAGATACCATTGAAAATACGAAATTGAAACATCTTGGAACATTTTGCAAATAATAACAGCATGAACATTTTGATTAGTACCAGGGTTAAGTTCATTGTCATAACAAACTTTTCAAACATGACATAATGTTGTATCATACTGCGTTTATAGGACTTTCTGAAGATTTTCATTGAACATTAATGGCATACTGTTTCAGCTTTGCCATCCAATCTATAGACTTTGAATTTCCGCGTTCGGAAGAGTTAGTTGTAAAATAAATTCTACATCACACACATTTGTCTTTTACATATCATTCTTTGCTAAAGCAAACAGGTAAAAATAAAAATTGGAATCTTAAAAACAATAAAGCTCAGGGCACTGTTGTTAAGGGTAAATACTAAGTTACATTACCAGTGTTAGGTGTGACTTTGCGGAGAACCGTCCGTTTACTCCAGTAGCCTGTCGGGAATCCGGTCAGATTTAGAGGTCTCGTCTTCACAGATACAGTGTAGCGGGTATGATAAGTCAAGTTACAAACGTTGTAGTATTCTTTCTGACGGTCTTCTGTTGATTCAAATTCCTATAAAAGTCATAATTGGTCACATGACTCATATAAAGTGTTGTTTATGCAAATGCGAAAAAATGAATTGAACATCTTTGATGAGATTCGGGAACGATAAAGCAAGACTTGAACCAAATTGAAAAAACCCACTTATTATACTAGTCATCTGGAAATATTGCAGAAGGCTCCCAACAAACGTCTCATGCTATGTTGGCAATCTAAAATAACCAAACATGCCAAATATGAGCCAAATCAACCAGTATCTAATTTTGACCAGCTAGAAGCGGTGCCGGTCATCTATGATGACCGTCCACAAAATGAATTAATAAATAAAAATCTGTTTTTCCTTTTCGTTATATAGCTCATTATACAACTGTTGAACGTCAAAATTAAACAGAAAAGAACGTACGAAGTCGAGATCTTCTTGGTCCGATGAAAGCTGCAGGCTGTATATTTTTACATCAATGGTGTTTTCGTGAGTCCAAGTAATATTCAGACATCTAGGTGATGTGAAGATAGCCTCTACGTGACTCACTGGCGCAGGTTGTACTAGTTACAAAAGAGAAAATACTGCAGTTTACTTTATCTCGTCTATATTGGATACATAAACTTCACAAGGGTCCTTATAAGCATCGTTTCATCGCTGGCTCATTGCTAAATCAAGCCATTATCTGCCTTTCTCAGCACCAGTAAATTAAGGCTTCAGTCTTATTGTGACACTGGATACTCCAGGAGTGGCATTAACGGGATGTGGATTTTAAAAAAAAACCTCAAAAACATCTTCTGATCAGTCTTGAGCACCCCCTCCTCAAACATGTTTCGTCTATCAAAACATTCAATTTTTCCATCCTGTACACTACCATACCACATAACTAACTGAAAGAACGTCTTCGGACACTCATTATGAGAGTTTTCTTTTCAAAGAAAGGTGGACGACGTTGCAAATACATGGTTGTGAGCTATCCTGGAGCATAATTTGTGAAAAACACAACAAAAGCTAGGATGAAATATACCGAGGAAGAAATAGTACGAATGATTGAATTGCTGGTTGACAATGTCTATGTTGAGTTCGGAGGAAAGATTTTCCAACAGGCTATTAGCATTCCAATGGAAAAACTTTGTCTCACGTTTTACTGACTTGATTTTGTTTTCTTACGAGGCTGAATTGTCGAGGGGCTTATCTGGACAGATAACAAAAACCTTTTAATTTCACTTTCAGGTATATCGACGATGTGTTGTCAATAAACAACAAGAAGTGTGCTGACCTAGTCGATCGTATATACCCTACTGAACTTTAAATCATGGACACAGCAGACTTTTCTACATCTGCTGCTTACCTCGATCTTTATTTAAACTATGACCCGTAAGGACAGCTTACTACTAATCTATACGCACTTTACATCTCGCACTTATTTCGTTATTCTAGGGCTCTGAATATCGATATCGTGATAGATTTCAATTGCTGACGAAGATGACGTAACACACATATATTCTGCATCTTTAAAATTTAGTAATAGATACAGCATGCCGAACAAAATGAATTAAACTGCATCATACAGCTATTTCGTCATTCTAGGACTCTTCAGTGATGCTAGATGAACAAACATACGGCACAGGGATCCGAAAGAAACAGGTTCATAAAGACTATGCACAGGTTTTATGGTCGTCATCTTTATCTCATTGAGAAATATTCTGCATCCGTGTATGATATGAATATTGACGTTTTATATAATCATTAGTATGCATGTTTGTAGTGCTTGAGAAGTATGTCTCAGTTCTCACTATAAGGCTATGACATTTATTTGGATCTGACCTAAAATTGCATGTCGGGCGCGTCGATGAGGCAGAAGACGCTTACTCCTCCGGAACACCTGGTCTTATTTTCTTCTACTTTTACGAGGGTCTCCTTGCTAATCTTTCCTTTGTTCATATTTTTCATCTAGTTTAATCGAATTGAGTTTGGATTATGGTTTTGTTGACGCTTTGGTATTCTTGGATATCGCTTGAGCGATACTTTATTTTAGTCGACAAAACCAGGACAATAAAAAGCAGGGATATTATTAACAATTAAGGCAGCTGTATGTAAAGCTGTTTATCAGGATAGTAGGTTTTTTTTTGTGGCAAAATATAATATGTTGATTCATCAGACATTGTTGCCGAGTATCAGGATTTTAGTCAATTGAAACGGTTTAATAGAATATATATAAGATTGGTATTTGAAATTTCATCAATTATAGATATGCTAGCATACATTCTCGTCATTAATTAACAATTGTATATACGTGTTTTGTCAGGCTAACAAAGTATTTAAGGTATGGATGGTGTTAATGTGATAAGTAAGAAACATATACCTGTCAATACAGGTAAAACAAGCAACAACAAATCATCGAATTGTCAACAAAATCCTTTTGCTACTGGGTGTAGCGTTACCGTGAAGAATCCTAACAGCGACAACCGCCGAGTGGTACAAACACATAAAAAGTATATTCTTGCCAATGAAATAATGAATAGAATATGCAATGGATTGAATAGAACGTTGTCATATAATCACATAAAGGCTTAGATGAGTTTCTTATTGAACTCATTAATTCACATTCATATTTTCATATTTAAATTTGAGTAAGGGTGTGTCAGACTGTGTCTGGGACAACCTTACACGAGGTCACGTGATCAACTGCGAGTATGACAAGGCCCACCAATGACGACGTCGATGTTGCGTGTAATGGTTATGGTGACAATACCAGTGAGACAGTGGGTATACTGTTATGGTTTCCTTTTAAATTTGCGTTTCGTTTAGTTAGTTATATATAAGAATAGCTAATGGCCTTGGTCTAATTCTAACAGGCTGGAAGAAGGCATTCTTTAAACGTCGGAGCTTCGTATTACACTTACACGAATTAACGATGTGCTTTTACTTATTTCGGCAAGCAATACTTGTAGTCTCCATGTAAATCTTTCCTTTGTGTCTCGAGGTTTAATCAATTTTGAGTTCGGATTATGGTTTTGTTGACGCTTTGGTATTCTCTGATTTTGTTTTGTGTAACATACTATAAGTAGTATGCGCAAGAGCTGCTTTACCTTTGTACCTTTATTGTTTTTCACGTGTGCTTACCATTTCTTACCTTATTTGGAATTTACCTGCGTGATAACGTTTATTCTTATTATCATAATACAACATACTCCGAAGGGTTCTGACTTTCTTACCCACTAAATATTAGGACGGCTGGTGCGGAGCGAAAGTCAGAAAGCATGTCTATAGTTATCAACTGGACATTTTACCGACCCAGCACGTTTAAGCTGTGTTTTATAATATGCAACGCTTTCGATCCGATGCAAATTAGGTATCAATGGAAAGAACACATATTTTTCTACTAACCTACACCTTACATTAAGCAACAGGAGGTCACTAACTAACTGTCGCCATCCATTTCTGAAAAATAATCAGTTTCTACGCATTCTGATTATCGCTCCCACCAGACATCCAAATATTTAATGGGTAAAAGAGTCAGAACTCTTCGGACTAAATACAACACTGCTAATGCACGCGATGTTTAACAAAAAAGTCTTGTATCTTGTATCTTGGGGAACAGACCTTACACGCTGATGGGACGCGCCGCCTCAAGCACAAACTGTTGTACGATAAATATACATATGTAAGTAACCAATCATGCTCGTGTGTGTATAATCCTTATGTACGTTATATTAAAAATTACGTTAAAAATATTATTCAATATTAAAAAATAACGAAATTTATTGAACCATTGGACGAGTGCACTCCCTAAAGTGTATATTGATTTTAACATTTCTTCCGGACGGTTTTGATTCCTCAGTCTCCTTCTGGTCTTCACGTTTTAGGACCTTGCTGCGTATCAGTGACGAGTCCTAGAAGGACGAAACAGCTGTATGGCGCAGTTTACTTCATTATTGACTTGACTTTATCTTATTCTCAATGATAAGCGTGTCATTAAGCTTGTGTGACTTTGGTTCAATCCTTTGTTATTGTCACGATCGCGTGTATACGTGTTGTATTTGTCGTGTTTGTTTGTGTTGATTGTGTCGTGTCGTTACTACCTGTATGGCACAACGGAGGTTCCGTAGAGTGGAGGACAGGTAAACAAGAGCGCACAGGTAGGAGCCATGTTGTTGCTCCGTCAGGCCGTGACGTTATATTAGTGTTTCGCAACCATTACGGGCACAGAAACAATACAGTCTGTGGTAAGTACTAATTTGGGAGTTTTTGTAGTATATTTGTGGTTAATAATAATTGGTTATTTGGGGTTAAATATTGTTCATAACCTTGGAATGTCGTTCACGCATTATTCCAACGTGCGGTCCACTCATGCATATCGTTTCATGTTTTGTAATTGTTTATAACAATTTTATGTACATTCTAACAATCGTACTTTCAAATATACACATATATTTTAGGTATTTGGAAGGTATTTAGGTTATATGTTCATTCTTATAACTTTGTAATACTTCAGTGTTAACTAAATTTTCATTGTATGGAAACGCATAGGGAGCATATGTTAGTTTTTGTATAAATTGGTAAGCATGTGGATCAGCACTTTTAAGGGTTAAAAAGAGTCAGTATTATATTTCCTTATATGTTTATTCACTTTACAAGTTCATGTCAAGCTATATTCGTAATCTTAACGATTAATTCAGGAATAATATTAGAAAGGATAACTTTGAATATTATGAAGTTTGCAACTAAGGGTGGGTGTGTTATTGTGTGTAACAAATTTGTTTGCGTCTCCACAGCAAAACAATGCGGACTGAAGACCTGTCAAGTTGACTTTGTGAGCAGAACTGAGTCATGATACAGGGCCAGATGCTGTTCGACTAGGCAGTGTAGAAGAACAACTGATGTTCATAAAGGAGGGCGACATCATGCCAAAGCAGAGTCGCTAGTGCAGGGGAAACGACCTTCCCGACTCTTACCGAGTAATGTTCACGTGTACGTGAATGACAGCCACCACACGGCTGTGCAGACAGGCCTACAGGGATCTGTGGGGTTGTATGTAGTGGACACTTCACTTGTCAGTGGACACTTTAGGTGTCAGTGGACACTGTTTGGTCAGACCACCAGTACAAGGTCTGTACTCTACCTCTCCGACAGAGCGGAGCTGCTGGACGCCAGAGTTTTGGGTGCAACAAGGAGACAGATGCAGAGACATTATTATTTGTGTGGAAGGTGTGCGAGAGTGATATGAATAATTTGTTTGTATATATCTAGATTTCTTGTTAACTGTATATAAATTGTCTATGTATTGAACTTACAGGTTATTGTGTTTTCTTTTCCCTAATTTGAGACCGACCTCGCTCGTCCCACGTTACAAAATTGGTGGCAGCGGTGGGATTTGCCACGTTTGTCTCTTTAGGAATCAGAATACCAATAGCATTGTTTAATAATGTGAGAAAAACATTCCTGGTATATTTTTTCTTTTTACGGGGTATAGATTTGGGTCGCTAGTGTTATTTTCCGTTATTACGTACCTTGAGGCTGCTTCATGCGACAGGTAAGTACGAGAACCGCGGAGACCCCTTGGACCGAACAGAGATTTTCGGGTAAGTGTTACCCCGTGCTGTTTATTTGTTTTGTTGTATTTTGTGATTTTTCTTTGTGTATTACCCCCTGTACAGTTATTACCATGACGTCGCTAAAGGAATTGATGGCGATCGGAAAGGAGTTCGGATATAAAGAATCGGATCTTCAGAGATTTGTGCAAGCAGAACAAGCTCGAGAGAGAGACGAAAGAGAAGCGGAAAGGGACCGGAAGAGAGCCGAAGCAGAAGAAGCAATGCAATTGGAAAAACTGAAAGTGGGAACTGCAGCTGAGTTGGATAAGTTGGCGAGAGAACGTGCTGAACGGGAAGAAGAACTCGCCGAGAGAGAACACAAAAGGAAAATGGAGGTGCTCCAGGCAGGTTCTAATGAGGGTACCAATGGCACGGGTCCAGTTCAACAGCAACAAGAGTTTAGAGGTGCCAGAGGACCTAAACTTCCATCCTTCGAGGAGGGGAAGGACAACATAGACGCCTACATTGAACGGTTTGTTCGATATGCATCAGCGCAACGTTGGCCTCAGGAGCAATGGGGAGCTAATCTAGGAGCTTTGCTGAAAGGAAGAGCCTTAGACGTTTTCACTCGGTTGTCGGTGGATGATTCTTTGAACTTTGACACTCTCAAGAAAGCGCTCCTAAGGAGGTTTGAGAAGACTGAAGAGGGGTTCCGGAAAAGCTTCAGATCTGAGAGACCGGATTCCGGTGAGACGTTTGGTCAATTTGTGATCAGGTTAGACGGCTATTTGAAGAAGTGGGTCGAGATGACGAATACACAGGAGACATACGATGATCTGAAGGATTTGATGGTAAGGGATCAATTCCTGCATTGCTGTGGGAAGGAACTGGTGTTATTTCTTCGGGAGAGAGTGCCGAAATCCATGGAGGAGATGGCGAGGTTGGCAGATCAGTTTGCCGAGGCAAGAGGGACCAAGACTAACGTAATGATGACGCGACAGTCGAAATTTGCTGATAAGCAACACAACGTTAACTCTTCCGACTACAAGACCAGTGATAAGAAGGACAACTCTACTGTAAAAGGTCCAACTTGTTTTAAGTGCCTTCAACCAGGTCATAAGTCTTTCGAATGTCCAAACAAGAAGTCAGGAAACCGGGTTGCTGGGATGACAGAAACTGTTGTTGTGGAAGGCAGGGCCGATTCCAGAAAGGGACAGGTTTCTATTACTGGAAAGGGGAAAGGAAAACGCAAGAACCAGGGAAGGAAATCTGATGGTGGTTCATCGTGTGTTGTCGACACAAACACCCCGGAGTTGAGTGAATCTTGCAACGCGGATTTATCTATAGCGACGAGTATGCCGGTTGTAAGAGGTTGTATTGGAGAACACTTCGTAACGGTTCTAAGAGATAGTGGCTGTAGTGGAGTGGTTGTGAGGAGGAGCTTGGTGGAGTCTTCGCAAATGACAGACCGGAATCAGATGTGTTCTTTGGCAGATGGATCCCGTATTCAAGTCCCTATTGCCGAGGTGGATATTGATACGCCATATCTTTCAGGTTCAGTGGAAGCTTGGGTACTTGACACTCCTCTCTACGATTTGATTGTTGGAAATGTTGAGGGAGCAAGGCCGCCTGGTCAACCAGATGAAAGCTGGAAACGGACACAAGAGAGTTTGCAAGCTGTAGAGACGAGGGCTCAGCATCAACGACGAGAGCAGGGTAACAAGCCTCTTAAGGTGCCCCAGATGTTAGAAGACCTTGGTGATATAGAGAACCTGAAGAAAGAGCAACGGGAAGATGAGTCATTGAGCCGAGTGAGGAAGCTGGCTGAAGAAGGGAACGTTGTAGAAAGGAGCGATGGTGCTAAGTCGGTGGTTTACTATCACAAGGGGTTGCTGTATCGGAAGTTTAACAGTCCCAGGGTGTCGAATGGTAAGACGTTTCGTCAGTTGGTTGTACCTGGTAAGTTTCGTCAAGCTGTACTCAAACTTGCACATGACTCGATCATGGCCGGACATCAGGGTGCGAAGCGGACTGCAAGTCGTATCTTGGCAGAATTCTTTTGGCCGGGACTACAGTCCGATGTAGTTCGATACTGCAGGTCATGCGATGCATGTCAGAGGACCGTGCCAAAAGGAAGGATTTCAAAAGCGCCATTAGGGTCCATGCCCTTGATCGACGTTCCATTCAAGAGAATTGCAGTAGATTTGGTGGGACCGTTACAGCCAGCAACAGACAGGGGGAACCGATACATTCTAACCGTTGTGGACTACGCCACAAGGTACCCGGAAGCGGTAGCCCTCAGAGGAATAGAAACGGAGAGAGTGGCAGAAGCTTTGGTCGACATATTTAGCAGAGTTGGTGTACCATCTGAAATGTTAACCGATCAAGGAGCGCAATTTACCTCCGAGATGATGAGAGAGGTCAGTCGTCTTCTGTCCATTCGTCGCCTCACTACGACCCCATACCACCCAATGTGCAATGGACTAGTAGAGCGTTTTAACGGGACACTAAAGCAGATGCTTCGTCGGATGTGCACGGAGAGACCTAAAGATTGGGATAAGTACCTGAATGCATTGCTTTTTGCTTACAGGGAGGTACCTCAGGAGAGTTTAGGCTTCTCGCCGTTCGAACTTCTCTATGGAAGAACGATAAGAGGTCCCATGATGATCCTGAAGGAACTGGGGACGAAAGACGTACCAGATGATGAGGTAAAAACCACCTATCAATACGTGATGGACCTTCGGGAGAGATTGGATGAGACGTGCAAATTGGCAAAAGAGCAACTTAAGACAGCAAAGGTGGCCCAGCGGAAGTACTACAACAGAAAGGCTAAAGACAGACAGCTCGACGCTGGAGACAAAGTACTTATTCTACTTCCGACTAAGAACAACAAGCTGCTGATGCAGTGGAGGGGTCCGTACAGTGTGATGGCGAAACTAGGACCGATGGACTATGAAATCGACATGGGAGGCAAGAGGAAGACGTTTCACGTCAATATGCTGAAAAAGTACTTTGAGAAGAACGAGAAGGACTCTGGGAATATAGGAGGAATATTATGTGGTGTAACTGCGGCTGTTTTGCACGAGGATGAGTTGGAGCCAGAATGTCATCGGGAATTGGAGTCGTTTCCAATATATGCTGGAAAGGAAGGAACGGAAGATGTCCATGTCTCTGAACACCTCACCACTCAACAGAGGAGGGACGTAGATAGGCTTCTTGTGGATTTCAGGGACGTTTTGACAGATAAACCTGGGAGAACCAATCTAGCTAGCCATGACATATACACCACGACAGAGGATCCCGTAAGAGTTAGGCCGTACACTCTCCCATTTCACACGAGGAGCATAATCAAGGAAGAAGTGGAAAGCATGCTTGAGATGGATGTGATAGAACGGAAGACTCATGCGTTGGGCTCTGATTCTCCAGCAGTACAGATTCAGGATAAGTGCTATAAAAGGAAGCGACAATGTCGGAGCTGACTACCTGAGTCGAACGTAGATGACTTTATACATGGAATGAAGCTGTTTGTTATCTACGCGACGTGATTTATTGTAAAATGTACCATTTTCTTAGGCAGGGGGATATTGTCACGATCGCGTGTATACGTGTTGTATTTGTCGTGTTTGTTTGTGTTGATTGTGTCGTGTCGTTACTACCTGTATGGCACAACGGAGGTTCCGTAGAGTGGAGGACAGGTAAACAAGAGCGCACAGGTAGGAGCCATGTTGTTGCTCCGTCAGGCCGTGACGTTATATTAGTGTTTCGCAACCATTACGGGCACAGAAACAATACAGTCTGTGGTAAGTACTAATTTGGGAGTTTTTGTAGTATATTTGTGGTTAATAATTGGTTATTTGGGGTTAAATATTGTTCATAACCTTGGAATGTCGTTCACGCATTATTCCAACGTGCGGTCCACTCATGCATATCGTTTCATGTTTTGTAATTGTTTATAACAATTTTATGTACATTCTAACAATCGTACTTTCAAATATACACATATATTTTAGGTATTTGGAAGGTATTTAGGTTATATGTTCATTCTTATAACTTTGTAATACTTCAGTGTTAACTAAATTTTCATTGTATGGAAACGCATAGGGAGCATATGTTAGTTTTTGTATAAATTGGTAAGCATGTGGATCAGCACTTTTAAGGGTTAAAAAGAGTCAGTATTATATTTCCTTATATGTTTATTCACTTTACAAGTTCATGTCAAGCTATATTCGTAATCTTAACGATTAATTCAGGAATAATATTAGAAAGGATAACTTTGAATATTATGAAGTTTGCAACTAAGGGTGGGTGTGTTATTGTGTGTAACAAATTTATTTGCGTCTCCACAGCAAATCAATGCGGACTGAAGACCTGTCAAGTTGACTTTGTGAGCAGAACTGAGTCATGATACAGGGCCAGATGCTGTTCGACTAGGCAGTGTAGAAGAACAACTGATGTTCATAAAGGAGGGCGACATCATGCCAAAGCAGAGTCGCTAGTGCAGGGGAAACGACCTTCCCGACTCTTACCGAGTAATGTTCACGTGTACGTGAATGACAGCCACCACACGGCTGTGCAGACAGGCCTACAGGGATCTGTGGGGTTGTATGTAGTGGACACTTCACTTGTCAGTGGACACTTTAGGTGTCAGTGGACACTGTTTGGTCAGACCACCAGTACAGGGTCTGTACTCTACCTCTCCGACAGAGCGGAGCTGCTGGACGCCAGAGTTTTGGGTGCAACAAGGAGACAGATGCAGAGACATTATTATTTGTGTGGAAGGTGTGCGAGAGTGATATGAATAATTTGTTTGTATATATCTAGATTTCTTGTTAACTGTATATAAATTGTCTATGTATTGAACTTACAGGTTATTGTGTTTTCTTTTCCCTAATTTGAGACCGACCTCGCTCGTCCCACGTTACAGTTATAAATAAAACAATTATTATCTTGGTTAGTAATAACAATTTCATGACATTCATTCCTTGTAATATATCAAATAAACACGTTGGTTAGTAAAAGCAACATCTAACTTTAATTGTTTTTGTAATATACAAATGTATAAACAAACACTTTGGTTAGTAATGGCAATGTCATGGCATTCATACTGTATGATAAATAAAACAAGTACCTTCGTTTGCTATATCAACATCACGGCACTCCCTCCTTGACACGCTGTCACCGTTGTGGGTTCTAAGTTGAAGGCATATTGAAATCTCCCTATCCGGATCGATGTCGTAGCTCTCACCGTTCGCGCCTAAAGACCATGTACATGACGATCTGGTGCGTCTGGGACAATTTGACTTATTGGTCTCCGTTTTTGGGAATCCTTTCCTGAAGAACACGAAACGAATCATTCATTATTTTGCTGAAAAAATCCCAAAGCAACTGGTTTTACACTAAACAGTTACAGCATTTTTATGAGGTTGATACATAGTTTTATCAATCTAAGAAAAAATATTGACAGAGGACAAAGTCCGAGATTGCGATTTTGTTGGGTTTGTTAAAACCAAATATTGACCGGCACCAAAATGCTATTAGTTAGTTACATATAATACGTATATGATAGTGCGCGTATTTCAGAGTTAATATCACGGTACTTATTTGTTGGTATCACCATTGAGCTAAGCTCTATGAAGGTGTGGCTTTGGCTTTCACTTACAGGTACCACGTGATATCCGTTGTAAGACCACCTCTATAACCGGTAGGTTCATCCCAACGACAGGTCATATTTATGTTCCAGTTGTAGGTGATACACCTAAAGTTTCTGAAGACCTCCTCTGTATAAAGAACAAACATATTGTCAAACAGAAATGACAGTTTAAGAACTAACAGCTGGTATGGAAACACTCAACTTCGCAAGCCAAGGGTGTACAATACGCTACTCTCCTTTTTACCCTTGGCGGATCTCACGACAAATTCGAAGTTCCTGCTCCTGCATTTTGATTGGATGCGGCTAGGTTTAGCCGACCAATCAAAACGCGCGCTGCAATTGTAAATAACAAAGATGGCAGCGCCCACGGAAACATGTCGTGTCTGTAACAACATGTTGCCAACGAAGTCTAGACGTGTGATTTTTGGCCCGACATTCACCTTTTCGACCAGTTGAGTCAGATTTTGGGATATGTCGCAGATCAGGCAGATAAAAAAAGCAGATACGTGTGTGGATTTTGTTTTACGAAGTTGAACAAACTATCGACTATGATCTCATTCATAAAATTTAAATGTTACAAAAAGAAAACACAAGCTTATTTCCCTGTTCTTGTTCCAACAAAAACATCATTTCCGTTGTTGATTGAGCTGATTGATCGTCTCTGTGTCTCGCGAAGTTCTTGAATATTGAATTTTTCGCATATATAGCATGTTCATCAAAGGGCGCTGCCATTTTTGTTTATTTGTTGAATCGTACACATATAGTACGAGCTATTTGATTGGTCAGGAATTACGTAAAACAAGGGACACAACTGCATAGTCCGCTAGATGGCGCAGTGCGGGAACTTCGAATTTGCCGTGAGATCCGCCAAGGGTGAAAAGTAGAGTAGCGTATTGTACACCCTTGGCTTGCGAAGTTGGGAAACACTGACAGCATGGATTATGCGTACAAACGATTCGCAAATATTTTGAGGAGTGTAAAACATTGCAATATTATACATCTCTTAATTTACCATTTAAAACGTGTGATGCATATTTAATATCGTTTTTCGATATCCTGTTAACTGTATTGTGAAATCTTGTGATTTATATTTTGAAATCTTGTGATTTGAATTGTGAACTCTTATTATTTGTATTGTGAAATGTTGTGATTTATATTATGAAATCTTGTGATTTGTATTGTGAAATCTTGTGATTTTAATTGTAAACTCTTGTGATTTGTATTAAGAAATATTGTGATTTATATTGTGAAATCTTGTAATTTTTATTGTGAAATCTTGTGATTTGTATTTTGAAATAGCTTGTGATTTGTATTGTGAAATCTTATATTTTGAGTTTTTTTGTATTATGAAATCTTGTTTTGTTTTGTGAAATCTTGTGATTTGTATTAAAAAATCTTGTGATTAGTATTGTGAAATCTTGTAATTTTATATTGTGAAATCTTGTGATTTGTATTTTGAAATCTTGTTATTTGAATTGTGAACTCTTGTTATTTGTATTGTGAAATGTTGTGATTTATATTATGAAATCTTGTGATTTGTATTGTGAAATCTTGTGATTTTAATTGTGAACTCTTGTGATTTGTATTGAGAAATATTGTGATTAAATTGTGAAATCTTGTGATTTGTATTTTGAAATAGCTTGTGATTTGTATTGTAAAATCTTATATTTTGAGTTTTTTTGTATTATGAAATCTTGTTTTGTTTTGTGAAATCTTGTGATTTGTATTGAAAAATCTTGTGATTAGTATTGTGAAATCTTGTAATTTGTATTGTGAAATCTTGTGATTTGTATTTTGAAATCTTGTTATTTGAATTGTAAAATATTGTGATTTGTATTGTGAAATCTTGTGATTTGTATTGAAAAATCTTGTGGTTTACATTCGATCTTCGTGTGGTTTATATTTTATCATCTTGTGATCTATATTCAATAAACATGTGATTTATATTCGGATTCTTGTGTTTGATATCGAAAGCATGTGATTTTGGTGTATTCAATCACTCTTTAGATTTGTATTGTGACAATGTCAACTTGTGTAATCTATTTTAATACTGTATAACAAAAATATCATAAACAAGATTGAATAAAATATTTGAACAACAAATAACAACGTTAACAAGATACATGTATAATAAGATATTGAATATACATCACAATCTTTCGAATATGTATCTCAACATATTTAATATCGAATGCAAAACACGAGCTTTTACCATATAAAACAAAGGATTTCACAATACAAAACACGACATTTTACAAAACGTTACCACATAAAAGTTTTCGATTATACATATTAACCAGTTTTAAGATATACACATTAAAAAGATATTGAATATACATCACTCTATACGAATAAACATCGCAAGATATGAAATATAAATCAAACGATATTGAATGCATCTTACATGTTTTCCAATATACATCACAGAGTTTCCTAATATAAACCACAAGATATTAAATATACGAGGACTGATTGATGAGTTGTGAGCTATTTGTTGAAGAAGTTAAGTAGCGATGTCCTTTTTCAGCACTACTATTCCCTGATATTTATTTAAGGCTGTGTACCCGAAGACTGATCAAATGTATAAGCAAAGCAATCGACTTTTGCAAAATTGACATCTTAGCTAAAAAGACCGTGATTCAATATTTGCACAAGAAAGGTAAAGCGCTTTAGTATATCCATACTGATATAGTAGCATCACTAGGAATACTATTCCTTCATATGCTACAATGAAAAGGTGGGTAACGGAATTAAAACATGGCAGGCAGAGCCTTGGGGGTGACGTCTGCCCTGCAGGAAGCCGGTCACTGTGGCATCAATAAAGTCCAATGTATTGCTATGGCTGACAGGCGGGTTACAGAGAGATTTATAGCCAGTACAGTTAGAATGAGAAAGCTTTCAGCTCGTTTGGTACCAAGACTTTGGAAGTTCATCAGAAGTCCACCACGCGGACTGGTACATGCTACTATGAACCATTTAGAGGCTGATCCTGCTAAATTTCTGCAGATATTTGTGACTCTGGATGAAACATGTGTCCATCATTTCACCCAAGTGGCCAAACAACAGTCTAAACAATGGAAGCACCATGGTTCACCCCGCCAAAATGGGCAAAAACTATTCCATAAGCTGGAAAGGTTATGGCCTCGGTTTTGCGGGATACTGATGGTAATACGATGGTAGATTATCTGCTAAAGGGGGAAACAATCAAAAGCACATAGTATGTGTCTCTTCTGAGGCAGGTAAGAGAACATGTTAAAATCAAGCATCGCAGAAAACTCAGTAAAGGTAGGTTGTTCCACCGAGACAATGACCCTGTTCACAAGTGTGTCATTGCCACGGCTGCCATTATCCATTAGCCTTTGAATTGATTGAACATCCGCCTTATTCGCCTGATCTCGCTCCATCTGTCTTTTATCTATATTCAAAATTGAAAAAGGCCATTCTGGCACCCACTTTCAGTCTCATGATGACGTTATACAAACAGTTGAGTACTTGATGATCTTTCAAAAAAGGACTTTAAAAGTGGTATTGAGGACCTTAGACATCGTTGGCAAAGGTTGATAGATACTGAAAGGGAGTATGTTGAAACAAAAATGCAATATGTCCGCCAAAGTAAAAACGCTTCAATATGAGGCTCACAACGTATCAATCAGCCTTAGTACGTTACAAGTATTTGAATATAAATCATAAGATATTATAATATTGTAACGTTTAACACGCCATTGTCTTTACATGGTTAAACTAGTGTTACCTGTGTTCACTACTTCTACTGAAAAATAAATTAGAGAATACCAAAGCGTCAACAAAACCATAATCCGAACTCAAAATCGATTAAACTAGAGACAAAAGAAAAAAGAAAAAAAGATTTACATGGAGACTCGCGGAAAAGTACAAGAGAATAAGACCAGGTGTTCCGGAAGAATAAGCGTCTTCTGCTTCATCGACGACACCCGCCATGTAAATTTTGTCACATCCAAGTAAACATCAAGTTCTCAAAACGAGAACATTAATTTACCTGTGGTATCGTCTTCAGTACACACTTCGTTGAATTGTGCCAACATAAAAGTATTAGCTGATTTATGACGATTTAAGCATAGTATTTAACATTAAACTTTTATTTATACATATTTTGTATTACTTTATATGATTCTGTCCTGATTAATTAGTGCAGTTGTTTGATTTTTACTTACCTGTATAAGAAAGGCGGCATCTTGTTGATAATATGACGAAGAGGATAGCTTTAAACATCATCCATGGGCTGATACCTACACTGAAATTAATAAATATACCATACTGTCAACACGCGGGCCAAAATCAGGTACCAAAGTGGACATAAAAACGAAAGACAAGTACTGATTAACAAAATGTGGAAACCATGGGGCAAACAGAGCGGATGACCAATAAAAGATAAAAAAACAAAAACAAAAACAAAATAAAACAGTCGCACAATGAAGGAATATGTGTTATAAAAATATGCCAGTACGTATGTAGACTTGCACAAGCTCTAGAACGAGGGACAAACTATCGGAATGGGTTTCACAGGTTCACATCGTTTAAAAATAGACCACATTGGTAGGAATTTTAGTTTTGAATCTTTGTTTGATCATGTTCATTGCATGATGAATACAGTTGGTTTTGAAATGAAAATAATTGTTTCAAGATCAACTCAATTCATCTCTTAAATCGACCAAAGCCAAAGAGATTCGATATATATATGTTGCTCATCTATTGCATGTTCGACAAAGATAATAACCAGGGTATGCGATGTCATAAAAACACAAGGATTAAAATATATAGGGGGGGGGGGGGGTCATATGTCGAGGGGTTTTGTGCAATCCTTTTTTATTTTATTAAAAAAACAACAGATGTACTAAAAGATAGTTATACAGAGAAGGGTACATGTAATGAAATAACCGGTACATTGTGTATGGCTGTTGCATGAAATCAAAATGTGGAAATGTGAAATTATATCTATGGATAGACATAAAATTAATGTTATGTTGTTTGTTTATCACGCTTTTCAAATGAGCGTGTGATGTGAAAAATAAATTGTGGTATTCTGATAAAAATAGCGTAGGTATATTATTGCCTTTTGGACATCATGTATACTCTACATTGACTATCCACTTTTAATGATGTTCGTGTATTTATATATTATATGGTATACAGTGCTATTGTACATTTCCTTATTCTACACTATATGAAAAGTAGGCAATATAAATGCTATTTGAAACGCATCATTTAAAAATATTATTGACCGGGTGAAATAGTCATTTGACTTCAAATTAAAACGCTTTTTGAAGAAAAAAAACTGGTCAAAGATATCGGATTTTGCTTTTATCATTGCATGTAGTGTAGGCTTAGTCTTTAAAATGTAATACTTGAATTGTGGATATAATAAAACAGTTATTGTATGGGTATCTTCAGAAAATATCACTTTTATTGTCCCCCGAGACATTTACTATTTCCCGAGGCGAAGCCGAAATTTTGTCCCTCGTTCTTGCGCTATTTCCCTCACACCCACATACAATAGGGGTCCCCGTTATAGCCCGAGAGTAAAGCTCAACTTAGATTTCGTATTAATCTTCATCGTTTAACGCAATTTGTTTCAACAATTATAGGCTCTGTAGAGGTGTTATTACGACGCTGCTAATTGTGTGGTGGAAGGAATCCCTCGGAGGGTATCAACCGCTGAGGATTGAAACTAAAACTATAGTCAGAAACTCACGCTTGACTGCGCCCTTGTACATGACTGGGCGTTTGTGGACATGTCTACCGAGGAACCCAAAATCGAAATAAGTATTTTATGAATAGTGTCTGTAAGAAATATTCTTATATTAAGTCCATGCGTACAAGTAAATGATGTTAATAGGTGGTGTATACAAGTTTAATCTGGGACAAGTACGGGAAACTGTCGAAACGTCTCATAAGGAAGGATCGCAAACACGCCATGATACATTATCTAACCAAGTGAAATCAAATCGCACACAGGACATGTTCATTTCTTATCAAAGCTAATTACAAGCTTCTTCCTGTAAACAACGCTCTGTTAATGAAAAAAACCCCGTTGCAAATGCGTTTTAGGAATTTGAAAATGTCATTTCTCTTGTCAGTCAAAGTGTGGTAAACATATACATATAATTGTTTGAGTATTGCGTCAGATAATTTGTCAATTTTCGACAAAGGAAGAGCGGAAGAAAAAGATAATCATGCAAGGGTGCAAGTGTAGGTCTGTTGTGTAATGGCCATAAACGACATTAGTCATCACGCTAATATATTCTCTCACGGCATATTTCGTAAATTATTGATATCATTTGACCAGAAACATCTTCATATATTCGTGAAGAATAATGGAATGGCCTTAAACACCGCTAAATAGTACATTTAAATGTACGCGATGCTTTGAGTGATTTCGATTAGTGTTACAATTATATGTGACAATCCTAAGTTGGAAGGTATGGATAGGAACCAATATGCACCAGTATATTATTAGGGAAATATATGCATGTAATTAGGCTCATTACCTCATTACCAATGTGAGTCCAAACAGGACATATTGTGGCAAAACAAACCAAAATGCCCCGGATATTTAGATACCTTTATCGTAATGCAATAAATCAAGAAACCCTGAATATCAATATATTTCAAAACTTATTTCACTTTTCAATTAGAAAAGCATATTATTAAAACAATGCATCGTATTATGATACTCTTTTGTGTATTCAAATAATACATAATGAATAAATGGTGTCTGATAAAATCTATTAACAGCAGAATTTAGCGCCAACTTGAACACGGCCAAGTAAAATTTTCCAACAACACGCAACTGAACAGAATAGTTACGAACAATCCTTTTTTCAATGTAAAAGAATTTCAAGAATGTGAGTATATGTATATGTATGTTAAGTAATGTACAATCCCTGAACGCAAGCTTCTACTCGTCTGTCATTGATGGGGCTAATCATTGAACAGTTTTACCAAGACTATCAAATGTACATCCGGGACAATGCGAGGGGTGCTATATACATGTATAGGGACAATGTGACGGGGACTTTACATAGGGGCAATGTGACGGGGACTAGAGACAATGTGACGGGGACTAATCATAGGGACAATGTGACGGGGACTATATATAGGGACAATGTGACGGGGACTTTACATAGGGGCAATGTGACGGGGACTAGAGACAATGTGACGGGGACTAATCATAGGGACAATGTGACGGGGACTATATATAGGGACAATGTGACGGGGACTTTACATATGGACAATGTGACGGGGACTATATATAGAGACAATGTGACGGGGACTAGAGACAATGTGACGGGGACTATATATAGAAACAATGTGACGGGGATTATATATAGGGGCAATGTGACGGGGACTATACATAGGGACAATGTGACGGGGACTAGAGACAATGTGACGGGGACTATACATAGAGACAATGTGACGGGGACTAATCATAGGGACAATGTGACGGGGACTAGAGACAATGTGACGGGGACTATACATAAAGACAATGTGACGGGGATTATATATAGGGACAATGTGACGGGGACTATATATAGAGACAATGTGACGGGGACTAGAGACAATGTGACGGGGACTATACATAGGGACAATGTGACGGGGACTAATCATAGGGACAAAGTGACGGGGACTAGGGACAATGTGACGGGGACTATATATAGAGACAATGTGACGGGGACTATGCATAGGGACAATGTGACGGGGAATATATATAGAGAAAATGTGACGGGGACTATACATAGGGGCAATGTGACGGGGACTAGAGACAATGTGACGGGGACTATACATAGGGACAATGTGACGGGGGCTATATATAGAGACAATGTGACGGGGACTTTACATAGAGACAATGTGACTGAGACTATATATAGGGAAAATGTAACAGGGACTATATATAGGGACAATGTGACGGAGACTATATATAGAGACAATGTGACGGGGACTATACATAGGGGCAATGTGACGGGGACTATACATAGGGGCAATGTGACGGGGACTATACATAGTGACAATGTGACGGGAACTAAATATATAGGGACAATGTATCGGGGACTATATATAGGGACAATGTGGCGGGGACTATATATAGGTACAATGTGACGGGGACTATACATAGAGACAATGTGACGGGGACTATACATAGAGACAATGTGACGGGGACTATACATAGGGGCAATCTGACGGGGACTATATATAGGGACAATGTGACGGGGAATATATATAGGGACAATGTGACGGGGACTATACATAGAGACAATGTGACGGGGACTATACATAGGGGCAATCTGACGGGGACTATATATAGGGACAATGTGACGGGGACTATATATAGGGGCAATGTGACGGGGACTATATATAGGGACAATGTGACGGGGACTATATATAGAGACAATGTGACGGGGACTATATATAGGGACAATGTGACGGGGACTAGAGACAATGTGACGGGGACTATACATAGGGGCAATGTGACGGGGACTATATATAGAGACAATGTGACGGGGACTATACAAAGGGGCAATGTGACGGGGAATATATATAGGGACAATGTGACGGGGACTATACATAGGGACAATATGACGAGGACTATACATAGGGACAATGTGACGGGGATTATATATAGAGACAATGTGACGGGGATTATATATAGGGGCAATGTGACGGGGACTATATATAGAGACAATGTGACGGGGACTATACAAAGGGGCAATGTGACGGGGAATATATATAGGGACAATGTGACGGGGACTATACATAGGGACAATATGACGAGGACTATACATAGGGACAATGTGACGGGAACTATATATAGGGACAATGGGACGGGGACTATACATAGGGACAATATGACGAGGACTATACATAGGGACAATGTGACGGGGAATATATATAGAGACAATGTGACGGGGACTATACATAGGGGCAATGTGACGGGGAATATATATAGGGACAATGTGACGGGGACTATACATAGGGACAATGTGACGAGGACTATACATAGGGACAATGTGACGGGGACTATATATAGAGACAATGTGACGGGGACTATATATAGGGACAATGTGACGGGGACTTTATATAGGGACAATGTGACGGGGAATATATATAGGGACAATGTGACGGGGATTATATATAGGGACAATGTGACGAGGACTATATATATGGACAATGTGACGGGGTCTATATATATAGGGACAATGTAACGAGGAATATACATAGGGACAATGTGACGGGGATTATATATAGGGACAATGTGACGGGGAATATATATAGGGACAATGTGACGGGGATTATATATAGGGACAATGTGACGGGGTCTATATATATATAAAAAATGTGACAGGGACTATACATAGGGACAATGTGACGGGGACTATTTATAGGGACAATGTTACGGGACTATTTAAAGGGACAATGTGACGGGACTATTTATAGGGACAATGTGACGGGGACTATACATAGAGACAATATCACGGGGTCTATATATATGGACAATGTGACAGGGACAATATATAGGGACAATATGACGGGGTCTATATATATGGACAATGTGACAAGGACTATATATAGAGACAATGTGACGGGGAATATATATAGGGACAATGTGACGGGGACTATATATAGGGACAATGTGACGGGGACTAATCATAGGGACAATGTGACGGGGATTATATATAAAGACAATGTGACAGGGACTATACATAGAGACAATGTGACGGGGACTATATATAGAGACAATGTAACAGGGAAGATATATAGGGACAATGTGACGGGGACTATATATAGAGACAATGTGACGGGGATTATATATAGGGACAATGTGACGGGGACTATATATAGAGACAATGTGACGGGGAATATATATAGAGACAATGTGACGGGGATTATATATAGAGACAATGTGACGGGGACTATATATAGAGACAATGTAACAGGGAAGATATATAGGGACAATGTGACGGGGAATATATATAGGGACAATGTGACGGGGACTATACATAGAGACAATGTGACGGGGACTATATATAGAGACAATGTGACGGGGAATATATATAGGGACAATGTGACGGAGACTATATATAAAGACAATGTGACGGGGACTATACATAGAGACAATGTGACGTGGACTATACATAGAGACAATGTGACGGGGACTATATATAGGGACAATGTGACGGGGACTATACATAGGGACAATGTGACGGGGAATATATATAGGGACAATGTGACGGGGACTATACATAGAGACAATGTGACGGGGAATATATATAGGGACAATGTGACGGGGATTATATATAGGGACAATGTGACGGGGACTATACATAGAGACAATGTGACGGGGACTATATATAGAGACAATGTAACAGGGACTATACATAGAGACAATGTGACGGGGACTATATATAGAGACAATGTAACAGGGAAGATATATAGGGACAATGTGACGGGGAATATATATAGGGACAATGTGACGGGGACTATACATAGAGACAATGTGACGGGGACTATATATAGAGACAATGTGACGGGGAATATATATAGGGACAATGTGACGGAGACTATATATAGGGACAATGTGACGGGGACTATACATAGGGACAATGTGACGGGGAATATATATAGGGACAATGTGACGGGGACTATACATAGAGACAATGTGACGGGGAATATATATAGGGACAATGTGACGGTGATTATATATAGGGACAATGTGACGGGGACTATACATAGAGACAATGTGACGGGGACTATACATAGAGACAATGTGACGGGGACTATATATAGGGACAATGTGACGGGGACTATATATAGAGACAATGTGACGGGGACTATATATAGGGCCAATGTGACGGGGACTATACATAGGGACAATGTGACGGGGACTATACATAGGGACAATGTGACGGGGATTATATATAGGGACAATGTAACAGTGACTATATATAGGGACAATGTGACGGGGACTATACATAGAGACAATGTGACGGGGACTATACATAGGGCCAATGTGACGGGGACTATACATAGAGACAATGTGACGGGGACTTTACGTAGGGGCAATGTGACGGGGACTAGAGACAATGTGATGGGACTATACATAGGGACAATGTGACGGGGACTATACATAGAGACAATGTGACGGGGACTATACATAGGGACAATGTGACGGGGAATATATATAGGGACAAAGTGACGGGGACTATGTATAGGGACAATGCAACCATTGTTGTAATATGTTAGCCTAAAGGTATGTGTATATCTAAATAAAACGAGAGTACATGTCGAGTACGTACACTATGACACCTGACTGTTTAAACAACTATCACACTATCAATACCCTAACACGGATCATTATGATAAAATTTCTTACAACGGATATTCTACATCAAATGAAAGTGTTTCCCCTACCTTTGGTACGCCAATCTCCTCAAACCTTGTCTACAATATCAGCTGTAGTAAACCTACCCGTTATACGTGGGTCACTTCCAACTCACCACCGTAGTATGACTGACGGTAAACCTGAATTAAAAAACAACCTTGGTACGATTCAACTCCATTCATGTCCGTACTCTCTCATTACTACCATTTGTGTTGTGTTTGTCATATATGGTTTGTCATGCGTAAAATTAGACACAAAAGGTCCCATAAATAAAGCCATGGAAGCATAATTGGGAATTTTCAAATTAAAAGGATTACCGATTTCTGATATAACTGTTATAAATGAAGAAATATGTTCAAAGTGATTCACCGAATTACTTAATTAAACATTTAAAAGCATTGAAAAGAAACATAATAGTATTGTCAGTTGTGCATATTCTAAATTACCAATATATCGATGTAGATCTCATGGTTACCGTAGTTATCATCGTAACAACCAGGGGCGTAGCTGGGGGTATTTTGATGTGCAAGCCCCGCGACGTTTACATTTTGGGGAGGGGGCCTTCTGGAGAAAAATCACATTTGGTCTTCAAATTGTGCCAGTGTTTTGGACTTGTTTGAAAAATCATTGTCTGGCCTATCATTGTACAAATCATAAATGCGGAAATGGAATACTGGATGTTTTACTTCCATGATGTACATGGTATGGAAACAAAATCATTATCCATACCTTTCGTAGGTCATTTACTCCTTAGTAAGTAATAAGTTAATTACAGAGACATACAAGAGATCCCAGAGGAATCTTGGCGGCCACCATTGATTATTTTTCATGAATTCGTAGAAATTTGTTTTCCCCATCTTTTTTCCCCTTTCATTTTTGTATTTAAAGGCCCAATATACGTAACTTTCGGCAAAACTTGAAGCGAAAATCAAGCCTAATAACTTACTATATTTTTAGATTTAGTTAAGATTAGCTGATATCAGCAATATTCAAGATGCATTCTTACGAGGTTACCGGTACAGCAGCAGTTGAAACTCGGTATTTGTAAACACGCGTCTATTTTGAACCGTCTTCTACCTTCGGTTTGTTGTTGAAGTGGGCCCCACCTGAATTATTTTCAATTCTTTGGATTTTTTTGTCAAGAGTTTCTTGTTAATTACCGCTCAAGTTTACTTCGTTTTAGGCTTATTTTTGCATGTTTATCAACTGGATTTTTTTTCAGAATTTTTCACAATCACGAAAATTGCCCTGAAGTTACGTATATTGGGCCTTTAATCTTAGTTCTTTGAATATTTCTTGAAAATTAATAGATGTAAGAATTGTCAGGAGTTTCGTTTTTTCTGATCAAATCCAAATTCAAAATATTTAAGAAAGGTCCATCTTGTATTTCTAAATAAAAATACCCATAATGTACTTTCATAGGCAACATAGAAGATGGCCATCAGGCGGCCATATTATCCCCCTTGAGCAGTCTAAAAACTAGACCATGCACAACTAGGGACCAAACAGAATTGCTTTATGAATCACCTACAAAACTGGAAAACGCACAACTTGGGACCACGAGAACCTGCATATGAAATTTGAGATGGATCCCACCAAAACTTTTAAGAAATAGCAATCACAAACAATAATGCATAATCCAAGATGGCTGTCTGTCGGCCATATTGTATTTCATTCCCAAAAATGTACAATGCACAGCAAGGCACTAACTGGAACCTACACATTGAATTTGAGTATGATCCATTAAGTACTACTCAAGAAATAGCGATGACAAATTTAACTTTCATGTCAAACTCCAAAATGGCCGCCTTTTAGCTATTGTCCGATCAGTCCTAAAATCAAAAGGGCACAACTAGGGACCAATGGAAACCTACATATGCAATTTGAGAAAGATCCATGCAGTACTTCTCAAGAAATAGTGAAAACAAAAATTGTTTAAGGACGGACGGACGACGGACCGACCACGGACACAGGGCGATGTGAATAGCCCATCACCATCATAATGCATGGTGGGTTAATAAAACCATCTTAATATACATACGTCTCTGTTAGTAACTATATGTTCATATGCGATTAATACAACTTAGGGTGTAAGAACTCATGCTTGTTTTCTTAAGCATAGTTTTGGACAATTCCAAAAGACCTAGTTTCACGAACGTTCTTCAACGAAAGGAAATTCCTTAACTAAAAACTTTCCATAGAAATGCATTAGAGAAGTAACGGGAAAACCTAATTCAAATGAATTTTCCTTTCATTTTGTAATGCTTTCCTATGGAGATGTACCATTTTTTATATTAAATCTATTAAAGATTTACTAAAACCTAATAAGACATGATTATACCAAAAAAGTCGGTCTAAGTATTTATGACTAACAAACTTCCTGCAGCCTGGTATGTTAATCCAGAGACGTCTCTGGTTAATCTGACGATTAGACAAAAAAAAGAGTTACAATATCGGTCGAGTTTTAAAAATAAAATTTCTCGACTTTAATACACATACTTTGGAAAAATAATGTGCAAACACGGGCTTATGTGCTAACATGGCAGCTACGCCCCTGACAACACCAATAAGTACTGAACCCCGATTTGCTTGTTTATATGATACCAGCAGTATGCCCATAGTTAGGCAACGGCCATATTCACTATAGAGTGCTAACGCGCACCATAATATATGTATATATGTTCGTTGTCTCCTGCATGCATACTTCCGTATGTCCCAAGCCAATGAGCTCCAATCCTTACTTATTATAGCAAAGTTTACAAAATGTCTTTTGGCCACCCCGGCCAACATGGTGGAAGGCCGGCGATACGCTGTCCAGCTGCGCTCTGCCTTAATTTCAGTTTGAACAGGACAGTCAGGAAAGTTTAACCGTGGTCGCTGTAGCCAAGTGGTTAAGATGTGGGACACTCTGTAAACACTAGTCCTCCACGATCCGGGTCGCGGTTCGAGTCCTACATGGGCCAGTTGTCAGGTTCTGTCCATAGTTCAGTAGCTTTCTCCCGGACTTTATTACCATAGGTGTAAGTTGGACGTACACCACAGACATAAAAAGCCAGACCTACCTGGGGTGTCTGGTGGTTCATTCTCTGTGTTCTGTGTAAGACATTCCTTTTCATCAATGGAACTAAGACAGGTTGAATGTTCACATGTCTGAGGAGTCCTGTTGATGCGTTTCTTACTCCCATTGGAAATACTGACCACTCTATCTCCTTACTGATTACACAACACCTTGATGACCAATCAGGCTAATATATTGACCAATCCGGCCCTTTCTCTTCCTCTCAACACCTTGATGACCAATCAGTCTAAGATACAGACCTATCCAGCCCTTCCCCTTTCTCTCAACACCTTGTCGTAAATCTATTTCCCGTCCATGTAATGTCACGTCCTCAAAGTATGAACCTTTTATATCTATTTTATATGATTAATTACAAATTAGGGGCATTGAGAACATCAAGGCCAAATAAAATTCGAACTCATATTTATCGATTTCCGAGCTTTAATTAACTATGAACATTTTCTCGTATTGCAATGCACAATCACTGTACATACAAATTCGTCTTGGTGATGTTTTTTTTTTTACATTTCTGCGTATCTCTAAATTTCAATTAGCTCAAAATTTCGAGATGTTTACTCAAATACACTTTGTTGGTGAACATATGAACTTAACGTTAATGCACAACAAGGACAATGGCTGTATTTGAATAATTATTTTCCACATATAACTCATAGCTTAATTTAGTTGATAAATACAGTTGTAATACAGACCGATTTCCGTTGGGTGATTTAGATATATATAAGTATACACAAGTACAGCATATTGATATGTCTTTGTAACCGGAACTACATGCTGATGAACGGATCTTTCTACTTCCGGTAGATGTGTATGACGCTAGTCTGGAGCTAGTCACAGTCTTGTCTGGATTTTAAACAAGCATCTCCGTTATGATGAATCGGCTTCTGCTTCTTTTCATTTTAACCACTTACTGTACTTCCGGAATAGCTCAAAAAGGTGAGACTTTTTATCTAAATTAGATCTTTTTCCCTATTTATTTACATATCTCGGTTGATAATATCGTCATTTCTATATAGTGACCTTTTCCGAGGTCCAAAGTTTCCACGGATAGACTGCTATGTCATAGTGACCTGTTCTGATAGTTGAGCTTTTTTTGAAAGATTTACCCTTCGGTGGACGATTCTGAGTCGAGATCTGCTCAAGAAGCACTAGTTTCTCTAAACAGAATAGCCGTTGATTTCAGTCTTTTGACATGGTTATCATATATACATAAACATGTAATATATATATATGTTTAAGACGTCTTAAAGCATAAACACTTTGTCTCAAAGCCGTTTGTTGTTTTGCTTGGATAGTTTATCGTTCCAGATTTTGGAAATATATATTTTTAAAAATTCAAATTCAATTAGGCGTATTTTGTTTTTATTAATGAATAACTCTTACATTTGCTTAGCAAATTGTACATTTTATTTTGCACATCTTCGTTTAATATAAGCTATACCATATAGAAGTAATGCTGCCTTTAAACATAGATTGAAATAATTAAGTATACATTCAAACCCTTTTCATTTCTCTAATACACATTTGTTCATTACATACTGTATCTATACCATACGTTGTGCCAGTATCAATTCAAATGACCACATTCCAGCATCAGGGGGTTACAGTTCGGTTGATATATTTCAGTGTTATCATACAGTATTTTCATATGATATCTGGACTCATTTGATGGACCCAGAACGAACACAATTGGCAACGAACATATTCTATAGTGAGCGTTAGAGCTCAATAGTTAATATACCCGTGGCCAACTGCGGGCATACTACCTTATACACAGTCAAAACGAGGTACCATCCTTATATTTACATCATTATCAATTTTCAAGTGTTATACGAAGGAAAACATTCAAAGCGGGTTATTACGATGGTAACTGCGATGGCCGTGGTTGCTAAGATAATATGGTCCCATTGAATTTTCATCAATATATTGGTTAGTTTAAAAAATACACAAGAACAACACTATTTTTCTTCATTACATCATTTGTAGATTTGGTATCAAATGATATAACCAGCACTTCGAATGTATGTCTTTATTTATAACGGTCGTTATATACACGCATTAACACAGTGATCTGGTGGTGACGCTTTTAAACGTCGGACGTCATAACAGCAGGGCGCCGCCATGTTTGCGTTACCGTCAAAGAACTTCAAATGCGCATCACTGAAATCAAAAGTTTGCCAGAAACTATTTATTGTATAATCAGACGAAATGGATCCCATATAATATTATGTTCCATACTTTAAAATCTTGAAGGAACCAAACAATGGCCAAAAGCGAATAGGTATTGTTCTGAAGCGTGAACGGCGCCATATTTGAACGAATATCAATCAGCCGAGTCAGAGTTTACTAAGCCCAAGAAGGGAGATGTTTAAATATATCAGTATATCTCTTGGTGAATTCTTGCTTGCAGCAGCTAATTATACAAGCATTCAATAACTGTTGAAGTCTTACTATTCTATCCTTGGTATATTTACAGAATGTGCCGACCCCGTGTCTTCCGACCCCCATCTGATGATGGATACCAGGACCTACCCCAACATCGTGGTATATACGTGTGACTCTGGCTACAGGCTGTCATCCACCTATTACTTCGCCAACTGTAGAAACGGCGTGTGGGACCAAGTTACTCCGACGTGTCAAGGTTAAAAACGTGACGTCACGCTTAACGTGAATAAACCATAACTGATGCTGGTTCATTGGCACAGTCTTAAATATGTTATATGACACTTTTCTTTATGGAAATTGATTGACCCTGTCTCCTTGTTCATCAATTGACTCTGTATCCTTGTTAACTAATTGACTCTGTCTTTATGTTAAATGACTAACACCGTCTCAATGTTAAAGGCCCAATATACGTAACTTTCGGCAAAATTTGAAGCGAAAATTAAGCCTAATAGCTTATTATATTTATAGATTTGGTTAAGATTAACTGATATCAGCAATATCCAAGATGAATTCTTTCGCGGTTACCGGTACAGCAGCAGTTGAAACACGCTATTTGTAAAAACGCGTCCATATCGAACCGTCTTCTACCTTCGGTTTGTTGTTCAAGTGGGCCCCACCTGGATTATTTTCAATTCTTTTGATTTGTTTTTGTCCAGAGTTTCTTGTTAGTTACCGCTCAGGTTTACTTCGTTTTAGGCTTATTTTTGCATATTTATCAACTGTATTTTTTTTCAGAATTTTTCAGAAACACGAAAATTTCCCTGAAGTTACGTATATTGGGCCTTTAATTGATTGACTCTGTATTTATGTTAAATGACTGACGCCGTGTCAATGTTAACTAATTAACTCTGTCTCCATGTTAACTAATTGACTCTATCTTTATACTTAATGACTGACACCGTCTCAATTTTAATTGATTGACTCTGTCCTTATATTTATTGGCGGCACTGTCTCTATGTTAATTGTGTACCACCTCCACTCACTGACTGTTCAATTATTTAAGCTTCATTCAAAATAGCCTTGTTTTGAAGTTTACATCTTCCGCTTCTTTTGTCTACAAATGTTGAGATTCTGCACAAAGTAGTTGGTGGAATGGTTAGGGGATGGTTTCGGTGCAACTTATCTCCCCTTAAAATAGGTGAGATTATGCGTGATATTTTCTCTGTAGCAGCTGAATGCCCGGTAAACAGCGAGCTGCTACTCTACCCACCGGATATGACGTTCTACTACGGGGACACGGCGTCGTTTTCCTGTCCAATGGGATATGACATAAAGGGACCGTCGATCCTACAGTGTGGGGCCGACTCACTGTGGGACAAGGAGTTACCGGAATGTATAGGTACGAGTCGGTAATATTGATACCTAAAACCTGTTCAGTGTTGGTGAACCAGCCTTGTGTTATTTGTTACAAAAAACCTTTTATTTGAACCAGCTTAGATTGTAATAACTCCTTTATTTATGCATTGTAAGTATCAAATTAGTATCTACATGTTGTGAAGCGCTTTAGAGTAATTTTACAAATTATATAGAGCGCTATATAAATGTTGTATATTATTATTATTAGTATTTATTACAAGCTTTACCGAACATAATCTTTCATTTTACGTAAATGAAAAACGTATACGTATCAGCTGTACGTTTTTGTTTTCCGAAAGCACTGTCAACTTAACCACACTTCATCCGTCAAACCATGCTCTTCGTGTTTTTAATGTTGTGGTATTTCTTTTTGTTTATCAGATGCATCTGTTCCCGATCTTTCAATAGTCTATTTCAATTTTTCTTGTCTAGTCTTGTGACTCTGTTTTCGTCAGCCAATATTTGTTTATCGCGGCTACCTGACATTTGTGCTTCCGGTTCTATTTTTATACGAGCAATCACGTGATTTTTTTTGCGAATCATGTGACCACTATCCTGCCCCTGGTTCCGTGCCGATTCGCAAGAAACTTAAGAAATATTTTTTAACATAGAAAACGGTAATAAAAATACAACTATGGTACTGATGTGCTAAGTAATAAATCTTGATATCAAATAAATATCTTATTGTTTGATAATCTAAACTGTTATCTAAACTGTTAAGGTTAAAAACATTATAGAAAATATTTCATGTCGTACCATGTTGAGATTCCTATAATTAGTCGAATGGCGGCGGCGAAATTGAGCAGACGAGCACCAAATTTAGCGGAAAATGTCGTTTTAAGGTACTTTCCGGATAATTGACACAACTGAGACCTTGATTTTTGTTCTTAGAATAATATTTGCCTTCAGAAAATGTATTTCATTTAGAAATTGGTCGAAACACGATCTAATTATTATTATTATGTAAGATTATGTTTTAATTAGATTTTAATTAGAAGGGTAATTATCTAATCTTCACAAATATTTTTGTTTATTTATCTATTTAATTCAACACAACGGTATTTAAACACAATGATGAACTGGCGCAGTCACAATGCCTTCTGTAGAAAGACAAAAACTATTATAAATGAAATCATAACAATTTCAACGCGAAAATCGCAAAAATAGGATTACCACTGAAACATGTACTATTTGAGTATTTTCATTCCTCTTGTTTATTCTTCCAAATAATACAGTTTTCTAAATACGGAGAATATGACAGTTATTTTCGCTGTTATATTTACATAAGAAAATATCCTTATATCGCCTGAAATAAAATAGGCTCTTGTTTCGTTATGTTCTTTAGTGTGATTTTGTCTTTCTTTCCCGGTTCCTTTAACTGAGAACTTGACATTTATTGGAATGTGTGTTACAGCGAAGGAGTGCAAGTTGAAGCCGAATGGGAGGACATACAGAGGACGGGTGAACGTGACGGTCTCCGGACGGGTGTGTCAAGACTGGGCGTCCCATTCACCTCACATGCACGCGTACTACGAGCTAAGGGATCACGAAAATTACTGTCGCAACCCGAACTACAACAGTGGCGGCCCCTGGTGTTATACTAGCGACCCCAGCGTCCAGTGGGAATATTGTGACGTCATGCGGTGCAGTAAGTCCTGTAGGAATGTCTGTACAAAATGTGTTGATTTAATGTGTTTATATTCTATACAGGAGGTATGGTCAATCCTACTGAAACAGGGCTCTGCTAGAGAATTAAAACAATGTCTTAATTAAATTTCAAAGTGGTGTACGTTTTATACAGCATAATAAAAATCCTAAAAAACATTATATGAGTGTCTGTGACTGCAATGCGGTGTACACCCCCATGTTTTTTTCCCGACATTCAATATGGCAGCTACGGCCCCTTTTAATTTAATTAAATTTAATTTAACACATTTAGAGTTGGGTATCAAGGTTCCAGACTAGCCCCACTTCCAGTTTTAGCAGCAAAGGACAATATGTTATCTTTCTATTTATGTAGCTGATCAGCAGACGCAAGGCGATGAGTAATTTCTTAAGATCCGGCTAAGACATGTTTACTTCTGATGACCAAAAAGAGGTAGATTCACACCTCCAAAGAGTAAGGAAAAAGGCGTTTTTCGCGGCCTTTCAGAGACTAATTTTCATCAAAATTATTAAAACATAATCTTACATAATAATAATAATTAGCTCGTGTTTGGACCAATTTCCAAATGAAATACATTTTCTGAAGGCAAATGTTATTCTAAGAACAAAAATCAGGGTCTCGGTTGTGTTAAATAACCAGAAAGTACCTTAAAACGGCATTTTCCGCTAAATTTGGCCCATTTCTGCTCAATTTCACGGCCGCCATTCGACTAATTATAGGAATATCAACATGGTACGAAATCAAACATTTTCTACATTTTTTAAAACCTTAATTGTTTGGACTATTGAGGAACAACCTATTTTATTCATATCAGGATTTATTCTTTAACATACTGATGCTTAAGTTATATTTTTATTATCGTTTTCAATATTGAAAAAGCATTTCTTATCTTTTTTTTTGCGAATCGACATTGAACGCGGGAACAAGTAATGGTGACGTGTTTCGGAAAGTCATGTGATTGCTCGTATAAAAATAGAACCGGAAGCACATGTCATGATCAGCGGTAAACAAATATGGCAGCCAGACGAAACCAGAGTCGCATCAGGCTCAAAGGAAGACTAGCCAACAAAGAGACTATTAAAAAGATCGATGCACAAAGATCGGAACAGGTGCATCTGATCAACAAAAAGAAACACGACATCAATCAAAGAAAACCAAGACCATTACTAGGGGCGCGACGAATTACCCAAATCTACCCAAATCTTACCCAAATCTACCCAAATCTACCCAAATCTTACCCAAATCTACCCAAATCTACCCAAATATTACCCAAATTGTACAAATACACCACAATTATAAGAAAACCAATAGCTTTATTAATTAATTATTCGCAAATTTTGATGATGGATGTCGTTTTCTCCTGGTTTTAGCCATCCAAACAGAAAGATAATATTCCATAGTATAAAAGTAGTATTAAGTAAATTACTTGGTCGTATAAGGTGGTATTGGGTAGTATGGGGTAGTATTGGGTAGTATTGGGTAATTCGTCATGCCGGATCGTACCTCCTTTTCAAAGAGTGATACGATATCGCGTGCAAATAAATGCGGCAGTGGGGACCATTAAATTTGCTTTCTTGATAGACCAAATGGCCCAAACAGAAGTAAAAAGGCTACTAAAGTAAATGTCTTCCCGGAGACGATATTTAACAATATTAAAGGCAGTATTTAGTAATGAGTCATATGTTCTGGTGTAGAATATTTACTCGGGCCGTGTTTACTCATGATCAGTTTGGCATATTTGCCTATAATTTGGTAATGGTAACAGATTTCGAGGATGTTTGCTGCACCAAAATGCATATTTCCCCTCAAAAAATAAACAAAAAGGTGGATACCTTCTACAGAGATACATGTAATATTTCCGAATATCAAATTATTATTTAGTACATAACTTGATCGTATGGTATGGGGTAGTATGGGGTCTGACATTATCGCGGATTTCGGTGGATTTTTTGCACTTTATCGATTTTTTTTCAGATAAAATATGGCAAATTGAAGAAAAAATATCCAGAAAGATAATATTCCAGAGTATAAAAGTAGTATTTAGCAAACTACTTGGTCGTATGAGGTGGTATTGGGTAGTATGGGGTAGTATTGGGTAGTACGGGGTCTTGACATCATCGCGGATTTCTGTGGTATGTCTGCACTAAATCGAATATTTTCCGATAAAATACGGCGAATAGAAGAAAAATATACATAAAGATAATATTCCATAGTATAAAAGTAGTATTTAGTAAATTACTTGGTCGTATGAGGTGGTATTGGGTAGCATGGGGTAGACTTAGTATTGGGTAGTACGGGGTCTTGACATCATCGCGGATTTCTGTGGTATTTCTGCACTAAATCGAATATTTTCCGATAAAATACGGCGAATTGAAGAAAAAATATCCAGAAAGATAATATTCCATAGTATAAAAGTAGTATTAAGTAAATTACTTGGTCGTATAAGGTGGTATTGGGTAGTATGGGGTAGTATGGGGTAGTATTGGGTAGTATGGGGTAGTATTGGGTATTTAGACGCGCCGCACATATTGGCTGACGAAAACAGAGTCACAAGCTAAGACTAGACAAGAAAGAAGCTGAAAGAGACTATTGAAAGATCGGAACAGATGCATCTGACAAACAAAAAGAAATACGACACTATTAAAGAAAACGAAGAGCATGGTTTGACGGACGAAGTGTGGTTGATCATGATCATGAGTTGACAGTGCTTTCGGGAAACAAAAATGTACAGCTGATACTTGTACGAAAATACATTCTTCATTCACGTACATTGTAAGATTGTGTTCGGTAAAGCTTGTAATCTTACATAATAATAATAATTAGCTCGTGTTTCGACCAATTTCCAAATGAAATACATTTTCTGAAGGCAAATGTTATTCTAAGAAGGAATATCAAGGTCTCAGTTGTGTCAATTAACCGGAAAGTACCTTAAAACGGCATTATTTGCTAAATTTGGTGCTCGTCTGCTCAATTTCGCCGCCGCCATTCGACTAATTATAGGAATCTCAACATGGTACGACATGAAAAATTTCCTATATTTTTTTTAACTTTAACAGTTTAGATTATCAAACAATAACATATTTATGTAATATCAAGATTTATTACTTAGCACATCAGTACCATAATTATATTTTTATTATCGTTTTCTATGTTAAAAAAAAATATTTCTTATGTTTTCTTGCGAATCGGCACGGAACCGGGAGCAGGATAGTGGTCACATGATTCGAAAAAAAATCACGTGATTTCTCGTTTAAAAATAGAACCGGAAGCGCAAATGTCAGGTAGCCGCGATAAACAAATATATGCTGACGAAAACAGAGTCACAAGCTAAAGACTAGACAAGAAAGAAGCTGAAAGAGACTATTGAAAGATCGGAACAGATGCATCTGACAAACAAAAAGAAATACGACACTATCAAAGAAGACGAAGAGCATGGTTTGACGGACGAAGTGTGGTTGAGTTAACAGTGCTTTCGGAAAACAAAAACGTACAGCTGATACTTGTACGAAAATGCATTCTTCATTCACGTACACTGTAAGATTGTGTTCGGTAAAGCTTGTAATAATAATAATAATAATAATAATATACAACATTTATATAGCGCTCTATATAATTTGTAAAATTACTCCAAAGCGCTTCACAACATGTAGATACTAATTTGATACTTACACTGCATAAATAAAGAAGTTATTACAATCTGAGCTAATGTGATAATATAAGAAAATGCATATAAATACGAACTAGATCTACTGTTGATAAACAAATGTCAGTATATACATGACGTCTAAGTTGTCCCTAATATGCAGACGTAAAAAGGTACCTCTTTAGAAGTTTCTTGAATTTGGCCCGAGTATTTGTTTTTCGGATAGCGGATGGTAATCTATTCCACAACGTGGCCGAAACTTTCCCGAAACACCGGTTTCCATAGGTCACAGTACGAGATTTTGGGACACACAACAATGATTCTGTCTTCGACCTCAGTGATCGTGACGGCTGATACAGGGTAACTAGCTCCCGTATGTACTGGGGAGCTGTTCCATCAAGTGCCTTGTATGTGTATACCAAGATTTTGTATTGTGACCTGTATTACACAGGTAGCCAGTGCAATGAATACAGAACAGGAGTAGATATATGTCAAATGTGACCTTATACATTACATATTTAAGAGAGCTACCAAATTTAGAGTATGTAAAACGAGTTCTTTCTTAAAACAAACCACAAAGTTCTTAATTTCACCAAGGCTTAAAAGAAATTATATCTCAAAACTTTTCGAATAATTAATCTTCGTTTGAGAAAAGAATAGACTTATCATTTTAGTCGGTCTTCGGTAGTATGGAAATGTCCGGAAGTAGTCGGTGATTTACGGTATTTGTAGTGAACATTTTGAGTTATAATCTGTATCATACCCTAATTTTAGTGTTTTGGTTTATATCCCACATTAGGGGGTGGATACCTTATGTGGCTGAGCTATCATGATGCTGTGCTTCTTGTGTTTTGGTGTTTTGATATGATAAATTATAGTTTTGTTGACATAGTGTTTGGTATGGTGTCTACTGGCGGTATTAATATTACCAATGATTACCAACATTTTGGACTTTTCTTATAAACAATAAACATTGCACTTAATCCATTTGACCTTGGGTGTTGCTGTTACTTGTATTTAGTGTGTGACCTGCCGCCTCGTTATGACAGCCATCTCAATGTTGTAAACAAGGACCATTACTACGATGAATACACCTTCTTCTCGTGTGACGTTGGATACGAGCTACAGGGCACGCCCAGTCTCCGGTGTCTGGCGGATGGTTCCTGGTCCGGAGTCTTCCCTTCATGTCAAGGTCTGTATCTTGGAGCACATTCGTAGGTTTTTGTTTCTTGTTGTTGTTTTATGTTTTATGTTTTGTTTTGTGTTTTATTTTGCAACATTTAAGAGACAACAACTAAAAAACGATCATACGAAATGAAAATCCTATCATTATCATCATCCTCTTAAGATTGATTAAATTTAATGGTCATGGGTTCATCCTTTGGAGTGGTTTTTCAAATATCGTGTCTTTTCCCTAGAACCATAATAATATAATAAATACAAATGTTAGTCTACAAAAAATGAAGTCCACTACCAAATAAGAGGTCGTTTTACAAAGGGTCAATTTTCGACAAGAAATATTACTCATAACCATTCGTGTTTTAGCATTATCCTCAGTGTTTACGAATCACGAAATGTACATTTGTATCTACGACGACTGCTGGAAGAGTAGACCGTTAGTTACTATACTTGAATGTAAAGTAGGCTGGTGTAGATATCTCTGGCACGCTTCTACGAACAGTTATAAACATACAGAGGACTCGTGGTAATCTGTGTGGGTTTTCCTCGCCTCTAACCACTCTGGGCACTCTGTACCTGCATGGTCCAAAACACACTAGGTTTCCTCTTATCATCGCCAAAAGTTTATTTACATGTAACCTCAAACAACACGAACGCAACCAAGTTAAATAACTACCTAAAGTAAAATGCCAGCTCAGACGTTACCCTATACACTGCGTGAAAACCAGTATCAGACACCTCGCTATTATTCCTAGTGTTAAATCTAGATGGAGAAGTAGAGTTGAATCCTGGACATAGAGCGACCTACGTAAGCACATATCCATGCGGCATGCATGAGGAACCAGCAACCTGGAACTAACTGTAAAGGGATCTGTTGGGACAACTTTATCTCAATGTCATCACTCCTGTGTTGAACTCTGCGCTCAAAACAAAGGACTACTGTCAAAATCAACAGTGGTGTTGCTGCAAATGTGACAACAAACTACGGTACCTTCACATTTCGAAGTTACGTTATTGAAACATTTGACTACCATCGACCCACGTAAGATGAGAACTCTTTAATCCCTACCATCAGTATTTAGCCCTTTGAAAACATGCCCTGGTCATGATACTAACAGAGTGAGGAGGATGGAAACAAAGTGACACATTTAGCATGACCTAACCCTTCAAACTCCCACCAAAACAAAACATCAGAATCATGACGGTAAACTACTGAAGTGTACTCGAGACAAACAAATCAGAACTAGCCGAGGTAATCGGGTATACCGAACATGACAATGTATACCGCGGCACTGAATCTTGGCTGAAAGGCATAAAACCAAATACCATTCCCGAAATTGACAACATCAAATCAAATGAAGCTTTTCGAAATATCTTGACTCCTACCGAAATGACCGGGGAACAATCAGAACTGGGATATTCACACTGTTCAACAAAAACTCAACCGAATGCCCGTAACTGCAACAGACTGCGAGATACTTTGGACTAAACTAAAGATTGCAAGGGTACAGAGATATCATTACAGGATTTTAACGGTACCAGTATATCCTTATTTTGTTGTTTCATTTCAGCTGTTGAATGTCCCATCCAATCAAATATTGACAAGAACTTGCGGTACCAATTCCGTACATATTATTTCAATGACACGCTGGTTCTGTCATGCGCAAATGGCTTCAAGCTGACAGGAAGTTCAAGTCTCACCTGTGGCAGCAACAAAGGATGGAGCAACGTGTTTCCAATGTGTACAGGTATATGATAGTCATCACCCTCTACATCCGTATACTATATATCGCCCTCTACTTCCGTATACTATATATCACCCTCTACATCCGTATACTATATATCGCCCTCTACTTCCGTATACTATATATCGCCCTCTACATCCGTATACTATATATCGCCCTCTACATCCGTATACTATATATCGCCCTCTACATCCGTATACTATATATCGCCCTCTACTTCCGTATACTATATATCGCCCTCTACATCCGTATACTATATATCGCCCTCTACTTCCGTATACTATATATCGCCCTCTACTTCCGTATACTATATATCGCCCTCTACATCCGTATACTATATATCGCCCTCTACTTCCGTATACTATATATCGCCCTCTACATCCGTATACTATATATCGCCCTCTACATCCGTATACTATATATCGCCCTCTACTTCCGTATACTATATATCGCCCTCTACATCCGTATACTATATATCGCCCTCTACTTCCATATACTATATATCGCCCTCTACTTCCGTATACTATATATCGCCCTCTACATCCGTATACTATATATCGCCCTCTACTTCCGTATACTATATATCGCCCTCTACTTCCGTATACTATATATCACCCTCTACATCCGTATACTATATATCGCCTTCTACTTCCATATACTATATATCGCCCTCTACTTCCGTATACTATATATCGCCTTCTACTTCCGTATACTATATATCGCCCTCTACATCCGTATACATCATTTGTACTATATATCGCACTCTACATCCGTATACTATATATCGCCCTCTACTTCCGTATACTATATATCGCCCTCTACTTCCGTATACTATATATCGCCCTCTACATCCGTATACTATATATCGCCCTCTACATCCGTATACATCATTTGTACTATATATCGCACTCTACATCCGTATACTATATATCGCCCTCTACTTCCGTATACTATATATCGCCCTCTACTTCCGTATACTATATATCGCCCTCTACTTCCGTATACTATATATCGCCCTCTACTTCCGTATACTATATATCGCCTTCTACTTCCGTATACTATATATCGCCCTCTACTTCCGTATACATCATTTGTACTATATATCGCACTCTACATCCGTATACTATATATCGCCCTCTACTTCCGTATACTATATATCGCCCTCTACTTCCGTATACTATATATCGCCCTCTACTTCCGTATACTATATATCGCCCTCTACTTCCGTATACTATATATCGCCTTCTACTTGCGTATACTATATATCGCCCTCTACTTCCGTATACTATATATCGCCCTCTACTTCCGTATACTATATATCGCCCTCTACTTCCGTATACTATATATCGCCCTCTACTTCCGTATACTATATATCGCCTTCTACTTCCGTATACTATATATCGCCCTCTACTTCCGTATACTATATATCGCACTCTACATCCGTATACTATATATCGCCCTCTACATCCGTATACTATATATCGCCCTCTACTTCCGTATACTATATATCGCCCTCTACTTCCGTATACTATATATCGCCCTCTACATCCGTATACTATATATCGCCCTCTACTTCCGTATACTATATATCGCCCTCTACTTCCGTATACTATATATCGCCCTCTACATCCGTATACTATATATCGCCCTCTACTTCCGTATACTATATATCGCCCTCTACTTCCGTATACTATATATCGCCTTCTACTTCCGTATACTATATATCGCCCTCTACTTCCGTATACTATATATCGCACTCTACATCCGTATACTATATATCGCCCTCTACATCCGTATACTATATATCGCCCTCTACTTCCGTATACTATATATCGCCCTCTACTTCCGTATACTATATATCGCCCTCTACTTCCGTATACTATATATCGCACTCTACATCCGTATACTATATATCGACATATATACTGTCTCTGTGGACCTGAAAACATCCTATACCTTTGTTGCCTCTTTACTTTACACGTCAGTAGACTTTTTTAATTGATGACAGATTGCAGCTGTTATTTGCAACATGTCATTTCGTCACAGTATGCACATTCATGTTCTTGTGACGAAATGACTTAACACACAAATAGGATCATGAAAGCTTTTACTCCAACCAACATTCACTTTCAAGATTCTGTTAGCGGTAATTTGACGCCACCCGCCATGTAAATCTTGGTCACATCCAAATAAACATCAAGTCCTCGAAAGGAGAACCGAGTCTTCATTGTCAATCACAACAAGTAATCATACTAATGACAATACTCAAAACCATCCATCTTCATTTTACACAAAGATACAGAATATTGCTCAATATCGAAAATAAAACTTGCTCATTGTTCTGATCAACTTGCCTTTCTCGAACACCTCTGTTGGTTTGTTTGTCAGCAGTTGACAGTGATCATAAACATTATGATATTTAGAGCAAGCCCGAGAATAGCGAATCAACTGCGTCATTTAAACACCATAGGTTGGAGAAGCAGGGATAATATCATCAAGAAATAGAAAGTTCACGATGGTAAAATTGAAATCGTCACGTTTATCGTATTGCTTAGTAGTAAGCTGTCCATGTCTGTCATAGTTAATGTAGAGATGGAGGTAAGCAGCTGATGAGACCGTTGTTTCCTCTATATTTAAACTCCTTGTTGTTCATAGACAACACATCGTCGATATATCTGAAAGCGAAATTAGCAAGGATTGCGTTTCCTGTTCTGATGAGCTCTTCCACAATTTCAGCCTCGTATGAAAACAAAAACAAGTCAGCTAGGAGTGGGGCACAATTCCCATTGTATATTTCATCTTGGCTTTTGTTTTGTTTTTTCACAAAGTGTGCTCCAAGATAGGTCACTACCATATATTTGTACCGTCGTTATCGGCGTCTGCCTTTTTTGGAAAAGAATGGTCTCATAACGAGAGATCCAAGACATTCTTAAAGTTTTGTATGAGGTATGGTAGTGTACAGGGAGGAAATCAATTTTTTTTGATAGACGAAATATTTTTTAGAATGATAAAAAAATCTTTCCAGTTTTTCAAAATGTACATCCCGTTAAATAAACTCCTGGAGTATTCCTGGGAATAATGATATGCATTTTGATCCGATTGGGTCGTTTAAACCCCCTGGATGGAACAGTCATCTGTAAAAATAATAAAATCCTAGTATAAAATTTTACGAAACTTGCATAAAAACATTTAATTGAAAATATGCCATAAAAAGTCTTTCATAACTTTGATTTTTGAAAATCAGATATAATTCGATTCTAAATTGAACTGCCACTGATGTATTCGGGATACTGTCCTGGCACATTTGCTTAGCTTACAATTTGGAACTCACGTTTTTAGCGGTACAATGTGGAATATCTGGTGATCTCCCACAGTTAAGGTATGAGAAAAGGACCTATCTGTACCAAGACGAGATCCACTTCTCCTGCCCGAGGGGTTACGATATGGTAGGTCAGGGAATCCTCCTGTGTACTGCTGACGGCTCATGGAGTATGCCTTTCCCAAGCTGTAACCGTGAGTATATCCATATATTCAATAACATTCCAAAAGTCTTACATTTGCAATATATTGCAATAGATACGTTTTTACTTTTCTCATTGATTATTTTTATTTTGTTTATTTTGACAATATTTGGTAATTTTGTACAAACATATCCATAGTGTATTCTCATAAAATTAATTTTGAAATTTTCGTTATGTATTCCTAGGGTAATACAGAATTATCTAAAATGCTAATTTCCCTGTTTCGTACACGCTACGAAAATGACCCCAAAATGGTGTACCAAAATTGTACTTTGGAAATCAGTTTTGATTTCGCTCATCAAACACAACGAGCCAGTATAATATTATAAGAGGAAGCTGGAAACATTCCTTTTTTAGCATACAAAAGATATTTAAAAATGATACAAAGAACATATAGCAAACCGAAAAAATAAATGAAAGACTTTTAGTACGTCACTGTAAATGATCACATAATTAGCAATACTTAGGAGATAATAAGGATCACGCCATATTTCAACTAATCAAAATATGGCCTATTGAATTTTTACGTCTGGTATTACATGTTTATAATTATGTTTTGACGCCAATAAAGGATGAAGGGGTCAAAAGTTCAAACACCGTGATAGAAGTTTTTAAACTTCGGATAATTCGACAATTACACGTCCGATCAACCTGTTTTATTTTTTGAAATTTTATTTCTGCCAAGTAATCTTTTTTTAATACCAGGTATTTCGCAAATGCGACAGCGTTTATTTTTTAACCCTCTAGTCGTCTGCGTTGTCCTTAGTTTAGATTAAATTGAAGGTAATGAATAAATTAGAGAATACCGAAGCGTTAACAAAATCATAATCCTAACTCAAAATCAATTAATCCAGGGGCAAAATATGAACAAAGGGAAATATTTACACGGATACCTTTGTAAAAGTAAAAGATAATAAGACCAGGTGTTCCGGAAGAGTAACCGTCTTCTGCTTCATCGACGATACTCGCGATGTAATTCTTGGTCACATCTAAGTAAACATCAAGTTCTCAAAATGAGAACCGAGTATCATTGTCCATTACAACAAGTAAACATCCTAATGAGCATACTCAAATACGTTCATCTTCATATCACTTAAAGTTGCAGAATATCTCAATGAGACAAAGATGGCGACCATAAAACTCGCCCATAGATTTGATTTACCTGCATCTTTCGAATCCCGGTGTTGTTAGTTTGTTTGTCAGCAGTGAACATCGATCAAGAAAATCACGATATTAAGAGCAAGCCCTAGAATAACGAATCAACTGCGATTTCAGTTTAACCAGAAAATTCGATCTATCAAGGCACTACATGGGAGTCAGCAGATCATTAACCTGTATCTAATGAGTAATTACGACCTCCACACGTTGATGTATGTCTGTTGTTCTCTATGTTAATGATCGTATTATACACTTCCATAATCTTATAATAATAATAAATTTCCATTACTGGAAGATAATTCAACTTCATAATGAACTAGTCTGTACGGACAGCATTCTCTGTACCTCAACAACCATTCAAGGGTTGTCTCCCTTCTTTTGTGACTTGGATCAGGTTAACACAGTCAGACTTTGAGAACACTGAAGCAGGCCCCATAAGTTTAAAATCTATAAAGAAAAACTAAGATTTTCGTAAAATCGAGTTTCAGTAATGATCAAACATTGGAGTCAGCATTTATAAAAGCAAAAGTTGTTGCCCTTCCTCTCAAATATGTAGTTGCTTTTGTTTTGTATGAATCACTCTCATCCAACCCAACCAAATCACTTTAAAGCTAATACTAGTGTCCCCGTCAACTTTACAATACAACACAGGAGTAATATCACTCACCTTCATTCCTCAGTCATCACTTGTTCTTGTCCTGGGACGAGCAGTCACCTTTTGTATACAGACCAGTTGTACAGGCCCGGGGACGAGATCTCGCTCACATGTCTCCATGGTTACACTCTGGACGGAGCCTCGATCCTAGAGTGTGGCGAGGACGGACTCTGGAATACCGACCTTCCGACCTGTCAAGGTTTGTATTTTGGTAGTAATATTCTGTACTCGTGTGCACAAATTATTAGTACATCAATTTTCAGATAATGTTATCATTTTCTGATAATATCATTTTTACCCTTTTTTTTGGAAAATAAAACAAACATCATTGTTGTAAAAATCTGAATTATAATATAATTAAGTTTCAGTTAATAATTTGACATAGGACAGGAATAGATAGAAGTGAATGTGATGGAATGGAGGCTACGATTGCAGGCTGAATATTTGCATCGTGCATTATACTACTTCAGGAAAACATTTAAGATTTAAAGTGATTAAAATCTTATGTCCTCCTTAGTGTGATGGGTAGATTGTTCCAAACGCAGGCTGTTATGTATATTAAAGATAATTGAGATTGCATGTGCGATTGCAACTTCGTTAGCCAAGGGAAGCCGCACTTGCGCTTATCTTCAATTGTTAGCCAGGATGGTGTGAACAGCATTATGGTATGGGATAAAGTAGGCATTGTCAAAACACAATAAACCCCTATATCTTCTCTCCACCAGCGGTTCCATGTCCCGCCCCAGACACGGAGGAGGAGCACCTGTTAATGGAGGACAGACAGTATCGGTATACCGACAAGCTGGTCCTCTCCTGTGACGTAGGGTTCCAGGTGGATGGTCCGTCATCACTGGTGTGTGAAGCCAATGGGACCTGGAGCGGGCAACTTCCTGTCTGTCGCCGTGAGTAAAAAAATACAGTCTCACTACATGACATTTACATGGTATCTTAGGCTAATCTCAACAGAACCGATAAGGAACATGAGCACAAAGATAGTCAGATTTCGTTGTGTTTGTTTGTTCATTTGCATGCATTCGATGTCATCTCGGTTGATTTGACTACCTCCTAGTTACGATACAACGTTTGGTCGTTTTCGAGTAAGCTCATTAGTGTGCTTACTTGTTGTGATTGAGAATGATGACTCGGTTCTCACTTTGAGGACTTGATGTTTACTTGGATTTGACCAAGATTTACATGGCGGGTGTCATCGATGAAGCAGAAGACGTTTACTTTCATGGAACACCTGGTCTCTTATACTTTTACAACGGTCTCCGTGTAAATTTTTCCGTTTATTTCATATTGTTGACCGATGTTAATCGATGTTGATTTTGCTGACGCTTTGGTATTCTATTATTTATTTTAATGTTCCGTTATTAAATGCTCATTTGACATTTCAACTCGTTTATTGTAGAATTACAGCGTGCGGATATGATATCGATGCAGTCACCTCAAATGGCAGGTCTCGTTACCGGACTCGTCGTAGTATTCTTCGGAATATGTGTCGTCCTGCTCATTGCAATCAAAAGAAGGTATTTGACTGACATAACCATCTCGGACAAGATTTCCTTTTCGTTGGTATTTTAGCGACGGGTCACTTTCCGAGCTCTACAGATTAAGGATGAGTTTGTTTGTTTGTTTATTTGTAACGGTCCATCCACAACTATGGCCATTTAGAGCCTAGCGGGTTCATTTCGTTAAACAGGTCACTAAAAGGTAAAGTCATGATTTGTATACATTAAAAAATATATCTGACTACAAAATGACGTTTAAAAGATATCGAGGGATAAAACATTTGTGTTAGGTAAAAATCAGGTAAACGTGATAACGGATGATGAACGAATTTTAACGTTTTCAATCAGGAATGAGGAGGATTTTAATGGTTATATGTATAGTACAATGTAAACCAACTACATTGTAATTTTAGCGGCGATTTAATTTCGCGATAAATACGGTCATAAATCCTATGTACAGTACAGTACAGCACTCTTTCAGGCATACCTCTGATTGAAACTATTTCACGGCGATTAATTTTTGCGCATTTTAATCAACCGCGAAATACGCGAAAATAAATCGCACGCGAAAATAAGTTGGTTTACAGAACCGTAACAGGACATTTTCATATTAACAAAGTTGGAAAGAGGGATATATGATATCAATGTTACATAAGGATATACGGACACTTTTTCAGGAAGAAGAAGAAGAACGAAGACCGAAGTGGAAACCAAGAAGGGATAGGAACATCCGTTAGAGGGAACAACTATGATACCCATTCCGACATTTCAGGTAAAATGGTTTGATTTAAGCATTAACATCATTCTGTTCAGTGTTATGGTCCTATAACACGGAACAGGATTGCAGACAAAATGAGTAACGCGCGTTAAGATAGTTTGTCTGCAATCCTGTTCCGTGTTATAGGACCATAACACGGAACAGAATGATGTTTAATGCTTATATTTACATTTTTCCATTGGTTTTGATTATAAGTTCATATTTATATTCTACATTTGTTCTGAAAATTTAAGGTATATTTTTAATAAATGGAACAGCGAACAGCCAGGATCGGCCGGCTATTTCCAACGTTATGATCATGACGTCACAATCGTAAAGACGTCATAATGACCACTCCAGTGCTATGCTCTTATAACACGGAACTGGCCTTGGTAGTGTTATATATTGGCAATGCAGAGCAAATGTAAATATATTTAAAATACATATATACGGTTTGTTCGACACACATTGAAATTGTGGTTAAATAATGGTGCGTTTATCAGGAAATTGTCTATAATTGTTTCAATTAAAGTAAAAACAAAAAAAATTAAGAGAGAGTGAATACCGGAGAGTCAACAAAACCATAATCCGAACAAAAAAGATCGAGTAAACCAGGGGCAAAATTCTAGAAAAGGAAAAGATTCACACGAAAAACCTTGTAAAATTACAAGAGAATAAGATCAGTTGTTCCGGAAGTGTAAGCGTCTTCTGCTTCATCGACGCCACCCGCCATGCAATTCTTTGTCACATCCAAGTAAACATCAAGTTCTCAGAATGAGAACCGAGTATCAATGTCAATCACAACAAGTAAACACACTTATGAGCATACTAAAAAATGACCATCTTCATATCACACAAATATACAGAATATTTCTCAACGAGACAAAGATGGCGACTATAAAACTTGCCCATAAATAAGGATGACTTCATGTTAGCCAATGAGCAAGTTTGATGGTTGCAATAATGATCTCATTGAAAGTATTCTGTATCCTGGTGTTAAAGTAGACGATGTTAGATATGCGTATTTGTATGCCTTGTTCTTGTATTGAAAAGCACTCTATCCCGATTTTTTTAATTTAAAGGCAAACCAGTTTCTTTGAATTTGAAGTAAATTTACATGACAGATGCCGTCGATGAAACAGACCACGCTTATCCTTCCGGAATACCTTGTCTTACTCTTTTGGGCTGTTTAAAGGGCCTTCGTATCCATTTTTCTACTGATACATGGTCTGGTGACCATCAAAACGAGCATTAAATCACTAGTCGGCCGATAAAAAAGCTATGGCTACACCTGCTCATACAAAATATGACTATTCAAACACTACAAGATAATAAGACCAGTTGTTTCGAAAGGGCAAGCGAAACCACTTTTCAAACGACACTCTATGTTTTGAAACTAAGCATTCTTCGTATACATTTCAATGATTATTTTCCCGATTAGAATAGTTAGCATTGCTGTTGAAAAATACACTCGGGTTGTTGGTATTGAAAGCTAAATAATATCAATAATGTTTAATAATAAATATTATTGTTAATGCACATGTATGTCGTCTGTAAACGATATGACACGCCAATGATAACGATATGTGATGATTTCAATTTTCGCAGACGACTATGATACATTTAGTGATACTTTCGACGAAGACATTGAGATGGGCGTGCCTGCGAAGGTTAGGGCTAATACTTACTACGAGTTCTGTCCCCTGGCTGTTGCCCCTAACGGAACCATACCTGTCGACGCCCTCGGAGAGTTCGTGAACAAGGACCTGAGGGTCGAAGGCTACATAAGCTCGACTTTCGCTGTAAGTACATACTTTGTTTTGTTTTTGTCTATTTTTAGCTGTCATTCATAATCATCTTGTTATTTAATTATTTTTATTACATGCAAGTATTTACATACCCAAACGACAGATAATTATAACGTTGTTGAAATACGCATGTAAATATCGTAGTATTGTTAAGATTTTGAATAATATAGAAACGCAAGCATAAAGGCTATGGTGTATGTGTTTTGATAAGCTCATTAGTTTTTCTCTGATGTCTCTGCGAAAACAACTACCTGAAATTCATCTATTGTTTGTTCGCTTTGGTTTTTACATCCAACAAGCAATCATACACACACATGTGGATATATTTGCCAGGTGGTATAGGACATGTTGTTAGCGCCTGATACGGCAGCTCCTCCGAACTCCTCGGAATTGTATATGAGAGAACTGTTTGTGCTCATTGTATTGATTGTATACGAATTGTATATCTTTGTACTGTAAAGCGCTTTAGAACGGCATATGCTAGCTAGGGCGATATATCAAATGTTTATATATTTATTTTTATTTAAGACGATATCATAATTTGTAACAGAGCACATGGTAACCTCTATATAAATTATTATTTAATTTATACTCACTTGTAGAAACAAAAAGAAAATAATATTAATGAGCAAATAAAGTAAACCTAAGCATTACCATATGGCATTGTTGACAATGACGCACGAAACGTAATTTTTCCTATTTTTGTTATCTACAGAATTTCAAAGAGGGTTTACAGGAACCAGCCACGGTTGCCAACTTGCCAGAGAACAAGTCTAAAAACAAATTTAAGCAAGTGTTTCCGTGTAAGCATAGAAAGATGAAAATTATATTCTTTCTCCTGGCGTATTAGCTTTTTTGCATGAATGGATGCACAGTATAGTATAATTGAAGGAACATCATGCAAATAAATTTTATATAAAAAAATATAACTTCTCTATTTTTACTACATGAATGTTATAACTATTGCATGTTCAATTTACTAAAATAACAATTGGGACTGTATACGTTGGAACAAGGTAAATTAACTGGTACTGGTACTGTTTAATATGATATTACTGCCGCATACAAAACTGAAGGAACGTCTTACATCTCTCGTTATGAGAGCTTTCTTTTAAAAAAGGCGGACAGCGATAAAAATATATGGTGAGCTATCATGGAGCATACTTTGTGAAAAACACAACAAAGGCCAAGATAAAATATACTGAAGAAGAAATAGTACGAATGATTGAATTCCTGGTTGCCAATATTTTTGTTGTTGAGTTTGAAGGAAAGATTTTCCAACAGCCTGTTGGTATTCAAATGGAAGCAAACTGTGCCCCACTCTTAGCTGAAATTGTGGAAGGGCTAATCAGGACAGGTAACATAAACCTTGCCAAACCTTTAATTTCACTTTCAGATATATCGATAATGTGTCTATGAACAACAGGAAGTTTTCTGAACACGTTGATCGTATATACCCTTCTGAACTTGACATAAATGACACAACAGACTCATCTACATCAGCTGCTTACCTCGATCTTTACTTAAACTACGACCAACATAGAGAGCTTACTAATAAGCTATACGATAAAAGTGACGATTTCAATTTTCCGATCGTGGACATTCAATTTCTTGATTGTAACATCCCTGCTTCTCCAACCAATTGTGTTTACATGTTGCAGTTGAAGCAAAAGACGTTTACTCTTCGGAACACCTGATCTTATTCTCTTGTACTTTTACAAGGTTCTTCATGTAGATTTTTTTTTTCGTATTTGGCCTGTAGTTTAATCGATTTTGAGTTCGGATTATGGTTTTTTCATGCTTTGATATTTTCTGATTTTTTGTTTAGATGATAAGACACGTGTTTGTCTGCAGAAAGAGGCTGGAAATACGTCTGACTATATCAACGCTAGCTACATTAACGTAAGTTTTACCTTTAAGTAACTACTCATATCATATCATCCACCTATCATTGCATTATGATATTCAATACAATGAAAATATTTGTTGTTCAACCTGGTCAGTTATATTTTGCTTTAAAATACTGTACAAAAGCAACTTAATAATCTGTATACATTGTAACATATTTTGTATATTTTTAAGTGATAAGAAGGTGGTGATCGTTTTTGAGTATACTTAATCTGTGTTATGCTTGGAAAAATACCCCCGTTTTCACATTGAGAGTATGACATTTACTTGGATATGACCTAGATTTACATGGCATGTGTCATACAAGGGTATCCTTGTAAATCTTTTATTCCTCTATATTTTCCCCTAGTTTTATCGATTTTGAGTTCGAATTTTTTTTAATTGACACTCATGTATTCTGTTCTTTTTACACCAGAATTGTCTCCCATTTTGCAAGTCATTAGTGCGCCGAAGAAAAGGCGTTTAAGGACACATCTTCCCGATTAGTTACGTCGGTTTCCTAGCAATATGATAACGTTATAACATAAGTGACATATATACCTTTCCAAAGAAGAGTTGGCGTGTGCTCACGAAATATTCGATATGATTCTATAATTTAGTTTTGTTTGAAACAACCTTTTTATTGGTTTAACAAATTATGTTATCAGCCCATAGCGTTAAAAAATGACGTCGCCGTTTATAACGTCGTTTTTGAATGGCTGATGCAGCAGCGTATTAATTTGTAAGAGAAAATAGTCCATCAATAAAGTGAATTTTTGCAGGGTATAATTTAAATTATAAGGATTAACATGAATCTAATTTTTATGGTTAGGGGTTATAAAAAAAAACAAACAAACGGAGTGTAATCTCATAATAAACAGGTTCGTGGTATACCTCCATAACATGAACATTAGATTCAAGTTAATCCTTAAATAATGAAATTATCACTTTCCCTGATAGGGTTACGAGAAAGTCAAACAGTACGTGGCGGCTCAAGGTATATATATACTGTTACTGGTACCTCAGAGTATTATTCACACATAATATATACCCATATACTAGATATCTATATATCGGGTACGTGTTTTCATGAATGCATAATATTTACGATATATTGGCACTATGGTTTCACAAAATGATAATATTAGATAAATAAACTTTATTAAACAAGATTCTAGTGACATGTATTTACACTGTAAAGGACAATTTCTCTCGTTTCTTGGATTGTTTTCTTTCTTTCTTTTTTTTAAATTTTTTTATCTGTCCGTTTCTTTAGATTAAGAAATATATCGAAGTACTTGTAAGTGACAAGATTTGATCAGTAGGGGTGTATTGTTAGTCATGCATTTTCATTTGCTGTAACGAACTCGTTTATTCACGTTTCTTTGTTATTACCTGTACACTGTATTTACCTTTATGTCGTATTTACCTATGTATGGTATTTATCTGTGTATGATTTTTACCTGTATTTAGTTTTTTTACCTGTATTTTGATATACCTTTGGGTTGTTGGTTTTAATAGAGGTTACACAACGAACGGTTGTTGACTGTGATAATTATTTTACTCGGGAAATTTGATTTTCAAGGGCTGCAAGGATACGAGCTTCATTTCATGTCTTTTGTAACTTTTGAAAATTAACTAACGAGAATGAAATAAATACACCATATCCAACAACCACGAGTCGTGTGATCTGTTTCTACCACAATTTCAGCCGAAAATAGCTGAAGTGTCACCTGGTTTGAATACACATAACCAAATGTATTGTGGACAAGGCTCATTAATATTCAAAAATGTTTTGTGTTGCTGATCTTATTATAGTTTTTCTATCGGCAAAAAAATCATGATGAACATAAAATAAAGGAAAACATTTAAATTCTGAAATTTTTCAGTATTTTATTGAAGTAAATATAAATGAACAGCGGACAATATGCGCGTAAACATATCTGATTGTATTTTCCCGCCAAATAATGACGACGTAAACATTCAGGAAGTGACGCTATTTCTGTCAAATTCACATGTCAGCCAATCAAAATGCGTTAAGTGTTTATTCCAAATGTATTGTCAACAGAATATTGTTAGAGTTATTTGATACACCGAGAGTTGAATAACATCCACCTATTGTGGTAGAAAGCTTTATGTGGTATTTACCAGTGTGTGGTATTCACCTGTAACGAACTGGGTGGTATTTACCTGTAAGTGTGAGTGGTATTTACCTGTAACTGGGTGGTATTTACATGTACATGGAAGTGTGTGGTATTTACCTGTTACTAGGTGGTATTTACCTGTAAGCGTGTGTGGTATTTATTTGTGTGTGGTATTTACCTGTAAGTGTGGGTGGTATTTACCTGTAAGTGTGTGTGGTATTTACCTGATACTGTGTGGTATGTACCTGCAAGCGTGTGTGGTATTTATTTGTGTGTGGTATTTATTTGTGTGTGGTATTTATTTGTGTGTGGTATTTACCTGTAAGTGTGAGTGGTATCTACCTGTAAGCGTGTGTGGTATTTATTTGTGTGTGGTATTTACTTGTAAGTGTGAGTGGTATCTACCTGTAAGCGTGTGTGGTATTTATTTGTGTGTGGTATTTACCTGTAAGTGTGAGTGGTATTTACCTGTAAGTGTGTGTGGTATTTACCTGTAAGTGTGTGTGGTATTTACCTGTAAGTGTGTGTGGTATTGACCTGTAAGTGTGTGTGGTATTGACCTGTAAGTGTGTGTGCTATTTACCTGTAAGTGTGTGTGGTATTGACCTGTAAGCGTGTGTGGTATTTACCTGTAAGTGTGTGTGGTATTGACCTGTAAGCGTGTGTGGTATTTATTTGTGTGTGGTATTTACCTGTAAGTGTGAGTGGTATTTACCTGTAAGTGTGAGTGGTATTTACCTGTAAGTGTGTGTGGTATTTACCTGTAAGGGTGTGTGGTATTGACCAGTAAGTGTGTGTGGTATTTACCTGTAAGTGTGTGTGGTATTGACCTGTAAGTGTGTGTGCTATTTACCTGTAAGTGTGTGTGGTATTGACCTGTAAGCGTGTGTGGTATTTATTTGTGTGTGGTATTTACCTGTAAGTGTGTGTGGTATTTACCTGTAAGTGTGAGTGGTATTTACCTGTAAGTGTGAGTGGTATTTACCTGTAAGTGTGAGTGGTATTTACCTGCAAGCGTGTGTGGTATTTATTTGTGTGTGGTATTTACCTGTAAGTGTGAGTGGTATCTACCTGTAAGCGTGTGTGGTATTTATTTGTGTGTGGTATTTACCTGTAAGTGTGAGTGGTATCTACCTGTAAGCGTGTGTGGTATTTATTTGTGTGTGGTATTTACCTGTAAGTGTGAGTGGTATTTACCTGTAAGTGTGTGTGGTATTTACCTGTAAGTGTGTGTGGTATTTACCTGTTACTGGGTGGTATTTACCTGTTACTGGGTGGTATTTACCTGCAAGCGTGTGTGGTATTTATTTGTGTGTGGTATTTACCTGTAAGTGTGAGTGGTATCTACCTGTAAGCGTGTGTGGTATTTATTTGTGTGTGGTATTTACCTGTAAGTGTGAGTGGTATTTACCTGTAAGTGTGTGTGGTATTTACCTGTAAGTGTGTGTGGTATTTACCTGTAAGTGTGTGTGGTATTGACCTGTAAGTGTGTGTGGTATTTACCTGTAAGTGTGTGTGGTATTGACCTGTAAGTGTGTGTGGTATTTACCTGTAAGTGTGTGTGGTATTGACCTGTAAGCGTGTGTGGTATTTATTTGTTTGTGGTATTTACCTGTAAGTGTGTGTGGTATTTACCTGTAAGTGTGAGTGGTATTTACCTGTAAGTGTGAGTGGTATTTACCTGTTACTGGGTGGTATTTACCTGCAAGCGTGTGTGGTATTTATTTGTGTGTGGTATTTACCTGTAAGTGTGAGTGGTATTTACCTGTAAGTGTGAGTGGTATTTACCTTTTACTGGGTGGTATTTACCTGCAAGCGTGTGTGGTATTTATTTGTGTGTGGTATTTACCTGTAAGTGTGAGTGGTATTGACCTGTAACTTGGTAGTATTTATCTGTGTGTGGTGTTTACCTGTGTATAGGTAATGATGTTACCAATAATAGTTGTTTCTCCATCATGTTCACGTATTGGTTAGAAGGTATGTCCGACTGATACATTTCAGGGCCTATCAGAACCACAATTAACGACTTTTGGCAGATGATATGGCAGCTCGGCAGTACTAAGATTGTGATGCTGACAAAGCTGACAGAGGGCGCAAAGGTAACCGTGAAAATTATATATATACTCGTTAACGGCCAAGAGACTGTAAAAAAATACTAAAAATTAGAAGCAGGAAAGTTGAAATGATCTATATACATTGGTAATTTTGCGATGAAAACGCACGATAAAAAGTGGAATAGTAGATAGAATTGAGAGATAGGATTGTATCATATTTTAGAGGAGGTTTATGTGGATTTTGAGCAATTGTATTCGTCTCGCTGGTGTTTTTCTAGGTGAAATGCCAGCAATATTGGCCCAATACCGGGAGCGAACAGTTCGGCTCCTTAACAGTCACGCTAGAAAGAGAAGAGGACATTTCAACATACAGAATTAGACAACTAAAAGTCCAAAACGTAAGTACAACTAAATCATTTAACCTGTTATCTTAAAATAATTGGAAAGTTTTGCAATGATTTTATTTGATATCTGTAAAGTGGTGGAAGTATATTCATAAAAATTATGTTGCTGCCAATAGGGTAGCGAGACACGATCCGTCACCCAGTTTCACTATATGGACTGGCCTGATCAAAAAGTACCGTCCAGTCCCTCGTCTCTGGTCCAGTTCTTCCGCAAGGTGGAGCCATTAGGTCAGGTGTTAGATGTCCCTATAGTGGTGCACTGCAGGTTAGTATAATTTATATGGATAATATGTCTCTTAATATTGGTTTAAGGCTTATCAATTTTAGATTTTACAATAATAAATGTAGCATGTTCTACAACAGATTAATAAATGAAATGATAAAACAGTATATTTTGTTTAACCAGTGTGACAAAATATAATTGATAGCAAGGCTAAGTAAAGAACAATACAAATTATATAAATTTTTTTTTTTTTTTAAATTTTGTTTTTATTTTCATCTTCACAGATACATCATGTATAATTTTATATCAACATAGTTGTAATACAACTGTATGTATATCCTCTCACAGGAGTGATATTTAGAAAAGAAAATGGTAATATTTCTTTTTTTTTTTTAACAAACATTACAGTACCTATACACACATTAGACACATTTACATGTACATCACAAAAACAGAGACATTAAATATTACAATGTCCATCATGTACATGCATTCATTCATATATGTATATATATATTCATCAATTACATGAAGATTCTTTAACCAAATCACCCCTATAAACATCAGGTTTTTCCAGTTTAATGGTTGTAATATGCATATACATATATAGTTCATTATGAAATTTCAAGAATGCACGAGTTCATATCTAGTAAATAATACATGCAATATACATACATGTCCAATTCTTAGTCTATTTTTGAAAAACTTACTTAAATGTACTAAGCTGGTGATTTTTTTATGTTACTTGTGTACTTCTTCACTTCATATACTTTTTTATCTTGTGAAGTAAAATAGCTTTGATATATATATACATACATGTCCTACACATACATTCGGTCACATGAAAACAGTTATAATTCAAATAGGTAGATGAGTAGGGGAAAGGTATATATCAAATAATACTACTAATAATAAAAACAGAAGAAAAAACCCAGAGAAAACATTGAAGTATTTCTTTGGTCTAAAGTGGTTACATGGTTATGGATATACCATATGGATAGATACAGATTAATGTTAGGAATTATAGCAAGTATTAATTTGTTTGTTTATGCGAATACCTTTTCCCATTCTTCCCATATTTGAAAGAATTTTGTTTGATTACCTGTATTTACATAAACAATTTTCTCTATATTGTATCTTTGTGCAGTGAATTCTTTTAAAAGGTTGAAAATAAATTCTGTCTTGTCTGTTTGAAGTACAAAAAATATAATATTTAGTAAGTAAGATAAGAAAATTAAGGGGTATTGATGTTAAAATGTTATCAGTGTGTCCAAATAAAACTGTTTTCAAATCAAAAACCACAGTTTTGTTTGTTTTTTGTTTAATCCACTCTTCTAGTTGTATCCAAATGATCTGTGCTTCACAACATTCCCAAAACATATGTTCTAAATCTTCTATATAATCTTTGCACAGGTTACACTTTTCATTATTTGTTATGCCAATCTTTTTTAAATATTTGTTGACTGGAAGAATACGATTTTGAATTTTTTATTGGAACCATTGTAGTTTTGTATCTTTGGTAGTCTTAAAAGGTAGTATATAAATAGTATTCCAATTTAAATTTTTCCATTTAATTTCTGATGTATTGACTAAATTTTGCTGGTTATCCTCTGAAAGGATGCTACAAAAGTCTCTACAACCTTTTTTTATTTTTGAAAGGATTTTAGTATGGAAAGGTAAATATGGTCTAACTATAGTAAAGTTATTAAAATGAATTTTACAATATTTGATCACATATGTAATGGACGCACAGAGGCTCTGGTATCTTAAAAAATTATTCGATGATACAGAGAATTTCCTTTTGAATTGTTCAAAACTTAAAAAAGTTCCATCTTCTTTCATTATGTCTACTACTCTATTCACACCCTTTTCATACCAGTCTTTAAAATAAATGCAGCGTTTTCCTATCTGAAAATTAAAATTGTACCATAAAGGGGAGGTAAGTAGGTCAGTTTTTGTTTGTATTTTATTTAGCTTTGATATTTTTATCTATATTGTTAGAACTTCTTTCCAGAATAGATTAGTTATATTCAATTTTGCGAAGTTTTCTTCCCCGAAATCTGAAAGATGTGCTATGGGACATACAGTATGTTCAAAAATATTTTTCCACTCCCTATCACTAGATACTACTAATCTCCTTACCCAAGTAGATTTTAGACTATCAATGAAATTTCCTATGTCCACCATTTTTAAACCTCCTTTGTTATATTGTTTGATTAGAGTATTTCTTTTCACCTTATCAATCGGTCCTTGCCATATAAATTTAAAGCAATTTGCATTTAGTGTTTTAATGAAAGCTTTATCTGGATTAGGTATTGTCATAAAGAGATGGATTAGTTTTGAATGAATCAAAGTTTTTAAAACCGTTATTCTCCCTATCGGTGTAAGTATTCTTTTTTACCATTGTAGTAGTGATTTATCTATATTTTTTAACGCTTTGTTATAATTCATGCTAGTCATTTCATCTAAGTTAACAGAGTATTCTATTCCTAGAAGGTTGAATTTAGTGATCCCCCATTTTAATTTCCTTCTATGGTGATAGACATCTTGACTGAATTTCTTACTTCCTATCCATATTAGTTGTGTTTTTTCATTATTTACTTTAAGTCCTGATATTTGAGCGAACAATTCTAAAGTTTTAAGAGCCTCATCGAAAGATTTCCTTGAGCCATTTAAAATAAGAGATGTATCGTCTGCAAACTGTGAGAGCTTGTGTTCCTTATTCCCAATTTGGATACCCTTAATATTTGTATTGTTTTTAACTAAAATTGCTAAGATTTCTGCCACTAGTATAAAAAGATATGGTGAGACCGGGTCTCCCTGACGACAGCCTCTTTGTATGTTAAAAAATTCTGATAACATGCCGTTTTGTATTATTGCTGATGAAGTATCTTTATAAAGTGTTTTAATCCAATGACTGATACTAGGTCCGAAATTAAAAAAATGTATAACTTTATCTAGAAAATCCCATGATACGGAGTCGAAGGCCTCTTCAAAATCAATTAAAACAAATAATCCAGGAACATCCTTTTCTTCAGTATAATTCATAATGTCGTATATCAACCTGGTGTTTTCTCCAATAATCCTACCTTTTAAAAACCCAGTTTGTGTATCTGATATTAAAAAATCTAAAATTGTTTTCAATCTGTTCGCTATGCATGCCGAAGCTTGTTTATAAATTGAATTTAATAATGTTATAGGTCTCCAGTTTTTTAAAAATTGTCTAGGTTTGTCTCCTTTTGGGACACATGTAATAATTCATAGTTTTTGATTGGTCGATGAAGATCCTATATTATATCCCTGGTTTAATGATCTCAATATGAAAAATTTAATGTCTGACCAAAAACATTAAAAAAAATTCTGCAGGAAAGCCATCTGTTCCAGGGGATTTACAATTTTTCATATTTTTTAAGGCTATTCCAAGTTCCTCTATTGTTTAATTCCCTTCTAGTGTTTCCCTCTGTTTATCTGTTAACTTATTTAAATTAAAATTGTTAAGTAAATTGTCTAGCTCTACATCTTCTATATCTCCAGTTTGTTCACTATACAGATTAGAGTAAAATGATTCTATTTCTTTCAGTATTTCTTTTTGTTCAGTAATAATTTCCCCATTACCTTTTTCTATTTTATGTATTGTTTTATTAGTAAAATTTCTAGATTCCAGACTGCAGAAGTATTTTGTTGCTTTTTCTCCCTCTTCTATCCAATTTACTTTAGATCTAATTAGATGACCTTTCATTTTTTTTTGTCTGGTGGTTTCTAGTTCTTTTTTCTTTTCATATACAAATTATATAAATGCCATGGAACGTAAAATAACGAAATACTTTTATCAAGAAGATGATGAAAATGATAACTTCGTATGTGTTTATCAGTACATAGTTAACGAGCCACGTGTCGATATTGTAATATCGCGCTAGGTATATGAGAGAGGAATACTGCCTTATAGACGAGCTAGCTTTTCAATCATGATAGTTAAGCAACGGTGAGCGTGGTCAGTAGTTGTATGGGTTACCGTCTGCACGTTACATTATTATGGTTTAATATGCGCTACACGTATTGCCCCCACAGTGCCGGTATAGGACGGACGGGGACATACATCGCACTGGCCTGTTTGGTACAGGAAGCAGCCGCTACTGGTTACGTCAGCGTCACGCGCTGCGTGGAGACACTGCGCAGACAGAGGCTCAACATGGTCCAGACAGCGGTGGGTACACAGTGCACTCGAAAAGCATTAGTATCAGCATCAGTTGTTTTACATATTGTAGGAATATGAAGATATATCAAGTGTTTGCTATTATTCGATATTGCTGTCTATACACGTTTTAGTATGAGAATGTCATTTAAGCAACGAATCGTTTTGAATTAGCATTCTTAGGCAAAGTTCATGTCAACTGTATAATTGAATTTAGAACGTTAGAGAAACATAGCGAATTTACCTTCGATCGGTTGAAACGCATGTGGTCTCACGAGTATGCGTGCTTATTGTGATTTAGTTCTCACTTTGAGGACGTGACATTTACTTTGATTCGACCAAGATTGACACGGTGGGTGTCGTCAATGCTTACTATTCCGGAACATTTGGTCTTTTTCTCAAGCTCTTTTCAGGGATCAACGTTTAAATCGTTTCTTCGTTCGTATTTTGTCTCTAGTTTAATCGATTTTGAGCTAGGATCATGGTTTTGCTGACGCTTAAATATTTCGTATTCTCTTATGTTGCTGTAGCAGTAGGACGGTATGTCTGGACGTGCCGTTCTTTAATGAATTCCTTGTGTATTAATAAATAATGGAGAATTTTGCACATGAGGCCTTGGTACAAATCTAGCTTGGCATCTCATACAATTGAAATGAATTCTACAGCGCTTAACAAGCAAAGCAAGTTTCACTATCTTGTTGAAAAAAGCGCAAAAAAATCAGAACAGGTTGATGGAGCTAACTTGTGACTTCAACAACAAAAACAATGCAGACAGATCTGATAGCACGAAAACATGTATTGGACAACGTGGAGATCGTAAACTAGAAATAATAAACGCATGTTAGTTAAGGTCAAAGTGTACAATGCATCTTCGCACTGCCCATTGATTTACTACATTAATAGCATCACTTCAGAGATGTGTTGTCTATGGTACATTGACATTAAACTGTAGTATAAAAGTTCTGATCGTTGTTCTACTACAGGGCTGAACTCGACATGCAGACGAAAACGTTACAATCAGCGTAAAGTTGTCTAAATCCAGTCGTAAAGCTACGTATTAATGTACATGTAAGTCTACGTCAGCTTTTAGGATGCGTAAGATTAAATGCCACTTCAAACAAAAACACAAGTTGGGGTTTTATTTGCCATGGAATATTTATCAAACTAACTCTAGGAGAGAGCTGATGTTTTTTGATAAAAAAAAAATCAGGGAATACCGAAGCATCAACAAAACCATAATCCAAACTCAATATCGATTAAACTAGGGGCAAAATGCGAAAAAGGAAAGATCCACATGGAGATCAAGAGAATAAGACCTGGTGTTAGGAGTTTTGGTCACAACGAAGAAAACATCAAGTCCCCGAAATGAGAACCGACTTATAGCAATTAAACTAACTGTAGGAGAGTCCAGGGCCCGTATTCATGAAAACGTTCTCATGCTCAAGCATGGATTCAGACTGTTCTCAAGCCAGTTTTCTAGAAACTCACCTAAATCATGCCATTGTTCGAAAAGTTGATTGTAAATTTTGAGAACAGTATCCGGCTTCATGGATATTCCATATTTTACGAAAACTTTGACAAAATAAGAGATACTTAATGAATTATAACCAGAATAAGAAATTATGCTTGAGCACAAGATCCATGCTTGTAAACGGTTTCATGAATACGGGCCCTGGTGTTTGTGTGACAATCGCAAGCCACATTAGATACATTATAGGATACATATCTAAAATTATCCTCTACCTAGGGTGTAAGTGTTAGCTTGGACCAGCTATTGCCAAGTGAGATCAGAACAACGGACGTCCTTTGGTAATACACGAACTATTTAGAGGTCAAAGAAACGTTATGATCTTTCTTCTTTGATGACGTATAGAAAAATATAGCATTTTTGATCAATGGTCACTCACAAACTGTTATTGTTTCTCTTTATAAAATAGATTTCTGTAAAAGGATAATGACAAAAATGGTAATTATTCTATGTACCCCAAAAGAAATGTGGGGACATAAAGACGTTATCTTGTTTCTTTTCTCCATTGAAAACGATTCCGACTCATTTCTCGAAATTTGTTTAACGGAAACCAATAAGACAAATGTGTTAGGGTATGTGCAAATGACATCTTATTTTCCAATCGTTCAACAAAAAATGTTGCCACTGCCTCTGATTGGTCAAAATTGAATATGAACCGATTTGGCTCGGATTTATTATGAAGATGTGGTTTAGCATTTCGGTTATAACTACCAAGAGTGTGTGGGGTTCACCTGTAATGGTCTTCCAATACAATCAATAAATGTTTTTCAGATTTCTATATTTACGAAAGATTTAACATTAGGATTTCCTGTCGACAGTCAGATGTGACATTATGCCTCTCTATACCAGTCTCGTGAATATGTTTGAAATGCTACAATTTTTCTCTAACTAACTAAGTTATATTCGGTGTCTTTTTGGTAATGTTATAACACGGGCAAATTCATTTCCTCAAAGTAATGGCCGTTTTTTATATATATGTTTTTCAGAAACAGTTCGTGTTTATACACGAGGCCTTGCTGGAACATCTCCATGGATCTACCGCCATCCCCGTCGGTGTGTTCAGAGAGACGTTTAGACAATTACACGTAGAATTCGATGTAAGTTATTCCGGTCAGTCACCTACTGTGGCATAAACTGCTTGTTATTCAATGATGAACGTTGTCTCTTTAACCCATTCAACCCTGAAGACACATGTAACCTCTTATAGTTCAAAGGTTGAAATAGTTCATTATGAAATTTCAGGGTTGGGTGAGTTAACATTTTCACCCATTTGTAACTTCAATTCACTGTACCAGGTATTGAGCTGGATGAATTCATTTCGGTCTGCAATGGTTTAAAGAATTAAGTAAATTTGTATTGTGTTTTTATAGCATCTCATAATATTTTAAAAATGATGGTGTGGCTTAGTAAAAAACAACCACAATAAACAATAAACAATACATTTATAACATTTACGTTTACAATTGCTCTGCAATTTCCATTGACACAATGCTAAGAGGCAGTTGCTGTCATACGCTTATAACACCCAGTGCCTCAGACTATAACAACAGTTGCTCTTGCGACGTCATCAATCTCTATTTGACGTCATCAATTTCTTTGTTGTCTACACTTGATCTGCTGTTCAAAATCGGTCCGAAAAAAAACTAAATAAAGCACAATATTTTTTTTTTCAAAATGTAAATTTAAGTAATGAACATTTTAGCAAATATTGTTACAGTCCTTTAACACACATTCTTATTGCTGACAAACTTACATGAAGCCCTACCGGGCTTTATTTATCAATAACAATGTTTGATATAAAACTTTAACAACATTCGCTGAAATATGTCATCAATTTATTTAGTAAACGGGAATAGCTAGAGTTAGCTACCACCAACCAGTTCCTAAAATCGACAGCCCAATAGTCTGACATTTAAACGTAACCCTTTTTGCATCCCCATGATAGTACAGTTGAGATCTAAAAGATGACGTAACACACACAAATGCTGCACCTTTTAAATTTAGTAATAGATACAATAATTAGATATTTTTGAAAAAAAATGAATAATGAGTGCGTGTAAAAAATGCGCATGATATTGTAGTACTCCATTGTAAACATCGACATTGATACGTCGCCAACACGGGAAACACAGGGAAAGGACGGACACCTGTTGGTTCTTGAATTTCATGTATTTGTCGACCGGAGCAGTTCCACAAGGGCATGTGTTATATGAGTGTCAACTCTAAAATAGAGTACAAATAGCCTAGTTACTAGTAAATATACATAGCCGTAAATACAAGTACAGTATATATGACGTACGTCAAATATTTAGTTTAAAGATAATACTTAAAGTATAGTCATTAGAATTATTATTAAATAAATGTCTTTTAATTCAATTTATGTCAACTTTAGAGGATGTGTGCCTCCTACTGTTACTGGCGTGTGTTTACATATACATACACCAAATAAGGACACGACAACAAAACACCTGGACGTACTGACACGACACGTGTAAGACATGGACAGAACTATAAATAGTAACACGGTGATTTCCAAGTTATAAACACACAGACTTAACATTACACAACATAATTGATAGACATAATTAATTAATCAATTTGTACCTGTAACACATATCTGAAAATAATTCACATAGGAGATGAAAAGATAATCTGAAAAGTACATACTTGGTTAGCGAGGCGTGTCCCAAAACGTTTGTCGGTTAAACAAGATTATAAGATTTGAAAACACAAAGTACATATGCCTAAAATTGCATACAGTCTTTTTGCATCCGGAATTCGTTGTGAATGCTATTGTTATATTTATCGGTGGCTACACGCAACCATTTTCCTATTTAGCTTGAAATACACGAGTAAAGAAATAAACTAGTTTGCTAATTGGTTAATTCATACAAGTTACTGGTGAAGATATATTTTAGAATATGTTCTAAACTATAACACGTGATAAGCTGTTGATCATTTGATTACTAATTAACTCGTTACTCAGACGATCGGTCGAGTGAATGGTAATCAAAATATGACTGATTTAACAACCCAAATGATAACATATTAACAAAATGTGATATCTCATATTATTTACACTTACTTTGATATTTGGGAAATTTATGACGTAATTATTTTTTCTGTTTTAGAATTTACAGAAATTATCTCCAAAGCTCCCTGAGAACGCTTTCGTTGCTGGAAAGAAAGAGGAAAACAAAAATAAAAACCGATACAGTAATCTATTGCCAGGTAATACACCTCGCTATTAATAGTCAAGTTGTACTAATTGAAAACATCATTTATGTCAATTATCTTTATCTGATATATAAAACCATAATAGCAGAGTTATGATCATCATAAAATCTCAAACGTATATATCCAAATCAATGTCACGTCATCAAAAGGAGAACTAAGGCATTCATAACATAACTACACGGTATACAGTTGGATATATTTGAAAACGTCTACCTGCATTCCATACAAGAATGAATTAAGTCATGGTTTATCTAAATTCTCTGTGCAACTTTTAAAAAGTTTGACATTACTAACTATTTAAAAAAACCAATAACAATAAATTTCCATATTTACGTTCTTTCCCGAATTATTTTTTTCCCGAAAACTGAACAATGTTAGACTTTAGTACCTTGCCTGTTTTTATAACAACATTAATATGATACCGATTGTCCGTATCAGCTTCAATACTTATTTTTTTGGGGGGAGGGAGGGGTGGGGGGTGGGGGTTGGTATACTGTTACAGTAGAAGGAAACCGTCACAGATGAGTAATTTACCTTATTTTGTTTGTTATTGTAGTGGACAAGTATCGGCCGTTACTATCGACGCCTATAGACGGACATAACGACTACATCAATGCTGTGTTCCTATCGGTATGTTGATATATCTATATAACTATCATATATATAATTGTATTATTATAGATTATTATTTTTATTTTACAATAAACCACGTTATCGTATTACTTGGAGACACAGTTTGTAAGAATGATCGCACACTGTTGGCATTTACATCGGGACAACCTTATCTTACTTGTTGTGATTGACAATGACTCGGTTCTCATTTCGAGGACCTGATGTTTACTTGGATGTGACCAGGATTTACATGACGGGTGTTGTCGATGAAGCAGAAGACGCTTACTCTTCCGAAACATTCGTATTATCTTGTACTTTACAAGGGTCTCTATGTAAATCTTTCTTTGTTCATATTTTGCTCCTGGTTTAATCGATTTTTGATTTCGGATTATGATTTTGTTGACGCTTTGGTATTCTCTATTTTATTTTCACTAGCAATGTTTTCTCTGAGGATGATGGTAAAGTGTTTTTCAATTAGGTTCATTTAGCCCGTCGAAGCAGAAGCTTTAGTTCCTATCATAATGTAATTACATTTCAGTATTTTCGATTGATTACAGCTAGGTAGACCGGACGGTCAGAGAAACATCTTAACCTCAATGATATTTTAATGACATGCTTCATAATATAAACACTCTACAGATTGTTTCATCTCAATTTAAACAGAGCCCTCATAACGTTTTAATTTATTATTTAAGAGTTTTTTCTTACTGCAAATTTGTATCAAGAGTACTTAAGACAATTGCGTCTTCTTTGTTCCCCTCATATCACCGATAAATTCAGAAAAGTGATGAAATGTAAACCAGTTATAAAGGATACTGACTCACATTAGGGGGGTCTGCTCTTGTAAAAAGGCAAGATTTTCTGATGACTTATTCTTTGTCCCATGTGCATTTTTAGAAAAGGGAGCTTCAATTTTAATACCAAAGTATATAAAAAAATATTATATCCATACATATATGTCAGGGTGGTCGTGTTAAGCTAAGTTCAGTCAATATTACCGAATTGGTATACCACGTGCCTTTAAGAGATTTTTGCTGTTTTGGCCATTTGCAGGACAACTGAATTCAATATCTTCCAAATTTATATTCAGACATATACGAATTTTGGCAGCATTGACAAAAATGTTATTTTTCTTTTAAATCACAAAAGCCAAATTTCTCCGATTAATCTTTTAAAATCAGACAACCAATTGAAGTTATACCTTATTTTCTTTTTTTATGATTAACGCGTGCTATGTGAAGTTCTGATGACAAGACTGATCAAAGATAAATTGAGTTTTTCGAAATCCACATCCAGTTAACTCCACTCCTGGAGAATAGCGTATCACAATACTGTAGTCCCGAATCAAGTCTGCTATGAATGGTAGTAAGATGGTTTGATAATGGCTTGGTTGAGAAGAGCCTGCGATAAAACGGTGTTCATAAGGATCCTTGTGCACTTTAGGTATCCATGTAGGTCAGCGTCTGTATCATTAACGGCATCGTAATTACGCACCTGACCCTTCTGCTTCTACATTTGTGTAGACATTATGGATTCCCACCAACCTAACATCACTGAAGAGTCCTAGGAGGACGAAACAGCTGTATGGTGCAGTTTAATTCATTTTTTTCGACATGCTGTATCTATTATTAAATTTAAAAGTGCCGCATATGTGTGTGTTACGTCATCATACATACAGTGTATGAGTTAAAGCATGGATAATGATAACACAGTTATATTTGATTTTCATTCATAAACATCTGATATCAAAAACTAAAAGTGCAACAAACTGTTTAGAATGATATTAATCAAATGGCTCCCGATTTATTATTTACCCGTATTTTTCATTGCTACAATTTATTTCAACCAATAAGGGAGATAACTACGACGACTCCCAGCAAACTATACATGTGTACTGCTTACACATTGTGTCTATTGATTGTATGCAGATTTACCAGTGAATTAAGGAGTTGAAGATCGTGTGCGATTTACATACATGTATTTTGCGCGTTATCGTAACCACAATTACACATCACTAAATATGTGTTATTTAAGGATTAACTTTCTAGCAAAATAGAAAGTTTATCCTTATATTTACAGTATCTTTCTGTGAAATGTTCGTAACTATTTTGTTCATTATAGTCAAATCTTCGGACACATATTTCATTTCAAAACTAATAAACGTGGGAATGTTTCAATAAATGTAACAGCATGAAATTTGCAAGCTCCGCCTACGTTTATTGTTGGTGACGTCACACAATTGTGTTTCAAACTGTATGATTTGCATAGCTCCGCCCACATGAATTGTTGTCGACGTCATAGAAATGTGTCACGTGTTTGACTACAGTTATGCAGTGATAATGATAGTCTGTTGAGTAATGGTTATCGAGTGAATGTCAGTGTAGACTGTAAATATTAATAGATATATGCTGTTTGCTTTGTTGCGCAGGACGGAAGTAAGCGTGTCGAGTATCTGACCACACAGATGCCCCTCCCACACACGGTCGTTGACCTCTGGAGACTCGTGTACGAGCAACACGTCACTTCTATTGTTATGCTGAACACTGAATGTGACCAACAGGTATACACCCATCAGATTCTAAATAATAGAGAGAAAAAAAACAGTAAACATGACATTCTTATTTAAATACATAGCTATATTTTAAATTAGATTATTTCAACAATTTACATGTATAGGGGAACATTCATTTTTATATGGTAGTGTTAGTTCTAGGCTTAAAAAATTGGGATTCTCGATCGAAATTCCTATAGATTTTTTCCCAGCATGCCCCAAAAAGATTTTCGAAGGGCGAAACACCATACTGGTCATACCTCGGCGATTTCCTGAGTGATTTTGGCAAACTTTCTTTCAAAGAAAGGTAATTTGGGCTGGGGAACAAGTGTTAAACCATGTAAAATCAATATGTATTCAAATGACAATCGAAGGAATCAAACCATATTTCCGCACATTTACTCATCAATGAAATAGATAAATAAAGATGTTATAATGCAATTTGGTATATTGATTCATCACGATAACATGCAGGTCAAGTTTTGATTTGATGAAGATCCACTCATAAATTCAGAAGTTGGGCTGATTTAGTTAAGAATTTAAATTATTAGGACATAACCCAACGTGGAACCTTGTCGAACTCCAGTCAAATTTTCGTAAGAGTTTTTTCGCTCGGACGAATTCCCATAAAACCTTTAGTATAATATTTAATGTAGTCAGGTTGAATTTGGTCGCAACAACTGTTGTTAGAATGTAAGGAGTTTTGCATCAGGTCCAGCCGCTAGAGTAAATGTTTATTAAAATGATTACACTGTAGGACGATAGACTAGGGGTTTATTGTAATGATTACACTGTAGGACGATAGACTAGGGGTTTATTGTAATGATTACACTGTAGGACGATATAATTCGGGTTTACTGTAATGATTACACTGTAGGACGATATAATTCGGGTTTACTGTAATGATTACACTGTAGGGCGATATAATTCGGGTTTACTGTAATGATTACACTGTAGGGCGATATAATAGGGGTTTATTGTAATGATTACACTGTAGGACGATAGACTAGGGGTTTATTGTAATGATTACACTGTAGGACGATAGACTAGGGGTTTATTGGCCAACAAGGGAAGAACAGCTGAGGATAGAACCGTTTGTGGTGTCCGAGATATCCAGGGCCTCACACCACCTGACCGACATCTTCACCCTGTCTCTACAGTACAAGCAAGAGGTATGTGATCGACTTAGTTAACATGTTACTTACAGCTGTGTATATGTTAATTTACATTCTGTCTTTGAAACTGACTTTTTCATTGACCTTCACTGACATCGACGCTGTTAGCTCTTACATATATATTTATCCATTTAATATAAGCAATACACAATCCTTCGCTGGGTCAGGATTTTACTTCACAGTCGTGTTCTTTCATTATTTCGAGTTGGTAATCTGCAATTAATTCAGTGGCTATATAGTGGTGTATATTACTGATGCCATTAAATGTATGATGGCTTTGATTCATACGTATAATTTCATAATTATTGACTTGGATGTGACTTAGATGTACATTGTAGTCAATAAAACAAAAAAACGCTTACTCTTTCGAAACAACTGGTCTTATTCTCTTGTAAGTTTTCAGAAGTCTGTGTAAATCTTTCGTTTTTTCATATTTGTTTTACATGTACCTACTTGTCTTCTAGTTACTGAGTGTACAGAGTACTTGGTGATGAATGAAGAATGCAATAATTATTTGTGTAATGATAGAATAGTTCCTAAGCCATAGTGAACACGTTCAACTTAAAGCTTCACAAGGTACGGCATTTGTCGTGATATACCTGTGTTAAATGTTTGTCAATCAGGTATATATCATTTACCAAGAATTCAAGTGTATATGGGGTATCCACGTATAATATAAGATGAAGTAGAAAGTTAGGTGTGGTTTACAAGCCATGATATAAAATTAAAGTGTTGATATTTTACAAATCTAATAAGCGTATCATTAATAAACAAATTCTAGTCTTAGTTTTAAACAGCTTTCAACAAAATTAAGCATCTGTATTTAATCAATAGGGTTGTGAATGCTCCAGACTTTCCTTTTATGAAAAGGAACAATTGAGTTTTATTTTCTCTCCATTCTGTTGTAGGGAAACGGTCGCTATGTTTGTTTTCTGATGACGTTAGTCGGCTGTGGAAATTATTGACAAAGTCTATCGGGGTTCATTAGTGATATCCTATCTGGTCGAAACGCATTCTGTAAACATAAAAGATGGCTATTTAGAGCTTCACAAAGTCATTAAACCTTTGGGATAATCAATAGTAATAGCACTTGATTAAAATAGGTTTTAAAAATTCAATAATACGGTTTTGCATTAACGTATCTTAGATTGTAGGGAAATGGATGGTGATTGAGAAATGGGGTATACGTGATTGATTGAAATGTCGCATTGTTACGATTACATGACATGAGATATTGCATCATATCTAACCTGAATGTAGAATAAGCTATATCAATGTGATAAATAATCCACAGCCGCACAATCAATACAATCGGACGATTATGTAGGAGCTTACTTATCAAAGGATAATTTCAAATATGTGCTACGTGGTTAAATATCCCCTCGCACGGAAAAATGTATTTATGTGGTTGAGACTTAACAGTGTTCTCTATGTCTGGACAATGCTTTCCAGTGGTACCATTTTGATAGTTACCCTACTTCCTTGTTAAAAGGCTCTTGCTTACCAACCAAGACCGGTTGTACATTTGGGTTCGAACGTTTTGTTGCAGGGTAACAGCATCTTCTCCATGGTAGGAAATGAACACGTGCCATTTATATCGAAGGTGGTGTTGCCTGTTAGACCAGATCCAAACGAACAATAGTGTGTAGTTTTTAGTGCTGTTTCAATGACGACGCTGTCACCTTTATCAGACTTAATGACCAGGGTGAAGCGTACTAGTTCTGAAGTATGTAGAACGAATCGACCAACTTCTTCAAATGTAATATAACCCTATTTACACCAAGGTCAAAACTATTGTGGCGAGATGGTGCATGTAAATATACACATATTATTTCTTATCCTGAAGACAAGGCGTAGGAACTTTTCCTGCTGTCCCCATTGCATGATCGTAGGAGGCGACTTAATTTTGGATCTTATCTTTTATCTTCTATTTATTTGCTTTTGTCTTCCTATTGCTGTCGTTGATGAGCGTTCACTCCGAAAAGCAAGACTATAGATTACATCTTTAGCCGTCTTTTTTGTTTTTTTTTTTTGTTTTTTTTTGGGGGGGGGGGGGGGGGGGGGGCTTTGCAGTCCACACTATCGCAAAGTTGGTTATATAGAAAACGGGATCGTTATTAGCGGTTTATAACCAAATGTCATTTTGTTAAGGGTACATATGTAATCAACATTTCATATTTTGAGGTAGTTATTAGATGGATATAGCCAATGACCTGACAAGTTAAGGTAAACTGGTTTTAATCAATGGAAAAGACGTTAGGGTAGTGACCAAGTGCCTATGATCAATAAACCTCACTTAAATGCCATTATTAGTAGGTTATAATCAATGGACAACAGGTAAGGTATTTATTTGTTACTGAAAATCATAGATAACATGTTAAAGATGTATTCTTTTGAGGTTTCAGTCACGTTCAAGTCTCGTTTTAATCTCATTTAAACATTTTACATTATATTGAAGAAAATTTAATCAATTTTAATAGCGTATATGCCTCTGAAAATTGAGTCCAAAATATAGGTGTTTATTGCCTGTAGAACTTTTTGTACGTGAATTATGAACAAAATACCAATTCGGCGGCCATTTTGAAAATGCGTATTTTTGTGTATATTTTGCACTTCGCGAAAGGCCGAAATCTCATCTCCTAATGCTGGATTGATCTCATAAAAATATCAAAAAATATCAGTGTTTTGCCATTTTTAATCATAGCAAGCAATTTTTTTGCTGTACAACTTCATAATATTCAATATTGTAGAAATATTATGCAACAAAGTAGATAATTTTATACTTTTTGTATTTTTTTTTCATATTTTCAGTGTAGTTGGAGCACTTTTTATATTTGAACCCGAAATTATGGAAAATAACATAAATAGTAACGGGACAAAAAATAAAGCACACTAACCCCCTTTTATATCACGGTTTAAGACAGAGACACCCATTTTCTTTTTATATGCTAAATATTTTAAAAAAAAGTTGAATTGCAGAACTTTTGTTATTTCGCGTTAAATCTGCAAAAAATAAAAATGGTGAAAAAATGAGGATTTTCTCATTAAAACATATGGGCTAGGGATAACGTAAATCGCATTCATGAGTTAAAATATTAAGTTAGAGAGATTTTACTTCCATAATTTAAAAGAAAATAGTATTTTTGTCATTTCTGTAAACATTCATACATTTTTTATTACTAATTCGGAAGATATTTATGAAGATGTCATGCAATTGGTCAAAACTGCAAAATTCACTTAAAATCACTTATCATGTCAAGTTGGTGTCTTTGACCGATCATAGCACAAAAACGAGAACGCTGACATATAATTATCTTTGCATTTTCTGCCATGCCATGAACTCCGTTTTCCAAAAATGTATATTAGAAAAAAAGTTTAATACCGGAAAATGTTGACCTCTCAGAAGAATACATCCTGAAGGTAGCTATAATCTACAATGTAGTTGTAATTATTCGGATAGCACGTTAAGTTCAAGGGAAATAACTCTCTAATTCTTGTTAACTTTGTTGTTTACATCCATAAGATATCATTGTTGATGTTACATGCCATCCAATATCCGTTCGATCGATTGACCTGTCTGTACGTTTCCTCTCGTCACTACTCACATTCCTACTAACCTTCCTGTACACCCTGGTCAAGGGAATCCTATATGTATATCGCAGCACGGACTTAAGTTAATGAGAACTGCTGCATGACGGACGTCGTGACGGGTCTACTGCAATGAATCCTGGCGATAGTGCAGAAAGGCAAAGAATATACAGTTGCTTCAAGGTTATAATTGACCCCGAGATAGCTGTTAGACAATATACATGGTTATGCGTTTAATTATACAACATTAAATAAGTAACATGTCTCGGCTATTATTTCACATTCCTGTATCATATAACATTATTATAAAGATGTCGTAACACAGACATATGCTGCACCTCTTAAATTTAGTAATAGATACAGTATGCCAAAAAAATGAATTAGAATGCATCATACGGCTGTTTCGTCCTCCTAGGACTCATCAGTAATGCTACATAAATATATCTTCCGACATTTATGTATACTGTCAGTAGCTCCATGATACGTTGTTTTAAAATAAAACACAATACGTCCTTATGACATATCGTCATGAATAGCATAGTCGGTCACTTCATCATATGAAGATTAATGTTAAAATTTCGTCACTCAATATCATAATTTTTTAACAAATTACTTCGCCGTGATATACCATAGTTTATAAATGATGTCACCATTATCTGTTTAATATGCTTTATTATACAACACAGGTAATTTGTCATGCAATGACGCTATTCAATACAAACGATATACAATGAACGTGCAAACAAGTCCTGTTATAATGTGAACACTCTATATTGTAATGGTGTCAACATATTGTAGATGACGTCACGCCGTTGTCGCAGTATTGAAAAGAGTATTCCGTTATAGAGACGAATGATTAAAAATCCATACGTATGTTTCTGAACTTTCAATAATTAGAATATAACACCTGTATTCCTGTAATATTGAATTGATTAAACTCGTTTATTAAGTTCATATTAAACCTGCCAAAGGTTCGTATCAATTGAAAGTAATTAACTCGTTAAACAAGCTCAAAAATATTACGTTCACGTTTGATCCTCCATTTATATGTAATTACGCTGATATATCACGGTTAATAACTATCCAGACCACTTCACTGTATCATAATTAATATAATTGATTTCTTATATATGTTGTATAGTTCCCTTCTTTAACGTGTAGACACACACCAATGTGAGGCAGTTCCGGTCACGTGTGTGGCCCGATTCTGAAGTTTGTCCCACCTCAACACTCGAGTTCCTGCGGCTACTCGGACTGGTTCGGGAATGGCAATCCAGTCAGCATGGAGCTGTCCTCGTCCACTGCATGTGAGTTGCTGGTGTCTTCTCTCTAACTTTTGGGTGCCTCTGATTTTGCGATACTATTAATCTGTGTTGATAGAAAATGGGATTTTTGATAGTTTCATAATGTAGTGTTAACATGTTTTATTTCGGCACACTCAAATTTTAGCGCACATCCGAAATTTGGCAGATAACCGCAATTAAGAATCGATGCATCCACAGCACTTGTCAGTAAACAGAAACTATAATAAGCTCAATCATAATTTAGGGGATAATCTTTTCAGTGTGCAGATAGCTAAAACAAAATGTCCGCCAAAATACATACATTTACAGTATGTGAAAGATACAGTTATGTATTAACCAATCGAAAGGATTTGTGGCCCTTGTTGGGTAGGAGGGACGTATCATAGTTCTATAAATCTCGTGACATTGATGTTTTTGCAAATGTATACACACAATTTATAGGTGGTTTTTTTGCAGTGTGAAGCTCCTTAGAAGTATTCCACTCATAAACGCTTGTAATAATAGTGGAATATACATATGACACAACGAAGAAATAGCAGCCTTTTTTTTTTTGCAAAAAATGCAAATGAACACAATTTTTTAAATTTTTGGAATTTTGAGCTATATATTATATTGATACATGTTGCATACCAACATATGCTGATTGTATTTATATTTATATTCATGACATTGTGTACTTTCCGGAATACAGAAATTCCTTGATCTTCCTACGATAAACGAATGGCATTTTTCAGTGCGTAAATTATTTGGTCAACTGATACATTTTTTTATGTCATCTTAACGCAAATTATTTGGGAAATGTTCTTTAAACGGTAGCTCATTTCACCCAATGGAAAGTGTTGTCACTTCGATAATGGGACAGAATTTACGGTTCACAGAATCTCGGAATCAGTAATATACGGGTATATCCGGAAATGTATACCTATTTACTTATATACGATTGTAATAAACTATCAAATGTTCACAGGTAATATGACATCACGTGAATCTAATTAAACTTTTTTTTATTTTGGCTATCTTTTTTTTGGCTAATTTCATTGTATGGTTTTCGTATGAATTTCACTTGAATTTCATGTGAATTTATAATTTTATTGATTTTAAAATGGATATATAAAAAATTACTTGACATTAACGTGAAATAATTCACGTAGATATCACGTGAAAAATATATTTCATGTGAAATTCATCAGAAGAATGTTTGGCTGTGTATGTGACCCATCGACAGATAATGGTACTGCAGCTGTCACATTCCAAACGGTTAGTGCTGGAGATATAAAGTTTCTTTGTACTGCGACTTATTTAAAGAAAAATTATAAAACCATAATTGTGATGAGATTATTATGATTTTTGAAGGAACGGATTGGACAAGAGTGGTCTGTTCTGTGTATTGGACGCTACTTTACAAGCGGCTGACGTCTCCCAATTCGTCGATATCCAGACTACAATCAAACAAATGCGACGAGCGCAACCAAAGATAATTCCTAACGAGGTAAAGTAGCTAATGTTAACTCATGACAATGTGAAGTGTTTAACTTAGTTAGGACCAGTTCAATGTCGTTTATAGTTGTGGTAAGTAAACCAGTCTCATATAATTTCTAACGAGATAAATACATTAATATTTAACCCTGTTAACTCATTACAACTCATTAGTTAAGATCGGTCCCATGTAATATCTAACGGGGTTAGGTTATTTCACTCAGTTAAGTTCTGTCCTATGTAATTCCTAGCTGGGATAAGTTTTTGACTCAGCTTAAACCAGTCTTATATGATTCCTAACGAGGTTAATTATATCCCTCAGTTAAAACCAGTCTTATATGATTCCTAACGAAGTGAATTATCTAACTCAGTTAAAACCGGTCTTATATTATTCCTAACGAGGTGAATTATTTAATTCAGTTAAAACCTGGCTTGTATGATTCATAACGAAGTTCATTTTCTAACTCAGTTAAAACCAGTCTTATATAATTCCAAACGAGGTGAATTATCTAACTCAGTTAAAACCAGTCTTATATGATTCCTACCTAGGTTAATTATCTACCTCTGTTAAAACCAGTCCAATATGATTCATAACGAGGTTAATTCTCTAACTCAGTTAAAACCAATCTTATATGATGCCTAACTAGGTTAATTATCTACCTCTGTTAAAACCAGTCCAATATGATTCCAAACGAGGTGAAGTTATCTAACTCAGTTAAATAAGCCATAGATCCCCGAAGAAATTAAGGTTTGAACTCCAAATACCAAACACCAAATAATTGCTAATGAGGCGACGTATTGAACTAATTTTCAAATAATTCCTATTGAGTTTATATTTCTAAACAATTCCTAATAGGAACTCCAAATAATTTCTAAAAGGGTAAAGTATGGAATCAAACCTATCGAGGTATAGTATTGAATTCAACTGCAAACAATTTCTTACAATGTAAAGTACAATGGTACTGTATTCAAATCAAAATAATTTAAAACGAGGTGAAGCGTTGAACGGAACTCCAAATAATTTCAAACAAGGTCAGCTATTAAACTAGACTCCAAAAACTCCCTAAAGAAGAATGTTTTTGAAGTCAGCTATCGGTTCGAGATATTCCTTGACTGCATTTTTCCAAATAGTATTTTTCATTAGCTTAAAATCAGTAATCGATGAAGATTTACTGTGTTCTTGTTATCCTGGAAAACTCACCAGAATATGAAATCACAATTGTGAAGAACAAATCAGATTTGAGTTTAACGTGGAAGTCACTTAAATCTTTACTGGCTCTTTCATCTCAATAAAAAACGTTCATCGCTAAGAGATTTCCATCACAACAAACAATCAATCATTATGTCGCATCACATCACCTCCCACGGTCTGAGTATGATTCTCTGTCTGATCCAGTCGTATCTCGGTCATCATATCACAAAGTTTAATTTTTAAATGTGTCTTGCTATTTTTGCACTCCGCAAATGGGATTGTGATTAAAAAAAATAGTTCAGTGTACACTGCCCACGTTGGCCATTCTGCTGCTATATCCATATCCAAACAAACCTGTGTGTTATGTAGGCGATTTCCAGTAGATTTATACCTCTGTGGGGACTTTCAAACAAACCTGTGTGTTTATGTAGGCGCTTTCCACTAGATTTACATCACTGTGGGGACTAACATGATATCCCCAGTGTGGTACATCGCCTAAAGTAGCCACCGGTAGTCACCTGCTGGTCGTGTGTAGGAGGAAAGAGACCCGTGACATTCACTGAAATCGAATATATAATCAACATACAGAATGCACTAGGATTAACAGTAAATCAGATATCGTCGTGTGATTGTGATTTAATCTATAAAATAGCGCATAACATGTTTGAGTTCTTTAAGCAGAAGACGCTTTCTCTTCCGGAACACCTGGTCTTATTCTCGTAGTTTTTACGTATATAGTGTATATGTAGTAAAATTGAGTACGAAGGAGCAATGGGTGGCAACATCATGTCCAGGTAGTTGTTTTGGTATGTATGCAGTTTTAACCCATTTACTTGTCTACGTGGTGCAACAGTAAAGGAAAAGAAAGTGGGGAGTACTTCCAGACTGGCAAGCCAACATTCAACACTATGTGATACATCGCTGGTGAACTCTTACTAGTTCAACATGGTCTAACGTTGTCAGTGACTGTCAAGTTACTTTTGGTGGCAGCGGTGGGATAATGTAATGCCATCGAAAGTATATGCCGACAGCATGTTGACCCTTATTAGAAGTTCTCGATAACTAGGAAAGTGCAATGGTACACAGAAGACCACATAATTCATCAGGCCAAGGGGAAGGGGGGGGGGGCAGATGGACGGGAGCCTAATAATAGAAATATGGGTACATGTAGGATTACTCCTTCGCTTACAAGTTTGTTGTTTTATACACTTTTGCACTCGCATATTCGGTAGAACTAGATTTTGAAAATACTAGAAAATGAAAATATTTTGTTGGTTTATCGCTACTGTAGTAAGCAACATCAGGATAATACATACCGATTGTGTTGTGATTATGATAATTATGGTCAGGTAGAGCAGTTTCCCCGGACAAAAAGAAACAGTCCGAGATTGGCACAATTGAGTAGAATATCGTTCCCGTAGAAGAAATTGTGATATAACACGTACACTATTTGGATGGTATATTGTAACTGCAGTAAGTACGTAATATAATCGCTATCATTAACGTTGTGGGTATGCTGGACGGCACTACATTCCTATTGTAAGTAAACACAATAAAGCATTGATAGAACATTAGTGTATTGCCAGGTTAGCACGATAGAACATGTATTTGTTAATTGGTTTACTACTTTTGTACGACTGTGATGAAATATTATCATGATATTTTTTCTTTTCTTTCAGAAACAGTACTTGTTTTGTTACGAGGCAATATCCATGTACCTGGAACAGAGCAGAACCTATATGAATGTCTGAGTGACCATGGCCTCTCGATTTTATCCACGTGCTCGCGATGAGAAAATTGTTTTCACGACAAACTCTGAAAATACAGTGTGATAATATATAATTACAATAAGAATGATGTATGTCATTTGACATATTTTTGTAAAAAATGCTTGATATTAGGTATGTGTCATCCAAATGTCGTATTCTAAATAGTTATTGCAAAACTGATTAACAGGAAATACTTCATGTGAACTGATTTTATATATAGTTCTTGCGAAAATTTAGTCCATTGTAGATACATGTATTAATGTATTTACCGTATAAAAGGATATTTTGCTTCCAAGGACATAGCGATTCTGAGAGCTGTCCAAGTGAGGCCAAAGTATTGAATTACCCATTCAATAAAAATTAAAAACTGCCATAATGTAAGTTATGTTTTAATTCGTGAAATCGTGTCATAAAACAATAGAAAACACGGGTGCATGCAGAAATGTCTACGGGTAAGGGAAACATGAAAAAATATAGTTTAAAAACAAAAAAACAAAAAAAAACTGGCGTTAATTTTGAAGTTTACTGTTTTGTAAAACTTGATACATTGTGTTTCTGCACATCGATAGGGCGTAAAATGGATTCCGCGAAGTTTTCAAATTTACTTACACCGCGAAAATTTAGACCAGCGTAAAAAATAATTTCTACAGTAAATGGCGTCAACTTCGGTAGCTAGGTAACTAAATGTCATATACAGCTTTGATTGTGATGAGGTAAACGTCACATTGTGTGTTCGCTAACATTGATGTGGTAGAGTCTCGTAGTAAGGTGAACTACATTTTGTAACTGTCATACCACAGTAAACAGATATAAAATCAGACTCTTATCAATTTTAATTTTCTGCGGGGTAGAAGAACACAGTCGTTAAATTTACAAAGTATCATAATAATTTGTCTAATGGGCATTATTTACAAATGAGATCAATATATTCATGTATAAAACCTGAGGGATTGTGTTAAATATTGATGGTAAATATAAAAAAAAAAGTATTGATGACGTCTGATCAGTATCAATAACAGAATGCGATTGATGTTTGAGACAATAGAATGAAAGGTAATTAGTCTACATCGGTAAAGTTTCCATGAATAGAATCATGTATCTGATGAGTAGCATTGACAGAATAAAATTCACGATGACGTATGAACATTAAAAGTTGTAAACTTCTCGTAAATAATGCCGTTATCTCATTCACGAAGGGCATTAATTGATGTGACATGAAAAGTGTATTAAACAATGGTGGTTAACTTTTCGTTATAATACCTTGTGTTATAGAAGTATAATCCACAAATATATCTTATGTATATGACAGTTAAGGTCATTTAAGGGCATGCATCAATGTGGTGCGTTGGGCATTTTGTTCATTTTGTGTTCGTGCGCTAAAGACACGCTATGTTGGTGTTAGTGTGGTGGAGACAGAGTATGTTGGTGTATGTGTGGTGGAGACAGGGTAAGTTGGTGTATGTGTGGTGGAGACAGGGTATGTTGGTGTATGTGTAGTGGAGACAGGGTGTGTTGGTGTATGTGTGATGGAGACAGGGTACGTTGGTGTATGTGTGGTGGAGACAGGGTATGTTGGTGTATGTGTGGTGGAGACAGGGTATGTTGGTGTATGTGTGGTGGAGACAGGGTATGTTGGTGTATGTGTGGTGAAGACAGGGTATGTTGGTGTATGTATGGTGGAGACAGGGTTTGTTGGTGTGTGTGTGGTGGAGACAGGGTATGTTGGTGTATGTGTGGTGGAGACAGGGTATGTTCGATGTATTTGTGATGGAGACAGCGTATTTTGGTGTATGTGTGGTGAAGACAGGGTTTGTTGGTGTATGTGTGGTGGAGACAGGGTTTGTTAGTGTATGTGTGATGGAAACATGGTATGTTGGTGTATGTATGGTGGAGACAAGGTTTGTTGGTGTGTGTGTGATGGAGACAGGGTAAGTTGGTGGACGTGTGCCTGAGACAGGGTTTGTTGGTGTATGTGTGGTGGAGACAGGGTATGTTGGTGTATGTGTGGTGGAGACAGGGTATGTTGGTGTGTGTATGATGAAGACAGGGTATGTTGGTGTAGGTGTGTTGGAGACAGGGTGTGTTGATGTATGTGTGGTGGAGACAGGGTTTGTTGGTGTATGTGTGGTGGAGACAGGGTATGTTGGTGTATGTGTGGTGGAGACATGATATGTTGGTGTGTGTGTGATGGAGACAGGGTATGTTGATGTATGTGTGGTGGAGACAGGGTTTGTTGGTGTATGTGTGGTGGAGACAGGGTTTGTTGATGTATGTGTGGTGGAGACAGGGTATGTTGGTGTATGTGTGGTGGAGACAGGGTGTGTTGATGTATGTGTGGTGGAGACAGGGTTTGTTGGTGTATGTGTGGTGGAGACAGGGTATGTTGGTGTATGTGTGGTGGAGACAGGGTATGTTGATGTGTGTGTGTGATGGAGACAGGGTATGTTGATGTATGTGTGACGGAGACATGATATGTTGGTGCAGGTGTGTTGGAGACAGGGTATGTTGGTTTATGTGTGGTGGAGACAGGGTATGTTGATGTATGAGTGCCAGAGACAATGTATGTTGGAGTGTGTGTACTGGAGACAGGGTATATTGGTGTACGTGTACTGGAGACAGGGTATATTGATGTATGTGTACCGGAGACAGGGTATGTTGATGTATGTGTACCAGAGACAGGGTATGTTGGTGTATGTGTGATGTAGACAGGGTATGTTGGTGTATGTGTGGTGAAGACAGTGTATGTTGGTGTATGTGTGGTTGGGACAGGGTATGTTGGCGTAACTGCTGCCTTGTGCTAGCGAGGATATGACGCCGACTTTTTAGTGCTACTGTTTTTAAAGACTGAAGTGTGTCCCAATTTAAGGGGAGAACTTATTACCATCATTTGTCTCGAAAACATTCATTAATAAAGCCACAATCTGGGGATTTCCGAATGGTTGGATAGTTTTACATCCCGAAGGTTAGATACGTTTATGGGGAAATGGCGACGGGAGATTGTGTGAGTCAGATTTGTGATTTAGTGTAATACATAATTCTATGGATTTCTGTAGCTTGTAGGATACCATGAGGTGCTTCATGAGTGCTTGTGTCAATAAATAATCCATATATATGTTACATAAAATCAACTCTACGGAATCAGAATGAACAAGAGGGCGAGCAGTATATCTTAGTCTGGGATTTAATTTTTATCTTTCAGTATAAATAATACCGAGTTGGAATATTTATGAATATTTTGGGCGAAAAACATAAGTATTTAATATATTTGCTGAACTCAATCTGGCGGTTTTATCGTAGCATCGAGACATCGTCGGCAATGATGACAGAGTTATGAATAATAATAAGTTTACAGTGAAAACATTGGCTGTAGATAGACCGGCATTCTCCCCCAATATACCGACACGCAGACAATGACTGTATATACACCGACATTCTCTCCAAATATAACGACATGTACACAATGACTGTAGATACACCAGTACTCTCTCCCAATATACCGACATGTAGACAATGACTGCAGATACACCGGCATTATCCCCCAATATACCGACATGTAGACAATGACTGTAGATACACCAACATTCTCTCCCAATATACCGACATGTAGACAATGGCTGTAGGTATACCGACATTCTCTCCCAATATACCGACATGTAGACAATGGCTGTAGGTATACCGACATTCTCTCCCAATATACCGACAAGTAGACAATGGCTGTAGATACACCGGCATTCTCCCCCAATATAACGACATGTAGACAACGACTGTAGATACACCGACATTCTCCCCCAATATACCGACATGTAGACAATGACTGTATATACACCGGTATTCTCTCCCAGTATACCGACATGTAGACAATGACTGTAGATACACCGACATTCTCTCCCAATATACCGACATGTAGACAATGGCTGTAAATACACCGACATTCTCTCCCAATATACCGACATGTAGACAATGACTGTAGATACACCGACATTCTCTCCCAATATACCGACACGTAGACAATGACTGTAGATACACCGACATTCTCTCCCAATATACCGACACGTAGACAATGACTGTAGATACACCGACATTCTCTCCCAATATACCGACATGTAGACAATGACTGTAGATACACCGGCATTCTCTCCCAATATACCGACATGTAGACAATGACTGTAGATACACCGACATTCTCTCCCAATATACCGACATGTAGACAATGACTGTAGATACACCGGCATTCTCTCCCAATATACCGACATGTAGACAATGACTGTACATACACCGGCATTCTCTCCCAATATACCGACATGTAGACAATGACTGTAGATACACCGACATTCTCTCCCAATATACCGACACGTAGACAATGACTGTAGATACACCGACATTCTCTCCCAATATACCGACACGTAGACAATGACTGTAGATACACCGACATCCTCTCCCAATATACCGACATGTAGACAATGACTGTAGATACACCGACATTCTCTCCCAATATACCGACATGTAGACAATGACTGTAGATACACCGACATTCTCTCCCAATATACCGACATGTAGACAATGACTATAGATACACCGACATCCTCTCCCAATATACCGACATGTAGACAATGACTATAGATACACCGACATTCTCTCCCAATATACCGACATGTAGACAATGACTGTAGATACCCCGACATTCTCTCCCAATATACCAACATGTAGACAATGACTGTAGATACACTGACATTCTCTCCCAATATACCGACATGTAAACAATGGCTGTAGATACACCGGTATTCTCTCCCGATATACCGACATGTAGACAATGACTGTAGATATAACGACATTCTCTCCCAATATACCGACATGTAGACAATGACTGTAGATACACCGACATTCTCTCCCAATATACCGACATGTAGACAATGACTGTAGATACACCGACATTCTCTCCCAATATACCGACATGTAGACAATGACTGTAGATACACCGACATTCTCTCCCAATATACCGACATGTAGACAATGACTATAGATACACCGACATTCTCTCCCAATATACCGACATGTAGACAATGACTGTAGATACACCGACATTCTCTCCCAATATACCGACATGTAGACAATGACTGTAGATACACCGACATTCTCTCCCAATATACCGGCATGTAGACAATGACTGTAGATACACCGACATTCTCTCCCGTTATACCGACACGTAGACAATGACTGTAGATACACTGACATCCTCTACCAATATACCGACATGTAGACAATGTCTGTAGATACACCGACATTCTCTCCCAATATACCGACATGTAGACAATGACTGTAGATACACCGACATTCTCCCCCAATATCCCGACATTTAGACAATGACTGTAGATACACCGGCATTCTCCCCCAATATACCGACATGTAGACAATGACTGTAGATACACCGACATTCTCTCCCAATATACCGACACGTAGACAATGACTGTAGATACACCGACATTCTCTCCCAATATACCGACACGTAGACAATGACTGTAGATACACCGGCATTCTCCCCCAATATACCGACATGTAGACAATGACTATAGATACACCGGCATTCTCCCCCAATATACCGACATGTAGACAATGACTGTAGATACACCGACATTTTCTCCCGATATACTGACATGTAGACAATGACTGTAAATACACCGACATTCTCTCCCAATATACCGACATGTAGACAATGACTGTAAATACACCGACATTTTCTCCCGATATACTGACATGTAGACAATGACTGTAGATACACCGGCATTCTCCCCCAATATCCCGACATTTAGACAATGACTGTAGATACACCGGCATTCTCTCCCAATATACCGACATGTAGACAATGACTGTAGATACACCGGCATTCTCTCCCATTATACCGACCTGTAGACAATGACTATAGATACACCGACATTCTCTCCCAATATACCGGCATGTAGACAATGACTGTACATACACCGGCATTCTCTCCCGTTATACCGACATGTAGACAATGACTGTAGATACACTGACATCCTCTACCAATATACCGACATGTAGACAATGTCTGTAGATACACCGACATTCTCTCCCAATATACCGACATGTAGACAATGACTGTAGATACACCGACATTCTCCCCCAATATCCCGACATTTAGACAATGACTGTAGATACACCGGCATTCTCCCCCAATATACCGACATGTAGACAATGACTGTAGATACACCGACATTCTCTCCCAATATACCGACACGTAGACAATGACTGTAGATACACCGACATTCTCTCCCAATATACCGACACGTAGACAATGACTGTAGATACACCGACATCCTCTCCCAATATACCGACATGTAGACAATGACTGTAGATACACCGACATTCTCTCCCAATATACCGATATGTAGACAATGACTATAGATACACCGACATTCTCTCCCAATATACCGACATGTAGACAATGGCTGTAAATACACCGACATTCTCTCCCAATATACCGACATGTAGACAATGACTGTAGATACACCGACATTCTCTCCCAATATACCGACATGTAGACAATGACTGTAGATACACCGACATTCTCTCCCAATATACCGACATGTAGACAATGACTGTAGATACACCGGCATTCTCTCCCAATATACCGACATGTAGACAATGACTGTAGATACACCGACATTCTCTCCCAATATACCGACATGTAGACAATGACTGTAGATACACCGGCATTCTCTCCCAATATACCGACATGTAGACAATGACTGTACATACACCGGCATTCTCTCCCAATATACCGACATGTAGACAATGACTGTAGATACACCGACATTCTCTCCCAATATACCGACACGTAGACAATGACTGTAGATACACCGACATTCTCTCCCAATATACCGACACGTAGACAATGACTGTAGATACACCGACATCCTCTCCCAATATACCGACATGTAGACAATGACTGTAGATACACCGACATTCTCTCCCAATATACCGACATGTAGACAATGACTATAGATACACCGACATTCTCTCCCAATATACCGACATGTAGACAATGACTGTAGATACCCCGACATTCTCTCCCAATATACCAACATGTAGACAATGACTGTAGATACACTGACATTCTCTCCCAATATACCGACATGTAAACAATGGCTGTAGATACACCGGTATTCTCTCCCGATATACCGACATGTAGACAATGACTGTAGATACCCCGACATTCTCTCCCAATATACCGACATGTAGACAATGACTGTAGATACACCGACATTCTCTCCCAATATACCGACATGTAGACAATGACTGTAGATACACCGACATTCTCTCCCAATATACCGACATGTAGACAATGACTGTAGATACACCGACATTCTCTCCCAATATACCGACATGTAGACAATGACTATAGATACACCGACATTCTCTCCCAATATACCGACATGTAGACAATGACTGTAGATACACCGACATTCTCTCCCAATATACCGACATGTAGACAATGACTGTAGATACACCGACATTCTCTCCCAATATACCGGCATGTAGACAATGACTGTAGATACACCGACATTCTCTCCCGTTATACCGACACGTAGACAATGACTGTAGATACACTGACATCCTCTACCAATATACCGACATGTAGACAATGTCTGTAGATACACCGACATTCTCTCCCAATATACCGACATGTAGACAATGACTGTAGATACACCGACATTCTCCCCCAATATCCCGACATTTAGACAATGACTGTAGATACACCGGCATTCTCCCCCAATATACCGACATGTAGACAATGACTATAGATACACCGGCATTCTCCCCCAATATACCGACATGTAGACAATGACTGTAGATACACCGACATTCTCCCCAATATACCGACATGTAGACAATGACTGTAGATACACCGGCATTCTCCCCCAATATCCCGACATTTAGACAATGGCTGTAAATACACCGACATTTTCTCCCGATATACTGACATGTAGACAATGACTGTAGATACACCGGCATTCTCCCCCAATATCCCGACATTTAGACAATGGCTGTAAATACACCGACATTTTCTCCCGATATACTGACATGTAGACAATGACTGTAGATACACCGGCATTCTCCCCCAATATCCCGACATTTAGACAATGGCTGTAAATACACCGACATTTTCTCCCGATATACTGACATGTAGACAATGACTGTAGATACACCGGCATTCTCTCCCATTATACCGACCTGTAGACAATGACTATAGATACACCGGCATTCTCTCCCAATATACCGACATGTAGACAATGACTGTAGATATACCGACATTCTCCCCCAATATACCAACATGTAGACAATAACTGTAGATACACCGACATTCTCTCCTTATATACCGACATGTAAACAATGGCTGTAGATACACCGGTATTCTCTCCCGATATACCGACATGTAGACAATGACTGTAGATATACCGACATTCTCTCCCAATATACCGACATGTAGACAATGACTGTAGATATACCGATATTCTCTCCCAATATACCGACATGTAGACAATGACTGTAGATACACCGACATTCTCTCCCGATATACCGACATGTAGACAATGACTGGAGAAACACCGACATTCTCTCCCAATATACCGACATGTAGACAATGACTGTAGATACACCGACATTCTCTCCCAATATACCGACATGTAGACAATGACTGTAGATACACCAACATTCTCCCCAATATACCGACACGCAGACAATGACTGTAGATACACCGACATTCTCTCCCAATATACCGACATGTAGACAATGACTTTAGATACACCGACATTCTCTCCCAATATACCGACATGTAGACAATGACTTTAGATACACCGATATTCTTTCCCAATATACCGACATGTAGACAATGACTGTAGATACACCGACATTCTCTCCCAATATACCGACATGTAGACAATGACTGTAGATACACCGACATTCACTCCCTATATACCGACATGTAGACAATGACTGTAGATACACCGGCATTATCTCCCAATATACCGACATGTAGACAATGACTGTAGATACACCGGTATTCTCTCCCAATATACCGACATGTAGACAATGACTGTAGATACACCGGTATTCTCTCCCAATATACCGACATGTAGACAATGACTGTAGATACACCGGTATTCTCTCCCAATATACCGACACGTAGACAATAACTGTAGATACACCGACATTCTCTTCCAATAAACCGACATGTAGACAATGACTAGATACACCGACATTCTCTCCTAATATACCGACATGTAAACAATGGCTGTAGATACACCGACATTCTCTCCCAATATACCGACATGTAGACAATGACTGTAGACCCACCGACATTCTCTCCCAATATACCGACATGTAGACAATGACTGTAGATACAACGACATTCTCTCCCGATATACCGACATGTAGACAATGACTGTAGATACACCGACATTCTCTCCCAATATACCGACATGTAGACAATGATTGTAGATACACCGACATTCTCTCCCAATATACCGACATGTAGACAATGACTGTAGATACAACGACATTCTCTCCCGATATACCGACATGTAGACAATGATTATAGATACACCGACATTCTCCCCCAATATACCGACATGTAGACAATGACTATAGATACACCGACATTCTCCCCCAATATACCGACATGTAGACAATGACTGTAGATACACCGACATTCCCTCCCAATATACCGACATGTAGACAATGACTGTACATACACCGACATTCTCTCCCAATATACCGACATGTAGACAATGACTGTAGATACACCGACATTCTCCCCCAATATACTGACATGTAGACAATGACTATAGATACACTGACATTCTCCCCCAATATACCGACATGTAGACAATGACTGTGGATACACCGACATTCTCCCCAATATACCGACATGTAGACAATGACTGTAGATACACCGGCATTCTCCCCCAATATCCCGACATTTAGACAATGACTGTAGATACACCGGCATTCTCCCCCAATATACCGACATGTAGACAATGACTATAGATACACCGGCATTCTCCCCCAATATACCGACATGTAGACAATGACTGTAGATACACCGACATTCTCCCCAATATACCGACATGTAGACAATGACTGTAGATACACCGGCATTCTCCCCCAATATCCCGACATTTAGACAATGGCTGTAAATACACCGACATTTTCTCCCGATATACTGACATGTAGACAATGACTGTAGATACACCGGCATTCTCCCCCAATATCCCGACATTTAGACAATGGCTGTAAATACACCGACATTTTCTCCCGATATACTGACATGTAGACAATGACTGTAGATACACCGGCATTCTCCCCCAATTTCCCGACATTTAGACAATGGCTGTAAATACACCGACATTTTCTCCCGATATACTGACATGTAGACAATGACTGTAGATACACCGGCATTCTCTCCCATTATACCGACATGTAGACAATGACTATAGATACACCGGCATTCTCTCCCAATATACCGACATGTAGACAATGACTGTAGATACACCGACATTCTCTCCCAATATACCGACACGTAGACAATGACTGTAGATACACCGGCATTCTCCCCCAATATAGCGACATGTAAACAATGACTGTAGATACACCGACATTCTCTCCCAATATACCGACATGTAGACAATGACTGTAGAGACATCGACATTCTCTCCCAATATACCGACATGTAGACAATGACTGTAGATACACCGACATTCTCTCCCAATATACCGACATGTAGACAATGACTGTAGATACACCGGCATTCTCTCCCAATATACCGACATGTAGACAATGACTGTAGATACACCGACATTCTCTCCCAATATACCGACATGTAGACAATGACTGTACATACACCGACATTCTCTCCCAATATACCGACATGTAGACAATGACTGTACATACACCGACATTCTCTCCCAATATACCGACATGTAGACAATGACTGTAGATACACCGGCATTCCCTCCCAATATACCGACATGTAGACAATGACTGTAGATACACCGACATTCTCTCCTAATATACCGACATGTAGACAATGACTGTAGATACACCAACATTCTCTCCCAATATACCGACATGTAGACAATGACTGTAGATACACCGACATTCTCTCGCAGTATACCGACATGTAGACAATGACTGTATATACACCAGCATTCTCTTGCAATATACCGACATGTATACAATGGCTGTATATACACCAGCATTCTCTCCCAGTATACCGACATGTAGACAATGACTGTAGATACACCGACATTCTCTCCCAATATACCGCACGTAGAGAATGACTGTAGATATACCGACATTCACTCCCAATATACCGACATGTAGACAATGACTGTAGATACACCGACATTCTCTCCCGATATACCGACATGTAAACAATGACTGTAGATACACCGACATTCTCTCCCAATATACCGACATGTAGACAATGACTGTAGATACACCGACATTCTCTCCCAATATACCGACATAGAGACAATGACTGTAGATACACCGGCATTCTCTCCCAATATACCGACATGTAGACAATGGCTGTAGATACACCGACATTCTCTCCCAATATACCGACATGTAGACAATGACTGTAGATACACCGACATTCTCTCCCAATATACCGACATGTAGACAATGACTGTAGATACACCGGCTTTCTCCCAATATACCGACATGTAGACAATGACTGTAGATACATCGACATTCTCTCCCAATATACCGACATGTAGACAATGACTGTACATACACCGGCATTCTCTCCCAATATACCGACATGTAGACAATGACTGTAGATACACCGGCATTCTCTCCCAATATACCGACATGTAGACAATGACTGTAGATACACCGACATTCTCTCCCAATATACCGACATGTAGACAATGACTGTACATACACCGACATTCTCTCCCAATATACCGACATGTAGACAATGACTGTAGATACACCGACATTCACTCCCAATATACCGACATGTAGACATTTACTGTAGATACACCGACATTCTCTCCCAATATACCGACATGTAGACAATGACTGTGGATACACCGACATTCTCTCCCAATATACCGACATGTAGACAATGACTGTGGATACACCAACATTCTCTCCCAATATACCGACATGTAGACAATGACTGTAGATACACCGACATTCTCTCCCAATATACCGACATGTAGACATTGACTGTAGATACACCGACATTCTCTCCCAATATACCGACATCTAGACAATGACTGTAGATACACCGGTATTCTCTCCCAATATACCGACATGTAGACAATGACTGTAGATACACCGGTATTCTCTCCCGATATACCGACATGTAGACAATGACTGTAGATACACCGGCATTCTCTCCCAATATACCGACATGTAGACAATGACTGCAGATACACCGACATTCTCTCCCGATATACCGACATGTAGACAATGACTGTAGATACACCGACATTCCCTCCCAATATAGCGACATGTAAACAATGACTGTAGATACACCGACATTCTCTCCCAATATACCGACATGTAGACAATGACTGTAGATACACCGACATTCTCTCCCAATATACCGACATGTAGACAATGACTGTAGATACACCGACATTCCCTCCCAATATAGCGACATGTAAACAATGACTGTAGATACACCGACATTCTCTCCCGATATACCGACATGTAGACAATGACTGTAGATACACCGACATTCTCCCCCAATATACCGACATGTAGACAATGACTGTAGATACACCGGCATTCTCTCCCAATATACCGACATGTAGACAATGACTGTAGATACACCGACATTCTCTCCCAATATACCGACATGTAGACAATGATTATAGATACACCGACATTCTCTCCCAATATACCGACATGTAGACAATGACTGTAGATACACCGACATTCTCTCCCAATATACCGACATGTAGACAATGACTGTAGATACACCGACATTCTCTCCCAATATACCGACATGTAGACAATGACTGTAGATACACCGACATTCCCTCCCAATATAGCGACATGTAAACAATGACTGTAGATACACCGACATTCTCTCCCAATATACCGACATGTAGACAATGACTGTAGATACACCGACATTCTCTCCCAATATACCGACATGTAGACAATGACTGTAGATACACCGACATTCTCTCCCAATATACCGACATGTAGACAATGATTGTAGATACACCGACATTCTCTCCCAATATACCGACATGTAGACAATGACTGTAGATACACCGACATTCTCTCCCAATATACCGACATGTAGACAATGACTGTAGATACACCGACATTCTCTCCCAATATACCGACATGTAGACAATGACTGTAGATTTACCGACATTTCTCTCCCTTAATATACAAAAAAAATATTCTGGTTCCTTTTCCTAAATATTCTTATAGATTTTCTTTGCCTCAGCAGCAAGCCATACAATATAATACTAATGATACATGCAAACTGAATTGATGGCTCAAGTTCTACGGTTTCCCTAAACCTTCTCAGATATTCGAGAGAAGCCCAGATATGCACTGTCCTTGAAGATGGGATCATTGTCAGCTAGCATTTTACAGTATCTTCGTATTTGCAACAAACTCCTAAACGTGATGTTCATTTGACAATTAGTTTGCGTTTCGTTTCTTTTTCTGCAGCTGCATTGATTAAAATTGTGTTTATTGTCATTATAGCTGTATGCAGAACTACGTGCGAGGGTTTTATGTTGCAGAGTGTTGCTGTTGTAGGGCCGGCTTTGTTACAAACAACATTCAACCATTGATTTAACAACAAGTGTGAACCCGTTCGATGCGTAGAAAATCGATTGATTTGTCAAGAACTTGTAATTTAAGTTTTGATCAATATTTCTTGGGTAATATTAAATAGAATATTGAAGCAAGAAAATTACGTTTTTATGTGTCTTTGTGCGAACAGAATTTTCACTCGCGGCCTGGTAAACATTGGTTTTGTGTCAGGTAAATTAATAAAGGAAAGGCTTCATACTGTGTATTGGAGGGATGTCATCCAACGGTGTTGTGTTACGGACAAAGGGACTCCACACGTCAATACAGATCCAAAGTTTCAAATTGATAGGGCATTTAGACGTCTATACTATATTATAGCTATTGAAGATTACTCTTTCAATTTCAAGCCCTTTCGATGTTTCTATCGAAGATTGTATGACTGTTTCATAATTAAATCTTGTTTGAAACTAGCTTTTTCATTGGTTTAAAAAGATAAGTTATCAGCCCAAAACGTAAGAAATGAAAAATGAATTTTCGCAAGGATTAACTTGAATCGATTTTTATGTTATGGGGATATAACACAAAAAACCAGACTGTACTCTCATCATAATGTGCTTCGCGGTTTATTTAGAGTACATTCCGTTTTTTGTGTGTTGTACCTCCATAACATAAAAAATAGATTCAAGCTAATCATTAAAAAACTAGGAAAATTCCACCCAAAGGCTTTCAAATTTTGTAAAACCCATGACTATGCCAGGGGTTTTGTCAAACTAGAAAGTTTCGATGGTGAAATTCACCTATCATGCAACTTTAATCATGAACTGCACAGAAAATAAATTACGTGTTGTTTTTTCTAAGTGAACTTGTAACGTCACATCATTGTCTAACCATTTGACGTCACGTCACATGAAATGGACGATTGGAGTAATATAATATATTACACATGTGTGATGAAGACTTAGAAATCTCATCCCGTGGTTAATATTATGAAATTGCCGTGAGCTAAACCTCATAAAGTTTATCCCGAGGATTAATACTTTTCTCTCTACATTATACTGGGGTACTTGAACACAAATTAAAGAATACTGAAGCGTTAATAAAATCATAAGCCGAAATTAAAATCGATTAAACTAGGGGCAAAATATGAACAAAGGAAAGACAAACATAATAATAATAATATACAACATTTGTATAGCGCTCTATATAATTTGTAAAATTACTCTAAAGCGCTTCACAACATGTAGATAATAATTTGATACTTACACTGCATAAATAAAGAAGTTATTACAATCTAAGCTAATGTGATAATATAAAAAATTGCATATAAATACGAACTACATCTACTGTAGATAAACAAATGTCAGTATATACATGATGTCTAAGTTGTCCCTAATATGCAGACGTGAAAAGGTACGTTACTCAGAAGTTTCTTGAATTTGGCCAGAGTATTTGTTTTTCGGATAGCGGATGGTAATCTATTCCACAACGTGGCCGAAACTTTCCCAAAACACCGGTTTCCATAGGTCACAGTACGAGATTTTGGGACACACAACAATGATTCTGTCTTCGACCTCAGTTATCGTGACGGCTGATACAGGGTAACTAGCTCCCGTATGTACTGGGGAGCTGTTCCATCAAGTGCCTTGTATGTGTATACCAAGATTTTGTATTGTGACCTGTATTGCACAGGTAGCCAGTGCAATGCATACAGAACAGGAGTGAAGTGTTCTCTCTTTTTAACCCGAGAAACGAGACGTGCTGCCGTGTTCTGGACCTTCTGTAGGTGACTTGTCAATTTGTCAGATATACCACAGAGTAGGGCATTTCCATAGTCCAGCCGTGAGGTAACAAGTGAATGAACCAAAATCTTGCATGCATCGGCAGTTATAAACTGCCGTATAGAGCCGATGTTCCTGATCTGGTAGTAACAGGATTTGGCGATAGAATTCACTTGTTTCTCCATGTTCAGTGAACTATCAAAGTACACCCCTAGATTTTTAACAGTTGGGACAGCCTCTACAGTACTTGTTCCGACCTTGAGCTGGAGAGCCGTTGATTGCTTACACTTTGGAGAAAAGACGATCAGTTCCGTCTTTTCCTGATTTAGTTTTAGCATGTTGGCATTCATCCAGCTTCTGATGTCTGTCAGACAAGCTTCCAGATTTTCTGATACGGTGTCCCAGCTGTCCTGGGTCTGATGACCATGTAAATCTGTGTGTCATCAGCATAACAATGATAGCAAAGGTTATGTCTATGACAAATCTCACCGATTGGTTTTGAATACATGCAATATTTACGGGGTCCTAACACCGACCCTTGAGGAACCCCATAATCCAGCATGCTGTCACGTGAAACAGAAGATCCGATTGCAATACACTGCCGTCGATCGCCTAGATAGGACTGTATCCAGCATAATGCGTCGTCAGTCACTCCATACGAATACTCCAGACGTTTATGGAGTATGCTATGGTCAATGACGTCGAATGCAGCTGACAAGTCTAGCATGACGAGCACCGCTCTGCACTTGTTATCCAATGCAGAAGCTATGTCGTTATGCACACGTAGGAGGGCCGTCTCTGTTGAGTGTCCCATGCGATAGGCCGATTGCAGGTTGTCATGGAGACTGTTTGCATGGAGATGGGCCTCTAAACGCCGGGACACAATCTTCTCCAAGATCTTAGACAGAAAAGGCAAATTTGACATTGGACGGTAGTTCTTCAACTCCTCCTTATCCAATCCAGGCTTCTTCAGCAATGGTCTTACATGTGCTTTTTTGAAACACAATGGAACCTTTGACTCAACTAATGATTTGTTCATGATTGAGGTAATCAAAGGAAGCAGTGCTTCAAGACATTTTTTCAGAAGGTCTGTTGGAAGCGGGTCAAGCTCACAGGATTTTGATTGCGATGTCTGAATGATTCTGCGTAGTTCATCCGGAGTTGTTGGAGTGAGCTTTGACAATGGTTCCCCGTCAAATTGAATGTCAGCACTCATGACAGATACATCGTTGACAGTTGTCGAATTCACTTCGTCAATGTTTCTCCTGATCGTGTTGATCTTATTCAGAAAGAAATCGCTGAACTTGTTTGACAAGTCTTTGTCAGTTGTACAGCTTGGCAGGGTGATTTCACCTTTTTGACCCATTAGCGCTTTTGTGAGTCTAAAAAGCTGCCTGGTGTCCTTACCACATTCTTCGATCTTTTCTGAATAATAAGTCTTCTTCGATTGAACGAGAAGTGAACCAACTAACCGACATTGGTCCCTATAAATCTGATGGTGAACGGCCAATTTGGTCCTTCGCCAACGTCTTTCTGCTTTTCTGCGATTCTGTTTTTCCTCGCGTAGATTTTCATTGTACCACGGGGATTTAGGTCTCATGGTGATCACCTTTGTTTGTAGAGGTGCATGCTTTTCAACATGGAGGCCCTTGTAAAAGTACAAGAGAATAAGAGCAGGCTTTCCGGAAAAATAAGCGTTTTCTGCTACATCGACGACACCCGCTATGTAAATCTTAGTCACATCCAACTAAATATCAAGTTCTCAAAATGAAAACCGAGTAACATTGACAATCAAATTAATGAGCATACTCTAAAACGTCCATCTTCATATCACTTAAAAAAAGATCCAGAATATTTCTCAATGAGACAAAGATAGAGACCATAAAACTTGTCCATAGTTCTGATCAACCTGCATCTCTCGAATCCTTGTGTTGTTTGTTTGTTTGCCAGCAGTCGACATCGATCACAAAAAAATCACGATAATTAGAGCAAGCCCAAGAATATCGAATGAACTGCGACATGAAATTGCCATAGGTTGGAGATGCAGGGATGTTACTATCAAGAAATGGAAAATTCATGATAGGAAAATTGAAATCATCACGTTTATCGTATAGCTTAGTAGTAAGCTATCCATGTTGGTCGTAGTTTAAGTAGAGATCGAGATAAGCAGCTAATGTAGAAGAGTCTGTCGTGTCCTTTATTTGAAGTTCAGAAGGGTACATGTATATACGATCGACGTGTTCAACAAACTTTTTGTCGATAAGGGTATTAAATGGAAAATATTTTCTCCGAACTCAACAAAAATATTGTCGACCAGGAATTCAATCATCCTTACTTTATCTACTTCAGTATATTTCATTTTAGTTTTTGTCGCGTTTGCTCCAAGATAGCTCACTACCATATACACCGTATTTGTATCGTCGTCCGCCATTCTTGGAAAAGAAAGCTCTCATAACAAGAGATTTTAGGAGGGGGTGTTCAAGATTGATCAAACGATCTTCCGAGTTTTTCAAAATCCACATCCCATTATTTCCACTTCTGGAGTATACAGTGTCACAATAAGACTGAAGCCCTGATTTTAGTGTACTATATCCAATTAAGACGAGGTAAGTCAGCGCCTTGCTCATTAACCGATACTTTGAAATATTGTAATTCAGAAGCATGGTAAGACAGTATTTCTTCTTTCGAAAAACCGGTCAATGTGTAAGTATGGTTACCTAGGTTATCAAGCAGGCCTAGTTCTTTTTGCAAGCAATAAATATAAAAGCGTTTGCAAACATTGATCAAGTTGTTAGATGCTTTGTCTGCAGACACAACCACATACTTATCATGTAGATCGTTGAGTGTTGGTCGACCATCGGGTCAAGAAAGATCGACTGACTTGGGTCTAGTTTTCATTTTGTGACGCAAATTGCTTATTCTTTTCTGAATAGAGGACCTGTTAAACCTCATCCACTTTGAAAGTGAATCCAATTCAGCATGTTCACGTTCGTTCAGTTCATTGTCTGGCGTAATCTTCCACCGAGTCAATAAGAATCTTGAAATTCATATTCCAATTGATGGATGGATTCTCTCGATACTTAGAACCTTTCATGAAAAGTTCCGGAAGCTTTATATTGAGGATAATATTCAGATTGCCAGTTACAACGTGTCCAGCTGGACCATAGCAATATTGAGATGAAGATGACGTAACACACACATATATGCTGCACCTCTTATTTCGTAATAGCTACAGTATGCCGAAATAACATGAATATGCTGAAGGAGGAGTCAGTCTAAGGTCATCCATATTCAATTGCTGCAATGTTTGCTTGTAATTGGAAAGCTTTGGTGCAATAGGTATAGAATATCTGTAGGAAATGATCAGTGTACTTTAATTTATATCGGAAATAAGGTATTTTGCTAGCTTGAACAGACTCTTGGTGCAAGATATTAATGATGTGAGCATTGTCATGAGATTTAGAAGTTTTGAATGTTAGCATTGTCATGTGATTAAAAAGTTTTGAATGTTAGCATTGTCATGAGATTAAGAAGTTTTGAATGTTAGCATTGTCTTGTTATTAAGAAGTTTTGAATGTTAGCATTGTCGTGAGGTTCAGAAGTTGTGAAGGGTAGCATTGTCATGAGATTCAGAAGTTGTGAAGGGTCAGAGACTCAAAAAACCGGAAGTATTTCATGATCTTGGTTGATGGTACTACCTTCGTGCTAACTTAAATCTCGGACGAGCAGATCCCGTGATCATGAAACAGTCTTTGACTTGAGTGTTTGCTTTGCCAATAACGTTTGACGTCACTTTTAATGACCTTATTTGTGATTGGTTTAATCAAAAGTTAATACTGTTTGAGACTTCAGTTGGTTCATGAACCCGGGACCAGAGTCTTTCTGTCTCCCAGCTTTGTCACAAAGTCAAATGATTTGTTATATATCCGCATGAACATGATATGTGCTTAACATCACCACAAAACTGCTTAACGAGACGATAGGGGACGTGAATAAAACACATGCTACTTTGAACTAAGAATACTATTTACTACTTAAGGGTTTTCCTGGTAACGTGTTTTCCTATTTCGCGTGTTTTTAACATCGGTATAGATCCTGATTTAATGGTACATGTAGGTCAAGGGACAGTAAACAATGAGCTGTACCACTAATACTTCAGTGAACGTTAATGTATAGGAAGATATTCCAAAGCGAAACAGCGAAGCGATATCTCACCATTGCAGTGTGTCTGATAATGTTTATGTCTTTGTAAAAATTGTCTGAGAAAAGTACTGCTGCCTCGCGCGCTTTAAGGAATAGCGTTCGTGCAGGCCAAGCAAGCTCCAGACGTGATTTTGTCAAGGTTGCTACGCGCCGTCACGTACGGTAAAGGCAGTGAACTGGACATTGTGACCTCGTCGGAATACACGAGAGGGTGACATTTGTCGGACGGGTCCATTACCCATAGGATGTATAACGCGCGTGAGATGTTGATCTAGACGTGGTGTAGGACCGGGACTACACTCCACCAACACCCTACCGCCGTGACTCTAAATCAATGGGATACAGAGACAGCCGAAGTGGCGGGAAATGTTCGGGAGATGTCGTCTGTCGGTACCTCCCGTCCCCAGCATTGATTGAGTAGTGGGTACACAGCTTAGACCGTGGTAAGTTTCTTATACCAAAACCATTTACAGACTTCTTACAAACCACCTAGTGAAAACATAGCGTCCAAGTTGGTGAGGAATGCTCACGAAATGTGATTTGTCGAGATAGATAACGTTTTTTTTCATCTGTATGATACAATGCTTTGACAAAATTGTAGCGAAGCATGGAAATCGTTTTAACACCGGAGAAAGAGGCAGGATTTGTGGAGAAATTGTTGCATAAAATCAATATAGGTTGTGTAACCATGTCCCAAGCCCGACTATCTATGTGTTAGAGTGAGTGCGCGTCTGATGTGTGCCCCGGGGTAACCGCTAACAGGTCCTCCATGTGCAGCATATTACTTAGTTTTCATGTAATTCTCGTAAAAAGGCAGTTTAGTATTGATTAGTGTATAATGGTTGTATATGGACCATCACTCGTCCCACTACTAAATTATATCTCTTATCTCCTGCCATCATACAGGGTGAAAATCACAGTACTGCTCGCCTTCGACAAACAGATAGGGAGCCACCATATTCCAGTCGGTAATGAAAACATAGTCCGGTACCACTGAATGGTCGTAAAAGCTGAATATGATAGATTGTTTTATGGATGATAAAATCATGTGCAACGATTCGTGAAAAAATATAAATTGTTCTTTTTAACACATTCTCTTATAAAGTCTATGTACCGATACTCGTCATCACGTGGTCGATGATAAAATGAAGTTTTTTCGACCGTTGCATGCTTACTGACAATATTTATTGTTTATTTGTTATTTTATTTTTTTGTTTATTTTGACTTAAATCAGTTTTACAGATTTGCCGTTTAATTTAGGGACGTTAGTTCTATAGCTCGCTTACGTAACATATCTCTTTAAACTACCTCTTCGTTAATTGTTTGAAATCTTGATTAACTGAATACATCTTTTTAAAGATTGATTTGAGGAGACAATGTAATGTCAAGCTAGGTTGTATATGAGGGGGCAATACTGCCTACCTGGCGAGCTAGATTTTCAAGTCATGCGGTATAACCCGGGGACCCGTTCACGCTAGTTAAGCAACGATGAGCATGGTCAGTAGTTGGACGGGTAACCGCCTGTACGTTACATTTGGTGGCAGCGGTGGGATTCGAACCCACGCCACCGAGGAGACTGGTGGTTTGGGAAGGTGCATTGATACACAGAGAAAACCTACAGGTTCCCAGGCCAAGTCTTTGAACGAGACTTCATGGAGGGGGAATAATGTAATGTCCAGCTAGGTGTATGAGGGGGAAATACTGCCTAACTGGCAGGCTAGCTTTTCCAGTCATACGGTATAACCCGGGGACCCGCTGAAGATAGTTATAAGCAATGGTGAGCGCGATCAGTAGTTAGTAACTACACGTTACAACTGTCTAAGAGAACGAACGCTGTTTCATCAGTTTAGAAATACACAACCAACGGTTGTATCAAATGTATGGCAGTGTATTGTTATCTTCTAACGATGTGACGTCATGTTCTATTTCTGTTTAAATCCGTTTCGTATTTCGGTACGGAGTGTAAACACACTATGTCGAATAGATTAGCGTCGTTGCATCCTACTTTCCAATCAACAAAGTGAAACAAAAGAGCTGTAACAAAACAGGAAACAAAAATACAAAAACCAGAGGCGGAAGAGCCAAAACGAATGTAAAGTCTGGGTCACATGGGGCATCTTAATTTCTAAGGCGTTTGCTCGAGCGATAGGGTAACACCATTTCAGCACGCCTATGAGGTCATTGACAGCACTCAGATAGTTCATTGTGCTTCCAAAAGACAGAACTCACTACCAACTTTGGCGCAAAAATGTCAGCAGTTATGAATATGAATGAGAAGCTTGGAAGAAATGAGGGAAACATCTTGGAGAATAAGAAAATGAGCAACGCCATTTGTCTCGAAAAATCTGTAAAATATCCACCATCCCGTACAATAAATTAACATTAGCGAGTATTGCTAACACCGAAAACGACATAGTCGATTGAGATAATGCCAAAATAGTTTAAAGCCAATAACATAAATCTAAAATTAGGACTCGTCCACAACATGAGCAGAGAAGATGGGGACATTATTTTTATGACCAGATCCTGACCTAACGGGAAAAGGGGCTAACACATTTTCGTAGTACACGATTTGAAATTATACAGAATTAGTTTAATTTTACTTTTAAATTCATATATTAAAGGGGTTTACGCACCTGACCCTTCTGCTTCTCCATTAGTTTAGAAATTTGGATTCCTACCTTTTGGCCCCTAGCATCACTGAAGAGTCCTAGGAGGACGAAACAGCTGTATGATGCAGTTTCATTCATTTTTTCGGCATACGTGTATCAATAACTTAATTTAAGAGTTGCAGCATATGTGTGTGTTTCGTCATCTTTCATCGATTGAAAGTTTTATTGACTAGGATAAGCGATTTGGATTATATTTAACGATTTCCTTCTTGTTGAGGCGGTACAAATCTATGTTTACATTGTCCCTCCCCCTCTATCAATGGTGTAGCTCTGGTGATACTGTTAATAAGTTGTGGTGGTTGATCCTGTCCCTCCCCCTCTATCAATGGTGTAGCTCTAGTGATACTGTTAATTAGTTGTGGTGGTTGATCCTGTCCCTCCCCCTCTATCAATGGTGTAGCTCTGGTGATACTGTTAATTAGTTGGGGTGGTTGATCTGTCCCTCCCCCTCTATCAATGGTGTAGCTCTGGTGATACTGTTAATTAGTTGGGGTGGTTGATCCTGTCCCTCCCCCTCTATCAATGGTGTAGCTCTGGTGATACTGTTAATTAGTTGTGGTGGTTGATCCTGTCCATCCCCCTCTATCAATGGTGTAGCTCTGGTGATACTGTTAATTAGTTGGGGTGGTTGATCCTGTCCCTCCCCCTCTATCAATGGTGTAGCTCTGGTGATACTGTTAATTAGTTGTGGTGGCTGATCCTGTCCCTCCCCCTCTATCAATGGTGTAGCTCTGGTGATACTGTTAATTAGTTGTGGTGGTTGATCCTGTCCCTCCCCCTCTATCAATGGTGTAGCTCTGGTGATACTGTTAATTAGTTGTGGTGGTTGATCCTGTCCCTCTATCAATGGTGTAGCTCTGGTGATACTGTTAATTAGTTGTGGTGGTTGATCCTGTCCCTCTATCAATGGTGTAGCTCTGGTGATACTGTTAATTAGTTGGGGTGGTTGATCCTGTCCCTCTATCAATGGTGTAGCTCTGGTGATACTGTTAATTAGTTGTGGTGGTTGATCCTGTCCCTCCCCCTCTATCAATGGTGTAGCTCTGGTGATACTGTTAATTAGTTGTGGTGGTTGATCCTGTCCCTCCCCCTCTATCAATGATGTAGCTCTGGTGATACTGTTAATTAGTTGTGGTGGTTGATCCTGTCCCTCCCCCTCTATCAATGGTGTAGCTCTGGTGATACTGTTAATTAGTTGTGGTGGTTGATCCTGTCCCTCCCCCTCTATCAATGGTGTAGCTCTGGTGATACTGTTAATTAGTTGTGGTGGTTGATCCTGTCCCTCCCCCTCTATCAATGGTGTAGCTCTGGTGATACTGTTAATTAGTTGTGGTGGTTGATCCTGTCCATCCCCCTCTATCAATGGTGTAGCTCTGGTGATACTGTTAATTAGTTTTGGTGGTTGATCCTGTCCCTTCCCCATCTATCAATGGTGTAGCTCTGGTGATACTGTTAATTAGTTGTGGTGGTTGATTATTGATCCTGTCCTTCTCCCTCTTCTCAATATTTCGGCATTCGTTATACGATGAGTTCTTTGTCATATCAAAACACTAATTTCAGGTTATTTGACCCAAAGGTCTGTAGCATGCTTGGATAAAGGGCTACCAAATCTGTTCAAATGAATGACCTTGACCCACTTTCAAGGCCGCAAACATCAAAGATGTTAATATCATAAATAACTAAAATTATATACATTGTATAATCAGATGACCGTTAAGGCCAGTTGGGCCTCTTGTATTTGTTGAAGATTGGTTTTTATTGTTTCGTGATTTGACAAACAATTCTATTCACAAACCAAACCAAACCAGATATGGATGTCTTAGTATACTAGGTCACTAAGCCTCAGGTCCACTGTGCAATAGTTAGTGAAATGATAAGTAAAACAAGGAAATCATCTTTCCTTTCGGTGTTTACTTGGGTGTGAATTAAAAAGGGTTATTTTTTTTAAATGCAACTGCTGTTGTAAAAACATAAAATCCTCAACCACTGTATCAGGTGTCCGCTCAAGGCAAGTTGAAACCGTCGTGGATTTTGAAAAATAAAGTTTGCAATCCGATGAAATGAATTTCACAATAATTTTCATTCCAAAAGTTAAACAGACATTGTCATGATAATTACAAAAAAAATCCAAGCTTTTAATAGCTTATTTATATATGTATCAGAAAAGAAGCTATGCGTTCCATTTGAACATGAATAATTTAGATAACGATTCCGCAATATGTATATCTCTATAGGTCCAAAATCTACATTGTATTGATCCCAGAGCCATCTTTTGTCCTATTAAGGCAAATACATGACTATCTAGAAGATAGCATTAAACTCAAATAAAGAAGCCTCGTTCTCGCCAGCTTATTGCTGTGACCGTGAGATTCCAAAGAGATTCGATCACTGTGGTAGATAATAGCTACCGCACGCCATATCGATACCGGAAGTCACACCGGAAGTTCATAATAGTGAACACAACCAATACCACGTTTTGATTGGCTACGCGTGCAAGTGGAGACTGGGTCCGCCACAGTGAGATATAGAGACCTAGAAGGTCTGTACGACACATGTTTGACTGACTGACGTCCTATTGGTAAATAACACAGATAACTGGCTCCTCTACAAATACAATTTAGATAACGCACACCACATACCTTAGATGGAATTAGAACACAGACACGGAGATATATAGGTATGGTCACATGTCTAATATACACGGATTAATCTAGGTTGTGTTTTGATAGTACGCCTGGTTTGAATTCACGCTTTTTATGACGGGTTAACGTTTTATTGAGGACACAGAGAGCTCTGACTTGTTCACATGACAGAGAAAGGAGTCGAGGGTGTGGCGGACGTTTGGTGCAGGCCGCTCTCTAGGTATGTACACTTTGGGCGAGGAGGAGTCGACAGTCCTAGCGGCAGACAGGGATCGATAATTAGCTCTTATTTCCCCATCACGATTACAAACGTCGGCTACAAGAGATCGTACAAATATCAAAAGCGAGGTGCGAGAACCTTTGACAGCTGATAACGGAGTAATCAAGATGGTTTTAGTACTTTGATAGGTTTGTAACTAGTCAATATAAATCCGAGGTATCGAAATGACAAACTAGAAAATGATTACATGTTGTATTTATTAAGGTTGGGGGGGGGGGGTTAAAACTCGGAGGTAACATGTTGAATGTATTAGGGGGAATAACTCGGAGGTACCGAAAGGACAAACTAGTCTATGGTAAATCATGTTTTATAAAGGGGAACAGTTCAAAGGTACCGAAAGTGTATTTTAAAGGGGGCTAACTCGGGGGTACCGAAAGTACAAATAAGTCAGTGATAATCATATAAAATGTTATAAAGGTGAAAACTCGGTGGTATCGAAATGACAAACAAGTCAATGATAATATGATTTTGAGGGAAATCTCGGAGTTACCGAAAGGACAAACTAGTACAGAATGAACTTGATAGCATATTCTATAAAGAGGAATAAATTGGAGTTACCGAAAGGACAAACTACATTTTGTAGTACAGAATGAACTTGATAGCATATTCTATAAAGAGGAATAAATTGGAGTTACCGAAAGGACAAACTAGTACAGAATGAACTTGATAGCATATTCTATAAAGAGGAATAAATTGGAGTTACCGAAAGGACAAACTAGTACAGAATGAACTTGATAGCATTTTCTATAAATGGGAATAAATCGGAGGTGCCGAAAGGACAGACTAGTCGGTGGTAACATGTATTATAAAGGGAAATAACTCAGAGGTACTCGAAAGACAGACAAATCAATGCTAACATGTTATAATATAAAAGGGGAATAACTCAGATATGACAGGTCTTTCCTACAGTACATTTATGTATGAGACCAGCTAGGTTATATAAAGGGACGCGCCGGTATGGTACTCCGAACATATTTAACATTCATTTCTCAGGCACTTCTTAATCTCACGAAATGATTGGTCATAAAATGAAATAGTAAAACCACATCAATATGGCGACATAAACAATATATTTACACAAAACGATATACATTTTTGTAATTGTAAAAACAACATAATTACGTAACCCACATAATTACTAACACAAATTACCTCGCCCATTTAGACGGTATTTCGTAGCTGTTGTCGTACCACACAATATAGATGGCAGTACCCCACCTTAATGTTACTGTAAGATATACAGCGACCGAAGATAGTAGTACCCCACCTTAATGTAACGTAAGATATACGGCGAACGAAGATAGCAGTAACTCTACCCCTTAATGTTACTGTAAGATATACGGCGAACGAAGATTTTTTCTAGCATCTCGCAGTACGCGCCAGAACCCTGTCACTACAACTGTATTAGCACGTACGTCTTTATAAACCTAATTGTATTAGCATTGAGTTTTACCAAATTAACACACATAGCAATGGGCAATTACTTTCGGGTTCATTCTTTATTTAGTCAATTGTGGGTAAATATCGCACTTACAGTGTGTCGAACGAGTAACGATCCTAAAATCAAAGTACTGTTCACTCCAGTTTCACAACTAAGGAGAACAATTTATCAAGATTTGATAATGAATTGTGTCAGCTTCTTAAAAAAAGTGATTATAAAATATAGATGTAGTTATGGTTAATCTAGTTATATGAGTCGATTTATCAGTCCCTCAGAAAAGTACATGTACATCGTTTTAAAGGCATTTGTTTAAGCAATAAATTATAACGTAAACTATTATGTTCATATTATTCAGCGTCTAAATTATTTGGGAGGAAATGTCACGGATTTTTAAATATAATGATTTAAGAGTTATCAATATATTCTATTTAGCGGCTAAAAAAATCATCGATTGAATCTAACTGTCATTCGGTCGCTAATGCCGCCATCCTGAAGTGCCCTAAATATTTCGCGGTCACATGATCAAACCAACGATTTCTAACTCCGCTTAAAAAGAGTTCTTGTATATCGGAAACGGCGTATTACATAAAAATGGAGTACAAAAGGTATTGTACTAAAACCAGGTTCAGTTCTAATAAAAGGTATTGTACTAAAACCAGGTACAGTACTAACAAAAGGTATTGTACTAAAACCAGGAACAGTACTAATAAAGTGTACTGTACTAAAACCAGGTACAGTACTAGCAAAAGGTATTGTACTAAAACCAGGTTAAGTTCTAATAAAAGGTATTGTACTAAAACCAGGTACGGTACTAACAAAAGGTATTCTACTAAAACCAGGAACAGTACTAACAAAAGGTATTGTACTAAAACCAGGAACGGTACTAATAAAAGGTATTATACTAAAACTAGGTACAGTACTAAGAAAAGGTATTGTACTTAAACCATGTACAGTACTAACAAAAGGTATTGTACTAAAACCAGGTTAAGTACTAACAAAAGGTATTTTACTAAAACCAGGTACGGTACTAACAAAAGGTATTGTACTAAAACCAGGTACAGTACTAACAGAAGGTATTGTACTAAAACCAGGAACAGCACTAACAAAAGGTATTTTACTAAAACCAGGTACAGTACTTGCAAAAGGTATTGTACTAAAACCAGGTTCAGTTCTGATAAAAGGTATTGAACTGAAACCACGTACGGTACTAACAAAAGGTATTGTACTAAAACCAGGTACGGTACTAACAAAAGGTATTTTACTAAAACCAGGTACAGTACTTGCAAAAGGTATTGTACTAAAACCAGGTTCAGTTCTGATAAAAGGTATTGAACTGAAACCACGTACGGTACTAACAAAAGGTATTGTACTAAAACCATGTACAGTACTAAAACCAGGTACAGTACTAAAACCAGATATAGTACTAACAAAAGGTATTGTACTAAAACCAGGTACGGTACTAACAAAAGGTATTATACTAAAACCAGATACAGTACTAACAAAAGGTATTGTCCTAAAACCATGTACAGTACTAATAAAAGAGATTGTACTTAAACCAGGTACAGTATTAAAACCAGGTACAGTACTTTTTTAACAACAAGATACAGTATATTTCTAAAAGCTGTGTGTACATTCTACTAAAGTCTGGTATTGTATCAAGCCAGGTATTGTACGTACTAAAAGTACCGTACTAACACCAGAAACTGCACCGAAACTAATGACTGCACTAAATCAAATATTGTACTGAAGTTTTTTTTCTAAAGCTAGGCACTGAACTTAAACATGGTATTGAACTAAATCACGCAATGTACTGACACCAAGTATTGTGCTAAACATGGTAGTATACTATATGTTGAACAGGGTATTGAATTAAACCAGGCACTGTACTAAAACTAGGTTCTGTGCTGAAGCCTGGTATTTTACGTAAACCTTGTACGTAGGTAAGCCCCTCTCTTCCTGACCCTCCCCTACCGTCCCTCCCTTGACATACCGAGGTAAGCCCCTCTCTTCCCGACCCTCTCTTCCCGACCCTCCCTTACCGTCCCTCTCTTCCCGACCCTCCCTTACCGTCCCTCTCTTCCCGACCCTCCCCTACCGTCCCTCCCTTGACATACCGAGGTAAGCCCCTCTCTTCCCGACCCTCTCTTCCCGACCCTCCCTTCCGACCCTCCCTTGACATAATGAGGTAAACCCCTCTATTCCCGACCCTCCCTTACCGTCCCTCCTGTGGCATAATGAGGTAAACCCCTCTATTCCCGACCCTCCCTTACCGTCCCTCCCGTGGCATAATGAGGTAAACCCCTCTCTTCCCGACCCTCCCTTCCGACCCTCCCTTGTCATACTGAGGTAAGCCCCTCCCTTCCCGACCCTCCCTTGACAAACTGAGGCAAACCCCTCTCTTCCCGACCCTCCCTTACCGTCTCTCCCTTGACATACTGAGTTGAACCCCTCCCTTCCCGACCCTCCCTTGGCATACTGAGTTGAACCCCTCCCTTCCCGACCCTCCCTGAGCCTACATTCCAGTGCTTTCTGGTTTATTGACGAAAGCAATTTTGACTATTCCTAAACCTTAATTCTATAATATTGGGAAATGCATACAGTATACAGTTCATGAATAATGAAGTAGTGCGGTACAGTGCATCGCCAACAACGTGCCCTGCTGACAATGCTGCATGTATATTGGGACTGGATGTTTGGTCTGTGGCAGAATCTCAACGCTAGGTTTCTAAAGCCTTTTTCAGCTGTACGGTTACCGACCTTATTTGGCCCAAGCATTTGTGTCCTTCTAAACAATGGCACTGCCTCAAGACAGGTAGATTTGGCCAAGATGTTTCAACTTCGGACAAAATGAATCTTCAAATCGACCACACATGCTTCTCGGCAAGTGTAACTATTTGGGAAAGCCGATAAATCGTCGTTTAAACAAATAAAGCTCAAACAAAACACCGAACCGGATATGAGGTTAGGGACAGTTACACATGTATTACCAGATCGATACGAAAAGGGAGACACGAACCAATTAAAATACAGACCCAGGGGAGTAAGGTAAAGATAGAGAGATTGGCAGAGATAAAGATATACAGCGGAGTAAAGGTAAAGATAGAGAGATTGGCAGAGATAAAGATTGATACACTGGAATAAAGATAGAGGGGTTGGCAGAGATAAAGATAGAGAGATTGGCAGAGATTAAGAGAGATACACTGGAATACAGACAGAGAAATTGGCAGAGATAAAGAGAGATACACTGGAATACAGATAGAGAGATTGGCAGAGATAAAGAGAGATACACTGGAATAAAGATAGAGGGATTGGCAGAGATAAAGATAGATACATTGGAATAGAGATAGAGAGATTGGCAGAAATAAAAATAGATACACTGGAAAAACGATAGAGAGATTAGCAGAATAAAGAAAGATACACTTGAATAAAGATAGAGAGATTGGCAGAGATAAGATAGATACACTGGAATAAAGATAGAGAGATTAGCAGAGATAAAGATAGATACAGCGGATTAAAGGTAAAGAAATAGAGGTGACATTTGACAGAAACAGAGAAACTGACGTAGAGAAGCAAAGACAGACTCAGAGATAAAGGTTGGTACAGAGAGTCTGATATAGTTAAAGAGAAACTGACACAGAAAAAAAGAAGCATCCGCAGATAAAGACGGATCGATACAGTTGACAGAGATAAATCTATAGAGAGGACTAGCTGTATAGACAGAGATAAATCTATAGAGAGGATTAGCTGTATAAAGCTATACCGTAAGAGAAAGATACACGAGAATGAGGACGGAAGTAGATCCTTACTATACGTTAAGAGAAATGGACATTGCATAATAACATGACACAAAAGGGCAAATACTGTACCAATAGAATTTGTTCATCTGCATAATTGTATGACCTACCGACGTTTTATGGATTCGTTCATTAATTGGTTTGCTAGGAAATTTCTGTATGATTTTTTTTTTTTTAATGCATCAAATTGTTTTTCACAATTCAGTATCAATACCAGTGTGAATGATTTATCTATCATGTTATATAAGTAAATCATTAATAAATCTGAGCTGAAAAATAATTTGATTTTTGTAGGTCACCTGAGACGAAGTCTCAAGTAACCTATTCTAATCGTATTTTGTCCTTCGTTGTGCGCCGTCCGTAAACAATTTACATTTTCAACTTCTTCTCAAAAATCCGTGAACCAATTTGATTGGAATTTTGCAGGAACATTTCCTGGTCAAAGATGCACGATTATTGTAAATTATATGGTCCTAACCCGCTAGGGGCCTGAGGGAGGGGCTCAAAAGGGGTCAAACTAAAATGTAGTTAAATTTTCAAAAATCTTCTTCTCAAGACCAATATATGCTGGAATCAAATACTCTTCATAAATGGAAAGGTCTTAAAGTACTTCATAACAATTGTGAATTTTGGGGAGGGTTCAAAGGGTCACAAGGTCATGCACTTTGTCAAACTCCAAGGTCAAATTTTATTGCTTTTTTAGTGATGAGCATTTTGTATTGACATCGTGAAGCACAGTTGATCAGAATTAAGCTAGAAGTCAACTTATTGGAGTCACCGGGTCAAAGGTTAAGGTCAAACTTTATGTCTTTTCACTGTTGAATATTTTGTTATGACATCATAGGAAACAAATTTGGTTTGAACTTAACAAGGAGTCTACTGACCAAAAGTCAAGGTAACTTTGTAAAAAGTCAAGATGCAATTTTGTAGCTTTGCACTGATGAACATTTTGTTATGACATTGTGAAAAAAAGCTCATCGGAATTACATGTAAAACAAGGAGTTAGCTGACCAAAAGTCAAGATCACATAGTCAAAGAGGTTAAGGTCACTGATTTAGAGGTCAAGGAAACCGTTTTATAACCTTCGTTTTTGAGAAGTCAGTTAAACAAAGAACAAAGTCACTAAGTTTGATAATTGTGTGAGATTTATAGACTTACAGACATGTCAGTGTTCTAGCTGAAAATTGGTTTGGAATAAAGATAAATGGTTGGTACTAGTACATTAAAATTCAGGTAGCCGTTAAGGTCCATGGGCCTCTTGTTTTGATTTTATTTTTTTGTTTTTTTTTTATCCCGGAACAAGTTTTCCCGGGGATAAAAACAGTCAACACCGCAATCCGACCCTAGCCTCCATGATAGGATATTGTTTTAAAGTTGAATGCGAATCCGGACTTGATATCATTTGTTGATTACATGGGAACCTGACTAAGAACCACATTTCAGTAGTTGCCATGTTTGTTTACATTGGTATATATATAGTTCTAACCTGAATTGTATTAATACGCTAAGAATTGTGTATCGCGCCTTTTAAATATATCATGACAATGCCATGCACACGTAAATATTTAACATATATGAACACTTTATACGGAATATACAATAGGTAAACAATATAGAAACACAGATATGATTCGAAATATATAGATATACATAGAATCATGCACAAGCAGAACTGTACACACAAATTAAGAGGCATATAGATTCGTACACAGATATTGACAGAGATACATTGTTTAGTATATACAATGAATGGCACGTGCGCATTGCCTAATCTATTTTTATGTATTGTGAATATATTCAAATCATTTGAGCAATTTTATAAATCAGCATTTTTAACCCGAATTGTTTAAGCTTGTAAAATAGAAAACGCATTCAAAATATCGAATCAATTTGAGCACATTGACATTTTTTATGTAATCTGTATCCATTGTAGCTGCTGTGGTATTATCAGGGACTTAGGTATATGAGCTAACTTCCCGGGGATTACGTATACCTTTTAAATATGATAATATCTATCACTTACAATAAATAAATCGTAGCATAGCAACGTGCACGTGGAGGTCACTGCTCGCTGACCTAATCCAGACCCCGACCAAACGACATTTATATATGTTCCCTAGTAGCATCAATATTGCCTATTCAACAGTCACAAGACAATAAAACTATGCAAATGAGTTGATGGAGCTCTGCCATTTCGCCATTAGACGACGAGTCGTTACTGGTTTACGAGAGTTTCGTATAGAGCGACTGTAGTTCCCCCGTGTTTACCTAACTAGTGTGTTATCTAACGAGTCTATCTAGATCTCTCTACCACTACTTAAGCGTCAACTCCCGGGGTGTTCCAATCACAAATACTCGTCAATGTGTCCATACAGCATCAAACTTGGCCTTATATCGCTTCGGTATTATAACATATTTAAATATACATGTTCAAATATATCGATCACCACACTACAAACCTATTTGTCTTTTTCTTATTTCAGAAAAATCAATTTGTCAATGATTGGTGTGTATGGGGGACAGAGGATTCTAGCAGAGGATAGTGTTTGTGTCGGCGGAGCACGCTAATTATTGGTAGAAAGCGCGGCTGCTGGTGACACGGGTTTGTCCTCTGTCCTAACGATCTGACCAAATACTAGTGACCACCTCTTGAGTGTGAGCGAGCGGGAGTGTCTATCTTCCGTCCATGTTTTGCGAACAGTCTGGAGAGTAATTCGCCTGTCACCCACCCATCGCCGCGCGCCGATACTACTGCCAACAACAGGACAGACTCGTTACCATATATGCGGACGATTTTCTGACAGGATCTTTGAGGGATATATAACTCTAAAGGACACGAGAACACCCGAGGCAAACAGTGCCTTTGATTGTGTTGAACTTGACCTGTGGCATTGTCATCAGTTTGTGTGAAGTGGTGTCATCAGATTGTGTGAAGTGCTGTCATCAGATAGCGGTGTCATCAAATTGTGTGTAATGTTTTAATCTAGTGATGTCATCCATTTGTGAGTAGAACCTCACAGATACCGTCACGAATATTGGTCACATGTTTGATTGGAGAGCAATACATACAAACCAACACTGGAAACGTTCCCCAGAGATATGGCCGCATCTGGGAGGGCGGTGCGGTCAAACTCTAAAAGTACGGGCATGAATGTGGACATGTCGGAGGTGTGGCAACCACGGGAGAAGGTAAGAACGTGTGTTAGCGTGATTGCTGGGGTGGGGGGAGTGGGGAGGAGGAGAGGGTTTTCGATAGATGGGATGGGGATTCATTCTTTTACCATTTAAGTGAAAACCCATTTCTGTCAGTCAAACATATCAGTATGATTTTCCCTGAACGTCAACCTACATTTGAAAACTACAACGAATTGTGTAAATTGCAAAACATATAAAACTATTTTGGTAACCCAATACAACATTTATATAGCTATGAAATGGTTGACAGCTTCCCTTGTTCGTGTTGTAATTGGTGGTTGGGTGGTGCAATGGATAGCGCATGCGCACTTGTCTTACACCAAGGCGACCGGTGTTCGATTCCCTGATCAACCTGAAAAGGAAGGGGTCACCTGTCCGTCCACGTGGGTTTTCCCTGGGTACTCCGGTTTCTCCTCATAAGATCCCTGCGCGCTAACATTCGGTTTAACAAGGGTGATTAACATAAGATGAAGAAAAAAAAAACTGTTTCGCAATTGTTGTTAGATAGTTACTGTATGTATTTTACAGACAGTGTAGATGTACAGTGTACGACCATGGTTAAGAATGTAGACTTGGTCACACACAGTGCAGATTCTACACCCAAGGTTAATGTTGACAATACTAGTACTGTATCAACACTATCCAGAACAGAACCCTTCGATTTCGAAGATATGTTTTGTAAAGAGTTGCTACATACATGTATATGTTGTTCAAGTGCTTTCTAGTTTAACGCACGCGAACACCTGGTGAGTCCTCTTTTTCGTACATGTATCCGCCTTCCATAGCACCTTAAACAAAATGTATTACACTAAGAAAAGTTGGTCGGGAAGGGCAAGTTTTGTTTACATAATAAAAACGGAAATGACGTAAACACAACAGGTGTGACGCCATTAAAGCACATATACCATTCAGTTATATTTACAGTCTACGCTGGTATTCACTCGATAACCATTGTACTGTAAACTAGTGTTATTTTCCAATAACTATACTTGAGAACGTGCAAAATTTCTATGACGTCGACAACAATACATGAGGGCGGAGCTATGCAAATTATCCCGTTCGAATCACAATTGTATGACGTCATCAACAATTGACATGGGGGGAGTAGCTACCGCTTATGCAAATTTCATGCTGTTACATTTATTGAACTGTTTTTTCGTTTGTAAGTTTTGAAATGAAATAATGTCTGCAGATGGGGCTAAATTGAACAGAAAAATTATGAACCATTTACAGGAAAATACTGTAAATATAAGAATTAACCTTTGATTTTGTTTAGTTTATGAGATCATAAATCCAATGGAGCAGTCGGTAAATTTATCGCGTTTACGCAATTTACCTCGTGCTCCATTGGATTTATGATCTCATAAACTAAACAAAATCAAATGTTAATCCTTAAATATATACAATAGTGAATTTCGCCAAGGGCGTACATTTGAACTGACTAGTAGCCACCACACCCTCTTTAAAAGCGCAATAAATAAAACTGTTTTGTAGAGCCACTGTCAGTACTGTAGAGCCAATGACATAGTTTTTGAGCCACTGACAGTGTTGAAAAGCCATTGACAGTTTTGGAGAGCCACTGTGTTAGTTCTGTGGAGCCAACAGTATTCGTTCAGACGTAATGCTCATCAATTTTCCAAGATCCATATATATGGTTCATAGAGCCCGTCGCAGCACACCACATTGTATAGCCTGCATTATATTAACCCATCACTTATTTACTGGACTTTTTATTTGTTCAGTAAAGAGATAACAAAGGTATGACACCAATCTTGCCGTGACAGGCCCTATGTACCTGTTTGTTACTGTATACTATCAGTGATCTTCCCGGTCCTGATGTCACGCACTTTTGTTACGCTGCTGGCCGGCGTGGGGGATTGTGAAAGCTAGCCACAAACCAAATGAACCATAAGCTGGTCTTGTATTCTGTCAGACAGAGTCTTATACCACCGGCTCAAGTCTCCTTTTGGTCAATTAATAAATTATAGTATTTCATTGTCCAGTGTTTTATTGCTTACCCAACTGAATGTGTCTGGATTCGTTTTGCCTCAGCTGTTCTCGTGACTTCCGGTTGCGGCGTCTTCGACCGGAAGCATTTCATCTACAACCAGGACTTACGAGAGGGAATTAAACTCTACATTGGTAAAAGGTGTAAGCTTTGAATACATCAGATTTTGATAAGAAGACAATCTCTATACATAACAAGGTTGTGTTTGAAAATCTCCGAGTCTGCAGAACACTCTTAAATTACAGATTGACAACACAGATTTGAAACAATCATTTATTGTAGCTCGTAAGTGATGCAAGGCTGTGACTATACCTTTTAAATGTCATCATGTCATAACTGCAGTCAAACTTGGGCTACAAAAGCGAGCTCGTGACAATGACGCGAGTAAATTAGCTCATTCACAATTGAGGATATTTGAACTCTTTCTATTCAAAGATTAAAATAAATCATTATGAAAATCCCGGGGTGAATAGGTGAAGAAAAGATATGTCCGTGATTCTAGCCAGTCAGTTTACAGTGTTGTAATGAGTAACATAAAAAGGCCGTTACTATGGACCTGTTAAAACAAGAGGAATATCGAATGTAACAATACCGTTACATTGATATAAACCATCTCAGGTCTTCAGGGAACACTCTGCCTCAGCAATTAGCAAACCATTAACCTGGCCGACAAGGGAATCCTGATAATAAAATACAGTGTCTTCAGTAGCTCGATGTCTCCGGTATAAAACATAGACATACACAGCTTCAGGTCTGGATCGTCAATTCGTTACAATGGTACACGTTAGTACAGCCTATGAATATATTAGAGGTTCGATTAAAACATCACAGCTGTCATCAGTACGTACAAAACAAAGAGGCCCACACATCCATTATTGAGGTCATTGATTACTGGAGAAACAAAGAGCCCTACGGGGATAATAGGGGTTGATTAAACATGTAAGGGTAATAGCGCTGTGATAACGATCTGATCCTTGTCCCCTCTCAGCAGGTCCTATACATTGTTGATCGATTCAGCCAGAATGTTTTAATTCTATCTGTCGAGAAAGCGTCTTAGTGACATGGTGATCGTAGTGGTGTGGACATACGGGTATTTATTAATACTAAGTAAATACAAGATCGCTACATAGCCAATGTTTCTTCACATGAATTTCGCGTGAAATGTTAGTGAAAAAAAATCAGCATGCATAATGCAACTTAAGTATAATTTGACACGAAAATCATATTGAATTCATTTGGACTTCATGTGAATTTCATGTTAAATCCATGTCATTAAATAAGCATGTTCAAAAAATAAGTTAAAAATTCACGTTAAATTCACCAGAAGTTGTTCATATGAAATTCATTTTTTACTGAAATTCACGTTAAGACATATTGCCCGTGAATAGCACTATCATCCTTTATGAGCCCGGTCTTTCGGGCACAACGAGAATCACGCGGAGGTCACGAGATCACAAGATTACCCGGATGATGGGGGAGACTGTCAAGGGTTGTGAAACATACTTGCAGGAATGTCTGTGCTTTTACTGCTCTATTCCAGTATTGAAACACTTTTTTTTTCACTCCGCGGACGAAAATTAATTCCGCTCTGCATGATGGTACATTTTGTAGCTGTGGTTTTCCTGGAGGTGATATTACTTGATAAAGCGAGCATATTAATTTGACACGTACAGTTAATTGAACTGCGGTAATCGTGTTTTCAACAACATAAGCCAACTACAATTCTAATCATGTTGCCATGGAAAATTTGTAAATCCTTATATCATCATTAATTCGAGCATGTATACTATGTTCCCAGGGAAACAGGGATACAGTTTGTACAGAACATGTATTTAAACATCAATCCTAAGTTTTTATCAACGTAATGCATGTTGTGTTTAAAACCAGATCAACATGACATAATGCAATTTTAATCACAATTATGTAAATTAATGTTTTGTTTGCTGTAACATTTATTTTCGTTTGCATGGTAACTAGATGTGTACTTAACATGTACGCGGTAACTTGATGTTTACGTTTGAGTGGTAATTTACTTAAATTAGCACGTATGCATTGTAACTACTAGTTATGAATGTGTACCTTGTATCTTGGTGTCTATGTGTATAATGTACAACTAGTTAAATGCAGTACCTACACATTATAAGTATTATTGACGTACAGCTCAACTAGTTATGTACGTGTATACGAAACAACAATCCAAACTCAAAATCGATTAAATCAGGGGCAAGATATGAACAAAGATAAGATTTACACGGAGATTAATGAAAAAGAGAATACGATCAGGTGTTCCGAAATAGTAAGCGTCTTATGCTTCATCGCCGTGTAAATCTAGGTCAGATCTGAGTAAATGGCATGGCCTCATAGTAAGAGCAATGGACTCAATCACAAGTGAGCGAATTCAAAACATCCACCTTCATATCATCCAAGGATACAGATTATTACTCGATGATACCAGGAAGGTGAACCTAACACTTACACTTCGGTCTTCATCAACCTGCATATCTCGAATCTCTGTGTCGTAAGTTTGTTTATCGGTAACCGACATCTATCAAAAAATCTCGATATTCAGAGCAAGCCCTAGAATAACGAATTAATTGCGACATGTCAACACCAAAAGTTTGAGAAGAAGGGATTTTACTATCAATAAAGGGAAAGTTCACGATCGGAAAATTGAAATCGTCTTGTTGACCGTTTAGCTTAGAAGTAAGCTGTCCGTTTTGATCATAGTTTAAGTAAAGATCGAGTAAGTAGCTGATATAGAAGAGTATGTTCTGTCCTTGATTTCAAGTTCAGAAGGGTATATACGATCGACTAGGTCAGCGAACTTCTTGTTGTTTATAGACAACACATCGTTAATGTACCTTGGAATTGAAAGATTTGGCATGATACCTGCCATGATAAGCTCTTCGGCTTTAGATTTTTATGAAAAAAAATAAGTCAGCCAAGTGTGGGACACAGTTTATTCCCATTGGAATGCAAACAGTTTGCTAGAAAACCTTTCCTCTAAACTCAACAAAGATATTGTCAACCAGGGATTCAATGATTCGTACTATCTTCCTCAATATATTGTCATCCTTGCTTTTGTTGTGTTTGTTTTTACAAAGTCGGAAAAGAAAGCTCTCATAATGAGAGACTGAAGACGTTCTTTCAGGTCGGTATTTGGTATGGTACATGTAGTGCACAGAGTGGAAGAATCAAATGTTTAGACGAAACAACTTCGAGAGGGGTTGCTTAGGACTGATTGGAAGATCTCTCGAGTTTTTCAAAAAAGTTCAATTGACAGGGACAAACTTGCACTAGTCTCACTGCTCAACAGTCTGAGGGGTTGTTGTGAACATTCAGAGCAACTGTTTATTATACACACGATCGAATACAAATATGTCGCCTGTCAAACAAGGGATGCTAACATACAAGATTTGTTCAGACTCGAAAAGCAAAATTGGAGTGGTGTACTGAACTTGCTGTAAACTCATGTTTTCGCGGGACTAAAATGTCGTTGTTTACTGAAAAACTCTATCTCGTGGGGACTCAGATTTGTGAAGAAATTTATATATGTTAAATATACAATACTTTAACCTGTCATTTCGAGGTATACTGAATCCTGGTCATCCAGATGTCGTTATATCAGCTCAGAAACCCATCAACTGCGGGTGCAAAATGAATATTTAAAAATATGTTAAATCTTTATTGGGATGCAATTCATTTTGTTAATATCAAGGTAAATGTGTTCGTGGTGAAATAGTGTGAAAGTGGGGAAAAGGGTTAAAAACATGATTTCAAGAGAAAGTAGTAAATGAAATCCAAGCATATGAAATGTGTTTTTCCCCGTCAGACTTATTTCGATTTAATATTGCATTAATGCTCCCTGGTCCTAACTTTTGCAGTGTATCATAAAAATTCGGCATTGTTTTGCTTATTGTCTGTGCAGGGACACAAACAACATTCAAACTTTAAATATTTGTCATTACCTAGAAACTAAACACTGCCAAGATAAAAACTGGTACTAAAAATATATCTGTTAAGAAAATGTAGCTGTATGACTTGTTAGGTTTGGTCGTTTTTATCAGATGATGTAGGATAAAGTATGATATCGCCATGTTTCATATATAAGTTGAATTTCTGCGGCTAAATTGAGTAAAGAAAAATGATATTCCGAAAAATGGTTGATTGTGAATGCCACACATTCTGTCCAACCTCAACTAGAGTTGAGTAATTACATCGTAGAGAACTACGGAATGAAGTGTTCTATGGAAATTGAATTTCTTGTTTTGCTCCTTGTCGCACGTGTCGTGTGGGTGGAAATCCCCTTGGGTCGTGTTTGACACACCGTCATGTTTCTAAATATATTCGCTAACTGTTAACCATTTATGACCGAGTAATTTCATTAGAAGATATGACTTTCAGGCTTCCCACAAATCACGTGAAATGATAAATCGTTCGGCCTCTGTGTGTAATGATCGGGTGACTGAACTGTCTTGGGGAAAATTACAAAACCTAGCAACTGCTCGTATTGGTCGGGTGTTTAATGAGGATACTTCTTGTAACTTTTATTGTGTAGTATTATGCACAATATTATATCCCTTGATTAAAATAATGAATAAATGAAAAATGTTAAAATGATAAAGCGTTTAGAAAATGTAACCTTGTGACTTTATCGTGGCATATAAAATAGTTTGAAAAAATGGCTACATTTTGCATTTCATCATTATAAATATCGCATTCATTCAATCGCCCATTACAAAAGTTTGTCATGCAGCATTGTTTAAAAGTTAAAACAAAGAGAAGATTATTTTTGTTAAAAGATGTATTACAGAATACCGAAGCTTAAACAAAATCATAATCCGAATTCAAAATCGATTGAACTAGGGACAAAATATGAACAAAGGAAAGATAGTGGCCTTTAGTTTGTCAAAAACCAAATAATATTGTTATCTCATATTAATCATTAATGCAATTCAAGAAGCTGTTTAGCCGAAAATTTATTTCGTTTAATCATTGAGCATGCTTGCTGTTAGATAACTGGGTTCTGATTGGGCATCGTTCAGATATTGTTCGACTTTGCTCAATTGAGAATATACGTCATATGTCTTTAATACATCTTGTGCGAATACGGGGAGCGGGGCTGTAAACTCATGTTCATTGACCATGAGGCTCATACAATATAAACCTCATTTTGGTGTTTTTGTGGGGCGTGTTTAATTCCTACATCTGATTTGCAGTCTTTATGCCACCCTTAGGGAACCTTATGGATGGTAAATAAATTGGCGAATGAAGAATAAAGCATTGAGGCGCTGGAGTAAATGTAATGTAAAGTTAGATATACATTACATCAGGAAAACCGCTCTGTTGTACCACGGATGGTCCCTTGAATGCACTCGATCTGGAGCGTATGACCAAAAGATTACGGTTTATGTTGCAAATACACATTTTCTCCAGCTCTTTTTCATGCATCCGGCCACAATCAATTTATACTGAGGGCTCGGAATCCGCATGCGCAGTTATAATTTTTTGAAATGCACTATCATGTTCGATAAACCAGCAAAACCAGATGAGTTGGTCAGAGGAAATTATATTTCCTGAACCTGGGGATGAATTCATGAAACAAATAAATAGGCCTATAGCACGATATGGCACCCCCAGATATTTATGACAAGCGCTTACATGGTATACAGGTGGTCGGATATCCCTTGGAGAAATCCCATGACCGTGAAAGATGCATTTTGACAATACGTATAAATATGTTTTTGTGACCTGGTTTCAGAATAGCTTCTCGAAGACGGCTAAGCACTTTCTCAGTACATGTGATGTATTGGTATTGTTTGAGCGAATGAGAATTCATCGTAATAATACTGTATACTACTGTATATCAATATTGCTATCAAATGATGCGAAAATGCTCTGCAAATGATGCGAAAATGCTCTGCAAACGATGCGAAAATGCTCTGCGAATGATGCGAAAATGCTCTGCAAATGATGCGAAAATGCTATGATCGAGAATGTTGGTCAACTTGTACTAAGGAGATGGCCTAAAACAAGACTATATGTCTTGTCGCCAGATCCTTCTTACTATTTATTTGTATTTATTACTGTATATGTATTTCTGAAAATGTGTTACTGTTTACATCAGCTGGTACACTCAGAACTTTCCGTGTGTGTGTGGGTATGTACGGTCTATCAACTTGATGCAGTGCTCTACCACAATGGTATCAACTGGTACACTCAGAATTTCCCGTGTGTGTGTGGGTCTGTACGGTCTATCAACTTGATGCAGTGCTCTACCACAAAGGTATCAACTGGTACACTCAGAACTTCCCGTGTGTGTGGGTCTGTACGGTCTATCAACTTGAAGCAGTGCTCTACCACAATGGTATCAGCTGGTACACTCAGAACTCCCCGTGTGTGTGTGGGTCTGTACGGTCTATCAACTTGATGCAGTGCTCTACCACAATGGTATCAGCTTGTACACTCAGAACTTTCCGTTTGTGTGTGGGTCTGTACGGTCTATCAACTTGATGCAGTGCTCTACCACAATGGTATCAGCTGGTACACTCAGAACTTCCCGTGTGTGTGTGGGTCTGTACGGTCTATCAACTTGATGCAGTGCTCTACCACAATGGTATCAGCTGGTACACTCAGAACTTCCCGTGTGTGTGTGGGTCTGTACGGTCTATCAACTTGATGCAGTGCTCTACCACAATGGTATCAACTGGTACACTCAGAACTTCCCGTGTGTGTGGGTCTGTACGGTCTATCAACTTGAAGCAGTGCTCTACCACAATGGTATCAGCTGGTACACTCAGAACTCCCCGTGTGTGTGTGGGTCTGTACGGTCTATCAACTTGATGCAGTGCTCTACCACAATGGTATCAACTGGTACACTCAGAACTTCCCGTGTGTGTGTGGGTCTGTACGGTCTATCAACTTGATGCAGTGCTCTACCACAATGGTATCAGCTGGTACACTCAGAACTTCCCGTGTGTGTGTGGGTCTGTATTGTCTATCAACTTGATGCAGTGCTCTACCACAATGGTATCAGCTGGTACACTCAGAACTTCCCGTGTGTGTGTGGGTCTGTGTGGTCTATCAACTTGATGCAGTGCTCTACCACAATGGTATCAACTGGTACACTCAGAACTTCCCGTGTGCGTGTGTGGGTCTGTACGGTCTATCAACTTGATGCAGTACTCTACCACAATAGATAACCTCCGACAAGGATCTCCATCTGTTATAGACACCTCACGATTCCGCTACAAACATCGGTATGATGAAATATCATATTGCACATAACGCTATCCTGTAAATCAGGCTTCCTCACCAACGACGATATTGATACAATAATATCAGCGGGATCGTGATGGGGTTAACGTTTCTGTAGGATCAATATTTTCTATTGACACTTATCATGTTTTGAATTCGACCATGAGTCAAAAGTACTTTTACCATTTGAAAAGTACGTCTTGTACATTTACTAATACGACAAACAACTGCATAGTCAGCTTTTAAGATACATTTTGGGAAATGAAAATGGATGACGCTTTGGTATTCTCTGATTTTTTTTTATCTATAATAATCTTCTTTGATCCGAGGACCATCAAAGTATTCTAGTATATGTACGAAACTCAGTGATTTACGTAACTAAGCTACTAGTAACTGGTATCCAACAATGTACATATCAACCCTTTTGCCTACACTAGGGATGGTAGTGTGTTCGATGTTGACCAGGATTTGTAAATATGCTTGATTCTATGTTCACGTGTATGCTAGCTATGTTACAAGGAAATGACACAGCTTAGAGACACTTGATGTGTTTGTTTCCTAAAATATGAGCTCTACAACGACGGGCAATTATCCCACGCTAATGACTTAGAGCTGAGAGATAGACATCGGACTCAAAAGAATTCCAATTTTCAATCTGTGCATCATGATTTTAGAACTTCATTTAGCGATACGTGTTTTAAACAATATGTAGTTAGCTGATAAGGACGGTTTTACGGGCGAATTAATGTAACTACATTTTGTACAATATCTCGCCGCGGTGTCGTGCCGTGGTTTGTGTAAACACTCGCCACGCCAATGTGTTGGCGTTCTGTCCTGTTCCGAGATTAATGCGATATTCCACGAGAAGTTACAAATCAGTGGCTGCGATGGCCTGATGGTGTGATCGACGTCCACGTATCGGCACTTCCCTCCTGGAAACATGTTCTACAAGATTTACGGAGGAGGGGAGATAACCGGAACCATATCCAGTGAAAGGTGTTTCTGTTATTTAGCCAAAATCGATCTGAAAGTCTGTTGTGAACGACAGACACATGCAACCGTCTGATTTATATAAGTGAGAAATCAGGAAGCTACCATATGCTTCTTGGTTAGGGTTTATTTATTACCAGATTCTACATGTTGCCGTTAGATTGGGAATATAGTACCACGCGTCAATGATTATCTTAACCTTGATATCGGAACAATGATTTTATGGTTTCCTGGTTCTATGCTCTGAGTATACGTCGGTTCCGAGATACAACTTTCCGGAATAAATGTCACGATATTTGGCAATCACGTGGTACATTCAAGGGGGATGAGGTGGAGGAGGGGGCAAGTATACTTCCGGGGTATGTTAAATTGGTAGTTAACCAACTTTGCTGGCATTAAACGTCGGTAAATTAGGGCAAAAATTACCGAAATTTAGGATTCTACATCAAAGTGATTTTACTGACCAGTACCAGGTAGATAGACATGACGTCTGGAAACTCGTCGCAGCTCTTTTTGAATATTGTTTTTTGCTACTGATGCTTTTGCGGAATGCCGGAAGCAAATCACGTGACAAGCGTATCTAAAACCTGGTCGAATCCGGAGAGAAAAGGGTCTCGGAAACGACGTATTGAATTGCCAAAAGTTTGTCGTTTACAGCGCCGATGTACTTTGATTCTAGAATACTCGACTAAAACATACGAAAACATAGTTCACTCTTAAGTAATAAATTGACAAGGGTTTGTTAATCTAGATTAAATTGACAAGTGTTTGTCAATCTAGATTAAATTTAACAGGGTTTGTCAAATCTAGATTAAATTGACAAGGGTTTGTCAAATCTAGACTAAATTGGCAAGGGTTTGCCATGTACATCTTCGCTAGCCAAGGGTTACGATCCGCACACTCATCTTCACCCTTGGCATATATAGACCACATTTCGTAAATCCCGCGACGAGAATTTTCATTGGATGCAGCTAGGTCTGGCTGCGTCCAATCAGAGCGCACCTTACATTTGATCACGCGCTCTTATGGGACAGAAAAAAATTGTAAACAAGGTGCACGTGCAGTGTCGACTGTGTCATGGATCTTTACCAGTAAAACAGAAAAGAACAATCTTCACCGACACATTTACGGTAAGGACTCAGTGCGTGGATCGCCGTTTCCTGATGCTGTCTAATTTGATCAAGCTTGAATTTTTCACAGACCAACCGAATGAGTTGTTTTTCCATGTTTACATTCATTGCTGAAGCTGTTTTGTTATACGCATTTTGATTGGTCGGTGATTACGTGATTCAAAAGGACACAACGCACACCGACCGCTAGGTGGCAGACCCGGGAGCTTTCAATTTTGCCATGATATATTCCAGGGGTGTAGATTACATAGGTGATCGTAACCCCTGGATATCGAGGATGGCCATGTACAGCGCCAATTATCCCAATAACTTATAAATACGTAATGTTAATCTTTATGTGGCATTGATTGACTTAAAAAGGCAATATTCTGATTTGTTGGTAAAGTGCCAAAGTTACTGGATCAATTACCTGTATGTCGGCTAACTAGTATAACCATGCAACAACCAATTATATTCATAACACAACCATAACACAGGTATTAGTAACAACATTTTTGGCTGAATTTTATACTTTCTTAACATCACCTTAGGATGTTTTTTTTGTTTTTGCTGATTTGGTAGGACCTTCCGCGTCTGATCAGCCGAAGGGATTATATGCCTAACATTTTTTTCATGTTTTATGTAGATTCTGTTTATGTGATGTAACGTGTATTTTATGTGTCTTGATAAAGGGGTGGATAGCCTTGACATTTTGACAATCTATTTGTCCGTACTGTCGCTATTCCTCCCACAATCATATAACTATTTCTAGTAATACGCATCCAACGAACATTTGTTTGTTAGGATCCAGTACATATAGTGGATCATACCGTCGATATTACTTACTAGGCCATAATAACACAGAATATACTGCACAACCAGAGATAAGTATGATATAAGCAATTATTGTAAAGCCACCTGGGAACAACGCCAAGCCAAGTATACATATCTGCAAACCAACTATAACCCTGTCTAAGGAAGGTGACTCATGAGCATTTGAGTAATCAACTTTCTTGACAGGACATAGGACTTTATCATAAGGGTTTTAAAATTTAGCAGGTTTTTTTATAATACACTGAGAAAATAACTTTGAGTAGTTGCACGGTACATAATATACACATTTTCGTAGTACACGATTACAAATTATACAGAACAAGTTTAATTTTACTTCTAAATTCATGAATTAAAGGGATTTTACGCACCTGTCCCTTCTGCTTCTACATTAATTTAGAATTTAGGATTCCAATCTTTTGGCCCTAGTACCACTGAAAAGTCCTCAGGAGGACAACACATTTTTATGATGCATTTTAAATCATTTTTTTCGCCATGCTGTTTCTATTGCTAAATTTAAAAGGTGCAGCAGAAGGAACAATTAAAATTTTGAAATGTTTTGTCAGATGATAATTCAAAACCTTAATTTCGATAACATCGAAAGAAAATTAGGGATGACTTGGCATTTTTCGTAACATGTGTTGTTGAGTGGAAATTCGCTAAAATCTGATTTCTTACCAGTTTATAGACAGCTGTCGACTCTATAAAATACGACCCCTTTACAGAATTGTTATATTAATTCTAACTAACTCCCAAGTTTCATATCCCAACTGGATATATCATGAACGCTTCATATTTTAATTCAATTGAGGTGATATCCACTTCTGACAACGCAGCCATCTTGCTTACATCAATATATATGCGGCCAATCAGCATTGCTTCCGCAATTGGACTTATCGACAACAATAACGTGTACGCGCTTACTTTTTCTCGCAATTAAGTTGCCTTTATGAATAAAATGCTTAAAGTGCTGGAATGTAACAGTTACTTTGAAACGTTTACGAAATTAATAAATAGATGTAAATTTAATTTGTGTCTGATAAGAAAATCACCGCTAGCAGTTCATTTTGTTTACGTTCGAACAAATTAACCGGAAGTAATTTTGATTGGCTGGTTAACCCTATTGACGAAGGCATGATCACTGTCGATGTAGGCAATCGACAGTACCTCATTGATCAATGGAATAAAACGATACATAATATTGACATATCTGGTCAGCTTAACGAGAAACGAATCAATTGCAATATATAAACATACATATTTTCTCTAACAAACATGTATAACTCATTATCTACAGATTCTCGGTGACATATCCTCCTGTTTTTTCCTTGAGCAGACGATAGCGGTCATTAACAAGCGACGATCAGAATGTTAATGTCTGCAGTTACTGACAGTTTTAGCAGAATGAACCAACCCGATCCAAGTATACCTAGCCTACTAGAACCAAATATAGCCACAACAGTACCGTACCACATTTAGCCGTCCCAGGACAAAACAGGACGAGGGAATCCTTCCACGAACTCTATATATAGTCGTAACAGTACGAAATGTACATTGGTAAGATTTTCTGGTGCTGATATGTACTCATTTCTTTAGTTGCAAACACTACGTATTGTGTTGACAAACCCTAAAGTACCAGGTTAACGAACACCGTGTCATAATTCAGACAATATCGCGTTATAAACCTTGCTTAGTTTGTTTCTTTTATCTAACCTTCTCGATCAGAGATCACGTGGCTACATACATTGTATTCTGTACAATCGATGGTAGGCTGCTTTCGGATCGCCTCGTTATGCTGCCATGATTGAAACCCGTCTAATGTAAATAATTGATGGTTACGAACGGTCTCGTGAGACTATGAGTGTGACAGGATACTGGCTTATATAATGTAAGGCAAGAAAAAGCATGTAGCGTGTGTACACTATATAGGTGGACGACCTCTCAACAGTCTAGACTGGCCTCCCGAACTTAATATGTTACTATATGAACTTGATTACGATTTTCGCTACGTATGCAATAACATGCCACCTGTAGTATTTTAAGACCCACCACAGTGGAAACATCCTAGGTAAATAGGTACTCGAGTCGAAAGTCCCAAGGTCTATAGGTACTCGAGTCAAAAGTCCCTAGGTCTATAGGTACTCGAGTCAAAAGTCCCTAGGTCTATAGGTACTCGAGTCAAAAGTCCCTAGATCTATAGGTACTCGAGTCGAAAGTCCCTAGGTCTTTAGGTACTCGAGTCGAAAGTCCCAAGGTATGTAGGCACTCGAGTCGAAAGTCCCGAGGTCTTTAGGTACTCGAGTCGAAAGTCCCAAGGTATGTAGGCACTCGAGTCAAAAGTCCCTAGGTCTTTAGGTACTCGAGTGGAAAGTCCCAAGGTATATAGGTACTCGAGTCAAAAGTCCCTAGGTCTATAGGTACACGAGTCAAAAGTCCCTAGGTATATAGGTACTCGAGTCGAAAGTCCCCAAGTCTATAGGTACTCGAGTAGAAAGTCCCTAGGTATATAGTTACTCGAGTCGAAAGTCCCTAGGTCTTTCGGTACTCGAGTCGAAAGTCCCTAGGTATATAGGTACTCGAGTAGAAAGTCCCTAAGTATATAGGTACTCGAGTGTCAAGTCCCTAGGTATGTAGGTACTCGAGTCGAAAGACACTAGGTCTATAGGTACTCGAGTCGAAAGACACTAGGTCTATAGGTACTCGAGTCGAAAGACACTAGGTCTATAGGTACTCGAGTCGAAAGACACTAGGCCTATAGGTACTCGAGTCGAAAGTCCCTAAGTCTATAAGTGCTCGAGTCTAAAGTCCCTAGGTCTATAAGTACTCGAGTCTAAAGTCCCTAGGTCTATAGGTACTCGAGTCTAAAGTCCCTAGGTCTATAGGTACTCGAGTCGAAAGTCCCTAGGTCTATAAGTACTCGAGTCGAAAGACACTTGGTCTATAGGTACTCGAGTCGAAAGTCTCTAGGTCTATAGGTACACGAGTCAAAAGTCCCTAGGTCTATAGGTACACGAGTCAAAAGTCCCTAAGTATATAGGTACTCGAGTCAAAGCCCCTAAGTCTATAGGTACTCGAGTCGAAAGCCCCTATGTATATTTGTACTTGAGTCGAAAGACCCCAGGTCTATTAGTACTTGAGTCGAATGTCCCTAGGTCTGTAGATACACGAGTCGAAAGTCCCTAAGTCTATAGCTAAATCCATCTTGAAAAAACCTGCATTAAATGAATTAGTCAAAACATATTTATTCTATACAGTTCTATTATTAACACTCTATTTAAAATCCCCCAATAGCACCAGTAATTAACCGATTCGACAGATTAGAACTGGATTGGCTGGATTATTCGGCGAGGCTTGCAATGACGTCCGTCATTGTCTCAAGTTCTTGGTGGTGTGATGGGTTCAACATCCTATTGTAGTATGATAAATGTCTATCTAGTGTTCCGCACTACTTCTTTCCCTGGCGGTAACGTAAAATCGGTTACCACTGTTGTTTTCAAAGATACAGTTTCGATCTATTTTGTAACTCTGTGACAACGGATATCGACATCCAACCTCTGTTACTTAAGTGTGTTCTGTCGTGATACGCATGCCAGCGATTTGGAGTTAACCAACAGTGTTGCACATAAATAACATTGCAGTTTGAACATGGGGGCGTGCTGTCGCAGAAACGAGTCTGTATACCTTCGATAGAAAGAGCTCGCTATCCCTCTCAGCGTTAGGCCACTAAGCAAAGATACACTGGTTACATAACGTACGGATGTCGCCTGTCAGCTAAGCCTAGTACGCCCACGTTTCAGTTGAACAGAACATTTTTATATTGCTGATATTTGTTCTTTTTACCTTCAACACCACCTTCGCACTTCCTTTACCCTATCACACAATCCTTGCTTATTACTGTAAATCCCTTTGATTTTGCGAATATTTTATTTCGCGAGCTTGCTTTTTCAGACACATAATTTTGTAGACGTCTATCTAGAAGTGACGATGACGATAGAATAAACAAGGACACTTCGAGAAATAGAAATAATGGCGAGGGATTTGAATTTGCGATTGAATCTCCTCGCGAATTAAAGCGAAAATAAATACCTCGTAAAAATAAGTGATTTCCGGTACTCACTTTTCTAAATCTGTATTTGCTATCGTTTTTTTTCCTCACTGTGTGTTTTCTTTTGTTCCCCCTGACAACCCTCCCCCCCCCCTCGCCCCGACTCTTCCTTCTCTGTTACCTAAACTTGAATTCCAATAGCTCGCCTGCTTAGAGTACAAGTGTGCTTTACTTTGAGCTTTATTATAGTACTGTCGTCTGTAAACCAACGGCTGTCCTTGTTAGTGATTTTGGTAGTGAAGTGTCCTTGATTTCAAGTTCAGAAGGTTAAATAGGACCGACGTGGTCACCAAACGTTTTGTTATCTAAAGAGAACACAACGTCGATATAACTGAAAGTGATATTTTATAGATCAGCAATGGTTTTGTTACCTGTCCTGAGAAGCTCCTCGACATATGGAACCTAATATGAAAACAAAAATTACTCTCAACCAGGAATTCAATCATTCATACCTGGTGATATAGCTTCCTCGGTATATTATATTTTCTCTTTCTGTTGTGTTTTTCATAAGGTGTGTTCTAAAACTGCTCACTCCATAAACTTGTATCATCGCCCACCTGTTTTGAAAACAAATTTCTCTCATTTAGCGAACGAAGATATTTTTTCAGTTATTTGTGACGTATGGTAGTGAACAGGGTAGAAAAATCAAATGTTAAGATGGACCAAACATTTCTGAGGAGAGGGTGCTCAAGATTGTAGAGGATCTGTCCAAGTTTTCAAAATCTACGTCCCGTTAATTTCACTTTGGGAGGAAACAGTGTCACAAGACAATTGAAGCCCTGATTTAATGGTTCTGGGAAAGGACAGCCAGCGATACCATATTGTTGATAAGGATCCTTGGGAAGTTTCGGTGTCCAATATAAACGACATAGGTCCATGTATTTCTCATTAATCGGCACCTTGAACGATAGTAAACCAGATTCATGATTAGATAGTATTTCATCTTTTGAAAAGGTTAATGCGTAAGTAGGGTTACATTTGGTTTTTAAGCAGTTTCAGTATTTTGCAATCAAGGAACAAGTAATAAAATGTCTTGCAAATACATCTACATCCTGGTCGTCTAAATCGTTGAGTGTTTTTAACATCTGAGTCAAGAAATAAAATATTTTACTTAAATATTTCAGGTGCTTAGCAGTAAAGTGTAATAAAATATCACACCGGCATTGGAAGTTGGTTTCTATCGATCATGCAGTAATATGTACTCCAGTCCAGTAATGACGGACAGTTTGCAACGGTATTGAAAAACACTTAACCACGGTAATCCAATGAAACGGCATTGTACATCATAAAATTATAGTCTACAACGGTATCTAAGTATTATTTTTTACAGTGGTATTAAAAACGCTTAAATCCTAATATCACAGAAGTTCAAAAACCATCTTCAGTTGGATAGATTAACATATTCTGTGCAATTCCGGTACCAGAAATTGTTTACCTATTTAACCCCAATAGATAAATAAATTAAAAAACCGAAGCGTCAACAAGACCATAACCCTAACTCAAAATCGAAACAGCAAGAGGCAAAATACAAATTTATGAACGAACGAAGGGAAGATTTACATAGAGACTGGGGGCCCTTGTAAAAGTACAAGAGAATAAGACCAGGGCCCGTATTCATGAAACCGTTCTCATGCTCAAGCATGGATTTTGTACTCAAGCCTTATTTCTTGTTCTGGCTATGAATTATTAAAAAAATAACTTTGTCAAAGTTTTGGAACAAAGTTGCAAAGATATGAAGCCAAAAGCTGTTTGCAACATTTACATTTAATTGACTTTTTTACTCTTCGACATGATTAAGGAGAGTTTTTAAGAAAGCTGATTTGAGCACAGAATCCATGCTTGAGCATGAGAACGTCTTCTGCTTTATCGACCACACCCGCCATGAAAATTAAATTACACTCGGATTTAAGGATAGTTAAAACCGGCATTAAATATTACAGATAACACCAGTATATAATGATGTATAACACCGGTACTGAAGTATAATTATAAACATCGGTATTGAAGGAGAGATGGCACCAGTTAAGAAGAAAAATAGTAGAGGATACAGAAGCGTCAGCAAAACCATAACTGGAAGCAAAAAATGAAAACAATGAAAAAATTTACATGGAAACCCTTTTAAAAGTACACGAGAATAGGACCAGGTGCTCCGGAAGATAAAGGGTCTTCTGAAGGATATATATCACCGGTATTTGTTTACAAACGCACGAAAAGACTACCTTCGTTGGTATTCCTTTCACAGAACTTAGCTTTTATGAACATTTTTGTTTCTGAACAGTGGGATGTTTTATCACTTCTGTTTAAACATGTTACTGATAAGACCATCGACTTCTTTTTCATATCAGGCAAAGAACATGCAGGCAATGGACGTCGATATCAGCATTTTCTTTGAGAACTGCATTTCTTAAATCATGATTGTCAGATATCTTTTATTAATCAGTCAACTTCCTTTTCCAATACGTTGTCAGGAAAAGAGCAGGGAAATTTGCACGTGCATGTACATGCACTTTCAAGTTTCGTATGGGAAACAATCTGCACCTATCCAGCTGTTACGCGGGACAGTGCGTCCTGTAACAGTGTTTGATGGTTCAACCTGTATTTCCCTAACGTACGTATTGCAATTACGTGCCGTTCAGTAAGCGTTCCCTGATGGCGTGAATACAACAGTCAAGTCGTTTCACAAGTGATCGTGTTATGATCCTGTTTTTACGTGTCTACAAACATAAGAGCAACAACCGCCATATCACGAACCTCATTCCTGCACTCGTAATTAGCAGCCATTCGTGTATCAGCTCGTATATTCTGTTTAATTCCATTTAAACTAGTTCTTTAATTGTGGTTATTTGAACAAAGAACATCAAAGAGCTCCGACCCCAGCATCCTAACCTTTCCTGAACACAACGAGAACCGATTCCACTTCCGGTAACCAGCAGCAGAACTCAAGCACTGCTCTCATTGGACAGTCATCATATTCGCACAAGATTGAATTTATCATATTGTATAGCCAACAAACATAGTGCCTTTTGAAGTTTGTTTGCTGTGGCGTCTGGTCTAATAGCAAATGTTGGTTCTCTATAGGGGAGCCCCAATCGATACAGGCGACGTCACTGTGGATTCCCAGCACAGTCACCATCAAGTAGAGGCAGCAACGTTGTGTATACTCCAGACCAGAGCCGGCCGTTTAAAATCTCGCATGGTATCGATCTTAGACTGGGTCTCCTTTCAGCCGTGTGCTCAAGTGGGCTTCATTTCGGTGTGATACAATTCCCATACATGTGTTTGAGAGTTTGTTGGTTGGGATAGTACTATTTCGCCTGTCATTTCGAAGCATCAACTATTGTGTGGCCTGCGGCATCCTACAGAGACACACCTTCCCCCTTGGTTTGTGTACTCGGCGATGCTGAGGCAGGCGACTTCTCCCATAAAGCCATGCAGGTAAGGCCAGTGTCGTTGTGGACATAGCTTGACCATGGTCTAGTATGTCCCTGGTACCATTTCTGTCTTGCCATTCAGCATTGTTTATGTTGCTGTGTCACCAGTTTCGGAGATGTTGATAGCTGATTTATATGTGCTGTCCTGGATAAGCATAAGTGCGTTTTTGATCTCTTTAACTTGTTTGTTTCCATATAAACTTATGTATGGATATGTTGTACGTTGGCTGTATGTTGACAAATTTTCTGTGGTACTGGAACTTTGCTGCTTGATTTACCACAGGCGTGCGGTGATAAGTAGAGGAAGCACATATAGACCATAAACCCCCGCGGTGATGGGAAATATACGGTTACAATACTTCTATAACTAAGCTGCTGACATGTCTAGGTACAAACTGGAAATGTTGATAACACAAAGGGGAATATACGGTTACAATACTTCTATAACAAAGCTATTTACTAATCTAGGTACAAACTGAGATGTTGACAAAACAAAGGGGAATATACGGTTACAATACTTCTATAACAAAGCTGTTTACAAATCTGGGTACAAACTGGAAATGTTGACATCACAAAGGGGAATATATGGTTAAATACGTATATAACAAAGCTGTTTACAAATCTAGGTACAAACTGGAAATGTTGACAACACAAAGGGGAATATACGGTTACAATACTTCTATAACATAGCACTTTACAAATCTAGGTACAAACTGGAAATGTTGACAACACAAAGGGGAATATACGATTACAATACTTCTATAACAAAGCTGTTTACAAATCTAGGTACAAACTGGAAATGTTGACAAAACAAAGGGGAATATACGGTTACAATACTTCTATAACAAAGCTGTTTACAAATCTAGGTACAAACTGGAAATGTTGACAACACAAAGGGGAATATACGGTTACAATACTTCTATAACAAAGCTGTTTACAAATCTAGGTACAAACTGGAAATGTTGACAACACAAAGGGGAATATACGGTTACAATACTTCTATAACAAAGCTGTTTACAAATCTAGGTACAAACTGGAAATGTTGACAACACAAAGGGGAATATACGGTTACAATACGTATATAACAAAGCTGTTTACAAATCTAGGTACAAACTGGATATGTTGACAACACAAAGAGGAATATACGGTTACATTACTTCTATAACAAAGCTGTTGACAAATCTAGGTACAAACTGGAAATGTTGACAACACAAAGGGGAATATACGATTACAATACTTCTATAACAAAGCTGTTTACAAATCTAGGTACAAACTGGAAATGTTGACAAAACAAAGGGGAATATACGGTTACAATACTTCTATAACAAAGCTGTTTACAAATCTAGGTACAAACTGGAAATGTTGAAAACACAAAGGGGAATATATGGTTACAATACTTCTATAACAAAGCTGTTTACAAATCTAGGTACAAACTGAAAATGTTGACAACACAAAGGGGAATATACGGTTACAATACTTTTATAACAAAGCTGTTTACAAATCTAGGTACAAACTGGAAATGTTGACAACACAAAGGGGAATATACGGTTACAATACTTCTATAACAAAGCTGTTTACAAATCTAGGTACAAATTGGAAATGTTGACAACACATAGGGGAATATACGGTTACAATACTTCTATAACAAAGCTGTTGACAAATCTAGGAACAAATTGAAAATGTTAATAACACAATAGGGGATATACGGTTACAATACTTCTATAACTAAGCTGTTTACTCTGACAAATCTAGGTACAAACTGGAAATGTTGATTGCACAAAGGGGGATATACGGTTACAATACTTCTATAACAAAGCTGTTTACTCTGACAAATCTAGGTACAAACTGGAAATGTTGATTGCACAAAGGGGAATATATGGTTACAATACTTCTATAACAAAGCACTTAACAAATCTAGGTACAAACTGGAAATGTTGATTGCACAAAGGGGGACATACGGTTACAATACTTCTATAACAAAGCTGTTTACTCTGACAAATCTAGGTACAAACTGGAAATGTTGATTGCACAAAGGGGAATATACGGTTACAATACTTCTATAACAAAGCTGTTTACTCTGACAAATCTAGGTACAAACTGGAAATGTTGATTGCACAAAGGGGAATATATGGTTACAATACTTCTATAACAAAGCACTTAACAAATCTAGGTACAAACTGGAAATGTTGATTGCACAAAGGGGGACATACGGTTACAATACTTCTATAACAAAGCTGTTTACTCTGACAAATCTAGGTACAAACTGGAAATGTTGATTGCACAAAGGGGAATATACGGTTACAATACTTCTATAACAAAGCTGTTTACTCTGACAAATCTAGGTACAAACTGGAAATGTTGATTGCACAAAGGGGAATATATGGTTACAATACTTCTATAACAAAGCACTTAACAAATCTAGGTACAAACTGGAAATGTTGATTACACAAAGGGGAATATACGGTTACAATACTTCTATAACAAAGCTGTTTACTCTGACAAATCTAGGTACAAAATGGAAATGTTGACAACACAAAGTGGAATGTACAGTTACAATACTTCTATAACAAAGCTGTTTACAAATCTAGGAAAAAACTGAAAATGTTGATAACACAAATATGTTACTTACTACGAGAGATGTTACATGTATACACTTCTACCACAGATGGGTTTCCGATGTAATAACAACAAAACACATTCTGTTTCCTGGTTGTTTTTAGAGATAACCTATTTTTAATTCACATTCCGTTCTAGATATACCGAGGACAACGTCCCTACCTTTCCTTGTGTCCTTATTAACATCATGAAGCTTTCATTTTTTCTTTGTTCCAGATATATCGTTGATAAATAACATTTTGTTTCCTTGTGTTGTTTGAGATCCCGTTGGTCTTCTAATCATGTTGTTGACAATGTTGTTCGTACGATTTTGTCGATGTTTGTTGACGCTACCCCTTTCATTCTTAGTATATTTTAGAGATATTTTGATAATGAATTTTTCACTTCTTTAATTTCCCGGCGTACTTTTCAATTCCTGATTTTTGAGATATCGTTGACAATATACCATTCATGTTTCGGTGTGTTATACAGTGATATCGTTAAGAATATCGTTTTTTTAATGTCCATTCAGGAGATATCGTTGAAGACACGCCTGTCGTTCTCTAGCATGTTATGGAAATAGTCGCATTAACTTAATCGTTGCGAAGTTGAAAAACAATCCGACTGCAGCGCCGAATCATTAAAGGTACCGTAACAAAACAAACGCAAACCATTGACATGTAGTCGAGGTAATAATTCTCACACTACTGCGGATGAAACGAAGCTAGATTGTTTTGTTTAGTCTGTAGAATGCTCGTCTAGGTATAATCATCCATTGCGGTGTCATGATGAAGACAATGTTTCTACCATCAAGCATATGATTTGTTTTCTTGATTTATTTTGATGCAAAAAGATTTCATAGATTCTAAATATTTAATGAGAATTTTCAAAATACATTTTTTACGTATCGAAGTGTGTATAGCTTGACATAATTGGAGAATAAATCAACCTTCACAGGCTTTTAGCTTTTATTGGTGATTTTTGGTCTGTTTACTTCATGTATTAACGTCCCCTTTTGACCTACATAATGTACCCCCGTACTTCATATACGTCTTATTATTATCATTTTGATAATTTTACAAAAGTCATCAGACAACTTCTAATGTAGGAATGATCTGATTAAGATTACTTTCGTTAAGATATAGGGACTAACAGTAATACACCGTGGAAATTGCGTTCAACAAGATAAAACGCGTAGAACTCCTATTGTTGGTGTGATATACATGAAAGTTTTATGCCAAATATAGCCTAACCCAGTGAAGAGTTCCATTAAAACGCCACTATTAACCTACCACTGATATATAGATAAGCATTCCTCGAGGTATATCAGTGTACATGTACCGAGTATGTCTGATTAATTTCATCCTCGATATACAAGGGTTACGCTCACCTACGCTCTCTACACCCCTGGAATATGTCATGGCAAAACTGAAGGCACGCTCAGGTAAATGGTATATGGGTAAAATCAGCTTTGCAGAAAACGCTAAAGACTAAACGGGCAATTAGTAACCTCTTAAGATTCAAGTTGAAAGAAAATGAGATGTCAAAAGAGATATGTTAAATGTTAATCATTATTTATAGAACAGAACAGAAAACGTTGAAAGACTTAAGCTAGTGATTTGTATTTTAATCAATGTTTAATTCTGCTGACCAATTGTCCAGGGTAACAATTTGGAGCCTATGGGCCTCAGGTAGATTTGAACGGGTGTTTGATAAATTCACCGATGCAGCTTCACATCTATAACATACCGGACGATTTCAAAAAAATGGGGCCGCTCTAATAATAATTACCAGAGTTAGAGTACTTTTGAATTTATAATTACTTTTGGAGCCTATGGGACTGTCTGCGAGCGCAATAACTCAGGTAGATGTAAATGGGGCTTAATGAATTTTGCTATGCAGCTTAATATCAAGTAACAACCGGATGTGTTCATAAATGAGCCGATCTTGCAGTATATAACAAGAGTGTTTAGACATTGAAGTTTTCATTACAATTTGAGCCGATTTGAATCTAGACCTTGGCTTGTGAGAACAATTTGGGTAAATGGATTTCAAAGTATTTTGCTATGCTGCTTTATATTAAAAATATCCCGGAAAATTTTGCAGGTCTGATCAGATATGTTAAGTTACTGGAAGAATTACTACCAGTCGCAGAATACGAAATGGTTGATCCTGGCAAGTGATCTGTTGAGACGAGAAATGTTTTGACTTCTCATTCCGGATTATTTGCAACAATTCACTAAATTATTTGTAACAAAATGTCTGTAATAAGGTCCCTTGTAAATGTTCCTACTTTTTGTTTCAATTAGAATATCCTCACCTCTCATCGACAGAGTTATGCTTTACTTCTTTTCAAGAAAAGCTAACCCGATTGGCTTCTAAATGTATATTCATGTAAGGTGCATTACGTTCCACGTTGATTGCTGCTTCTACAATGCTGCTTGTAAAATCCAAGATGGCTACCCTGACCCGTTATTGGCTAGGATATTTACAACGTCATTAAAAAACGTATCCATAATCAATCTTTACATGTATGCCTAGCGACCATGTTAGTTTGTGTTAGTTTGGAAGTATGCCCTCTCTCCAAATAACTATGTGCCAAGTTTGAAAAACAGAACTTTCTACAAGTTGAGTACTCGCTACTCCACTGGAGTAACCATTTTAACCAATGGGATTCTTGTTTTGTTTAGACACATTTTATCTAAGCAAATATTGATGATTATATTATGGAAATTTAAACACGTTGTAAAAACACGAGTTTTTAAAGCCGTTCTCAACTTTAAAGTTGACAATGTTTATACCTGAAGTTTGTTAGATGCTTGGTTTTTTTTCTCGACCATATATTGGCATCATGATCTTAACTGTGTTGACTTGCCGTAAATCATGTGATAACGATAATAATGTTGATGTACCCAGCTCAACCTTCCGACTGGTTACATTAAACTGTCGAATGGTAAACAAGTAGAGGACGTTACCCTCACCATCACAGCTAGTCTGGACAAGTCTAACTTATTTTAACTTGTACATGTATATACAGTAGCTAGCTAATTATGTTCTTATTAAAACCGTTAGGATAATCAGATAATGGATTGTTAACAGAATCATTATATATATCTTAACTTGTACAGCAGCTACAAATATAGCTGATAAGGGTTATGTTAGAACTGTTCGGAAAATTCGATAATGGATTGTAAACAAACTTAAAATCTATCCTTACTTGTACACTACATGTAGCTACAAACACCGTTCAGATAATAAGATAATGGATTGTAAACAGAATGTCCAAACAGAAATTAAGTGGAATCTCGTGAAGAGTTTGATGTGTACTTGTGTGGTTTAATAATAATTATGATATATAACGTTTAAAAACAAAATACTTGAATAAAGGACGGTATTAAAATTTCTTGTGTACTGTACATGAAAGAGCGACTTTCCAAAATGTTATGGTTATTTTGTTTTTTGTGAAATGTTAAACATCAGATTGAATTAAACTGATTTTTTTCACACGGACCCAAAACAGCCCGGTGTTAAATCTGTTGGTAGTGGCGCTAGTAAGGGGATGACACCTCTGTTCCGCCAGCCTAACGCTACATAACGTTCCCCAGATGTACCCACGGGACGGTCTGAACCTTATCATAGCGTATTATAGCGCCTGGCGTGATCTCAATATTGGATTCTTATCAAACGACAATTCAGTGTAGACCAACAAAATATAACCGGGACTTAAATAACACTTTGCTTTAATAGAATAACGGTACGGATAGAGTTCTCGTTTAGCTAGCTGTTTGTGAGTACTCTAACTCCCATCCGTGAAGTCCTTATATGGCACAAAGACAGTATAGGCTGAAGACACATCTGTTAATGAGCTACACCGGTGTGAACGGCTCCCAACTCCTCTACGCCCCCGCATACTGAACGCGGTGTAGGGGTGATTACCTTGGCAGAAGATGTTATATTGTGTTATAAATGTCAACTCACATTTTCCAATATGACTGCTGGTAATTATCTTAGCATTAAGATCGCACTACTGGAACCTGATTAGGGCTAAATACAAGCTTTGATTGCTGCTAAGCAGCGCAGTTAAGATTTCTGACGGTAGGAAAACGGTGGATAGGGACGTTCCATAGAGATGTTGCATGGTTACATTGTATAAGGATTTTGTATCGGTACACTGTTTAGGGATGGTGTGTGGGTACATGGTATAGGGATGTTGTATTGGTACACTGTATAGGGATGGTGTATGGGTACATTGTATATGGATGTTGTATGGGTACATTGTATAGGGATGTTGTATGGGTACATTGTATAGGGATGTTGTATGGGTACATTGTATAGGAATGCTGTATGGGTACATTGTATAGAAATGCTGTATGGGTACATTGTATAGAAATGTTGTATGAGTTCATGGTATAGGGATGTATATTGGTACATTGTATAGGGATGCTGTATGGGTACTATTTGTATAAAAATGTTGCATGGGTACATGGTATGGAGATGTATGGGTATATTGTATAGAAATGTTGTATGGTTACATTATATAGAATTGTTGTATGAGTTCATGGTATAGGGATGTATATTGGTACATTGTATAGGGATGCTGTATGGGTACATTGTATAAAGATGATGCATGGGTACATAGTATAGGGATGTTGTATGGGTACATTGTATAGGGATGTTGTATGGATACATTGTATAGAGATGTTGTATGGGTACATTGTATAGGGATGGTGCATGGGTACATAGTATAGGAATGTTGTATGGGTACATTGTATAAAGATGATGCATGGGTACATTGTATAGGGATGTTGTATGGGTACATTGTATAGGGATGTTGTATGGGTACATTGTATAGGGATGTTGTATGGGTACATTGTATAAGTTTGGTGTATGTTTACATTGTATAGGGTGTTGTATGTTTACATTGTATAGGGATGTTGTATGTTTACATTGTATAGGGATGTTGTATGGGTACATTGTATAGGGATGTTGTATGGGTACATTGTATAGGGATGTTGTATGGGTATATTGTATAGGGATGCTGTATGGGTACATTGTATAGGGATGTTGTATGAGTACATTGTATAGGAATGTTGTATGGGTACATTGTATAGGGATGTTGTATGGGTACATTGTATAGAGATGTTGTATGGGTACACTGTAAAGGGATGTTGTATGGGTACATTGTATAGGAATGATGTATGGGTACATTGTATAGGGAAGTTGTATGGGTACATTGTATAGGGATGTTGTATGGATACATTGTATAGGGATGTTGTATGGATACATTGTATAGGGATGTTGTATGGGTACATTGTATAGGGATGTTGTATGGGTACATTGTATAGGAATGATGTATGGGTACATTGTATAGGGATGTTGTATGGGTACATTGTAAAGGGATGTTGTATGGGTACATTGTATAGGGATGTTGTATGGGTACATTGTATAGGGATGTTGTATGGGTACATTGTATAGGGATGTTGTATGGGTACATGGTATAGGGATGTTGTATGGGTACATTGTATAGGGATGTTGTATGGGTACATTGTATAGGGATGTTGTATGGGTACATTGTAAAGGGATGTTGTATGGGTACATTGTATAGGAATGTCGTATGGGTACATTGTATAAAGATGATACATGGGTACATAGTATAGGGATGTTGTATGGGTACATTGTATAGGGATGTTGTATGGATACATTGTATAGAGATGTTGTATGGGTACATTGTATAGGGATGGTGCATGGGTACATAGTATAGGAAAGTTGTATGGGTACATTGTATAAAGATGATGCATGGGTACATTGTATAGGGATGTTGTATGGGTACATTGTATAGGGATGTTGTATGGGTACATTGTATAGGGATGTTGTATGGGTACATTGTATAGGGATGTTGTATGAGTTCATGGTATAGGGATGTATATTGGTACATTGTATAGGGATGCTGTATGGGTACATTGTATAAAGATGATGCATGGGTACATAGTATAGGGATGTTGTATGGGCACATTGTATAGGGATGTTGTATGGATACATTGTATAGAGATGTTGTATGGGTACATTGTATAAAGATGATGCATGGGTACATTGTATAGGGATGTTGTATGTTTACATTGTATAGGGATGTTGTATGTTTACATTGTATAGGGATGTTGTATGGGTACATTGTATAGGGATGTTGTATGGGTACATTGTATAGGGATGTTGTATGGGTATATTGTATAGGGATGCTGTATGGGTACATTGTATAGGGATGTTGTATGAGTACATTGTATAGGAATGTTGTATGGGTACATTGTATAGGGATGTTGTATGGGTACATTGTATAGAGATGTTGTATGGGTACACTGTAAAGGGATGTTGTATGGGTACATTGTATAGGAATGATGTATGGGTACATTGTATAGGGATGTTGTATGGGTACATTGTATAGGGATGTTGTATGGATACATTGTATAGGGATGTTGTATGGATACATTGTATAGGGATGTTGTATGGGTACATTGTATAGGGATGTTGTATGGGTACATTGTATAGGAATGATGTATGGGTACATTGTATAGGGATGTTGTATGGGTACATTGTAAAGGGATGTTGTATGGGTACATTGTATAGGGATGTTGTATGGGTACATTGTATAGGGATGTTGTATGGGTACATTGTATAGGGATGTTGTATGGGTACATGGTATAGGGATGTTGTATGGGTACATTGTATAGGGATGTTGTATGGGTACATTGTATAGGGATGTTGTATGGGTACATTGTAAAGGGATGTTGTATGGGTACATTGTATAGGAATGTTGTATGGGTACATTGTATAGGAATGTTGTATGGGTACATTGTATAGGAATGTTGTATGGGTACATTGTATAGGGATGTGAATGGGTACATTTTATAGGGATGTTGTATGGGTACATTGTATAGGGATGTGAATGGGTACATTTTATAGGGATGTTGTATGGGTATATTGTATAGGGATGTTGTATGGGTACATTGTATAGAAATGTTGCATGGGTACATTGTATAGGAATGTTGTATGGGTACATTGTATAAAGATGATGCATGGGTACATTGTATAGGAATGTTGTATGGGTACATTGTATAGGGATGTGAATGGGTACATTTTATAGGGATGTGAATGGGTACATGTTATAGGGATGTTGTATGAGTACATTGTAAAGTGATGTTGTATGGGTACATTGTATAGGGATGTGAATGGGTACATTGTATAGGAATGATGTATGGGTACATTGTATAGGAATGTTGTATGGGTACATTGTATAGGGATGTTGTATGGGTACATTGTATAGAGATGTTGTATGGGTACACTGTAAAGGGATGTTGTATGGGTACATTGTATAGGAATGATGTATGGGTACATTGTATAGGGATGTTGTATGGGTACATTGTATAGGGATGTTGTATGGATACATTGTATAGGGATGTTGTATGGATACATTGTATAGGGATGTTGTATGGGTACATTGTATAGGGATGTTGTATGGGTACATTGTATAGGAATGATGTATGGGTACATTGTATAGGGATGTTGTATGGGTACATTGTAAAGGGATGTTGTATGGGTACATTGTATAGGGATGTTGTATGGGTACATTGTATAGGGATGTTGTATGGGTACATTGTATAGGGATGTTGTATGGGTACATGGTATAGGGATGTTGTATGGGTACATTGTATAGGGATGTTGTATGGGTACATTGTATAGGGATGTTATATGGGTACATTGTAAAGGGATGTTGTATGGGTACATTGTATAGGAATGTTGTATGGGTACATTGTATAGGAATGTTGTATGGGTACATTGTATAGGAATGTTGTATGGGTACATTGTATAGGGATGTGAATGGGTACATTTTATAGGGATGTTGTATGGGTACATTGTATAGGGATGTGAATGGGTACATTTTATAGGGATGTTGTATGGGTATATTGTATAGGGATGTTGTATGGGTACATTGTATAGAAATGTTGCATGGGTACATTGTATAGGAATGTTGTATGGGTACATTGTATAAAGATGATGCATGGGTACATTGTATAGGAATGTTGTATGGGTACATTGTATAGGGATGTGAATGGGTACATTTTATAGGGATGTGAATGGGTACATGTTATAGGGATGTTGTATGAGTACATTGTAAAGTGATGTTGTATGGGTACATTGTATAGGGATGTGAATGGGTACATTGTATAGGAATGATGTATGGGTACATTGTATAGGAATGTTGTATGGGTACATTGTATAAAGATGATGCATGGGTACATTGTATAGGAATGTTGTATGGGTACATTGTATAGGAATGTTGTATGGGTACATTGTATAGGAATGTTGTATGGGTACATTGTATAGGAATGTTGTATGGGTACATTGTATAAGGAAACTGTATGGTTACATTGTCTAGGAATGTTGTATGGGTACATTGTATAAGTTTGGTGTATGGGTACATTGTATAGGGATGTTGTATGGGTACATTGTATAAGGAAACTGTATGGTTACATTGTCTAGGAATGTTGTATGGGTACATTGTATAAGGAAACTGTATGGTTACATTGTATAGGGATGTTGTATGGGTACATTGTATAAGGAAACTGTATGGTTACATTGTATTGGGATGTTGTATGGATACATTGTATAGGGATGTTGTATGGGTACATTGTATAGGGATGGTGTATGGGTACATTGCATAGAAATGGTTGATGGGTATATTTTATAGAGATGTTGTATGGGCACATCGTATAAGAATGATTTATGGGTATATTGTTATATAGAGATGTTGTATTAGTTACATTGTATAGGGATGTTGTATGGGTACATTGTATAGGAATGGTGTTGGGTACATTTCATATAAAAATGTTACTTTTTCTATACTACTCCGTATTCATTCTTAGTCGAAAGATCAGAGAAAGACATTTAGCTCGAACTTTAATTACCTGCTGGTCATCGAGTAAGTAACAAAATTGCACTTCGGTTAATATTTCCGTTCGCGAGTCTTATTAATAAGTATAATACGTTCAGTTAGTATTTCTTATTGAACAGAATATACATCGTTCTGGTTGGGAAAGGCTTTGTCCATCTGTAAATTTGTGGACAAAACGTGTGACGTAACCGCGGTGGTGGTAGTGGTTGGTGGTACAAATCACTAGTAATTTGAAAAAAATGTCTTAAGTCTTAGTAAAGATGAATCTTTACCGATTTATCAATATTTCCCCCAAAAAAATCATTTTTAGCGAAGTGAAAACATCATCTTTGCGTTTTCATTAAGTGAGGCAAATACGAAACTAATATATGGGGGTGGAAATGTTTCAGTCTCAGAAGAGAGCGAAGATTATCGACTGAGATGGAAAAGGTACAGCAGAAATGTTGATTAAAAGACAACAAAGTAACGTTGGCTGACTGCGGTAGACATGTTATTGTGTAATTGATTGATGGCACCACCACAGCGCCCTCTCCTGCCGTGAAGCTGACATTTTGAGGACAGCTACAGAGGCTGACGGCTCGGCCTCCCACGCAATTCGGCGACCTTGGTTCCTAGTTCTGTGCTTTGTGTTCCTAAGTTTATGGATTTTGCTTTTCAGCGAAAATGATTAGGTATGTCGTGACAATCTCGCTCGATACAACGTAGAAATAATATAAGCATTGTCGCGCTAGGTGCAACGTTAAGTCGCTATACAAGCATAGGTAAAACGGTCGCGTCTCCAGGTGACGTGTGCCAGTATTGGTGCCGCGTGCCGGTATTGGTGCCGCTTTCTTAAGTTAGAAGCCTTTGTTTTGGTAAACCAGAAGTGGGTCATCAGCTTTATATATTAATATTCTACAGTATAGGAAACACGCACTAAACGCGATGGTCATGTCTAACAAACAACGATGCTAGTTCTCTGTAAATTAACCTTACATTTTAAGGTGTCAGAACTGTAGAAAGTCTGTTAATATTGATGGTCTTTGTACAAGCAGGAGTGATCTGAAAGCAACTGTTCCTCCGTCTTCTCAGTACATGTCAGATGTCGCATTATGTTGTGATGACAATGCAAACGTCCTTCCCTTTTCTCAGTAGATGTCGCTTTATGTTCCGAGGTAAACCGCCCTCCCCTGTTCTCAGTTCGTGTCAGATGTCGCTTTATGCTCCGAGGTAAACCGCCCTCCCCTGTTCTCAGTTCATGTCAGATGTTGCTTTATGTTCTAAGGTCAACCGTCCCCCCCCCCCCTTTTTCTCAGTTCGTGTCAGATGTCGCTTTATGTTCTAAGGTCAACCGTTCTTCCCTTTCCTCAGTTCGTGTCAGATGTCGCTTTATGTACTAAGGTCAACCTTCCTCACCTTTTCTCAGTACATGTCAGATGTCGCTTTATGTACTAAAGTCAACCGTCCTCCCCTTTTCTCAGTTCGTGTGAGATGTCGCTTTATGTTCTAAGGTCAACCGTCCTCACCTTTTCTCAGTTCATGTCAGATGTCGCTTTATGTACTAAGGTCAACCTTCCTCACCTTTTCTCAGTACATGTCAGATGTCGCTTTATGTACTAAAGTCAACCGTCCTCCCCTTTTCTCAGTTCGTGTGAGATGTCGCTTTATGTACTAAGGTCAACCGTCCTCACCTTTTCTCAATTCGTGTCAGATGTCGCTTTATGTACTAAGGTCAACCGTCCTCACCTTTTCTCAATTCGTGGCAGTTGTCGCTTTATGTACTAAGGTCAACCTTCCTCACCTTTTCTCAGTACATGTCAGATATCGCTTCATGTACCGAGAACGACGGCCTTCTGTCCATATTCCTGTTGTCTGCGGTAAGGAACACACTCTGTATGGTGTCAGGAGGTACATTGTCTGCGGTAGAATCGCTCAACCTTTCGAACTGATGGGAAGGGTTCACGATAAAGCTAAATGAAATATTCATGAAATAGTGGTATTGTTTCTCGTACCGATTTTACTCCCTCAGTAAACACCCGACCGGAAGGCCCGACCTGGCAGTACGGCTTGTAACACGGGGGATAAAATAGGAAATGACCAATGGTCCAGACGCATGAGCTTTTTATCCACAAATAACACATCCAACAATGGTGGATGGACCGATCAGGTTTTACCGGCCATCAAATCAGTCATGCTCGGCAGCTATCATAATGAGATATCAATTGGAATGCACGCAACATATCAAGATGCATGGCTGGTTATTTACATTTACATAGGAAGGGATTGGATTTGATATAGGGAACTGTTATACCAGTTACATTTAACGTACGTCATTTTTTTACGTTGAAACTATTAATGCCCCCTCCCAAATTAAAAAAAAAAAAGATAAGTAAAATGTGAGAGTCGCATCTGAAATTGAAATTGATCAAACAAAATGTTTTTCTTTTTCTATCTTTATTTTTGAGATTAAATAACCTTCAAAATCATGATTTGTTTAGTACATGTACATGAAACATTTAAACCACAAAAGGATTAAGTGACCGGCGTGTTGTTTTAATTTGACTTTGATCAAGAATCGATGACATTGTAACTGACACTGGAACTTTTCTGACGGTGCGACCTTAAATCTAAGTTAATCCTCCTGGCTCTGTAGTCTATGGTGTACCCATCTTGGTCGGTGTGTTAATAGTCTGTTACGGTACAAGTTACCCACGGTAAATCCTATCCACTTAAGTAAGCCAGACCGTGGATCGACTACATTTGTCTGGGCGTCTGGCCGAGACGTAGTAGGAAGATATAAACATTAACCACGAAAGGATAACTAATCGCTTAGATACGGTCCTGTTATAGCGACAACGAATCGCTTAGATACGGTCCTGTTACAGCGACAACTAATCGCTTAGATACGGTCCTGTAACAGCGACAACGAATCGCTTAGATACGGTCCTGTTACAGCGACAACTAATCGCTTAGATACGGTCCTGTAACAGCGACAACGAATCGCTTAGATACAGTCCTGTTACAGCGACAACGAATCGCTTAGATACGGTCCTGTTACAGCGACAATTAATCGCTTAGATACGGTCCTGTTACAGCGACAACTAATCGCTTAGATACGGTCCTGTTACAGCGACAACTAATCGCTTAGATACAGTCCTGTTACAGCGACAACTATTCGCTTAGATACAGTCCTGCTACAGCGACAACTAATCGCTTAGATACGGTCCTGTAACAGCGACAACGAATCGCTTAGATACGGTCCTGTTACAGCGACAACTAATCGCTTAGATACGGTCCTGTAACAGCGACAACGAATCGCTTAGATACAGTCCTGTAACAGCGACAACGAATCGCTTAGATACGGTCCTGTTACAGCGACAACTAATCGCTTAGATACGGTCCTGTAACAGCGACAACGAATCGCTTAGATACAGTCCTGTTACAGCGACAACGAATCGCTTAGATACGGTCCTGTTACAGCGACAATTAATCGCTTAGATACGGTCCTGTTACAGCGACAACTAATCGCTTAGATACGGTCCTGTTACAGCGACAACTAATCGCTTAGATACAGTCCTGTTACAGCGACAACTATTCGCTTAGATACAGTCCTGCTACAGCGACAACTAATCGCTTAGATACGGTCCTGTTACAGCGACAACAAATCGCTTAGATACAGTCCTGTTACAGCGACAACTATTCGCTTAGATACGGTCCTGTCCGTCGTCTACAGCTCGAATATTATTGTCCAATATTTCATATGTGTTATAAGTGTCTAAGCCTAAGTATTGTTGACATTCAGCGGTGACCTTTAAACAAGACATTGAGTGCTGACTTTCAAACAAGACCGTTAAGGGTTGACTTTAGAATACGACCTTGACGGTTGATTTCCAGTTTGGAACTACATGAGTATGCAATAGATATGAAATGGCTCAAAATGGTTATTGCTACATTTGAATGATATATGAATTATTATTAAGCTTTTCGTTGTCAGAAATAGTATTGCATTATCATGTGGCGAAGGTTGGAGATATTCACGTAACCTAGACTGAGTTTGGTAAACCCCCCTGAGAGTCACATGTAACGCCGGAGTCGCGTTTAGTAGACTAAGACGTCCATATTTCCATCGGACCAGACGGGGGACATTCTCGTTACCGGCAAGGCCAAGGAGACGGGTCTGTGCTGTAGTGGTATATTCTAATTCAAGTTGGGTGGCTGATTACGGCCATCTGGTATTGGTGTGTTGGCGCTTTAGTGTGTTGGCGCTTTGGCGTGTTGGCGCTTTCGTGTGTTGGTGCTTTTGCGTGTTGGCGCATTGATATGTTGGCGCTTTGGTGTGCTGGTGCTTTGGCGTGTTGGCGCTTTGGTGTTGGCGCTTCAGAGAAAACATCAAATGAGAACATATTTCTGATTTCTTAAAGAGCGTTTCGTCATTCTGGAGAGTTAAAGATTTCGTCACGGAGTGGAAAACGGTCGTATTTCTATTTAAATAGCACATGATTCTTACGTTTGTGACTGGCATTAGTGTTTTCCATTTTGATATTCCGTCTTTTCGTAAGGAAGAGATGCCTCCCTTTTGGGTAGGTATATACGTCATTTCTATTGTGAAGTCATTATATTGATAGGAAACCGGTATAACTATCCTGGAAACTGTATGATGAAAACGCCGTTTACTTAGCAAACTAATGACGTCACAACAGTATTGACACAGATACCTTCAACCATTCAACCAAAATGCGAGATAACTCTTGTTAATGAATACAGACACCATACTTTGTAAACAAACGCCAGTGATATGTTATACGACACTAGGGGCGTGGCTTTATTCTTCCATCGACAGGATTATATATAATAATTCATCAAACTCTATAAAACTCTGCTGTTCAATTAGTATATTTAAACGCAGTATTTAGATAATAGACATTGTGAAATTGCTTGGAGAGATCGACTCACTCCAGATTTCGTCTTGGTCTTTTTGATCAGGTTCCCAGAAGTCATTATGTTTAAGAAGCTGTGCGACCTTCAAGAAGCATATGCAAATCACAGCATGCCATTTCAGTGCGTTAGAAGTTAAGGAAAATTAATTCGATGTGATTTAGATTTAGCTTAGAGAGTGTTACAACTGTAATCAGTGACTGGGTGCAAAAACAGAATTGACGGAAAATTGATTATTTCAAGTTACATGAACACTGCTGGAAGGTATTTCATTGCGCGGAATGAGCAATCACAAGTCATCAGTACTCGAAATCTTCAGAAAATCGACTCAATGCCCCGGTCTTCTTTAAATAATTCACAGGCTTGCGGTGGGAGAAAACTATTTGCCATTGATAAATTCTCTTTAAACAGTGTTATTGACGTCAGAGTGACGTCACTTCTCTATAAAAGTGTGGAATTTGGACACATGCCGTGCTGCAGTCAATTAAGATCCGTGCCAAGGGTTCCGGCGTCGGCGTTCTCCTAATCATTCGAACTTATTGAGAAAACAATAGTTACTGGCTGTTACTTAAGTAACACGCTTTGAGTGGATTGGCTGGTCATAATCTACATTTGTCTACAGCCAAGACTAGGTCAGACGCGCCACCTGCTGCAAACAAACAAACGCCAGGACCAGGGACATGCAAGATCGCTAAGCGGTCAAGTACATCGCTTCTTTCGTGTAGGATTCACGTTACAGTATGTAAGAGAGAGATATAATTCAAAACTTTGATTGAATTCGGGCAAAAAATGATTAGTGATTTAAAAGCGATATATACAGTTAGTTTTACACATTATTTTCCTGGCAGGATTCATAGAATGACAAGAATCCAAAAACAAGACAGTTCTCCGTGTCAGACAGAGAAGCCTGTTGCAATCAGGTATTCTCTATTAGCCAATGATAACACGTTTTGTATGTCAGAATATTTCACCAAACAATGAAAGATCGGAATACAGAAGTATCTAGATTAATAACTCTGCTAAATTAGATCGAGTCAAACATGTTTCAAACAAGTAAGAGCAGAAGATGCTGAAAGATTGGGTTGCTAAACGCACTGAAATCTGGTAATATGGGAAACGCGCGCGTTCTTCGTTTGGCAATATATAACAAAGAAGGCCGACTTGGCAACACATACATTGATCAGGCTAACAAGACTCTTCCATATCGCCGTATCGATCGGCAAAAGCCGCTAACTACTAAATCAAGTCGTACTAAGATGCCACTGTGGAAATATTAGTTTTGTTTAGAATTACACGCACTTCGTAACCTGCACGTGCTGCTCTAAGGAAACGCCTTTTATTCTTTTGTGAGGGAACAAACTTTTCACTCAAGTCCATATATGGCTGTGAAATATTGGAGAAATCACAGAAAGTAAGCATGCTCTATCCGAACAATTTGGCTGTGTCTCAAGAGTATAAACTTGTGCTATATCAGAAAACTGGGTCGTTTTCCAAGGTAGGGCCTTGTCCTATTTGACAGTGATTCGATTGTGTTCCAAATATAGAAATAATCTATACTTTTTAAAGACTCGTTGATGAAACACGCAGTTCAAATACATAGTTTTCGATACAAAAAACAACAACAATGCTACCATAGAAGAATCGGTTTTCATGAGACAGTGACGTATTTCCGGTGACTGCTTCCTTCCGGTGTCCCAGTTTCCAAGCGAAGGTACACGACCGGAAATAGAACAATGATGATGCCCACCTATCTGGTAATCATCATTGCATATTCCATTACTGTTATACAATTCTCTGTACTCACTGACAAGGGCAACCTGTATTGATCGGGGAAATATTCGGGCTGGATACGACAGTTAGCTAGTATGGTGATACCTAACTAGTTAGGTGATATTTAGCTAGTAAGGTAATATTTAGCTAGTAAGGTGATATTTAGCTAGTAAGGTGATATCTAGCTAGTAAGGTGATATCTAGCTAGTTAGGTGATATTTAGCTAGTTAGGTGATATTTAACTATTAAGGTGATATTAAGCTAGTAAGAAGATATTTTGCTAGTAAGGTGATATTTAGCTAGTTAGGTGATATTTAGCTAGTTAGGTGATATTTAGCTAGTACGGTGATATTTACCTAGTAAGGTGATATCTAGTTAGTTAAGTGATATCTAGCTAGTTAGGTGATATCTAATTAGTTAGGTGATATCTAGCTAGTTAGGTGCTATTTAGCTAGAAAGGTGATATCTAGCTAGTTAGGTGATATCTGGCTAGTTAAGTGATATCTAGTTAGTTAGGTGATATCTAGCTAGTAAGGTGATATTTATCTAGTTAGGTAATATCTAGCTAGTTAGGAAATATTTAGCTAGTTAGGTGATATTTAGCTTGTTAGGTGATATCTAGCTAGTTAGAAGATATTTAGCTAGTAAGGTGATATCTAGCTAGTAAGGCGATATCTAGCTAGTTAGAAGATATTTAGCTAGTAAGGTGATATCTAGCTAGTAAGGTGATATCTAGCTAGTTAGAAGATATTTAGCTAGTAAGGTGATATCTAGCTAGTTAGGAGATATCTAGCTAGTTAGGAGATATCTAGCTAGTTAGGTGATACAGTTGTATCTTGCGGATTATTTTCTCATTCTCCTAACGGCGCCTGTACCTTTGCTGTTAATAAACTAAATCAACGGATAGCAAGAAGCGGATATGACGTTTGATAAGTAAGTAATGCTTTGTGTACGGCGTAGAAGATATTATAATTCTCTACTGAGATTTACGGTTGTTCCCCGGGGATATTTGAGAGCTGCACGCACGGCCGTGCAGGATTTGTCGTGTATCAGAGAGACTTACAGACTTGAAATGTTTTACAGAATGTCATTTCGATATCTGAAACAAAAACGAAAGCGTATGCAGTAAATTACTTATGACACGTGTGTGTGTCTCTGGAGAACCCGATCAAAGACGGGCACTGTCTGGTCCGTCTGTCCTCCTTACAGGACAGAAATTGGTAGTGTACATAACAGAGTACTGACAATGAAAACAAATTGAGTCCCAACAGACTAATTTTTTGGATATGGAAAGTTTTAGCACATTTAATATAGCTACAGAAACGACTATAAACGTCTGTTTTGAATGCGGAATCGTGCAACTTGTGTCCGCTGTCTCGAAACGGACCAATTTAATAGCAACTGGACAAACAATCTTGCCCTTGTCTGGAAATACCGCCCTCTGTCCGAATTCGGTTACAGCGAGTGATCGGACATCAACCCGGCCCCAGTCTTATAATGGCTATATAAGGAATTGGAGCAGTCAGACAGAAACCTTGCCTCCGTCGGAGATGGCTGTCGGAGATGGATGTCTAAAATAATTTCACTTTTACTGCTGTTTTCTAGAGATTCCATTATCAAGACGAAATAGGAAAACGGGGGTTATCTGTTAATAGTCTGAACAGGTGAGAAATATCCATAATCACCAATCGCCGTAAATAGTTGCTGTGGGTACCGCCATTATCTAATATTTATGACCGCCTGTCTAGTATTCCCCCTACAGAAGTGTAGTACATTATTAATAGTTCGTGTTTCACTGTTACACGCGCTGTAAGGTACTAGTAATCTGACTAGTAGGAACCCATGTAGTATCTTACCCAGATTTGTTTCATACTCTCGTACGTCGACTTCAAGACCGATGTTGAGCGCCTTCAAATCTGTGTCTCGTTGAAGTGTAAACACTATGTAGATGGGATAGCAAACACTTTAATTTTTTGAACTAAGTCATTATTTTCTTTGTTGTTAATTATAATTGTTACTTCAATTGTATTGTTGTGTAAATAGCCATCAAATTACTCATGTAATTATAAAAGTTCTAAATAAAATTGAATTGAATTGAAAATAAAATTGAATTGAACATGATTGTCGCTTTGATCTGGAAATATGATTCTTTGTTTACTCAATATTAATGAAACATAATCAATCGAAGGAAATTTCCCTTGAACAGAGTTGATAGATATGCGCTTCAAAATCACGACAAACAGTGATGAACAGGCACTGTGCTCTTGTATTGGACCAGATTGTTCAAAATGTGAAATATTCGATAATATTTTGGTACAAAATGTCTAAAATACATGTAATCGGCCAGATATCGATACAAAAGGATATAGCCACAAAACGTCATAAAGTACTTAGTCTCTTGCTACAAAATGTCGAAATGGCTTCATCATAGTCTTCTAAGGGCCTGAAAAAACTCTGTTCAATAACAGCGATGGCTTGCAAGGAGTCCATTTATTCTTAAAATGGACCCTGTCCGTTTTGATGTTATTACGTTTGTGTTAACAATTATATCAAAGAAGGACGTTTCACGTGTTATGGTAACATGTGACATCAGGCGGGTACTCGATCACCTTACTAATATATCCACAACCTGTAACATGTAACAGCAGTAGTTCTCTTCTACATTATCCAATAGGATAAATAACACAAATACAAAAACTGTATTTCCCAGCGACATAGGCATTGGCTGATGTTTATTAAACATCACCATGGTTTAGCAAAGCAGCTAAATACAGGACAGTGTACATCTCACACACAGCCATACACATTTCTAGCCTGCTTATTTGAGCAAAAAAAATGAACTTAGAAAAAAATCATGTGTACTCAGTGTTACATGTACCTGTACATGTTACATGTAACGTCCTTACCTATTTGCACGTGCAAATACCAGTATAGCCACATGTACCTGCTTGGCGTATCTCATACATATGTACCTAAGAGAAAATAATTATATCTACAGTCAACTGGTTGAAATTATATATACATTAAAAAATCAAGCTAGTAACTTCGTTTCAGAACCCAGATATTAGTTAGCCTATTTCAGGCCCACGGACAACAAAATACCTGTAATGACGTCATAAACTTGGGAATCCGTGACGTAATGACACCGTCTTTCTTTAACTCGACATGAGGACAGTAAATATTTTAACACGGAGATAAGTCTTGCTCAGCACTCCTATCAATTTTATATTTAGGAGACAATGGTTACATAAAATGTACTCTATATTTTATCGTGATTTGTAATTGACGCCTAACGTGGAAAGCTGATTATGACGTCATTGTAGGATTTCTGTCCGTGTGGCTTCATCACACTATATCGGGTAACGGGGTAATCGTAAAACTGTGTACCGTAGAGGATGGCGACAAGACAGGACCACGAGTCAGTGAACACCGGAGAATTGTGAAAAAGTGTGTTGGCGTACTGATAAAGGGAAGTCATATATAAAGGAAGTAAATGATACCTTACTGTATAATAAATAATGTTGAGATGTCTCTAATGATACAGTTCAGACATCACCACTTGTACGCTTAAACACATTGTCTTCCTAATATCACGGGGAGGTTGTGACGTCAGTAATATACATCAAGATGTATTCTCGTCTCGATCGACCTACAGAAACAATCAGACCAATCAACTAGCACTAATTCAGACTTTAATCAACGCGATAACACACTGATAGGGATTCCACCCACATTTCCAATTGGAATAGGCAATCTCGGTCAGAGCAATGCTTAAAATCAAAGGTCAGTACGACGCTTTGCTGATAAGTGCTTCCGTTGTCTGTGTGGCTGTGTCTGTTTGCATTAGCGTGTTGTCACACAGGTACGAACATCGCGTGTACCGGCATGTCCCTGATGTTCAGAGAAAATGGAGGCCATACATGTGGTTCGATCCCTGTTGAGACTTCTACGAGACCGCTAGGTTTTCTATTAACATTAAACTTCGTATATAGGTCAGGAGATCTCAAGTACAAATGTTCTCTTTTACTTTCAACCATTGGTTGTGCTGGTACAGTTTGCACCTTTTTCAAATCCTCCCCGGCTGTACCAAAACATGTATGACTACGGAGATTGTTTGTGGTTTGTTTTGTTTTACGTCATATTAACAGCTATGGTCATGTAAAGACGTTGCAGGTTTTGGAGGTCAGCCGGAATTCCTGGAGAAGAACCACAGACCAACGGTCAGTATCTACATCGCGACTGTCCCGCGTAGGTCTCAAACAAGTGATCCAAAGGTGGATAGCTCGTGGAAGTAGAATGCTAGACTCCTTAACCACTTGGTCACCGCGACCCAGAGGTGGAGTGCTAGCGGTAGTAGAATGTCAGACACCTTAAACACTTGGTCACCGCGACCCAGAGGTGGAGGGCTAGCGGTAGCAGAGTGTCAGACACCTTAACCACTTGGCCATCACGGCCCAGAGGTGGAGGGCTAGTGGTAACAGACTGTCAAACATCGCAACCACTTGGCCATCACGGCCCAGAGGTGGAGGGCTAGCGGTAGTAGAGTGTCAGACACCTTAACCACTTGGCCACCACAACACAGAGGTGAAGGGCTAGTGGTAGTAGAATGCCAGACACCTTAATCACTTGGCCAACACGACACAAAGGTGGAGGGCTAGTGGTAGTAGAGTGTCAGACACCTTAACCACTTGGTCACCGCGACCCAGAGGTGGAGGGCTAGCGGTAATATAATGTCAGACATTGCAACCACTTGGCCATCACGGCCCAGAGGTGGAGGGCTAGCGGTAGTAGAGTGTCAGACACATTAACCACTTGGTAACCGCGACCCAGAGGTGGAGGGCTAGTGGTAGCAGTATGTAACCACTTGGCCATGGCGGTCCGTGATTACTGTACCATTGAATTGGCTGGTAGTGCTTGGTGCCTAGCTGTAAGGAAAGCTATGATTTATACACCGGCGATGGACGTAAGTCTTGTGTTGTACTCAGATTGTGTAGCAGATTAAGAAAGAGATACAATCGGAAATCTGTGTTCTTTATACGAGTAGTATTTGATGAAAACTCGCCTACATCTGAGTATAGCAGCGAAGTAATTATTAATTGACAGTCGACGTTCAAATAATGACCTGTACTTTAAGACTAGGTACATCCAAACTGGTTGTTACCTGGTTGAAAATGGTAATATTGAAATTTTAATATTTCCTTCCAATAAATGGCATAAGCTTTACCCATTATGTTTAATATTGATATAAAATGCAGTTCAGCCCCCAAAATTTAAAAAAAATCTGTACATGCGAAAAACATATTCAGTAAATAATATCCAAATGGGAGTGCGTAAATATTTTTCATATAGCTATTTGAAACATTTAAAAAAAATAATACAAAGTTACTGCAATGTTTATTAAATGATAGCCCAGTGTTATTTCGGTATTAGTCTTTACATCAGAGTTTCAAGGAGAAATACGCAGGTACCCCCTCTAATAAAATGTCTTCCATTCCATGCTTTCTTCCTTGGTTAAGATTTGTTTCAAATGTACACTGACTCACAGTCCGTTTTGTTTTTGACTATCCAATGAATCTCATAAACTGCTATTCTAAATTTAGGAATGTTCTTACATACTGTTCACAAAGAATTTCCGTAACAAAGATTGGTATTCAATCTGACACCTTTGGATATATTTTGTTCTTTTTCAGTTGGAGATAACAAAAACTTGATTGAAATAATGACAAGCAGATGACGGTTTGACATGGAACGAATTTTGTCTCTGGCCCTACCTTGGGACAGTGGGGAGGGGCTCAAAAGGGCTAAATTGGTGATTTTTTTGACAATCTTCTTCTCCAGACTCAGATATGCTGGCATTAAATACTATTCACTAATGGAATGGTCTGAAGGTGCTTTATCAAAATTGTGTATGTTATACCTCCCCAGACTTTAAGTTCTCCCTGGATAAGTGGTGAATTTTACTATAGTTTATATAGGAGAATGACAATTTGGGATATTTTTTTCATTTCCAGTTTGAAATAATTCAAACTTGATTGGAACTACAACCATGAGATGATAGTTTGATATTGGAAGAATTTCTACTCAGGCCTACCTCTTGGCCCAGGGATGTAGGGAGGGGGTCAAAAGGGTCAAATTGGCTTAATATCAACAATCTTCTTCAGAATCTTTAGACCTTTAGACTTGATATTATGAAGCAAATTTGGTTTGAATTAAACAATGAGTCAACTAATTGGATGGCAGGGTCACTAGGTTAAAGGTCAAGGTCAAATTTTATATCTTTTCACTGATGAAAATTTTGTTATGACATTATGAAGCAGAGATGGTTTGAATTAAACAAGGAGGTAGCTGACCAAAAAGCCAAGGTCAAAGGTCAAGGTCATATTGTATATATTTTTACTGATGAACATCTTGTTATGACATTACGAAGCAAAGTTGTTTGGATTAAACATGGATTCAGCTGACAAAAATAGCAAGGTCATTAGCTCAAACTTTTAGTTCAAAAAGTTTATCAGAATTAAAACAAGGAGTCAACTGACCAAAACTCAGGGTCACAGAGTCAAAGAAGTCAAGGTCACTGTTTCATAGGTCAAGGAAACCGTTTGTAATTTTCATTTTTGAGAAGTCAGTTGAACAAAAATCATAGTCACTGAATTTGATCATTGGGTTCAAAGCTCAAGGATCGGTAATTTTGGGAGATGTATAGACGTATGAGCAAGGCCCTTTTTACCTGTCAATTTTCTAGCTCAAACTTTGTTTAAGGAAATGATAATTTCAGTATAAGTACACAACAAAAAAATGTTATTGGTACTAGTACTAGTACATCAAATCTCAGGTGACCGTTAAGGCCCACGGGCCTCTTGTTATAAATAGTATATACCTGTCGTTTACAGTCACATTCCCCGCGTACTTTAATAAATATAAATGAATACAGAGTAAATCTGACCATCTTTGCCTAATGTATAATATTTTCCTCTCTTTCTCCTCTCGTTCCCTTCTTTCCACCACTGATGTTCCTTGTAATAATAATAGTAACGTTAATTTTTCTTCTCTTTCACAGTATCATAGTGAAAATGCGGCCCTTGATCCTTCACTGGCGATGGATTAACAAAAGTTTAAAAACTTGTTTCCAAATCCAATTTCAAAAATGTGTGTATATGCTATGCATTAGTACTGATATGTAAAAAGGAATATAATATGAGTTTATACTAAAATTCGAAGAATGTTCCGCCTCCACACTTTTTCCGGAAATCCGAGGGTATGGGCCTGTTTGTTTATCAGGAGAGATCGATAGTTACCGACAATTCTATAAATGATCACACAAAGAGATTTGATTAACATGCTGGGTCAATATTGACCACATCTCAGACAACATTTAAATCGGATGACCATTCGTCGACCTACGTAAACTAAATCCTTTGTTTCATATAATCGCCGGTATGACGTCATACTGTCCGTTTTTAGCAGCAGACCATTTGTACGCACATCTTAACTGTTTGTTTGTTTCGGTTTAACGACCCACCAACACCTGTGGTCATTTAGGGGCAAGTCGGTTTGTTACTCCTAAGATAGAGTGGTCACTTCAAAAAAAGAGGTTGAAATAAGATAAAATCGAGATTTATATTTATTAAAATCATAACCGACCAAATACATTTAAAAGGTATCGAGAGGAATAAAAAGAAGCCATATGTTATGTTATGAAATTATTTATTTAATATGTTTCTGATCATAATCCTCCTAACCTTCAATCCATTTGTATATATATTGCATGAAGTGTTGATACATTTGTATGTATTCGGTAGAATTCTATGAAAGTGTACCACCCGGGATCATATATCATGTTTGTCTCAATTATAGCGGGCATTTTATTTTGTCTGTTCTAGTAGGATTTTTCATATTTAAGGTTACAGACACGGTGGATCAGGGATTATCGCTATTTATAGCGTACTGGTTATCATCAGCAATAAATGTAGGAACGTCAGATAAAGGAAAACGTAATGGATTATAGATTATCAGAAGGTCGTCTCGATCCTTACAACATATACAATGTATAGTTTGTATACCAGTCATTTCAGTATAATCTAATTATAATTGTCTGCATGTTTTGTTAAACCGTTATTTTATGTGTAAATTATCTGCCATCAAAATGTAATTAAAATTGTGCAAAATAAGTATTGAATTTAATTAAATTATACCTTTTGCAAACCTGTAAATGATAAATGATAATCTGTATTAATGTAATTAAAGGCCCGATAACGTAACTTCAGGAAACTTTTCGTACATGTAATTCCGAAAAAAAATCCAGTTGATAACCATGCAAAAATAAGCCTAAAACGAAGTAAACCTGAGTGGTAACTAACAAGAAACTCTTGACAGAAAAATCCAAAGATTGAAAATAATTCAGGTGTGACCCACTTCAACAACAAGCCGAAATGTTCAAAATGGACGCGTGTTTACAAATACCGGGTTTCAACTGCTGCTGTACCGGTAACCACGTAAGAATTCATCTTGAATATTGCTGATAACAGTTAATCTTAACTAAGTCTATAAATATAATAAGATATTAGGCTTGATTTTCGCTTTAATTTTTGCCGAAAGTTACGTATATTGGGCCTTTAAGTCTTCTCGCCACTGAAAGTGTACTGTATAGGCCTATAATGCCGTCTCGCTTGTCGTGTAAATAGAACTCTATATTGACGTGACCTCTGACCTGATCACCGACCATGACGACATGATTTGCCAGGGGCAGGTAATTATTGGGTACTGCGTCGCCAGTTAAATACCTTCTACGTAGTATGTGTATAAATAGTAACGATGTACGTCATGTCCAGATATATATACACTTAGCATGTTTACATTAAAACATAGACTACGTTTAAACATGATCAGGTGATCAACAGTTCAAGGACAGCACACAAAGCTCATGGTTAATGATTTCCGAGGAAAATTAGTTTTTTCTGACGTATTTCTTTAAATGGACATTCTATTTAAATTTATATAATATCTTTCTAAATAAATTATGAACTCGGCGATAATCAACTTGTTAAATGAAACAAGGAAGCATCGAGAAATAAAATTAATGAAAAAAGAAACGAATATCGAGTTGAAGAAAAAATCTTGTTATGAATAAGAATCCGGAAATATAATATTATTTAGTGTGTCGTTTTACTTAAATTTTATTTCATGTATTTTGAAACTGGCCGTGATCTATATCGGTGTTTCCCTGAACACGTTTACGGTAGAAGTATGTATGTACAGTAATTAATACGTTCAGATTATATAAGCTACAACAATGGATTGTGTGGTGGCACCAACGTTCCAAGTCAACAGATCTAGAGCGTTGCTTAATGATGTGTACCAGAAAAGGGACGCTTTAGGCCAAATAATACTCTCCAATAAATATTTATTCTGTAAACCGTACTGTCACCTTTAAACTAATGACATTTTATAAAGATGAATTCGATTACAAAATGGACAAGTAAATACGTATCAGATGAAATAAGCAATGCTTGTAAATTAACTTGCATGACGTCAGCCATGCGACAGAAGACATCAACAAATCGATGGCGGGTTGACCATGTGTTCCGAGCTAGTACCACGTATTCCCAACACCATCGAACATTAGCTGCAGAAAGACTGACCTAAATAAAGAGACTACTTATTTAAACTCAGCATAATCCATCAAAATGACACCTTTATAGTATATTTCTGAACAGATATGTCTAAATCTATTTGGGAGGCGAGCTTGAGAAACTCGACTGTGGTATCTAAATACAGAACCGGACACGACGCAAAAGGTTTCTCCTTTATCCGGATTCGAGCGTTAATCAGATAAAATCGATTGAAATTATCCCCTAGGTGAAGCATGGATCGTATTACTAAGTGACCATGTCCAGTACTTGGACCGACGTACCGCGCCTCTGGAAACACGTCAGAGATTTAAATAACACTGACACAGAGTTCGGTCTGAATCTTTGCTAGTGTGCTCGTGACGTAATGTCTATTTCAATCTGAAAGAAGACACCGTCACGTACGATAACGTGTTGACGGAGTGACCTATCCTAGATATGTATGTACAATCAATATTTGTTTAACACTATTGGTGAAAAAGCAAAGAATTTTGCTTTGCGATAATTAAAACATCCTTTCTCAAACTACATGTAGTGCTATTTTCCTAAAGATTAAAGTTTATAACCATGGTTGTTTCAACATACAGCATAATTATCTTACATAATATTACTTAAAATCTAAAAACAAGAAGGTTTGACTTCTTCCAAATAATTAAGCAGCGAGCTTAAGGTGATGATATTTGGTAGGTAAATTGTAGCATGCTCGTATGAAAACGTTACAATGTAAATTTTGTCATAAAATATTGCTCACATTCATTTAAAACAAACTCTTCTAATGTTTATATCACTATATAATTGAACAGTTTAATTTAAATTCTTTATGACTAATTATTCATACCAGTTACTCAGTTGTGACATCTTATAAAACAACTTTTAAGACATTGCGATGAAGTTTCATTATCATTATTTTCAACGTCATCGTTAACTGTATTTCCCCTTGTAACAATCTATCCTTTGCGGCATTTACATGTCATAATAATAATAATTCATAATTCGAGGTTCTTATATACCGCTTTATCACAACCTAAATGCCATCTCAAAGCCGTTCACAAATTATTATTCGTGGTTATAGGGACTCCCTGGGGCGCATACAACCGGTGCTGCCATTTCAGCGCTCTCAGCAAGTTTCTACAATATCTAGCACTGTCCAACCACATACTCATTTACAGCTGAGTAGACTCGAACAAACGGAGTTAAGTTTCTTGCTCAAGGATACAACACAATTGCAGTGACCTTGACTCAAAATGGCAACACTTCGATCACGAGCCCGGCGTCCTACCAATAGTCCGGTATATATGTGGTGCTCAGGTATCACATTGAAACAATTCTTTGGCTAATTAATTTATTAACTACTGTCAGAGATATATAACTTGTATGTTTCTGCAATCGTCCATGGCTTCCCGTAACACGATTAGTATTATGGCCGCTTGGTGGACTATAACAACTGGTAGCTGGTGTCTACACGTCGTTATCTGAAAAAAAATTGCACTGTTTTTGAGAAAAATGATTGCATTAATTTAGTAGTATTTTGAACGAAACATGCTGTATGTACAATGTACTCTCTATTTTATACACTGTGCTATCCATCTCGTCATACTTATGTATTTTGATTGTCAATATATCCTCATGTTACACATTTCCATGTGTCTGAGTGAATCAATAAAATCTTGGTAATCTGTCAGTTTACCTGAGATGATTAACCTACAAACACTGTGGTGTACGTTTGGTAAATCACTGAAGGTAATTTTCAGTTTAATTAATCACTAAGTTATTTTTGGCGATAAACCTTATGGTACGTGATTCCCCTCAAAGTCACCGAAGTAAGATTTGTAAGTTAACTACAATGTACAATATACTATTTCTCATTAACAAAGAGATATTCAATTTAACCTTCGAAGTACATCAAGATCAAGGGATATATTGTCTGTTAAGATAAGCATTAACCAATAGCATGTAGGTTGATGGAGTAAAGAACTGTCAGATTTATTCGAGATATCGACATTCATTTGCTTCAAAATAAAACAGTAAAACTTATATAAAAAAACAACTCTCTAATAAGATATGTTTTCTCTGTACGATTGAAATTTTGTAAAGAGAGTAAATAAAAATGGAAAGTTAATGAATTATAATATCAAGCACGGCCGTATTAAAAAGTATTCTATGTAGTTATCTCGGATAAAGGACTGTCGAGTGTCCTTGTGGAGGACGATCGGGACACCGGAAGGACCTACAGATGGTTTAAAGAGCGTCATCAACGTTATTCAATTAAACTACCATTACATATTTAGCAGAGCTCACGATTAAGATAGGGTTAAACATTTGAAAATATACGAAAGGTTAAATTAAAGAAATTTAATTGTTGACTTTAATAATAATTGGTAAACTATAGAAATCAATAACATTGAGAAAGTGATTGCAGTGCGACAGAGTATCCCTGACGGACGGCTTAGTATGGAACAGTGATGTTGAAACTGGATTTATCAACAAAGCCGAGCTGGGTTTATAAACCGGAGGCAAACATTTTTTGGCGATAATAATGTTTGTCTAGATCGTAACTTTGATGATGTTTGATCGTTGATGTTGACTGTGATTTCTGGCTGTTTACAGAACTACAGACGATGTTTGGTTTGCCGTTATTTCATCATAGACATAATCATCAAAATATTCCCCACCAAACAATCTGTATCGGACAGTTCGGACCAGTCCTAATAAGGTCATGGTTTGAAATGGAATGTGTTTGTTCTAGACCCTTGGTCAACATCAACTTCGGAACTCAATAAGGAATAATTTGCGGTTTTATTTGTAGTTCGTGCTAAATCGTATGTTGGTTATTTTTCAGCTGGAGTCAATTGGCCCAATGTTATCTCTGGACATCGGTCACCAGATGAGAGCATGCCTTGTATTATATATAACCTCTGTGTAGTACAATGTATAGTTAATATTACCAAGGACGGAGAACTAGCCTGTTGTTGTAGCACACTTTATGATGGTATGGTGTAGCATATGGGATATGGTGTTTCCAAAAGAGAACGCAACATGTTAGATACCTCTTTCATCCCTGCAAAACAATTAAGTGTTTACTTTGTCAGAATATAAAGTGACTAGGCCCCAGTTTCACAAACTTTTTTCGGTTTAAGTAAATTCTTTAAATTAAACTTAAAGCTTAAATAAATTAGAGAGTACCGAAGCGTTAACAAAATCATAATCCAAACTCAAAATCGATTAAACCAGGGACAAAATTGGAACAAAGGAAATATTTACATGGAGGCCCTTGTAAAAGTACAAGAGAATAAGACCAGGTGTTCCGGAAGAGTAAGCATTTTCTGCTTCAAGATATCCATAGTAAAGCATTACAGAAGTAAAGGGTTGTAACTTTCCGAATCTTCTATACTGTAAACCAACTTATTTTCGCGTTGACTTAATTTCGCGTTTTCATATGAAAAGATAATTTCGCGGCGATTTTATTTAGCGATAAATACGTCATAAATCCTATGTTCAGTACAGTAAGTTGCTCAGTTTAAAAATAGAAGGATTACTTTTAACACAGTCTGGCAAGGAGTTCCAGATACTGGTAACTGATGGCAAAAAGAAATTTAGTGAAAAAAAGTCGTTTGGCATGATGGTGTACGGAAATTGTTTCCCGTGCGAGTATCATGATTGTGGCAGTCACGATTACGTTAGGGAAGAATATTTTGGCGATATTGGGGCGCTAGAACATGAACTATGTTATTTACATGCACTTAAATTAAGGAACGTTTGTGAAACTGGAGCCTGGTCAAATTTTAACCTTTTGTGTCGATTTGAACAACATCATCAACAGAAAGTGACCATACCACCATGTTACTTATGTAATTGTTTTCCCAAACGTTTATGTTCATAATGAAAGTGACCACCGATGTCATTACAATTTGGAATGCTATAGGTATTCGGGAGACATAACACGCCACACATTTCACGCTGTTGGACAGATTCGTGAGGTTGGTGAAGATGTACACAAAGTACACCGAGATACTTTCTATAGTATAGGTGTTAATTATGTCAGTGTAACTTTGATCTTTGTTAGTCCTCTCGTGTAAAGATCTATTTTTGTATTAAATTTATATCTCGTTATATCTATATAAATACATGTACAATTAGTAATGAGGTTAGATTAAGTTTGAACTTTAAAGAATTTTTGATAAATTTTCAATAACAAAATGTACGTTTTTATAATTCTATCTAACCTAAAATATATTCTGTTCATGTACCATTTTCACTGTTAGATATAAATCAATTCGAAAAATTCGCCAATAGATGAAGGGAATGGGGTTAGTAGAAAAGCATACGCCGCATTTGCAGTCGTTCCCAGAAGAATACTTGGGATTTGTTTAATATAGTTTTGTTCAAATCCGATTTGCGTGCTTTCTGGGTAGGATAATTGCTCAAGTCTATTGCAGTAAGGTACGTCCTGTTTATCCGTATAACAGGGCTATCACCGATACGGAAACATGCTGGCACTGTCGCAGAAAGAATGAAAATAATACCAGAAAATTGCCGATACTTCTCATTTAACTACATTTTATATTAAGTCGCTGAATACAATTTTCCTATGTGCAGAGGTACATCTGTATAACACGAAACCAATTAAAAAGGAAGAAAAATTGGTTTTACTAAACCAGGAATAAATTTGTGCAATTGTGAAGTTGAAATTTCTTCACGTTTTTGTCTAGCTTTATTCCAAGGTACCTGCATATATTCGCGAAATAACGTTTAACCATGTTATGAAATATTGTATGACCTATTAGGCGGTACTAATGGGTGTTTGGGCCTCCTCTCCGTGCCATATACCAGTAATCGACGCTACTAGCTTGTGACTTTTGCGTGACGGTTTGTATTGGTTACCGAACATTACCGTTCATCTAATGTTAACTATTGTACGTCACGGCTAAAAGTGTTTTAATTTCGACCAATCAATAGACTGGTGGTTATTTTTAGCAATTCTAGCCAATCCCTTTATATAACGTTACGGTAATAGATGTAATTAACCTGAAGGAGTAAATTCTACCCACCGAGCACCACCCCTGTTACGTGGTGGTGTAATAATCTGTGCCCAGACAATAATAAACTTCTACAATACAGACGGACACTACCAGCCACATGGGAGTTTGTTTACACAGTGACACAGGTAGGAAGTATGGCGTTTACGGGGATATAAATCTACCACGTGACTAAGGTGGGCTGACCATTACTGACCGCTGATGTTGATACGGACATCTGACGTACGACCTTGTGTATAAGATGTTTTTGTGATCGTGGACTGTGACCATTTGTGATCGGACTGTGGGTGCGAGAAGAGGGGTATAACACCTCCCCGTGCTAGTCTTACACCTGTGCTATTTTACACAGGTAAATATAACACAGGTGGGACCTCCGTTTGCACGTTCATTGCATGTCCGTGTAGACACCATGAGGACAGGACCAAGCACAGATAGTTAGAAGTAAGTAACGACATTATATATGATTAATAATTACTTCCAGAATTAATGGGTTAACGAATAATGTGGACGGTGTATCTGACTAGCCTGGTGAAACAGAAATCAGTGTAGCAATTTTATACGGTCAAAAACATTGATCATATCCTCTTCAGAATATTGTATTTGAAACTTTTTACATCCAAGACATCTTGACATTATTACTTGTAGGTTTCATGAACATATTTGGGCTACAAGATCTTAAATCTTTCTTTGAAATATAAAGTTTAATCTAACATACTTAAGGGTCGTCTATAAAGCTATTGATATATTTCGGGCGAGTTGAACAGAAGTAAGTTGATAAATTGTTGGTATGTATCATTGCTAACCATGGACCTTGTCTTTTACATGTACACGTTTTGCCAAGGTGTTTGTGAATTTTGCCAAAACATGCGAAAAAATGTATGTTCCAGGGCGGAACAATTAGTTCATGTATATCATACTTGTTGCAAAAACAACAGTGGCGTTGTACTCTCGAGTGTCTTTAGCAAACGATAGGGACATTTGTTTGACTGGATATGGCATATCAAAGCGTACACATTGATTCTGTTTTGACCTTGAATTGCAAATGGCGACTATAAAACGTTTTACTCAAATATGCATACATTGAGTTTTTCTGATAATAAGACGTTACTATTGGATCCTATTAAGTGAGAAGTTAAAGGTTAAAACATTAGAGTTTGGGGGTTGTTTCATGAAACCGCATTTTTTACCTTAAACTCAGCGGTTAAACTAGTTTTTCTAAAACAGTCTTCTTCTTATGTTCAGAAGTCGCATTCGTCTCTAATAAGAGCAGTTTTAATCATTGAAATACGTCTTTACATGCTATTTTAGTGTGATGTCATTCACAACCGTCATTTGCATTTCAAGGTCAAAACAGAATCAATGTGTACGCTTTGATATGCCATATTAAGTCAAACAAATGTCCCTATCGTGTGCTTTAGACTCTTGATAGTACAACGACATTGTTTTTTTTTTCTAATTTCATATATTGGGTAACTTAAAATTATCCCATGGTGCATCTTATCACAAAGTCACTTTATTCAAGAATATCTTTACACGCATAGCTTATTGAAGAATATATTAAGAATGTTCTTGTAATCGCAAACATCTTGGTATCTTACATGACTTTATTTGTACCATATTTAGTTTTTTGTCGTTTTATAATTTCATCATACATGATGTAATTTGCCTATTTAGGTGTAACAGTTGTCTTTGAAAGTGCATAGTGATAAAAAGGAAGGATACATTTTATACAAAATGCCATCCAGCATCGCAGTATTTGACTGATTAGAGACCTTGTACAGAGACTTTGTACAATTATTAACCTTTTAAAAGGTTAATTAATACAAGGATTAATCACCATGAGAAAAGGATGTCAACCGAGACAAGGGATGATGCACCCTTGTATCAACCCCTCAATACCTTTTTTATTATTATAAAAATCAATTATTCAGTCTTTTTTTTACATACAACGCTGCTACACATGAGAAACACAATCTTGTGCAAAAAAAATCAACAATGGACAAACCAACCAACATTACAAATTATCTTCACATTGTCTCTTGTTTACCGGTCTCCAGGCGTTAGTTTCAAGGTTCTGGTTTGTGTAACGGTTTGGGAGTGTATTCACCGCTCAATAAGGCGTGTCTCGACTGACGCCGATCTTGTTCTAGCGATGGGTTTGCTTACATGTATCACGAAGGGATTCTTAGTCAGGATCTGTTAATATTGTTTGCAAGCTTCACCTTCAGTTTGGTATATGATTCTATTATTAAGCTTTAATAGCTATTTTTGACATTGTATCAGTTATCAGGCTTGAAGTGACAGTTTGATGTGGTTACAACTGTTAACAACTTCTAACCGGGATGTTTTTTAACGATGGTTTAAAATTGTCACTTTCTGTTAATTGTCTCTCCCTGAAAGACTTTTTTTTCTATACATAATATATATAAGAATGCTTCTTCTATTCTCACTGAGACGTATCTTGGCGTCAGTGACTTGTAAACCTTCCAGCAGGGTTATATTTCTCGGTCCATTAATTTGTCGATGTCCTTCGCAACCAATATGTAGACTAATAATAGATTTTATAAGTCTACATAGTGGCTATGTATGCATGCCTGACCGTAGTCATGTGTTTTGTTATACTGTGTATTTATGAGCTAGTCTGCTGACTTGTCCTCCCATACATGTGCACTGATATATTATTCATTGCGTCCTAATCTCTGGAACGTAGCAACCGTGCAACTTATTACAAAATCGATGTATTTATTTCCCGATAATTTAGAGTTTAGTAATTATTGAATAGATCAACTCTCCTCAGAAGTACAGTGAATAGGATTTGTTTTTTCTCGTTGTGCTCGATAGGCTTCAGATGAGGAATTAGCAGATTGCTGATTGCAGCTTAGTAACTGATCAGTTATTGGATGTGGTCTACTCCCAAGTCATTTCGAATCATCTCCTTAACATTTGATAATCTATGCTTTGTCGATTACAATGTTTTTGTTGAAGTTAATGTACGCCTGCTTTAATAATTGCTTGAACTAATAAAGTCACCTCTAAATATATTTGTTATCTGATTTTCCTGGAAACGGTATCATCAGATGACGTATATGTGTTATTTAACGCCTAGCAACCCGACTGGTCTGCAATATCAGACCTTGAATTAGATATGTGGACACAGTTCAACTAGCTTATTTATTGGATTGTTATTGAGTTTTATCTATTACGAAACAAAAAAGAGAATGTGTAAACTTGTTGACCAGTCCTAACCACGGATTAACTTTTTTTTGTCGAACTTTCAGAATAGAGAAGGGAAACTTTTTTCTGTGCGAATCTGTTTCTGTCTATAACAGACAGGCATATTTTTGTTCTATGCTGTTAAACTCTCGAGATATATCTAAATATCGTGTATAAAATACCACCCATAGACGTAACATACTTTTCGGAAGACCCTCTCACCATGACTACATTTTAAATGTTTAACTAAAATACCGACACTGATATGCCGTCATTAGTCGTAACGCTAGGAGCTGATTTCTTATGTATTGAAAACGTTACATCATAAACAGCGTACTACTAAGTGAACACGTAGTTTTCCTTAGTAAATTATTTTGATATTTAGGTTAAACAATATATTGACAACTCATGTTTATTAAGGACATTACCCCGTGTGGTTATATATACGTGTATATGTGATGGAGAAGGTATGTTGGAGTATTCGCTTCTTTGCGACAGCGCGAATCTAATGCCTATTTCATATTACTATTTCACTGACATGCCAAGTTAGTCAAATATCCACCCACTCAAATTATTCTGACAATAGAATAAACCAGGTTTTCCTATTGCATAAATGCTGAAGATTTAACTGGGAAAATAGCCTTTTAAAGGCCCAATATACGTAACTTCAGGGATTCTGAAAAATTCTGAAAAAAATCCAGTTGAAAACCATGCAAAAATAAGCCTAAAACGAAGTAAACCTGGGCGGTATCTAGCAAGAAACTCTAGACAGAAAAATCCAAAGACTTGGAAATAACTCAGGTTGGGCCCACTTCAACAACAAACCAAAGTTAGAAGACAGTTCAAAATGGGCGCGTGTTTACAATTACCGTATTTCAATTGCTGCTGTACCGGTTACCGCGTAAGAATTCATCTTGAATATTGCTGATATCAGTTAATCTTAACTAAATCTATAAATATAATAATCTATAAGGTCTGATTTTTGCTTCAAGCTTTGCCGAAAGTTACGTATATTGGGCCTTTAAGGTCTTTAGTAAATCCTGTCTTAGGGCACAGCCCAATGTCTTTTCTATGTCAAAATGAGTTATGCCAAGGCAAAGCGGTAGGAGGCAAAACCTTGTTTGTTTGGAAGTAGAGAAAAATATTTTCCAAAAGTGACAATGACTCTAGCAGCTTTATTTTGGGGGCGTGAAAAGGTTGCCTTAAATAGCATATTCTTTTCTTGTAGCAGACGCTGGTGTAAGTGAGTGAGCTAATTACAGCCAGTATTGTTACGTATTCGTGATATGTACAGTAAATTGACATTTCCAACGCACGTGCCTTTTAGGTCCCACGCCACCATTGCAGTGCGTGGATGATAGAGCGATAAGACAGACACTGGTATCTATAACGTAATCTACACGATGGTACTCCGTCAATGGTCCGTCCCACACATACAGTTGTACAGAAACTGGAGGCAGATAATCAATGACTACTTCATTCATGTTTCGTCACCATTAAGTACCGAGCACGGGTCGTTCTCTCAGTCAATCCACTGTCAATCTTCTATAAATACACAGATTTCCCATCAATATCGCCTGCTGCTTCATTTAGCTTGATTCAATCGGCGTGAGCGGACCGCCGTACATCCAGGTTGGTGTTGCTGCCTTGGCGTGCTGATCGGACTTGTGAGGGCTTTCTCTTGTGTTGCATTGGCGTTATGGAATATATTTCTGGTGTCAAATGTTTAAATATGGATTAACTGTGAATTCTACCAACATTGTGTTGAAACTGTGTGATCATATTTTAGAGGATGGTCCTAAGCCGTATTGACTTAAAACGGAATTCCTAGAAACGACAGAGGAGTTTTGAAAATGTCATAAATAAACAATTGAGTTTGGTGATTATAAACCGATCGAGCGACTGAAAACTCCAATTTCGATTGTGAAACTGTTTGGATGACAATACCAGGACGTTTGGCTGTTCTTCTGGTGCTGTTTGGCTTGAAATATTGCTAAAATTCAGGTCTTGCACTGGTTCAGTGGGGACGGGAGTACTACCATATTACAAGGCTCCGATTGACCCTTTTTCGGCTTGGATACCAGAATATTCGTGTGTTCTATACTCTGTTTGGACGTCCACGTTGGCCTTTAGGGCTGGGAGGGGCATCCAAGTGATTGCAGGCTGAATGGTAATGGGACAGAAAAGTTTGGGGGGGGGGGGGGCTTACATTTTGTTAAGTAAAACTGTTGTAATAAACAAGCACGGGTGATACGGGCAATACGTGCATGGTTTGTGTAAAATGCCGAATTAAAGCGGGTCGGTTCCATTCCATGTTAATGTGTTGCGGTTTACCGCTATCGATTCTGGCACAGGCCTAGGCTTTCCGACCGAAGGCCATGTGTAATAGTCGTTATATATACCTTGGATATGAAAATCGACGTTTTCTTGTGTGACTTTCAATGAGTTTAATTACCTATATACTACAGTTTGGGCTGGATATTCTTGTCAGTTTTGAATTTCCAGAGGCTATATTGTCAATCTTCTATTAGTGCTATCTGTTTTTACGCCGTGTATGTGATAAACAATATCGGAAACAGTCTCGTACACATGTGTAGCATTTGGAATGGTAGTATTAAAGATGGTATCGATTTAATGAAACCTAAATACGCATTGAACGGTAGTGGTATGGTAACCCTATCATAAACTTTACATTTAATTTTCTAGGGATTTCATCACGTCTTTTAAATTTTCTGTTCATCTTAAACATTGTTTTCATTTTGTCTTTGCAGGTCCCGAAAGATCGTTCCGTCCGCTTACGTGTTATGCCCGAACAAAGTAACGACTACCGCGTGGTAGTTTTCGGGGCAGGAGGTGTTGGGAAGAGCTCTCTCGTACTTCGCTTTGTGAGGGGCACATTCAGGGAAAGTTACATCCCCACCATTGAGGACACGTACAGACAGGTGATAAGCTGTAATAAACAGGTGTGCACCTTGCAAATTACGGATACGACCGGCAGCCATCAATTTCCCGCCATGCAACGATTGTCAATTTCAAAAGGACACGCCTTCATTCTGGTGTACTCTATTACAAGTCGACAGTCTCTCGAGGAGCTCAAACCAATATTCGATGAAATTGCGGAAATCAAAAGTGAAATGGAAAGTATACCTACAATGTTAGTCGGTAATAAATGTGATGAAACGAACCGAGAGGTCCCACAAAGGGAAGGGGCGGAATTAGCAAAAAGGTGGAATTGTGCTTTCTTAGAGACGTCAGCTAAGACAAACTACAACGTAAAAGAACTGTTCCAGGAACTGTTACAACTGGAGAAAAGGAGAACTATGAGTTTACAGTTAGAGACAAAGAAAACTAAATCACAGAAACGCAAGGAAAAGTTGAAAGGCAAATGCACCGTTATGTAAAAAAAAAAAAAACATGCAACGGATGTGAGTTTGTATATATGTTTAGCAGTACGTCCGTAGCCTTACTCCAAGCACGTGTTAGAGTGTACGTGTTTTTTCATGCCTCCACGACCAAAACTACAGGAGTCCCCCTATACCGGGAGTGACGTCACATACAAGATCAAGTGGAGAAGTGTTTGTCCTATTTCCAGTTAGTTCTAGTACACTGAGGTTTGTTCAATATTCAGTTGCTGGATACATAATATGATGTTGCTTTCTTGACACAATGGTTCATGCCTGTCCGTCTCTTCGTCCGATTTGATATTGGAAATCTGTCTGAAAAGTGACGTAGTTCATCCTTATAGTTAAGAGTTACCAATCTGCAACACTTTTCCAATATTGTTGATATATGCCTAGATAGGAACAAATGTTTGTGGACTTGGTTATCGATTTGGTAGCTCGATGTTCACTGCCTGATCGATGTGTTAATCCACTAGTCATGCCGGCCGGCCAGGGGTCGACACTCTATCACGAAGGAGTTATCTCTCATTATCTTCTAATTACTCACTAGGGGCCGCTTTAAATTTTCCTGCAAAACAATGAACAGACAGCGCCTTCTAGTTCCTTCTCGGGTTTATCTACCGATTACTTACTTACAGATAGGTTATATCCTAGAAACACAAATACTCCAATCGTAATATGGTATTTGGAGTTGATTGCTTTCGTGTATTCGTAGTTTCGTTGATCTAATGAATGTGCTATTAAATATGTAAACAAATTAAAAACGAAGCAGTCTCCTGCTGGAAGACTTTGCCTTAGTTAGGAATATTGAGTCTGGATTGTAGTTTAAACCAGGTACACACGGTTCATACTTTGGTTAAAATGATCATGATATTGATATAAGCGTCTGTGATGTACAAACGTTCTCTACCATATAGCTAACAGAAAAGCATATATTGAGCAAGAAAAAATTTAAAACAAGTTCGAGTTACCTCGTCAATTTTCTAAATATGGACTTATATTGACACATAAACACATTTTCGCAGAACACGATTTGAAATTATACAGAACTATACTGTAGTTTAATGTTACTTCTAAATTCATGAATTAAAGGGGTTTTACGCACCTGACCCTTCTGCTTCTACATTAGTTTAGAAATTTTGGATTCCCACCTTTTGGCCCCTAGCGTCACTGAAGACTCCTAGGAGGACGAAACAGCTGTATGGTGCAGTTTAATTAATTTTTTCGGCATACTGTATCTGTTAATAAATTTAAAAGGAGCAGCATACACAGTATGTATGTGTTATGTCATCTTTCATGATTACATGGATTCATTATAAAATGTAAACATTTTGAAACAAGATAGTGAGCTGTAGAGATGCTGGGATGTACTGTGATCTATAAATAACTTGCATGGCTATCATACTTTTACACATGTTCATCTATAACTAATCTGGGTGTCATTTACAAAGTGAACATGCAACGATTTGACTTGTCATGATAAAACGAAATCTTATCAATTAAGGCATTCTATATATAATCTATCATTAGCGTCTGTGCATGTTCTGTTTAATGTTGACTACTGAGATTAATTGGATATACACTATCTATAGATACTCTATGAAAACGTGGTAATATTGTAAGTCTAAATACATTATTGACAGGTATTGTATAAATACATTATCTATAGGTATTGTATGGATACATTGTATACATATGTTATATATATATATATCATAGGTATTATATTGATACATTGTATACATATGTTATATATATATATATCATAGGTATTATATTGATACATTGTATACATATGTTATATATATATATATATCATAGGTATTGTATGGATACATTGTATACATATGTTATATATATATATATCATAGGTATTATATTGATACATTGTATACATATGTTATATATATATATATATCATAGGTATTGTATGGATACATTGTATACATATGTTATATATATATATTTACATTCTGATTGTTTCTTCTCTATATGAACATACCAACTGAAAACAACAAACACTAGACTATGAATACATCATGAATACAGTATGAATACATCCATTCACGTGAATTACTTATGACGTAATATATTAGTCTTGTTCAATGGGAGTCTTACGGCTCCGCTTCGGATAACATGGAGAACGCCCCAACGTCAAACGTTCAAATGACTAAGGTAGATTATTGGCGCCAATTTTACGCAAATTATGGCTGTTCTGCCTTTTTCGTTTAAAGGACGGCGCAATAACAAACGCAGTTGATTAACCAGTTGTTCAATACGTAAGAAAATAAATTAAACAATTGTTCAGTAGTAAAAATGTAAATATATGAATTGAACGGCGTTGTTTTAATTTTCATGCCGGTATGAATGCAAATCGGTTACATCCATATTGACCATGAAGCCCTAGCGGGCTTCATGCAATATGGATGTAACCGCTTTGCATTCATACCGGCATGAAAATTAAAAAACGCCGTTCAATCCCTATATATATATCATAGGTATTGTATGGATACATTGTATACATATGTTATATATATATACATTATCTACATATGTTATATATAAATTATCTAACTATGTTAATTGGATACACTATCTAATTAGTATGTCTAATTAATATGTTATATATATATCATATATAGGTATTGTGTGATACATTATTTACAGAATTTGTATTTCTGGATACATTATATGCAAGGTAAACTTTGATACGCTTTAATACCGATACTTTACAATTAGATCCCTTATCTATCAGGGGGTAATATGTGTGTATGGCGATACACTCCGGTCCTCCGTAAAACAGTGTGATACCTAGAGAACAGTCTTCACAATCATACAACTGACTTCATTTTACAATTTGATTTTAGATTGAACGGATCAGACATTCCATAGCGAATACCGAGATACCAGAATATTTCTGGGTAGCGCTCAGTATTGGTTTACAATACAGATTACTTATGGTGTTGAATAATTCAAGAATGATGTTAAGTTTTCTTATTTTAACGAAACTTGGTTTTTTTTATGTCATTTATATTTTAACTTATTGTCATTTGATTTCATTTTTTTATTTTTTGTTGATAAAATTGAAATCCATTAATCATTTTGAAGTTTTATGATGGTGATTCTTTTCATGTTTAAATGCCACCTTTGTCAGAACTGAGTGCTACAGAAATATTTGTGTGGCACCTTCGGTGAAACTAAACGCCACAGAAATATTTGTGTGGCACCTTTGGTGAAACTGAATGCTGCAGAAATATTTGTGTGGCACTTTCGGTGAAACTGAACGCAATAGAAATATTTGTGAGGCACCGTTGGTAAAACTGAACGCCACAGAAATATTTGTGTGGCACTTTTGGTGAAACTGAACGCCACAATGATTTTTGTGTGGCACTTTCGGTGAAACTGAACGCCACAATGATTTTTGTGTAGCACCTTCGGTGAAAATGTACGCCATAGTGATTTTTGTATGGCACCTTCGGTGAAAATGAATGCCCCAATGATTTTTGTGTGGCACTATTGTAAAGCTCCACCTAACGCTACTAAGGTGCCACGCCTGTGATTTGTACAGCACTGACGGGTATACTGTGTTTAATATTACCACGTGGTGGGCTGGTGATTTAATTGTTATAATATTATGTCATGAATATGTAAATGTATGTGTTAAAACTTGTTATTGCCCAAAGGTTGTGATTTCTACTCTTGGAATCAACAGTTAATTGTAAATACATGTGTTTTGTTAGCCTCCTCGAGGCACGTGCAATATAGGTTCTGGCTACGTCATTTGTTATGATATCACATTATGTCATTTACCGTATCACATAATGCCATTTAATGTGTTACATTATGACATTTTATCATTAACTGTATTACATTATAACATTATGTCATTAAGCGTATACATTATTAAATGTCATTAACTGTATAACAATATGACATTTTATCATTAACTGTATTACATCATGACATTTTGTCATTATTTGTATTACATTATAACATTATGTCATTAACCGTATACATTATTACATGTCATTTAACGTATAAAATTATGATATTATGTCAATAACTGTATTACAGTATGACATTATAATATTAACTGTATTACATTATGACATGTCATTTTACGTATAACATTATGACATAATATAATTAAGTGTATAATATTATGACATAATGTAATTAAGTGTATTACAATATGATATAGTGTTATATAGTAACACAATATAATTTATTACTGTTAACATGATAATCTGTGTAAGGTAGAATGCATCACCTGTAAATTGCTGGGAAAGGCGTGACTAACCTCGTCGCAGTAATAGTTACGTAACCGGTGCACTATTTCTATTGGTTCTTTTTGGAATATTTGTCATCTTTTTCAACTAAAATTCAACATAAATTACGTTACTTATTGGAGCACGTTGCTAGTCTATGATCAGACCGATTTGAAGATTTTTAGCAATACAGGATTTCTACCTCGTAATAATTGTATTAGATTTAAAATCATATCTGATCAGAAATTGTTTGTTATTTTCGGGCTTTATTTACGCTCTGTTTAATCCCACCATTACCACTGACATGAAATATGTCATTACCTGTTGAACCAAGCTAATGTTATACAAATAGACATATCTATGGACGAGTACTCCTTTAAAGAGTCTGTGCGCTATACCATCTTCGCTCTATTAAAGATAGGGAAAAATTATAGATTTTCTGAAATCAATTTTTTTATGACTTAACGTCCACGTATGATCTCAGACTGATTTATTACAAGATACGTAACCACAATTTTACATTTCTTATAGGATCAACACATTAGTTCACAATAAAATTTAATATGGAAACATTTTGAAACTTTTCAGCAAACTTGAGGTAACTTTGAATATTCTAGTGTTGTGATAACCAGTCATAATAGCAAATTAGACAGCTTCATAAGGATTATAGTTTCTGTATCGTGATCAAAACTAGCAAGGGCAATGTTTGTGCGTTTCTGTTAAATGAATTAAGATACATTCGAACCTTTTTATCTCGACATCGTATAACTCAAAGACGCGTTTATTTCGAAGTTTTAAGTCGGTTCCTGCCAAATCTCACAAAAAAAAACATTTGAAATCCTTTAACTCGAATAGAGGATAACTCGAAGTTTCCCCACGGTCCCGCCCACTTCGAGATAGCGAGGTTCGATTGTATTGTATTACATTAAGTTTTGATGATAAAAGTGATATACTATGTGGATTTGTAAAGTATCTTTGGCTGCAATAGTGCGAACTCATTTTAGTATAGGAGAAACTTATGTCGGGACGGTGTTGTTACCTTGAGATTACCAAGGTGTGTCGTTTCCATGGAAACAGTCCTCCTTCCTGGTGTTCCCGAAGTTGGAAGCCACTCCCGACCTGTAAGGAGCGTTAGTGTAACCGTCGCCTGTTCTCGGTGACAAGCGTGTCACTACATAGCAATGTTTTATACTGTATAAACACAATAAAACATTTGGTAGATAATTCTCGTCTTTGTGTATTTATTAATCATCTTTTTTTTGTAGATATACATGATAGAAGGATGTTACAACCTGTTTTAGTGCGACAGTACCAGTATCTATACTCAGGGCGGATTATATAATGCGCTGACACCAATGAGAAATCCATATTCAGCAGACTGGCTCATGGGGATTTGTGTAATTAACTTTTCTTGAAAGCATGTTTGTTTAATGTTATATATACATGTAATTATAATAAATCAATTTGTGCAAAATTGATGATAGGTGATTCGACTTATTGGAAAGATATAAGGGTTTTAAAATTTGGTGGGAAAGAATGTTTCCTAAGAAAGATAGAAATGAAAAAATGAAAACTGGAAAAATTAGAAATATTTAAAAAAAAAAATATTCTGTCAGATGATTATATAAGATGTATATTCCGATAATATCAATAAAGTAAGGTAGGGTTAATGGGCATATGTTTAACATCTGTTTGTAGAGAAAACTACATTTCCTTAACAGGCAGAGACAACGTCTATTGTTCAAATATAGTAACAAAAACATAGCTGACTGTCTGTATTTTCACACCCACACCGAAGTCTTGAGATTATGTACAAACGAAATTCAAACTTCAGAGTACATCACATTCAACGGACTCAGTATATCATAGTCCAAATATTAACTGGGACATCCTTTCTGTGCAGCAAGGTTCTCAACAACGAGAGGTCCAACAATCGAATATGGCTTTCCCGCAGACAACGGGTTATCACAGGTACAGCATAAGGCCTGTAGAAGGGATAACGTCCTAGATATAATATTTACCACCTACACATCCCTAGTTAAATCATTAACTAGCATCCCAGGTATCAGTGACCACGCCATGGTGGTAACAGACTTTGATATCATCCTTCATGTCGTGATTAGGAAACCACAAAGTGCTTCCTATTCTGGAAAGCTAACTTCAATGAGATGAAAGTCCAGTGTGTGAGTATATCAGAGACAATCACACAGTTACTACAGGTGATAGCATCGACATTGATAGACTATGGACACTGTAAGGTAGCCATTGATAAGACAATACTTTATGAGATGGTGGAAGGGAGAGAACTTGTCCCTAAGTTGAACAACCACCGTCGTATAATGATCAGGAGGAAAGCCGGGCTATATAAACGTGCCAAGGCTTCGGGTACCTGGAGGAATATAAAACAGTCCAACGTAAGCGTAATCGAGAGTTTAAGTAGACAGAAAAATATGATATGAACAACACCATAGAGAAGGGCATCAGTAAAAATAACAAACCATCCGGGCGTCTTGTAGAGTCTAAGAGACGGGAAAATGTTCGCGAACTATCACTTTTACACAAAAGTATATCAAAGAACAACAGCGGGGATAAGGCAAGTATATTACTTGGTCCGTTTTGCTCTGTGTTTAGTAAAGACACCCCACAGCCCACTATTAGGCCAACCAGGCCAACCAGAGCAAAACATACACTACCACCACTCACCATTACAGCATCAGGTGTTGCCAAACTACTGTTTAGAGTACAAACACACAAGGCGGAGGGCCCAACCAGATTTTGAGGGTTTGTGCAAATGAGTTAGCCCCATGCTTTTGCTGGTATGTACCTACATTCCATTAATACTGGATCACTACCCAAGGACTGGACCAGTGCCCATCTTCAATAAAGGGATTGTCCATATGGCTGAGAATTACCGCCCGGTGTCACTGACTTGTGTGTCATGTAAGATCATTGAACACATTATCTGTAAACACCTGTTATAGACCATCGAGAACGTAACTCCAATCTGGCCAAGCTTAATCATGGAGTTAGAACTGTTTTTTTGCGAAACACAGCTTATTATTACCCTGCATGACCCTTTTCGATGAAATAATGATAAAACTCGTATACATGATAGTGTTAGAAGTCTCGAAAGCCTTTGATAGTGTGCCCTATCTTCAACTATTATTTCGACTGCAAACTTACGGAATCCACAAGAGACCCAGTTCCTTTCTTTGTAATCGTGACATGCAGGTAGTCGTTAATGGATAAAAGTCATCCTTTGCATCAGTACGACCCAGGGTGTCCCATGGAACGATCATCAACGACTTACATGACGCAGTCAAATCACAAATCCGCCTTTTTTGCTAATGACTGCCTGATCTACCGAGAGATTATATCAGTGAGATATACGTGCCAGCTCCAGAGCGACCTCAATAACCTTGAATGTTGGGCAGCTGACTGGGGCATGAAGTTCAATCCGAGGAAATGGACAGTTATTCGCATTGACAGCTATGAAAACCTAAGGTGGACCTCATACATTATGGTTTTGATGACGCTTTGGTATTCTCTGATTTGTTTAATTGCAAAGACTGTAAAAAGGGCTCACTGTTCCCCTGGCTACATCATTTGCAACCTTAAACATTACCCATGTAATTGCCGAAGGTCAGCCTACCTCTGCCTCGTTAGGTCAGTTTTAGAGTATGGATGTGTCGTATGGGACCCATACTACCAATACAACATATCTAACTTTAGTTAACCTGGAGAGGGTCCAGCGGAAGTCTGCACGCTTCATAACCGGTGATTATAGGAGCAGAGAAGAGGGTTGCGTAACATACATACTAAAGGACGTGGACCTGACTCAACTATATGGTACGTCCTGCCCTTTTGTTCAGAGTGGTTGAGGGCATAATACAGTACCAGTCCAGTACGCCTTTACCAAACTGTCGAACACCAGAAAGGAACCATGTAAAATACACCCAATATATTTCGGCGTTTATTCTATAGCAACACCGTTGAAAAGCATTCATGTAACCGCAATAGGAGATATTAGGTTCCAGAAGCAAAATCGGAAGAATTTGATAACTCATTCTTCCCACGCACCACCGTCAACAATGCCACAACTGAGTCCTTCATGGCCTCGATCAGTCAGTGCTGCCTCCAGCAACAATAAGTGTCGTGCACGTCTCCCCAGTGTGCTAGTATTACATGTCAATAAGGACCATGCATTGTAAACAGACAGATGCAGACGCTTATATCCGCGAAGGGTGTCCTTCGCGGATATAAACGGAAGTTGTATATAAGTGGAAGAGCGAGTTGTCCTTGATAGTTCTCGAACACAAACGCGAGGATCCCGGACAAGAACGCTATTCTCGGAACAAATAACTTTTTTAATACCCGGTATACTTTACACTATGTATCGGGTTAACACGTTTTATTATTCATAAGTTGAGATGTTTAGGCATGTTATATACAAATTATATTGATTTTTTAAAAGTTTTTATAGAAAACGATTCCTTCATTTCTTTTGTCCGGTTCCCAACTCACATCCCTGAAATTGAGGCATTGACCTTCTTTGGTGCGCCCAAACCTGTATGAACTTCATCTTTCTGTTTTAAATTGTGTTTTCGTTGTTAGGGCGGCCGTCCATGCGGCGTCAACATTTTAGCCGAAGGAGTCTGGGATGATGTTATTTGGCCTGTAGGTCACGTCTACTTATAGCTGTCCCCATCGTCACTTTTCTTGGCAGTACCTGGCATTACCTCAGTGCCATCTGGGATTGTGACAGTCATTTTTACAAATCTTAGTTTAGTTTAAACTTTGTTTTATTCAAATATCAACAATACAAAGAAATATCAATGTGTAATAGAAAAGGAATCAAGGTGCCATAACACTAATATAAACGTGTTACCTGATACATTATCAACAGTTATACGTATACGTTGGATAAAAAATATAAGAGAATACCAAAGCGTCAACAAAACCATAATCCGAACTCAAAATCGATTAAACTAGAGGCAAAATAGGAACAAAAGAAAGATTTACACGGAGACTCTCATAAAAGCACAAGAGAATAAGACCAGGTGTTAAAAAGAACAAACAAAAGGAAAAAGAGAAGTGGGCAAGGGATAGGTGTACAGTGGAAACCAGGAATAAGTTTATTATCAAAAGACTGCGTTGGGATGAGTACGCTTAAATACGAATCTGCATCATGTATTATCTTCAATATCTTATACAATTCTCATTTTGTCCATATCCCATTACAGACGCAAAGAGGAATTTGCTCTCTCACAATACCCGCTGCAGAAAGCAACACACAGAAACAGTGATTTGTGCAATCATATTTATCGGGATGTACCGCTAAAATAGGACTATTGCGAAAACATGGACATTAGCAGCACCTGGACCGTCGAAGAAATAATCAGCAGAGCTGTAAATAAACACTAGATGTATGATAAAAATTGTAATTAAGTTAAATATTATGTACAAATATTACCACTGAATAGATATTGACAAAAAGATGTGTCATCAAGCACCGCCATTATACAGTACTGCTGTAGCCATCACACTTTTCAAAGTACGTCAATAAAACACCACCCCGCCACGTCCCTTACGTGTCCTGTAAGGTAGCCAATCAATAATGCTATCCATCATACTCATGGTCACTTAGTGACATAATATGGTAAAAATAGGTAGTTAACTGAACAAGCATACAAATCAAATTACTGAACAAGCATACAAATCAAATTTCTGAACAAACAAACCAGTAAAAATTCTAATTAATAGCTTGATATCTCTTAGTTTTGCAAATGAAATTTTGGACGGCTCGAAAAATTGAAGTGAAGAGAACCATCAGAGTAGGAGATTCGTACGTAGCTAAATGATGCGGCAAACTTAAAAATATTTATATATTTACACCTCTCCCTTCTTGAGCTTAGTTAACTCTGACTGTGAATATATCAGCGTATACGCAATGTAAAAAGGCTCGACGGATTGATATTGGTTCAAATATGGCGTCGTTCACGCTTCAGAACAATAACTATTCGCTAACGGTCATCGTTTGGTTCCTTCACGATTTTAAAACATGGAACATATATGGAATGCATTCCGTTTGATTATACAATAAACTGTTTCTGACAAACTTCTGATTCCAATGATGCACATTCGAAATTCTGTAACGCAAACATGGCGGCGCCCTGCAGTTGTGACGTCTGACGTCGGACCGCGTCACGACCAGATCACTGTGTCAATGCCTGTACATAACGATCGTTATAAATAAAGAAATAAATTCGAAATGCTAGCAATATCATTTAAAACCAAATTTACAAATGATATAATGAAGAAAAATAGTGTTGTTCACTGTGTATTTTCTAAACTTACCAATATATTGATGAAATGCAATGGGACTACATTATCTTAGCAACCACGGCCATCGTAGTTACCATCTTAGCAACCCGCTTCGAACGTTTTTTCTTCGTATAGCACTTGAAAATAATAATGATGTAAAATAAAATGGGTTGTACCTCATTTTGACTGCGTATACGGTAGTAACGCGCACCATAGAATATGTTCGTTGCCAAACGAGGGCATACCACCGTATACGCAGTCAAAATGAGGTACAATCCTTATATACACGCAAAAAATGAGTTCATTGGCACCACAAGAGGGTATGACGTTTCTTGAGGACAAGTATTCATTTAAGGAGCTACATGACATACGCAGTCTTACATGACAGATTTGGCCCAGACGTGATCCTTGAAAGAAGCATAAAAGCTAACATGATTTGCTATCAGAGTTCAGAAAGGCTTTTATGACCATATATGGTATATTATTAATTTTTAAGCTTCATTATCTGTTAGTATTGCCAAATAAATGGTTATTCAATCACCTACACATGCATATCTCGGGTTTCTGTTCTAAGAGTTCATGAGGACAGTCCTAAGCCGTCCGTATTGTTTGTTTGTTCAATCTAAATATTAGATAAACAAATCATTACATGGGACCTTATATGTTTATTTCTGAAAGGTATTAGCAATCGCGCCAATCGTAGTTCATCTTGGAGAAATTTCCGGTAATCTTCGGAGTAGAGTTCCGAAGATTACTGAAAATTTCCCCGAGATGTTGCAATTGGTAGTCGCGCATGCATGGGGAACTGAATATGGATTTGATATGGCGGTAAACAAAATGCAGACGTTGAACGTGAGATCAGATTGTCGGTGATCAATTTTTGGGGTAGAGCCTGACATAAGTTTGCATGGAATGTTTATAGAAAACACTAAAACCCGAACATAGCTGTGGGGTTACACTGCCTGAACGTGAACCAGTGTCAATTTACCGGAGACGTGACGATCGAAGGTTTCGACTCCATGTGGAGTTGATTTTTGAACTTTTGAAGTAAATTGCACGTACATATCTAGACAACGTTACAGAGACATGTTCAGTACAAAGACATTTACAGTGGAAACTTGAGGCGTACAACAGCCTTTATGAAAATTACGTGCAGCCGAAAGTTAAGACAGTGTTCAATCGTGATAAATTCAACAATATCGTACAAGGAATGTCCACGTTCGATGACTTTCTGACAAAGTTGAAGATATTCGTTCACAATATCCGTTTTGGGGTCTTGCGATCGTCTCAAAACGTTTGTGAACAAATATCAATGAGGGAAAAGATCTGACATTAGAAAAGGTAATTCCAATCAAAATGGACAAAGGGATGTAACTCGTACAAACAACCAGCATAAACCTACCACAAGGAGAAATAGTCACAAATTAGAGATGGTATCGTCTTTTCGTGAGATTTCTTGTACACAAGGTTTTTATTCCCAAAAGTGGTCCACGGTGACCTATGACCTCAAACCTTGACCAATGATCACCAAAATATCATCAGGTGTAGAACGAAATTGCGTGATGTTGTGATGTGAATATGTACAGGCGTTCGTGAGATATCTTTAAACCAGCTTAATTTTTATTCCCGAAAAGGTCAAGGATGACCTTTGGACCTTTGACCTTTAACTTCGACAGATGACCACCAGAATCTAATCAGTTGTATACCTTCATTGATGCTATGCATGGTGGGAATATGAACCAAATCTGACCAGGGATTTTATAATAGTATGTAGTGTACAAGGTCCGGAAGCACGGATGGACGCACACATGCAACACAAACGCACGCACATATACATACAAACACAGATATAGTGTTTGTTACATACCCTCCCCTCTTATCTAAGTGGGGTTTATAGAAATAGGAAACATCAGGGTAAACTTGTTAAATGTTAAATCACCGGCGTCCGCTGTCGGCAGGTACACCAAATACATGTACGTACACCAAATATATGTACGTACACCAAATACATGTACGTACACCAAATACATGTACGTACACCAAATACATGTATGTACACCAAATAAACGTACGTACACCAAATAAACGTACGTACACCAAATAAACGTACGTACACCAAATACACGTACGTACACCAAATACATGTACGTACACCAAATACACGTACACTAAATACATGTACGTACACTAAATACATGTACGTACACCAAATACATGTACGTACACTAAATACATGTACGTACACCAAATACATGTATGTACACCAAATACATGTACGTACACCAAATACACGTACACTAAAAACATGTACATACACTAAATACATGTACGTACACTCAATACATGTACGTACACTAAATACACGTACACTAAATACATGTACATACACTAAATACATGTACGTACACTAAATACATCTACGTACACTAAATACATGTACGTACACCAAATACATGTATGTACACCAAATACATGTACGTACACCAAATACACGTACACTAAATACATGTACATACACTAAATACATGTACGTACACCAAATATATGTACGTACACCAAATACACGTACATACACCAAATACATGTACGTACACCAAATACATGTACGTACACCAAATACATGTACGTACACCAAATACACGTATGTACACCAAATACATGTACGTACACCAAATGCATGTACAGACACCAAATACATGTACGTACACCAAATACATGTATGTACACCAAATACATGTACGTACACCAAATACATGTACATACACCAAATACATGTACTTACACCAAATACATGTACGTACACCAAATACATGTACGTACACCAAATACATGTACGTACACCAAATACATGTACGTACACTAAATACATGTACGTACACCAAATACACGTACGTACACCAAACACATGTACGTACACCAAATACACGTACGTACACCAAACACACGTACGTACACCAAATACATGTACGTACACCAAATACATGTACGTACACCAAATACATGTACGTACACCAAATACATGTACGTACACCAAATACATATACGTACACCAAATACATGTACGTACACCAAATACATGTACGTACACTAAATACATGTACGTACACCAAATACACGTACGTACACCAAATACATATACGTACACCAAATACATGTACGTACACCAAATACATGTACGTACACCAAATACATGTACGTACACCAAATACATGTACGTACACTAAAAACACTGACGTACACCAAATACATGTACGTACACCAAATACATGTACGTACACCAAATACATGCACGTACACCAAATACATATACGTACACTAAATACATGTACGTACACCAAATACACGTACGTACATCAAATACACGTACATACACCAAATACATGTACGAACACCAAATACATGTACGTACACCAAATACATGTACGTACACCAAATACATGTACGTACACCAAATACATGTATGTACACCAAATACATGTACGTACACCAAATACACGTACATACACCAAATACATGTACGAACACCAAATACATGTATGTACACCAAATACATGTACGAACACCAAATACATGTACGTACACCAAATACACGTACGTACACCAAATACATGTACGAACACCAAATACATGTACGAACACCAAATACATGTACGTACACCAAATACATGTACGTACACCAAATACATGTACGTACACCAAATACATGTACGAACACCAAATACATGTACGTACACCAAATACATGTACGTACACCAAATACATGTACGTACACCAAATACACGTACGTACACCAAATACACGTACGTACACCAAATACATGTACGTACACCAAATACATGTACGTACAATACAGGTCAGAAAAAATAGCTGGTTAAAACTTCCGGCCCTGGGATCATGATACAATTTTAGACTAAAATGTTTATTTAGCCAATAACGAATGACGTCCCTATTTGATAAATTTTGACTAATAAAGATCAGTCCATGATCCTAGAATCAGAATGAGCGTCATGGTGTAACTGACGTCATACCACACAAGGACGCCTTTCCACTGTCAGTCTGCTAAGCATCATTGGAGATTCTGCCACGCTGTGTAGATACCATACTCGATTAGGTGTTAATTCTTATATAATATGTATTGTTATATAGTATACAGCACCTGTATATCGCTATTTACGAGCTTAGTACATGTATTACATTAAGAACTCTATTTTTTTTTTTTATTATTAATCAATTGTGTTTGCTACAGATTACTCTACCTAGTACTACACTTCTAGAACTGATCATTAAGATTCATTTCTTTTCATGAAGATGTTTTACCAAATCTAAAGTATAACATACGATTTTTTTTCTGCACGACGTCGGCTTTACGAACCACACTCTTCCAGAAATGAAACAATTTTTTTTCCACAATTCTGAGTTGTTATAATATCACAGCTGTGAGATATTCAGAGCCACCTGCGTGTCAATCTAATATTGAATTATTGCTAATCAGAAGTAATACAGAAACAATCTTTATGATAAACCCTTTTCTGACAGTTTCCTTTACTATTTGTTTGCGTTAATTCCGCTAAATTTTCAGAATCATATTTCAAGGGGGATAACTCTCACGGTCTCGTACATACTGCTCGCTGTCTCGGCACGAGGCTGTGTATTTATAATTGTTTATAATAAGAGTTCTCTGCTTGGAAGTGTAATTGTTAAAATCAGAAGCTCTGGGGTATCTGTACATTGATTGTTTTATTAACTATCTGTAGGCCTACAATTGTAAAATTTATACTATTCAGATTTGCCGTCCATGTACTTTTTTTTACACAATTTTATATCCCTCATGACTTAAATTATCATCAATGTTGACTATAAACAAACTCGCAACAAGCATTCTTAGTCTGACAGTGATGTGAAAAAATTAGGTCTTGATAGAACAGATATTAAATTATTCAAAAACAAAATTGTTAATTACGATTTTTTATAGTAATGCAAATACATTGTATCTATCAGTCACTTTGCTGCCGTGTCAAGTTGACCAATACCTTGAAAACATTGAATTATTCAACCAATATGTCAGATTCCGCATGGTATCAAAAAAGACAGGTTTCAATTAACAAGAACATTTCGTCAATGGTGCTTCTACAGTACTGCGTTATTTCCCTTTATGTATAAATAGTTTTCCACTAAAAAAAGTCAACAAGTATTAGCTTTTTAAAAAGCTATGAGAGTTACCAACAGCATTATTTATTAGTGAGCAAAAAAAGTAAAGGCTGAGACCGATTTTTTTTTCCTTTCATAATCTGGTTTAGTTATGCTGATGACTTATTTTAGAGAGAAAAAATAAGGACCAGGCTCCGGTTTCATCAACGTTCCTTAACTTAAAAATCTCCATAGGAAAGCATTACAGAATTTAAAGGGAAAATCCTTAGTTAAGGAACTTTCCTTAAATTCTGTAATGCTTTCCTATGGAGATTTTTAAGTTAAGGAGTTTTCTTAAGTTAAGGAACGTTGATGAAACCAGGGCCTGTTGGAAATATTAAACAGACTCCTCGTTCTTATTCCGTTAACCATCGGTACTGCGCACTCGTCACATCAAGTTCTCTACATATATGTATGACTTATTCCTAAGTCGGTATAAGAATAATATCATTTTTGTCATGTTTAATGATTCATTTTTTCTTGTATGGCGTGAATGTCAGTTAATAAAAAAATTCGTCCAATTAAACGTGAAGGTAGATAAAATAGTTAAAGATACGTAAATCATTAACTCACGTTTCCAATTATGTAGTATCTTTTCAAGTCTACTAATGAATTTAATATTCCACAGAACAAAATTATCACCAGACCCTGTACACATTCTTACATAACTTACTTATGGTCCTGATTGATATAATTTCTTTTACTGTGCATTTACCTAGTTCATTTCTTTCTCCCTTCATGAACATATATTAATAGCCATCTGTATTATTTTGCTTTCAAAGGTATGTTTACAGTTCTGAATCCAACCAAAGATAAATACACTATACAAAATGATAGCACAAAGTCGTTTCTAAGATTTTAGCCTAAATGGCTCATCGCCCTGCTACCGCTCCAGGGGTAGGGCGGGGCCCTAAATGAAAAATTATCCAAAATAGAAAAAAATCTTCTTCTTCAGACTTTATTGTACTACAGTGTAATATATCTGCACGAATGGAACAGTCATTAAGGGTTTTATATAATTTGTAAATTTCAGTACCCCAGGTCATGTTTTCCGTTCCCCCTCGGGGAGGGGGTAAAACTTACCATAGTCTATGTAGGGAAATGATATTTTTTTGGTATATTTTGTCCATTTTCAGAAGGAAATTATTCCAATGTCACCCTGAAAGAAGATGGTATCCAACTGTAAAATTGTGATTCCTGTTCCAACCGCAGTTGCCGGGGAAGGATCCTACATGGAAAGTTATCAAAAACAACTCTAAAATCTTCTTTTCCAGACTCACAGGCACTGCAGTCTATTTCTCTTACTTGATTGAAAGGTCATCAGGGTTCTATTTATCATTTATGGCCCTGTTGAGAGGGCACTATTGCCTCATAGTATTGTCGAAGGATGGAATAGTGCCTGAGCCGAAGGCGAGGGCACTATCTCATCACGAGACATGTTTATGAAAACTGTATGAAAAACAAGATTTAAACTCGTCTAATGATTTAAGTCCTAGTTGAAATGAACATCACCAACTAGAGTGAGCCTAACAAAATTCACTTATTTATCGCGTTTGAATTTCACGTATATCTAGAATCCTATTTCTGTTCTAGTACAATTCCAAGAATATGACACAGTATTTTTCTGCGCTAGAATTTAGAGTAAGTATTTCATACTGCAACCACTTCAACCCAAAACTGGGTGACTAAGAGATTTTGTAAAAACGTATGCAGTAATCGTAGGAGAACAATTTTCAAAATATGTTTCAATCATCATTAGCGTATGTCATTTGTTTTAATCATGACCACAGACTTTATCTTTGGAAAATATTTAATTATTCCACACAAATAGACTGGCGTGTTACTGAATTAAGTGAAATAAAAAAAAAGTCGGAAAGAACCTTTTATTTTTGCAAACCTTAACACAAATGATTCAGACTCATGTTTTCACATCTGTTTTTGACAGTGTCTGCTTTATTGATATCAGGCGGAAATTGTTTGTTTACGTGCACAGTTAAAACATTTGAATGATTTTTTTTGCATTCCATATGTACGTGCTGTACTACTACCATATATTTGTACAGTATATGTTATAGAGTGGTTGGGGGTTTGTCGGACACTTAACATAAACTCGCCGTGGCTTAATTTACTTCATCTCCACAAATCATAGTCATAAAATATAATACTTCTGAAGTATTAACGAAAAACTTTGATTGTACAGCGTAAACAGTTTGTATTAGCAAATCACATGATTTCAAAATCACCAAGATCAAACACGGAGTATATTACCAAACACTATGTATGCAATCAAGGGAGATTTGATGTTTGCGAATCTTACCTGTTGTGGGTATAACTTGGAACACATATTCATGATTCAGCACTGTATGCTGTTTTAATCCAATGCCAGCTAAATAAAGTCTACACAATCAAACGTTTGAAAAAAAAACCCTGCTATTTCAAGAAAATGGCTCCGTCCGTAATATACTCACAGCCACTCTCTGCGTGTCTGTTGCTACTGTTTTCATATACTATCTATAAAACCAATTTGTAACGTGTCTGTAAAAATCATATAGTCCTTTCACAGGCTTTACTAATTCCGTGGTCCTTTGTAGAAGCATTATTGTTAGGATGCCGTGGATGTGTAATACACACTCACAACACGATGTTTTAAATGATATTTCCTATTTCCTTTCTTAAGTTTACAATTACATATCTTTATTTTTTTCAAGGTATTTTATTCGTTAATCAATAGAATTAAACAACAATCAAGATCGACTTACATGTCGAAATCAATAGGCGTTTTTCTACTAAACTTTCTCCGTAAATGTACCACTGATCAGTTTACCTGAGTCTATCAGTTGTGCCTCAATGACGTCACAGGTACCACGTGACCGGTCAGCTCATTAAAATTCTCGCCAGTCGGGAGCGGTCAACTTTGACTGTCAATATCTAGATTCCGGGACACAATCGAATGCTCGTTGATATATAGGCTTTATATTATTAAACACACAACAATTTTAACTGATTAGCCAGTTGACACCAAACACAGCTTCCTGATCTGACACTTAACAGGTGTACACAGTGGAATACACACCAGGTTACCTTATGTGTGGTCGGTGGTCTGAGAAAAAAGGTGAAACTTAGTGCAAAAGTGGTATTTGGAACTTTTTAAAACTGGTCTTAACAGTGAGGTGGTCTTAACAGCGAGGTGGTCTTAATAGTGAGGTGGTCCTAACTCTCCTGAGGTTTCAGTCACGTTCAAGTCTCGTTCATGTTTCATTTAAAGATCTCGTGTTATATTGAAGAAAGTATGATCAATTTTGATAGCACATATGCATCTGAAAATCGTGTCCAAAAAATAAGTTTCTTTTGCCTGTAGAACTTTTTTATATGAATTTAAAACAAAATACCAATTTGGCGGCCATTTTGGATGTATGTATTTCTGTCTATTTTAATTATGCACTTCGCGAGAGGCCAAAATTTCACCTTTTTGATGCTAGATCAATCTCTTTAAAAACAATAGGGTTTAGCCATTTCTAGTTATAGCAAGCTCATTTTTGCTATATAACTTTATATTTACATTTGCGCTGCAGCCTACTATATGAACATTACCAGCAAAAATGCCTTTCATAAAAGTATATTTACATTTGCGCTGCAACCCACTATATGAACATTACCAGCAAAAATGCCTTTTATAAAAGTATGAAAGCAATGGTTCTCGAGACGTAGCACGTGGTTTCATTATGACGTCATAGATCAAGCTTGTTCAATGAGAGTCTTGTCCCGTCGCTTCAAATAACATGGAGAATGCCCTTGCGTCAAACGCTCAAATGACTAATTATTATCATTGGCGGCAATTTTATTTAAGTTGGGCTGTTCCCCCCATGTCGTTTAAATGACGACACATATACAAACGCATGTAATAAACTATTAATTCGAAAAAAATATCAATAAAGTTAAGCAATTGTTCTATAGTAAAAATGTAAATATATGGATTGAAAGTCATTTTTTTAAACTTTCATTTAAGCATTGAACTGCTTTCAGTTGGCATTCATAGGCTATATGAATGCCAAATGGTCAAAGGCAAATGCAATGAAGCGCGGTTGGATTTGCCTTTGACCATTTGGCATTCATACAGCGTATGAATGCCAACTGAAAGCAGTTCAATACTTATATTTACCATTTTTAGAATCTGTTCATGTCTTAAAACAGTAAATAACACATTTTATTTCTCAGCATTTAGCTCAATAAATGTATTTGTCGCATATGCTTGTTCAATGAAAAGAACAGCCATCGCCCGGGGACGGTCAATGGTATCCAACGTAACAATTATGACGTCATTATAATGATGACGTCAACAATCGGTCATTGGCATTCATGGCCTGATGAATGCCAATTGAATTTGGTAGGGATATATAGTGACAATGCCATTCAATGGTAAATATTTAAGGATTAACCTTTGATTTTGTTTCGTTTATGAGAGCATAAATCCAATGGAGCACGAGGTAAATTGGGTAAACGCGAAGCGTTTACGTTAAATTTACCGAATGCTCCATTGGATTTATGATCTCATAAACTAAACAAAATCAAAGGCTAATTCTTATATTTACAGTATTTTGTGTAAATGGGTCATACATTTTCTGTTCAATTTAGCCCCATCTGCGGACATACATTTCATTGCAAAACTAACAAACGTGAAAACAGTTTGATAAATGTAACAGCATGAAGTTTGCACAAGCCGTAGCTAGCTCCGCCCATGTCAATTGTTAATGGCGTCATACAATTGTGATTCGAATGGAATAATTTGCATAGCTCCGCCCACATGTATTGTGGTCGACGTCATAGAATTTTGCACGTTCTCAAGTATAGTTATTGGAAAATAACTCTAGTTTGCAGTACAATGGTTATCGAGTGAATGTCGGTGTAGACTGTAAATATAGTGCTATGAAAGGTCAACCGTTACATCCATATTCAGCATGAAGCCCTAGCGGGCTTCATTCAATATGGATGTAACGGATGACCTTTCATAGCACTATGAAAGTTAAAAAAATGACTTTCAATCCTTATATAATGTTCAATTTTATAGAAATATTATGCTACAAAGTTGATAATTATACAATTTTAGTGTTTTTTCCATATATATAGTGTAACTGGAGCAGTTTTTTTTTATTTTTGAACCCGAAAGTGTGAAAAATAATACAAATAATAAAGGGACAAAAATTAAGCACCATTTTTTATGACAGTTTTAGAAAGAGAATCCCATTTTCTTTTCATCCGCTAAATATCTAAAAAAAAGTTTGATATCAGAACTTTTTTTATTAAGCGTTAATCTAAAGGGTAGAGGTAACTCAAATTATTTTTCTGAGTAAAATATTAAGTTAAAGAAATTTTACTTCATAACATAAAAGAAAACACTATTTTGGTCATTTCTGCAAACATTCAAACACATATATTGTATGAAGATGTCCCACAATTGTTCAAAACTACAAAATACACTTAAAATCGCTTATTATTGCATATTGGTACTTTGACCGATCATAACACAAAAACGAGCACACCGACATATCATTATCTTTGTATTGTCTGTCATGACTTGAACTCCCATCCAAAAATGTATATGAGAAAAAAAGTTTGATACAGGAAAATTTTGACCTTAGATACAAAGATATTTAGAAGATTTTTTCGGGGCTGAAATGAAGTGGTCTTAATATAATATCGAGGTGGTCTTAATTGTGAGGTGGTCTTTGAGCGAGGTTTCACTGATATATACATACATGTAGGCCACATTAAAATTAACCTGTTACAATTGTAGCGGAGCTGGACTGGGTCGATCATCGGCAACCAGGTAGCTCAGTTGGTAGAGTGTTCGTCTATCTAGAGTTAGAAAGGTCCCGGGTTCGAACCCCGGTCTGGACGCTTCTCTTTCTCCTGTTACAAAATTGGCAAGCTTGCCAACCCTTGTTTAAAGCATTGAGAGTACGCTTAGCAAGGGGATATACGAACTTGTAAATAGTTGTCTTCGGGGGCGAAAACTTTGAGAAAAGCAGGGAGGAATATCGGCGACAAGGTAGCTCAGTTGGTAGAGTGTTCGTCTAGAGTTCGGAAGGTCCCGGGTTCGAACCCCTGTCTGGACGCTACATTTTCTCCTTCTCTTGTTACACAATTTATATTAGGCAGACCATTTAGGCAGACGTCGAACTTGCAAATTTTACTTGACTGTATCTGGTGTCCTTCACACACTATAGACTACATTTGTAGGTACATACAATTTTGAATTATAAATGGAAAATGGAAAATGGAGGGAGAAAATGAGATTTGCAATGAAATGAATCAGAAAATCATCGACACATTCTAGCCGTCTCTCAGATAGTTCGATAATCACGTGATATCTCGATCACATGGTATCATGTCTCGTGAATGAACGATCGCAGTTGCATAATCTCCAATCAGAAGGTAGATCAATCGATACTCAATGAGATCGACCGGGTCACGTGTCAGCATTGGCTTAATACACTACTGAGAGTAAGGACAATCGGATCAGGGTAAGGCTGTTTCATGTACACCTTTGTGAGCATTCATTGTGGCGCCATCAGAGCTGTGTCGTCAAATAGCCGTGGCTAATTACAACGGCCGCTGATACATCTCGAGTTGTCATGGCGACTTCATTGCGTATATATACATTACTGACAGTGGGAATTACTCCCGTAGAGTTAATTAATTGTGGATTGTAAGAATGAAGCTCTGCCAGATTGATTTATGTAAATGGATCAACAAGATTGATTTTTTGTTGGTGTACGAATTGTCCTGATTAGGTTAGCTGTTTTGCGTATTAAGTTAATATCTAGGCTATTGTCGAAATGCCAATTAGACACACGGATTTAAACAATCATTCCTCAATACAATCGGTTTGTAATCTATACCTGCTGTGTTCCTCCCGATGTAAAAACTTGAACCATCACCCATAGGACAGAGAGTACACTACACGTTGTGGAGTACCTTCCTGTCTCTACCGACCAAAAAGAGAACCAGAATTATTTAAAGTATAGCTGTATCATTATGATTCTCCACGTTATCACTGACCGTCACGTTCTCCACGTTATCACTGACCATCACGTTCTCCACGTTATAACTGACCGTCACGTTCTCCACGTTATCATTGACCGTCACGTTCTCCACGTTATCACTGACCGTCACGTTCTCTACGTTATCACTGACCATCATGTTCTCCACGTTATCATTGACCATCATGTTCTCCACGTTATCACTGACAGTCACGTTCTCCACGTTATCACTGACCGTCACGTTCTCCACGTTATCACTGACCGTCATGTTCTCCACGTTATCACTGACCGTCACGTTCTCCACGTTATCATTGACCGTCACGTTCTCCACGTTATCACTGACCATCATGTTCTCCACGTTATCACTGACCGTCACGTTCTCCACGTTATCATTGACCGTCACGTTCTCCACGTTATCATTGACCGTCACGTTCTCCACGTTATCATTGACCGTCACGTTCTCCACGTTATCATTGACCGTCACGTTCTCTACGTTATCACTGACCATCATGTTCTCCACGTTATCATTGACCATCATGTTCTCCACGTTATCATTGACCATCATGTTCTCTACGTTATCACTGACCGTCACGTTCTCTACGTTATCATTGACCGTCACGTTCTCTACGTTATCACTGACCATCATGTTCTCCACGTTATCATTGACCGTCACGTTCTCCACGTTATCATTGACCGTCACGTTCTCTACGTTATCACTGACCATCATGTTCTCCACGTTATCATTGACCGTCACGTTCTCCACGTTATCATTGACCGTCACGTTCTCCACGTTATCATTGACCGTCACATTCTCCGTGTTATCACTGACCGTCACGTTCTCCACGTTATCACTGACCGTCACGTTCTCCACGTTATCATTGACCGTCACGTTCTCCACGTTATCACTGACCGTCACGTTCTCCACGTTATCACTGACCGTCACGTTCTCCACGTTATCACTGACCGTCATGTTATCCACCATATCACTGACCGTCACGTTCACCGCGTTATCATTGACCGTCACGTTCTCCACGTTATCACTGACCGTCACGTTCTCCACGTTATCATTGACCGTCACGTTCTCCACGTTATCACTGACCGTCACGTTCTCCATCATAACACTGACCGTCACGTTCTCCACCATAACACTGACCGTCACGTTCACCGCGTTATCATTGACCGTCACGTTCTCAACGTTATCACTAACCGTCACGTTCTCCACGTTATCATTGACTGTCACGTTCTCCACGTTATCATTGACCGTCACGTTCTCCACCATAACACTGACCGTCACGTTCTCAACGTTATCACTAACCGTCACGTTCTCCACGTTATCATTGACTGTCACGTTCTCCATGTTATCATTGACCATCACGTTCCCCACATTATCACTGACCGTGACGTTCTCCACGTTATCACTGACCGTCACGTTCTCCACGTTATCATTGACAGTCACGTTCTCCACGTTATCACTGACCGTCACGTTCTCAACGTTATCATTGACCGTCACGTTCTCCACGTTATCACTAACCGTCACGTTCTCCACGTTATCACTGACCGTCACGTTCTCCACGTTATCACTGACCGCCACGTTCTCCACGTTATCACTAACCGTCACGCTCACCACGTTATCATTGATTGTCACGTTCTCCACGTTATCACTGACCGTCACGTTCTCCACGTTATCACTGACCGTCACGTTCTCCACCATATCACTGACCGTCACGTTCACCGCGTTATCATTGACCGTCACGTTCTCCACGTTATCACTGACCGTCACGTTCTCCACGTTATCATTGACCGTCACGTTCTCCACGTTATCACTGACCGTCACGTTCTCCACCATAACACTGACCGTCACGTTCTCCACGTTATCACTAACCGTCACGTTCTCCACGTTATCATTGACCGTCACGTTCTCCACGTTATCACTGACCGTCACGTTCTCCACGTTATCATTGACCGTCACGTTCTCCACGTTATCACTGACCGTCACGTTCTCCACGTTATCACTGACCGTCACGTTCTCCACGTTATCATTGATTGTCACGTTCTCCCTGTTATCACTGACCGTCACGTTCTCCACGTTATCATTGACAGTCACGTTCTCCACGTTATCACTGACCGTCACGTTCTCCACGTTATCATTGACCGTCACGTTCTCCACGTTATCACTAACCGTCACGTTCTCCACGTTATCACTGACCGTCACGTTCTCCACGTTATCACTGACCGCCACGTTCTCCACGTTATCACTAACCGTCACGCTCACCACGTTATCATTGATTGTCACGTTCTCCACGTTATCACTGACCGTCACGTTCTCCACGTTATCACTGACCGTCACGTTCTCCACCATATCACTGACCGTCACGTTCACCGCGTTATCATTGACCGTCACGTTCTCCACGTTATCACTGACCGTCACGTTCTCCACGTTATCATTGACCGTCACGTTCTCCACGTTATCACTGACCGTCACGTTCTCCACCATAACACTGACCGTCACGTTCTCCACGTTATCACTAACCGTCACGTTCTCCACGTTATCATTGACCGTCACGTTCTCCACGTTATCACTGACCGTCACGTTCTCCACGTTATCATTGACCGTCACGTTCTCCACGTTATCACTGACCGTCACGTTCTCCACGTTATCACTGACCGTCACGTTCTCCACGTTATCATTGATTGTCACGTTCTCCCTGTTATCACTGACCGTCACGTTCTCCACGTTATCACTGACCGTCACGTTCTCCACGTTATCATTGATTGTCACGTTCTCCCTGTTATCACTGGCCGTCACGTTCTCCACCATAACACTGACCGTCACGTTCTCGACGTTATCACTGACCGTCACGTTCTCCACGTTATCATTGATTGTCACGTTCTCCCTGTTATCACTGGCCGTCACGTTCTCCACCATAACACTGACCATCACGTTCTCCACGTTATCATGGGCAATTATTAACTAGGTTTATTAAATCAATAAATAATTTTACCTGTTTTTAAGCGACATTCAAGCAATTGACATCACATTAAAAGATAATCAATGATCAAATTAAATCCATAAATTACTTTCTACAACATCCTTCAATATGGTGTAGATTCAGACATCACGTACATGTACATTGTATGAGAGTAAGCGTTGTCAGTAGTTTGTTAGAAATGATATCTGGTATTGTCTCATAGATTTTTGACGTTAATATTTTTAATAAACAACAACACTACTGAAAATCTTTATATAAACATTGATAGAGAAAATGCGTCATTGGGTTATGGACTTTGCTTTCAATGCAAACTGATCAATTTAAGTTTAAAGATTCTCTATTGTCTCTTAATATATGAAGGATTTTGTTAGATTCGTTCATAGCATTTGAACTGACAAGGGGAGTTTTCCATATTGCTTACTATGTATCCAAGATAACGAGTATACTTCTGGGCCTGGACCCCAGGTGTATGCATTTATATGTATAGTCGTAAACCCTGTTTTATATGGTAATGTAGGTTCTATGCTTCAGAAAAAAGTTGGATTCTCGCTCGAAATCCCTATAGATTTCCCTGACAGCATGCCCCAAAAGTTTCCCGTTGGGCGAGAAACCATACTGGTCATATCTCGGTCATTTCTTTAGAGATTTTGACAAATCCTTCTTTTTTTTAATAGTGGTATTTTTGGATGGGGAACAAGTGTAAACCCATGAAAAATCGATATGGAGTCTCTATCCAGTTAAAGTCTAGAACCTACACTACCATATATTATTAAGAGGGTTTCTCCTATACATTTAAATGCATAAAACTCGGGTCAAGCCCCTAGAGCATACGTGTCAATCTCTGAAACCTCCAATGAGGGAGATCTCCCTATTTCCATATTTCCATTGACGGAGAAGTTCGTCAAATACGACTGAAACTGCATTGCTCAATTTGTCTTTCCCTTATATATAATTATTATGTATCAAAATAACTTCACAAAACATTCATTTGAGTATTTCGAGTACACCTGCGAATAGCTAGCTTCGCCCCGTTGGCGGTAGATTTACCTAAATACTTCACGGAATCCTATAAAAAAAAGTAGTCCTGTGATGATGTTGGGACTGACAAAATTATTCAATGCAATTATTACTAGTGGTCATTATCTATCAAATTGGAGTAAATCTTACTTGGTTCCAAACTTCCAATACATAAACAAGGTGATCCCTTAAATCTGGAAATTATAAGGGTATCTCAAGTATGATCTGCCTTGACAAATTATTTAATGCTGTACTGAACAACAGACTTGTTGAATTAATGTCTGGAAAAATGAGTAATTTACAATTCGTTTAAGAAGAAAAACAGACAGTCTGTTTGTCTTAAAATCCGCGATTACCAATTATGTGTACAGCAAAAAGAGTAAAATATTTGCTTGTTCTGTTGATTTTAATAAAGCATTTGATTCTGTATGGAGAAAAGGTCTGATGTACAAATTAGTTAAATACGGAGTGAAGAAGTTTGTCCATGTTATTGCAGGTATGTATCAAAACACTTTATCTTCGTTGAATGTTTTCTTCTTCTGATTTTTTTTTATATTTACAGAGGTGTCTTTGTTGTTACTTCAATTGTATTGTTGTGTAAATTGCCATCAAATTACTCACGCAATTATAAAAGTGCTTAATAAAATCGAATTGAATATATTAAGACCGTTGATAAAATGTAAATGTGCTTTTGAGAGTATTTAACTTCAAAAACAGATGCTTTTTGTGCTTACTGGGTTTTCGGTTTTTATGCAATATGGATGGACATCATAAGTTTCTTTTCATGTCAGAATGCATGACAACAAATCGTTCACTGTCATATTCATATCATATACCAGCTTGATTCTATTTTACACTGTAAAGGTGCTACTCCTAGCCCTCCATCGTGGGGAAGTCGTCAGATGCTGACCGTTGGTCGGGGTTTTTCCCAGGAGCTCTTGCTTTCTTCCGTCATCAAAATCTGGCACGTCCTTAAATGACCAGAGCTGTTAATAGGACGTAAAACACAAACTAACCTGGTACGTCCTTAAATGACCTAACTAAAACCAAATACTGCTAAGGTAAAACATAACTCGTAACCATGGTTGCTGTCTCTTACGATAATTTATTGGACCAATCATAGAAGAGCACTTGTGTCAGGATACAATGTGAATGCCGGAAGCACCCTAGTCGGTGCGCTATAGTAGGACTGTGTTACCGTTACAAACGTAGTGCAAACCTCGAGTAGGTCGCTTCACACCAGCACGTTTTCTCGTAAACAAATGGCGCATGCTGTGTTTAGTACTTTTCGTGAAAAAGTTGTTCGGTCAGGGTAATTTGTCTAGTATTTCGTTTGCTAGGGGCAATGTGTCCGGTATTTTGCTTACCCAAGTATTCCGGTAGTTGGCCTACCCAGGACAATGTGTCTGGTATTTTGCCTACCCAAGGAGCCAGTAGTTTGTCTACCCAGGACAACGTGTCCGGTATTTGGCCTACCCAAGGAGCCAGTAGTTTGCCTACCCAGGACATCGTGTCCGGTATTTTGCCTACCCAAGGAGCCTGTAGTTTGCCTACCCAGGACAACGTGTCCGGTATTTTGCCTACCCAAAGAGTCCAGTATTTGGCCTACCCAGTACAATGTGTCCAGTATTTGGCCTACCCAGGAAAATGTGTCTGGTATTTTGTTTCTTCGTGGCAATGTGTCCTGTGTTTGACCACACTTGGAAAAGCGCAGTAAATCCGAGTATTATATATATATCATGTAAACACCCAAGTGATGTATGACGTCATTGCCACCTTTAAAAGAATCGCCTGACTGTCTGCTAGCGTATTGTTTATGAGAACAACGTGTCTGGTATGGTCGAACATTATTGGTAAGACTAGTAGAGATAACAGCCATTCAGTAAAATTGATGACCGCAGTAGACGGATTTCATTACTGCATTTAAACCAAGGAAGTGAACATCTGTTGTATAAAACTCAATTCAAACAGCTAGTGAGAGCTGACCCGAAATGAATTGTAGTCAGCTTGTGTAAGGAACAGAATCCTGCTTTCAATTTCTAAGAATATGGAGGGACTTGAGCAATGACTAGATCAGATAAGATTCCTGCGATTAAATATATATGGTTATATCAATTTTAGGTCTTCAACAAGCTCCCAAAAAGAAAAAATATCCACCCTTTTTTTTGTCTTCATGAAAAAAGTTCACAAGACTGGTAACATGTCAATCTCTCTTGCAGCGCAACTGAGTGCTGTATGTGATGTACACCAAGGTCAGGCTCTTACCGGGTTTGGAAAGGAGTAATGGTCTCAACTGAAGATCATATTGTCATGCAGAACTTCTAAATTTACAGCAAATCTTCCGGGTTATATTGTTTAATTGTCATATTATCGATATGAAAACAAAGTCTGTAGCCTTTAAAAGGTGCCGCAAATGTGTGTGGTACGTCATCTTAAACAATATCTGAACTATTCATTCAAGAGATTGACAATTTTAAGTCCGGCGAACATCAACCTTATTATTGAAAAATTAACCTCTCAAAAACAATTATTTTTATAGCTTATAAACAAGTTAAATATGAAATGTAAATATATGAATTCCGACTTTTAAGTTAGGTTTTTGTTTACGACATATCAGAGCGCTGAAAATTTGGGTGACTATAGTGTCTTTTAGGGTGCTTGTTGAACATAAGCTGAATATATTCAAAGAGGACTGAATTGTTTCACACTGTTGGTTGACTCTGTACATACAGAGCCTCCTCTTATTTTACCCCTTATAGTCCGACCTTCCCTGACATGTGGAAAGCAAACAGTTTTAGGAAGGCTGAGCGACGCCAACAAGCGAACAATAGCAGGACTAGAGGCAGGGGTCCACTTGGGGTGGGCTTGTCTTCGGACAGGACGCCACAACAAGTCCAGGGATTATATTAAGGAATATAAATCAGAAAGCCATTCATACGATATAGTTCGAACATATCACAAATTTAGACAGCTTACAAATTACTCCGCATTTTCATTATAGTGTCATAGACAAACTGTATACAACTGTCACAACACCCGAATGATTTTTAGGAAATATATTTCCCATATTTATGATCTAGTCACATTTATAACACATACATTCATATTCAGTGTACAAAATCGATCAAAATAATAAAAATCAGGGACCAAAAATATTTAACTATAAACAATATTTCTTAGTTTCTATAAGAAACTTAGTGTTCAATATGGCAAAACATTTTTATTATTTAAATCCAATCTGTTTCTTTTATAAAAGATAATGAATGATAGTTTATGTCCTTTCCAAAATAAATGTAACATTTAAGATTCGATGATTTTTAATTAAAGTTTATTCATAAGTATTTGGAATTTTTGAACCATCACAAAAACGTTTACACAAATGAGAATGTATAATTATCGCGGAGAACTATTGTACTGCCTCGTCACCGTGTCATCGACTTCGTGAACGAAATCTAGTTTTAGACTATGTGGCACCGCCAACACAAAATACAACCACCACCAACACTGTATAGATCTACATTACAACAGGCTAACACATGATGTCGCGTCACCGCACTTTGTGACGTCACGTAGCAGTAGTAATGATGTTGCGTCACCTCATTTTGTGACGTCACGTAGCAGTCGTAATGATGACGCGTAACCTCACTTTGTGACGTCACGTAGCAGTAGTATGACAATCTGTTAAAGTAAGAATAAATCTAGGAAAATATTAAGCTTAATGATAAAGTTACTATATACTTATAAACTAGATACACTCTTGAAAATGAATGAGATTTTAAAGCAGTCTATTTTAGAATATATATATACGCTAGCATTCTTAAATTTTCAGCAGATTCCGGTACTTACAAAAGCCTGATTGATTCTAAAACAAAACATCAGGATGAAAAGTCAGGATTCAAAAGGATCACTGGAACACTAAAATATCCATACATTTTCATGTGATAATTTATCTAAAATCTTCTCTTTGTGGCTCATTAAACTAACTTTAATCAACTCGGTCCAAATCTACAGCAGTAAATTGAATGACAATAACTTCGGGGAATTCCGGAAGATTCCGGCAGTTTCAAACTGACTACGGTATCAAACCGGATATCCTGTCAGCCTATAGTGTCATCGGAATTCGTATCATATTCTATAGCCTATCAAAACACCATGTTTAAATAATGGGACGTTAAAACAACTTCTGCTGATTTCGATGAACAGGTTGTGACTATGTCTGGACAGTTTTGAGTGTCGCAGTGCTGTGTTTCGGACCTGTGAGGGATTATACTGTGCAGTGGCCATCGCGGTACTAAACTTCTCGGCACGCCGCCATATATCAGAAACAATTAACACATTAGAATCAGGATATAATGTATAGTGCTGTAGATTACTTGCATTACGCGTGGTATTTATTTTACGTTAAACATATTGGCGAATTCGAAGTTATCAAAGGAGTAATTACATCTACAAAAAGTATGGCAAATAATGTCCTTGAAGCAAATCTGTGCCAAAAATATATTACCGAAGTGGCACCATCTTCTAGAACAATAATGTAACGTCTGTAATGAAGACTCAGACACAAACAGATTCCATACAAGCCTAGACATAGGATTCTTGTTTGGAATATACATTATTTACACTAAATAGTTTTTTTTCCAGAGGAACAAATTTCCAAATTATTAAAGTGTCTCACAATGTTTTTGAAAATGGTGGGTTGGTTTCCCAACCCAAACTCTAATACCAGGTCACAATTTATATAAGACAAGAAATTCACCCAGAACAAAACGATAAAGTTAGCTCACGACAAAAATATACAATACGAAAATACACATTTGACTTGAAGAAAAAAAAACATTTCAAATTGCAAGAGTCGCTTTTGAGCCAAATATTTAAGGGGAAAAGATATATTTGGAAGGTATATGTATTTGAATTCGACATGACTTGATCATAGCATTCACGTCTTTGGCAATAATTTTTCTTCCAAGACAATATCCTATTACAATACACATTTGAACCCAACGTACTGCTGAAATCTGTGTCCCAACGACACACTCCACCGACCCTACAATATTGCACATCCTCCCTTCTCCTTGAAGGGGTTGTCGCTGGGCCGCTGGAATCCTTTGAGTAAAGCGTCCTCCTCGGAGTGCTGTTCGCAGTACTTCTCGATGTCATAGATACACTCAGACACGCGCACGCGCTGTATTGCCGCCTCTAGACGGAGCTGCTCAACCAACTTCCGTTGTTGCTGAAGACCCTCTTGAAATTTATTCATTTTCAATCTGGAACGAAAAAGGCATCTGTTACGTATAACTTTTGAAAGTACATGGGAAAACGTTTTTATTGGTATAGAAGTCATTTTGTGGTAATTTGAACATTATCATTGGCATTTTCACACTTTTATCAAACGCCTTCCTATTATTATATTTTCTTGTATAACCTAGCTAGGGATCTAGGTGTTGTAATTATGTAGAGTTCTTTTAGCATTTTATAAGTTTTCGTTTGTGTCACCACCTGACGATTTCCTTGTGCTGTCGTATATAGAAAAATTACTGAATACCAATTTCTTCTCAAAATAAAATATCTACGAAGCCTTCTTTAAATCTCTCACTCCTGATCATGAAGAGATAGTTTTACTCTTCCAGTTCATATGCAGGAAAATGTATGACATTTCAGAGGTAAATAATTTAGGTAAATATACAATACGCGATCTTATTATGGCAATTATTGATAGGAATGAGATATTGATTAATACATCGCGGGTCATTTATCAATTGTTGGACTCTTGAAGCACGATTATAACTATACAACTGTATATATACTGTATATATTGATCACAAATAGATATTTTTTTATCAAATCTAAGCGAAGGATCATTTGTACATAACCGTGGCAATACCTTCGCCACAGAGGATGGACATGTGGTACAATGTATTACTGATATAGGCAGTTATTCATTATTCATAGTGTACCTCGTCTGTCTGATTGGATTAATAATCACATAAAACACCAATAAAACATCGATCTCGCTCTCCTTCGAGTTTCCCCACTCATATGGCTCATCTTTGGAGCATCTCTGGTTACAGACTAATAATCACATAAAAGACCAATAAAGCATCGATCTCGCTCCCCTATGAGTTTCCCTACTCATATGGCTCATCTTCGGAGCCTCTCTGGTCATATATGCAAAAAAAACCGACTGAGTTCCGAACAACTGGACTTGAGCAGACGACAGCAGGGAGCATCAAACTGACCATGTTTACTATGGTGCTACTGTGATATTCTGGCGAAGCAAAACATGTGGTATAAAGGTTCGTGCTATTTATCTATGATGTTTCACTCTTAAATCATCCATATAAAGTATGATTTATCGTGTAGAAAACATGTGCTATATTTTACATTGCCGTAGACCTCAAATTATATCTTTCACAAAATGACTTTCTGAAATTGTCTGATACAAGTGTATTTATGTCTGCGTATTCAAATAATCTGTTGCTATTGAGGAATATAATATTTATTGTTACTAGTAACTTATGTTTCTCTTTGGTCATCCCCTGGGGTAGATTAGCATGTTACTTTCAGATTCTTAGTTATATCTTTTCCAACCAAGTTGAATAATTTTTTTCTACCGAAAATGGACAAATTATACCCATAGATGTGTTTTCTTAAATAAACAATAGTTAACTTTTACATCGTTCCTAATTAAGAAATGATGACCCGCGGTTCTGAAATTTACAAATGGAATAAACCTCTTCCATATAATTCTTTTCTATATGTTAGAAAAGAATTATTACTGTAACTATTAGTTGCATTGTAATATTCCCGCTGGGCCCCACCCTGGTCCATTTGGTTGTTGCAGTCCTTTTTTCCTAAATAAACTATGCTTTACCTCCTTCAAAGAAAATACATTAATGAGTTTGTCCTATGTCGTACAATATCATGGTTTATCAAGAGGCCCAAAGGGCCTAAATCGTTCACCTGATTTCCTTCTCACATGTGTGAGCTTACATGTAACAGTGCGTAAGAATCCTATTTGGTTTTAAAGGCTATAGCCGTAACTGCTATTCCTCTATATGTAAGAAAGACATGAATCTTCACAAAAAAGTTTGTATATACATTTTCAAAGCAATATGACCTTAAATGTTGGTAGATTTAAGTATGTCAAGGTAAATTGTGTTTGCAACTGTGTTTTGCTTTTTCTGATGAAGCTACAAGTCAAATATGATGTATCCAGGTCCATCTCGAATTTCAGAATAAGTCATTTGACTGATTTGACATATTTGACACTCGTAACTTTCTCACGCTTTGCTCGGCTCCCTCCAAGGAGGCTACCAGCCACTCAAGTCTCTGGGCATTTTGTTATTTCAGAATAGGTCGTTTAAAGGCTTGGACCTATTTTACTCCCTATGACCTTCAGAGAAAGACAAGGTAACTTTTCTTCGCAGAGTTTGTCTTTCCCCTTCCAATGAAGCATACGGTAAAATATCATAAATGTGTTTCAAAAGAAGCTAAGCCATTTGAATGTGTTGGTATATATAACCCCTGTGATATTGAAAGTGAGTCGAGGTAATTTTTATTCACAAACCTTGTTCGGCTTCTTCCAAGATAGTTAACAGCCAAATATCACGCCTCTATGCTTTTGTGGTATTCAAGATGAAATCGTTTTAATATATTTTTAATCGGTTTGAAATACTCAACCAATATGATATTGAAAGTAGGTCAAGGTCATTTTTAATCTCATTAACTCTTCATCTTTTTCTATGGAAGCTACGTACATGTACTAGTCCAATGTAATGTCCATATGCCTTTCTGCATTTCAGAAAAGTCCTTTGAATGTTTTGACATATTCGACCCATGCGATATCAAAAGTAGGTCTAGGTCATTTTTATTCACCAACTTTGTTCGAGAACCTTTTAACGGAAGTCACCAGCCAAATTTGAGAAGTACATGTAGTTTGAATAAATGTTTTGACCTTGTTGACACATATGACCTTCACTCGAAGTGATGTATCCTAATTCATTTTTGTGTATCGTGGTTCTAGTACTAGTGTTGTGTATCTATTAAATTGGTTTGTTTACCTGCATTATGGTAATGCTTTTGTTTTTTTTCTGAAATCTCAAAAAAGAGTTTAATGTTATGGAATCCTGTAGTAAATATGTTCATTACACTATAAAGGGCATGGTCTAAACTCTGTCAACTGCTGCACTCGATCATTACTTGTATAATGCTGTTTTTAGCAGATATGAATATTGCAATACGTATCGTAAACATCACACTGCGATACGTATATCGTATCGTTGGGTTCGCGTATCGCTTCGCCCTATTGTGTAGTACTAGTGTAGCTCAGATGTCGCGACTGTGTAATAAAAGTCAGACTCTTCCGTCTCAGTCATCTTGATACTTTTTTATCAAAAACTCCTTAAGTATTAAAATGTGGTTTTCGTTTCGGAAAGGATTCCTCGAAAGTAAATTATTTTTAAAACCAGTTAGAAAAATCTTGTTTCAGCATCAGATAATATCATTCTTATTGCTGCCATGAGATACTTTCATACCCTATTCATATTGCTGTCATGAGATACTTTCATATCCTATTCCTATTGCTGCCATGAGATACTTTCACATCCTATTCATATTGCTGCCATGAGATACTTTTATATCCTATTCTTATTGCTGTCATGAGATACTTTTATATCCTATTCATATTGCTGTCATGAGATACTTTCATATCATATTCCTATTGCTGCCATGAGATACTTTCATACCCTATTCCTATTGCTGTCATGAGATACTTTCATATCCTATTGCTGCCATGAGATACTTTCATATCCTATTGCTGCCATGAGATACTTTCATATCCTATTGCTGCCATGAGATACTTTCATACGCTATTCCTATTGCTGCCATGAGATACTTTCATATCCTACCCCTATTGCTGTCATGAGATACTTTCATATCCTATTCCTATTGCTGCCATGAGATACTTTCATACCCTATTCCTATTGCTGCCATGAGATACTTTCATATCCTATTCCTATTGCTGCCAAGGGATACTTCCATTCCCTAACAACATGTGAGTATCGAGTATAGTAAGACCTGTTATCTGGTTCCACGTGCCTCTTTAAACACTGGTCGTGATCTCCGGTCCAGGAGTCAGACATTCTCCTATTTGACTTTGTCTCGCTTATCCACTCCCGGGAGCACATTTGAGCTCTTCAAATTCAGAGGTTGGGATAGCTCATTATGAAATTTTCGGGATAAATGAGGTCATTTTTGTGTTGCGTTTAATATTTCTACGACTAGCTAATGACTTGATATTAAAAGCGTAAAACAATTAAGTTTTGAACTAGTTCCTGCGTCACAGGTGTACAAATGCATTAATATCAGCTTCATTGGCTTTTCTCTAGCATCACTGAAGAGTCCTAGGAGGACGAAACAGCTGTGTGAGGCAGTTTAATTCATCGTTTTAAGCATACTGTATCTATTACTAAATTTAGAAAGTCAGCATATGTGTGTTATGTCATCTTTTATAATAAAATGTCTGTAGTTTAACGGTAAAGTGCCGGTATATCGTGGAGGACGTACACTTACTAGGACACTTCCTGTTGATATTTATGAATACGGGATCTCGGTTGAAAAAGAGATAACGTCCAAGATAAGATGAAATGGTTTTATTCAGTTGTGATCTGGTACTTCCCTTTACCAATGGAGGTCACAGCATATACATCGATAAAGGTACAAGGTTATAGAGATATTGTTATTAGTATGTACAATACAACACGACACACCGCGGATACGAGATATTTAAATCATGCGTTCTGTAATCGTCAGCGAAGTGATATTTAACAAGAGTCATAAGGGGCCTGAATAGCGCATCTGGTATTTTTTTTTTATAATTTTGTCTTTTTTTTTTTCTTTTTCTTTTCAAAAGACTACAAGAATTACAAGCTGTAAGAAGGACTATATTGACATATGTTTGGGTAGATAAGACATAATAAACATGATCGTTCGTCATGTTCAACACTTCTGTAACTGGTTATGTCATGGGGATCAAAACTACATTTGTACCTCGGTGTAATGACATAGGGAGGTCGTTTGCAGGGATTATTCTGGACCTCCCGGTAAACTCTGGTTATATTGTCTTCTCCGCATATAGAGCAATTGTACATTTGGTTAGTTCGTGGGTGGTGGTTTAAAGATTTAAAACAAATATTTGGCCCTGCCTCTGTCGTCCTAAGGGGGCCACATCCGCCATTTTTTTCAAAGTGATGCCCTTAGTCTAAAGTTACTTTAGAACAATTTTGCTGATATTGCTAAATAATAAAGAATTTATTTTATAAGATGAACTTATATTTCCACTATTTGTCCACTATTTCGGAACATTTGATACAAAATCGAATCAATCCGTAGAGGAGATAGAGTTTCCTTTTTTCCAATCCTGAGTTCAGTCCTGTCCCAGTTTCTGCAACATTGCGACCCCTTTTTCAAAAGTTTTTCTAGAACAAATTTCAACCCCTCTCCAATTGGACCCCACTCTAAGGGTCATAGCCTCCGTTTATAGAATATTGATTGTCACTTAGATGCCCTAAGCCGAACTAAATGTTCATACCCATTAAGGACAAGAATCTTTTAAAAGGAAAAAACGACAGATGACGAACGACAGACGGAAGTTGCACCTGGGCATAATGAAGCTCGCTTGGACCTACGGACCAGGTGTACTTCAACATGCAATGTTATCATTGATAACACTTTAATCTCTAAGCATACATTTGATAACGTTTTCCCATGATACATAGTTTACAAAAATATAGACCCATAATGAACACAAGCATATTGCACGCACCACCGACTTGTCATATAGTCAGTACAAAACCGATATTTCGGTACAATGTATGATAAGATTCAAATTTTTCCCGAAACATGTTCCGACCAGCATCTGAATACTAGAATACCCAAGAATACGTCTTTGTGTTTGAAAAGTATATTTAGTTTGTTTAGACTTTCCGTGCGTTAATTGTCATGTTTGAAAGGTTATCCTTAGCATTATTTGGTGATTACACGAGCTGGGAACTAACGCTATGAAAGAAGTACTACCTGACGATATCCCTTTCACATGGCCATGAACGCAACAAGAATCATTTGAGAAAGCAAGAGGGAGCAGTTTCATTTTAAACACATCTAATCTCAACATGAGACTTAAGGATGTATTCTTCTGAGAAGTCAAACTACAAAGAACAGAGACTTATATTTTTACACAACTTTCAGATGCAATATATGCTATTGAAATTGATCAGAACTTCTTCAATATAAAATAAAATCTTTAAATGAGATTAAAACGAGATTTGAATGTGACTGAAATCTCAGAAGAAAACATCTTTAAACTGAGAAAATGCATGACAAAATGAGGATGAGCAAAGCAAATATAGAGATGACGTCATGCTGTTCTAGTAATAGTGTTTGTAGCCACGAGACCACAATCACAAACAGTATATGTACTTATATTAACTTTATTGCTAGCTACACATCTATATTGGAGATTTATCTATAGGGATTGCTTGACATTATGCCGGTATTTATAACATCGATTCGACAATGATGTAGTACAAGAATTCTTTCATATTGTTTTACAAGTTTTATACAGAGGTAACTGTCAAATCAATTTCTTTTTCGAAAATAATATATGTTATAACTTAACCGTGTTCTATAAAAATACGTTGCTTACATATGTTGACACCCAAACCGACATAATCATTCAACCATCATATAAGTCAATAATCATGAACAAGGAAAATTGACATCTTCGTGACTTATTTAACATTCATACAATATTTAAAAAAAAAATATAACAATGTATGGACGTACAGAAAGCAACAACAAACATGCATATTTGTGACGTGTGTGATACAATCACACAACGGGTTGTGTACCGTGGAATCTCGCTAGTCCGTACAGCGCAGTACCCATCAATCCAAAGATGAAAAACCAAAATGAAACTAGAACGCTTCACGACGCGTGATTGACAACTATAAATATTTTATATTTTAACGCCGGCGGATTAACGAGATTCCAGTTAACTCATTGTTTTCATGCCAGTAATGATCATTGTGCATAACTACAATATATTGACTTGTGCAAGACCAGTACTAAATAAGACATCCAGAGGGCCTGAAGTGCTCACCTGAATGAATTATTATGGCAAACTTTTCCATACGTTAAGAGACAACACACGTCCCTCATTAAAAACATTAATCTCATTTTCCCTTTTTGAACCCACTCTTCCCCTAAAAAAATAACTAAAGATAATTATTTATCCATTCGCGTTTCTTTTGTCCAATGATGCCAAGTTCTGTCCCAAAACTGTTCTGGACTGGAAACGTTTTAAAGAAAAGATTAAAAGACAGATGCCGCACTGGGGCATAAACTGTATTATATAATATGTATTTGTGAATGAGTATCTTTGCTCAGATCCTTCAATGGACATGTTTAAGGGTGGAGCGAACTATTGTTTTAATTGTTCCTTATTCTTACCCGTTATAGGTTACAATAACTAATACAAATAACGACTTGTTGGACTTACATACATTATGCTCATACTATCGTGCATATTTTACATGGGTCGTCCTTAAAAAGATTGTCCTTGACCGGATTAATAAGCGGGTCATTATCAATGTTTTCTTTACAAAACGTTATCATCTCCTGGATGGAGACACTCATAGGCGTGCGTGGACATTGTAGGTGGCGCTTCATCTGATTCACGTGATTTGTAGCTTTCTCTATTTGCTCACTTCGGCTTAGAATTGGCATGACGACTGTGATGACGTAGTACACAACAATATGGTGAAAAGGTGTTGGTGATGTATCGCACAAATGATGATTGGCACGAGATTGTTTCACTAAGACACCCACATCCAATAAACAATGCACTCTGCTACAATAAACGAGCAAAAAGAAACACAACATCAACAAAAAACCCACAATGCAAGCAAACATTCTAACAAGTACAACAGTATGCTAAACTACAGTAACACATAAACACAACAAAAATTGATTGCTTCTCAAATGTTAATTGATAATTGGCGTTTTTTCAATTTTCTAAAATCTGTTCATCGTCGGTATCGTTCAATTAGTTCTTCTTTGTAATTAAATAATTTATTTTTAAACGCATTAAAACCCTAATTGTGAAATGGCCAGAAATTGAAACCAAACTAGAGAGTGGAAAACGTCCTCAACGGTATTATGCCAATGACGAGAGTCCTTGTAATCAGAAACTCATAAGCTTCCCAAGTCAGTGACACAGAATCTCGCGAGTCAGTGATACAAACTATCGCAAGTCAGTGACGCAAACTATCGCAAGTCAGTGACACAAACTATCGCAAGTCAGTGACACAAACTATCGCAAGTCAGTGACACAAACTATCGCAAGTCAGTGACGCAAACTATCGCAAGTCAGTGACACAAACTATCGCAAGTCAGTGACACAAACTATCGCAAGTCAGTGACACAAACTCTGGCAAGTCAGTGACGCAAACTATCGCAAGTCAGTGACACAAACTCTGGCAAGTCAGTGACGCAAACTCTCCCGAGTTAATAATACAAACTCTTGCGAGTTAATGAAACAATCTCTCGCGAGTCAGTGACGCAATCTCTCCCGAAGACAACGTAAGTACTCCCAGCCCAGTCAGAGATGATAGGTTAGATACATAAAAGAAACAAAGTCTACGTTTTTTTTTTACATAAAGCAGCACTATATTCATGAATATGCTAATGCGTGCAGTGACAGACATGTCAATACCAGTCTACATTGTTTAATAGATTTCAAAGTGGTGCTTACATAACTCCTTGTATATATGAACGTGTGAGCTTGAATGTTGCATGAGGTGGTTCAAAGTTATATCTTCACTGATCTTGCACATTGAGAGTATAACATTTAAGATTCAGTTGCCTTAACTAGGACCCATCCACTGTGATATACGAGGCATACAGATAAACATTTTTACATAGAAATATACCAATACTGTTTGGCTGTGAATGGCAGCGATTTGACATTTGACAGTTGCTGCGACCTCTAATTAATGTAGCGAACCTTTTAATACCATGCGACGAAAGGTCTCTTCTCAAGTTTCATTATTCAGCAGCTCAGAGCCGACAAGACCTTTCACCTTTTAATATGATATTTGTTCTGATGGTACCGATCTCTTGGTGGTACACGTCATTTACCATTATACATATGGCTCAGCTATGAAATATCAATGAATAATGATAAGGAGGAAAGTCTAAAGAAGCATTGACCAACCTTTCTGCTGGGACCGACATTTGTACATGAATGTATACCTTGAGTATTATATGTTAAATACGCGGTTCAAGCTTGTGAACTATCATCAAATAATCTAGAGAACGGAGTGGGTGCTACCGTTTTAACATAGGGTCAACAGTCCAGAGAAGATCCGAACGGAGTGGCTGCTACCGTTTTAACATAATTTAGTATCAACAGTCCAGAGAAGAGCCGAACAGAGTTCACGTTCCCGTTTATAAAGATTTTAAGATAATGTGCATTATGAGATATGGAATGGTATACATAAGTTATGTCCTATTAGAGCACATTTCATTGTTTCCATGCATATGTCACATGTAAAAATGAGGGACGGCTATTGACACGAATAACATTGGAATGTCCAATCTCTCTGACATGTATAGATCAGTTTGGGGAGAAAATATCTTCGTAGAAACTCATGTCTCGAATGAATAACATACGAACACATAAAAATAAAAAGATGGCCGAAGAAAAATGTATAAGGCACAAAAACACCAAGAATTCTCACGACATGCAAAATATACAAAGGAAATTATGTAAAACTCAAGCGAATAAGATAACTAAATACCAGTAGAAGAAGAAAACGTGTTACTTACTTGTGACGTAAACAAGGTCACTGATGTCACGTCGGTAATGTCAATCTGAAAATAAAATTCTCTGATTTTAAGGCTGATGTGAGGATAGAACATATTATCATAGATTGGTACTTTGGTTCCTGGATAAACGAGTATGCATGCAGACCTCTATGTTTGGTAATGACAGTTTTATTGCTGGTGAACAATGGTCATCCGAAAAAGGTGTAAAAGGCCAGCAGCAGTTGAAATTCGGTATTTGTAAACACGCGTCTATTTTGAACTCTCTTCTAACTTCGACTTGTTGTTGAAGTTGGACCCACCTGAGTTATTTTTAATTCTGTGGATTTATCTGTCAAGAGTTTCTTGTTAGTTACCGCTCATGTTTACTTCCTTTTGGCTTATTTTTGCATGGTTATCAACTGGATTTTTGTTTCAGAATCACGAAAAATGTCCTCAAGATACGCATATTGGGCCTTTAACGGGGTTCATAAAGAGAAGTAAGTGTTGATCTGCTCTACAACAAACGTCCAGGTATAGGTAGCTTACAATGACTTCAGTGTGTTACGATACCAGTATGAAGTGTGTTGACTCTGCTATAGTTCTCCAAACGAAAGGTTAACGCAGTTGTACACTGTAGGTATCACGAAGTCGGGTTAAATAAATGACAAAATAAATCTGATATAACAATTACAAATTTCACATTCTTTCCATATTGACATTAAACTACCTTGACCATACCCATATTTAATAAGAAAATTCGAAGTTAGTAAGAAATTTTAAAAAGATCACGAGGCGCAGACACCGTAGCACACGGATTCCGGATATTAAAACAAGGGAGATGACTCTAAACGCAGGACATAATTCGTAATTTCCATTGCTTGATTCACTAATTATAAGTGAGCACTATCAAACTCCTCAACATGTATAGGTTATTGCATGGTTTTAGAGTAAGAGTAAGAAATAGAGTAAGAAATCATGCAAAACTGACTTACTGCATACTTTCCATCTCCAACATAAAATTAATGTGTGAAAAAACTCACATGGACAGTCCAACCTACAAGAAATCATGATTGGCCATGAAAGGTATTTGCCAAGCCTGTGCAATGGACTGTGGTGACAGAGGATTTGTTGTCCACACTTTTATATTGTGAGAGGTTGAAAGTATGCAATATGCTGCTTATTCGGCCCTTAGTTTTAACTATAATTATTCCCATGTTACAACCTGAACAAAAAAGAAAAGTGATTAGTTGGTGCAGCAGAATGGCTACGGAAGTCAACGGATACTATGTACACGCGTAGCTACTTCGTATCTATTTCCTGAAGGAGATCGATGTAATTTTATGGAGATTTTATGGAACGCGAGAAATCTTTAAATCAAATACGATCAAACAAAGGAGTAGTATTTCAAATGAATAGGAGATGTCTTTCACGAGATCTCGCCTAAGTATCGTTTAGCCGATTGGGTCTCGTTATAATCTCCTTACACAGAAGAAATGTTGACCGTGGTGGTTATTTAAGTTTCCAGTACCGGTGAATCGCTAATGACACTCGAACAATGCTAAATATAAACAGTGGTTCCACTGGGCTAGTACTCCATCAGCCGGATTGGCCCAGACGAGCGGCCAGACAGATGGCTCACCGATTAACAGTTCGATTTCTGTAGAGAAATACACCAATAAACCTGTTGAAAATACTGGCGCTTACCTTTCCTATAATTCTTTTAAGACCTGATCAAATATCATAGCGCTGAATAAAGACTGATGTATCACGAGCTAACATGATAAATTGCAGTCTAGGGAGTGGTTATGGAGGTCAGGGGGAGATCGTCAACGTGTTGTCATGGATACAAATATACAAACACTGTCTAGTTTGGTTACTATGCGGTATGTGTAAAGGAAGACTCTCTGGTCTTTATTAAAACCAAGACAACCATGCTTCATATCAATAAAAACACTCATTAACAACTTATGAACCACTCATTAACAACTTATGAACATGCATGAGACTTGGATAAGGAAGATAATTATGAACCCAATATATTCCAGAAGAGGAAAAATTTATGGCGTTCCTCTTTTTGACGTGTGTTTTCAGTTATTCACCTATTTACGATCACAAAAATGCTGATGTATAAAGCCGTTTAATCACATAATGATGAATTGATACAGCTGTATTTTCTGAAATATCCTTTTTATTTTTTGGAACTGATCCCCTAAAACAATTTAAGTTGTATGTTTGAGGTGGAATATTTTAGAAATATCTGGGATTGATCCCGAAAATAATGTTACTTAAATATACTGAAGTGTTACAGAAAAGTTTTCGGGATCGATCCCGAAAAAAAATTTGGGATCGATCCCAAAAATTTTATATACTAAATTCGGGATCGATCCCGAAATTAATATTTCTGAAATATACTAAAGTGTTGCAGAAAAGTTATCAGGTTCGATCCCGAAAAAATTTTGGGATTGATCCCGAAAAATCTTTTCCATTGCTTTATTATGCTGAAGTGTTTGAGAAACATTTTCGGGATTGATCCCGAAAAAATTTTTTGGGATCAATCACAAAAATTGTGTGTACATGTACTGAATTCAGGATAACCTTAAATTCATATTTCTTGTATTTGAAACAAATTTTGGAATCAATCATTACCATAATGATATTTCCTCAAAATAACAAGGAACTGATAGTTCCATATTTTTTCTGATTGGTTTCTTGTCAGCAGGATTCAAAACCATTGTAAAACCAGTTGTTTTTCTAACATACCATTTCAAATGACAACTGTACAAAAGTCAACTAAGATGGATTAAACTTAACTTAAAATAAATTTAATTCATTATGACTATAATACATGTACCAGAAACAACATACATTAATTGATCATTGACACAATTGTGATGTAACACAGGGTTATTGACAATTACAGATGTTGTTACTTTTGTTTGACTTTAAAAGGATATTTATTGTCAATAGTCAATATCATTTTTTAGCAACCTCACAGCCATAACAATAGCTTTGGATTAATTAAATTGTATGTAGTGGAAGTGAGGAATTTGAAACAGTTCTGTACACCAGCATGTGCACCGTAATTCTTGAAGGCACTTCCTATCGGTCCTCTGCACTTTACTTCATTCCGCAGATAAGACATTCATCCAACATTAATTATATAATGCATTTTTGTTGTCATTAGTTGTTCTTCATACTGAAATATGAAATCATATTTAATTTAACATAGTCTTGAGTACAGCTTTATTATAAATTGAAATTAAAAACACCTAACAATGCATGGACCATATCAAGCACAGCAGTACAGAGGTTTTTATTAAATGCAACATGAGAAAAAGTAATTGACAATCAGTTAAAAATCATAATCCTTAACCGATCGATAATTGATTGCATAATTGGTTCTTAATTCTGTGGGATTAAATACCAAAATAAGATAATATATCAAAACATCAAAAGACAATGGGCCTATACAATTTTTGTATATACACTAGTTTTCGCTCTTCTATATAATTATATATAATGATAGGATTTCAAGCAATTTTTACACAGTTTTATTAATCTTCTTTTTTTTCAAATCATAGAAATATGTCTGTTGAATTTACACCATTGTTTTTAACATCAAAACAAATACACACTTCAATTTTTAAGAAGAACCAATTACATAAATAATGGATTTTTTAATCGATATTAGGAATATGAAAGGACAAACTTGATTTTTGATTGTGATTGATCATCAGCTCATCACTATTGAGAAAGAAAGTCAAACTGTCTTTGGACTTATGTTTCCTATCTAATGCTTACTGTAACAAAGTCCTAATGTGGTTTGATGACTTGCATATGCATATCTCCAATCTATTTTCTTTGTACCACACGAACCTGTAAAATATACATAACATGGCAATATTATGATTTACAAATATAAAAGTTTGTATCTAGCAGTCAGTAATTTAATATTTAATTTTACTAGAACACTGACATGTTAGCAAGGACCCTACATTGTGCCTCACAGTCTATTTTGAAAGTTGGCCTTAACAATTTTAAACCCCATATAGCACATCTAAATTCAAATATTCAATATATCAGTCGCAATGGCAACTATTATGATCAGAACTGAGGTGTGCTTCCATAAACGAATACAAAAGTATCTGACATTTGTATTTTGTCATAATCAGGAATTACAATAAACATTGAAATATGATATGTTTATTATTTGTAATAATATAAAAGGACAGGTTTTAGACATACACTTACTCACAATGTGTGTTGAATATACGTATATATACATACCTCTGGTTGTTCTTTGTCTTTGTTAATCAATTTTTGGATTCCCTCTGGGATTTCAATATCGTCATCCTCAACTATACTTGATTGTTGTGGAAGGAGAGGAAGGATCCATCTTGTTGGTACTGTGCGAGGTGTTTGCATTTTGCCCTTTATACTAGCTATGAACTGTTTCCACCATTTCACCTCTGAGTGGCTAATTTGGTCAGTAAAAAGACACTGCCAGTGTGGAAGATGAGATTCAATTTTCTGAATTTGTAAATTCTCAAAACTTGGAGCCACTGAACCAGGCTTTCCTGTTGGGAGTTGATTCAGTATACTGTCCAAAGGCTTCCATGCATCAGATTCCTTTCCCTTGTAATATAACTTGACCAGTTTTAGTTGAAAATCCCATTGGAATTTAAAATGAAGAGGCCTGGTATGCTTTTGGATGTTGTTCAGATTTGGGGCAATCCAATCTCTAATGTTAAAAATATGATTAATTTCTTCCTTTTCTGGTAACAAGTCTAGAAGCTGTGGAAGTGTTTCTGCATCAGTCCTTCTCAAGGTGTCTGCTATTTTGCTAAAGGCAGCATCTATATCCTCATGAGTATGACCAACCATGAGAAATGACAAATGAACCTGTATAAAGATAATTTTGGGGTTTTTTTTTTATTAGAAATTCCTAAATGGCTTGCTGGGATTCATGTCTGTCTTGTATCAGCTATATAGTTTGTTTCCTTTTCAAACAAGATTTGTTTTTTAAAATGTTTTTTAATATGAATATCATATGGTCATGCATCCAAACCATGAAATTATGATCAATGTTATAACCCTATCATGGTTTCATGGTTTGGATGACCCTCTTACCCAAATATTCTGTAGCAACTAATCTCTATGACCTAACCAGAATGAAAATTATAAGATAACATGCAATAAGGTAAACCATTATCCATTATTGTTCAACTCATATTTAGAATTGCCTAATGCATATGAACTTTGTATTATTGAATAAATAAAACGTCAAGTAGTAAATCTGGTACAATAAGAATTAAATATTCCCTTTTTTTGGTGATCAAAACTACTAAAAAATGAATAAATCAAACAACATCAAATTCAACCACATTGATCAAAATTTAATACACCAAGTCTGTAGAACACATAATGCTTCATAAACATAATCAGTACAACAAACCACATTTGTTATATCAATAGTATCAATATAGTGATGTTTTAGGCCAGTTTTAATAGTTATTGCACCATTTATTCACAACCTTTATAAAATTAGTACCTCATTAAATACTCTCTTGTGAATTAAGAGTTCACACAATCCAAGCATGTAACGATTTTTGTTTTCTCGCCAGCAGTTGTCACATTGAAGGTAGCACACAGGTGGTAATCGGTTTCCCTATCAAAACAATAAACTATCTATACCAAATGGGTTCAATCAAGTTATTTGGAGTACTTGGTAGAAACAGCAATTTATTAACTATTCACTTCAATTATATCTCTAAAACAAAAGTATTGCTCACCTGGTTAATGAAGCAACCACAGGCAATACTAATTAATATATCAAATTCTGCAATTTACACAAGAAGAAAGGTTTTAAATATCAGAACACAAAATTCCCATATTGGGCCTCTTTAGTCTGTGCACATGTTGCAGAGGAAGCAAGATTTTTAAAACTTAAAGACTTAATCCTACAGTCCCCCATTCTGGTCCAGCCCCTCTACATATGTCATATACTCATCATGTTTACAAAACGGAGTGCCCTAGGCTCATTAGGCTGTTTCAGACGAAATTGGGAGATAATTCTGTAATGTCTATAGTAGAGTAGTAGACCAGTAGTAGTAAAGGATTTAAAGCTCTGCCTCAGGGAACCAAACCCAATGTTTACATAAAATTGATGTATCAGACTAAAGAGGAAATCCCTTAATCCAAATGGAAGAAGAAAGATTTTTACTTACTCTGGTAAAATCAGCACTCATATCAATGTAACTATATCTGTGGTGTGTAAATACAAATACCCTGTGTTGGCTCAAAGCAGCAATACATGTAGTGACAGTGCACCATGCAACATCTCTCAATACTGATCAACTTCCGATTCACAAATTTTATCAGTGTTTGGTGTCCAATATAATTTCAACTACTAAAATTGATCGAAACTTTTACACAACCATACCTACAAATACGTCTGGTATGCTCAAAGAGCTTTACATGCTTTTCAGAAATCACATTTCAACGCTGCCAGTTATAAAATCTATATTCAGCATATCTACTTACCATATCTTTACTTAATTTGTGCATCATCTTCAGTAGGAGATTCATGGTCAGATTGGAATCATGAGGAAATTGTTGCATGTCTAAATAGGTACTGAACCTATTCTGACCATGGGCCATAATTCCAGTGATATGGGTTTTCAGTTGGTCACTTGGATTGACAGCCTGGAAATTGAGCAAAAAGTAAAATCATAACATACTGTTGTCAACCTTACCACAAGAAGACTGACAATCACTGAATTGATATTTGTACTAAGAAGTGATATGTTATATGCCATTCTTTTTCTTACATCTGTACACATGTATCCACTTCAATTACAGTTAACACACGGTAATACATAGGGCAAATTCAATGTCTAGCAAATGGCATGTCCCTTAAACTTTATTTATCTTCGGTGATTGAATTAAGTTATACTACTACAGAAAAACGAACTTATTTACCTTTGCTATTCTTCCAACAAAATGTGGCAAATTGCTTTTTGCTGCAAAAGAAAGTGCACATGATTGATCTATACAGATGTCAACTGTTTAAAATTTTGGAAGTTTTGTATTCTATTATTTAGATTATCAGTTATTACCTATATAATTATATATTGGGATTTTCATGATCTAAATATGATTGCAATTACATGAATTTGCATGAATTATATGAGTTTGGTAATGTATTAGTTTAAATTAAAATCAAAACCAGTATATTGCACATTACAGGCCATATACTGTAGACTGATAATTTATATAATTATCTATAGGGTTTAGCAAAAATTTACGAGGAATGTAATAGAAAATATGGTCTAAAATGAACACAATTTGTTAGAATTACATCACATATTGCATATATAATTACTATTTATCATTAACAATCCCTGCTGTCTGTCATTGATTACAATGATTTGACAGGTTTCAATCAACGGTATTGACTATTTCAATAAAACATACACTGATCCATTCCATCAATAATTATGCTGAGAAACTTGTCAGGTCTTGTCCGTGCAGCTTCCCTTTTCCTGTAGTAGTGTTTCCGCTCCCCCCTTTAAAAACAATTATTTATATTTACAACATGTCAACACAGAATGATTTAGTTAAAATTGCAATTATTTGCATATCAGCCTAAATAAATCTGAGTCAATAAGGTACGCATTTAACTTGTACCTAATGCTTAAGATTACTAGGTACTTACATTTGAAGTGCATTGTGCTCCTCTCGTAACTTTAGAAGCTTTTCTCGTTTTTTTATGTCGAGTGTCTTTTCCAGCTGTCGCTCAATACTGGTACAGGTTGTACACTTAGAGAAAGAGTTTACCTATAGACAAAAAGTAAGTCACAAGTCATAAATGAAAAAAAATCACCTACATGTATGGTATCAGTTGATAGCTAGGGGTTTTGCTCTTCTGAATAACACACATAAAGAATATGGACTATATACGCAATCTACAATAACGAATGCACCATTAATATTTTCTATCTATTCTACTGAATATACTCCTAGCTCCTAATTACATAGATATAGTATGGGCCATTATTGTGAACAATGTGAAAGTTATTTCTTCATAATTATATCCCTATTATGAAATATTCCTTTAATGAAATTTGCTATAAGTTATTCTTGATATGTAATAACTATAATAATTCAAGGAGTAATCAATTATTTTTTAATCATAAAGCTAACATATGTTTTAGACCTCAGTGTCATTTTAAGCGAGGCAAAACACTGGCTATCTTATACTTATTAAAATCATCATCAAACCCTAGCATTAATCCTATGTTTGTATATATGTAGACACATGAAATAAGAATACCACTGTGAAGGAGTGCAATCTTTGTGAAAATAAGTGGAGAGAATTAATTATGTTGTGTGACAGCTGAGTGATTAAGGATAAACTGGATGATGATAAGAGATGTGCCATAGATGGGGAGATCAAATGTCAGAGCTAGTGTAAATCACAGAGTGGCTGGAGAGGGTCAGACATAGTTTATTTGTTTTAAGATAGTGCCTGGAACAGGCTTGAAGGGAATTGGTTTGATAATTATGTAGCAATTATAATGCTTACAGTCTCGGCCGTGAACATACCTGGGTATGCTAATGTGTGTGCTAATCTAGAGTGTAATAGTTTAGGGATGTAGATGTTATTGTTCCAGTAACTCTGGATCTGTCCCACCCTATTCTTATGCTACTAACTAAATGTTTTGATAGGTGTATGATTATCATTTAGTAGATAGTACATAATGAAAATCATAAAATAATGATTTAGTGAAATAGTAAATTATTGCTGTCAGTAAACTTTGAAACTGTATTTATTGTGAAATATTACTAATATAAGTGCACATTTTTAAATGATGAAGAGGTTTGCACAAAGCTGGGTGAAAAATCTTGATAATTAACTTATCAAATTGTTAAATATAATCTACATGACTTTTTATCAATCCTGATCTAATATATGTCAGCAAACTTTTACAATAACCACAAATTGATGTGGTTGCAAATGACACAAGAGGTTTTGTAAAATTTGTATTCTAGCATTTGTAATAAAAAAAAATTTAGCTATAGTTCTGGTCAAAGAAAAAGAGAATTACATTATTGCAGTATTGTCATAAAATGTGTGCCATTTGCCTGATATGCACACAAACAATATTATGTTACACTCATAAAACCATAAGCACTTTGATCATTTCAGTTCCTTTACTGCTTAACAGTGGCCAAGTACAACGAAGTGTGTAAATTAATGGGGTTGTAAAGAATAAGCATATACAACTGGCTCAAACCTTTTTTATCTTCAAATGTGGGAAAAACTCATTCCACATGTCGGAGAAAGTAGAGAGGTGGATGGGTAAGGAGTGTTCTTCCTTATACAAATGATACACACTCTTCCTTCTTGTTCTGTAGGGCAGCAGAATTTTCTCAGAATCTGGCATTCTGTCACCTCTATATGTGGCATAATCCTCCAGCCAATTCATGGCAACCATGTATCGTTCACCATGCTCTCTCCTGCCATGTTTTTGAGAAGTAACAACAACTCCTCGCTTTGCCTCTTGTTGCAAATTATAGAATAAGTTTTTACTTATGTTATATATTTTCATAAATGCTTTTGGGCAAATATTTTGTGCTTCCAATACAAATTTGCGCCTACTGGTATTTTTGCAACTGCCAGTAATATTTTCTAGTAACCACTGTCTCCGTTCCGATCTTGTTTTTGTCCAGTACTTGAATCGCAATGTCTCTATTTGTTTCAGTGTGAAGTGTGCCAAGCAATTGGAATCACAGCATTTTGTATATTTGCATTTAGCAATGGCAGATCTTTCTGTGTTTTTCCACATTAACTTGCTTTGTCTTTGAACTGCCAAAGAAAACATGCATTGAAATTGTGAAAAGTTTCAGTTAACAGAATATATAAGGTTACAATGTGCATATTTATATTCAAAACTAATAGATGAAAAAGGCTTACAATAATTGTTATATTTATCAACCTTTTTTTTTTCATTTTGATTTCAAAAAATAAATATTGCTAGAAACAAAGTTTAAGAATCATGAATTCTTGACTTCTGACTTTTAGCAAGAAGAACAAAGCATCTCAGGATGGAACAATGCCCGTCAAATGCCTAAGTGAAAGTTGTAATTGTATCACAATACAAAAATAATGGATACATATATGAAAAACTTTTGTTCAATTGCAACGTTACAAATAAAGCAGTTTTCATTCTCTTGATAAATTAAAACCTAAAATACTTGAAAGAATTGTATATTAAGGGCAATAACTCTTTTAAACATAGTAAATTTAAACCAAAGTTCAGGAAAACAAACTTTCAGACTCTCTTCCATAAACCAGTCCATTAAGACCTGACCAGACAATGTTTTATAGTATGCCCTCTTGATCATATGGCCATGATTCCCAATAACCTGCAATGTAGCAACCATAGACTAGGCTAGCTAGCTACAAGTCCCTTAGTGTTTATCAAGAATTTCTCAAATGTATTTTGCTACTAGCTTATCTCCCAGACTTATCTTTTAATCAGGCTTAACCAAGAAAAATTGTAAAAAAAAAAACCTTGGCAGGAAAAGATGTCTTATTGAGCTTTGACTTTTGAAATTTACATGGTCCTTGTAGCATTCAATCGCACTGTAACAAGTTAAAATATGACCCAGAGTCTCAAGGCCCTTAACGTTCACCTAGCTAAGTAATGTTGCAGGTATTGGTTTCTCAAATTGAAGTGAAATAGAGAATTAAATGGTCATGTCACCAAAGGATAAGAATTTGAAACTACATCTTCAAATATAAATTATTTTGCTATTTGAGTCATTCATTATTTCCATTACACTTGCATTTTTTTTGAGGGGCATCCAAGGCATAGGTCAAGTGTTAAAATAGAGTGTTAACATCACATATCACAAAATTATATTCAAATTCAAATTTTAAGTGGAGAGTGAGCTATGATAAAGCACTTACAAAATAATGTAGTAGTTTTCCATATTATTGTTTTTTATTGCACCATATAAATTCTTTCCAAGATATCATAGTTATTTCATATTATAAACACTAAATGTTTTTGCTAACTTGAAACATTAAGGTTCCTGAGACAATGATTCGGTAATTCTGCCATTAAGAAAAACATTTTTTTCTGCCTTGATTTACAACGTATTTTTTCTTGTTCTAAAGAAAATTAACTATAATTGAAGTTGCCTTGATGCAGTATTTCAATTTGTCTATTTCCTTATCGTTATAAAACTGCACATTGTTATATTTTTAAAGTATCCCACCATTTCTAAAAGGGAATATTTTAGATTTGTATTTGTGAGAGTGACGAGTGTACAGGATTGAAAATTAATTAGTTTAAAGATAGCTGAATGCATTGTTTTATCTGTAAACAAAGTGGGCTGGACGGTCCAGCGTCCTGTGTCCCCAGCTGGCATGTGTCTGATAACAGTTGACAGAGTGAGGGAGGCAGTTCGGGTCACAAGGGGTCAGTTTGGATATTTAGTGTGAATAGCTTAGATTAACCAATTATGTGTGGCTGATAATGTTGGTGATGAACCTTGTTTCAGGGGATTTTTTATTAGGATGTTTGAAGGGAACAGACGCTTTTGTGGAGACTCCGGTTTTGGTAACTGAGAAGTTGAGTATCAGTTTTGTGTTGTGCGAGTAAACTGATTGTGATGTTTGGACTCGCACCTTTTGTATGTGGACATGTAAATAATGTATCTTGTGTAAATAAACTGTAAATATTGCAAAAACTTTGGTCTTTGACTTGAACCCCGTCACATATTATTTTCACTATAATATTAACTCAATCAACATTAACTTATAAGTTCCATCCCCTGAATATTCTTTTAAATAATTCAGTATCTTTTAAATGCAAATTTTCAGACATTTCAGACATCAAAACCAATCTATCGGTAGCAGGCATCAGTGAAAATCATTAATCACTTGCAGTATATGGTTATATTTTATACAGATATCTGAATATGACTTTTTTAGGAATTATGGCCATATTTGGTATCTTGTATAAACTTTTTTTTTTTAAAGGATCTATACACCCTTAGTGGCAGCTGTAACATATCACTACCCATGTGGTATGATTTTCTGAAATTGTTGTTTTGAGTGGTTGTTTGGTCTACGATCAAAAAAAGTTGTCTGTAAACCCATTGGGATCATAATGCTTTGTTGGAATTGTTGATACTAAAACAGCGTAGTCAGCCAAATGTTTTGAGTAACTCAGACAAAAAATAGTGCTTATGACATAAATAAATCAATGTCATAAGATACAAGATGTGGTATTATTATTCCATTTCATATTTTAATGAAACTGTGATTTAATTCATGTAAATATTTACATGCATCAAGCATATGAATATTATGTAGCTCAGAATTTGTCATCTTCTGGTGCTGTGTATGAAACAGTCAGGAATTGAGCAAACGGTGCATTAATTATAATGTAGTCATGATACAAGCAGCGGTGTACTCTTATCAGTCCAGTCATTTTAGCAAAGAAACAGGCCTTACCTCAAACTAATTGCAAAAGAATTTATTTTTGGGTTTTTGGAATGGTTATCATTTGTACAATAACAGGAAAAAAGTCTACATCGATCATAATTTGGGAAATTAATTTTTTAGCCATTTTTATGGTTCAGAAACAAGAAAAATTACCTATATGACAGTTTTTGAAATGAAATATTAAGCTATTTTAGAATAATTAACATATGAAATTAATTGTATAGGAAGACCAAATTGAGTATAGAGCTCAGAATAACCAAAATTTGTCACCAAAAGCAATCTATCAACGATTAAATCAACTATCAAAATGGCTATTTTTTTGGTTTAATTTAACAATATTGACGTTTTTGCTCATTTTGAATGGAAAAGATAAAAATATCTGACTCTAAACAAACTTAATCTACACTTAGTTGCTGAAACCAAGACATATTAACTAATTTTAATTAATAAGAATTTGTATATTTTTATATAAACAAATAATATGACACTTATTTTAAAGTATGCTTTGTTTCATACACAGCACCAGAAGATGACAAATTCTGAGCTACATAATATTCCTTTACTTAAGTATTTCTCTAACAAATGTTTTGATAAAAAGAAAAGAAAATGCTTCCAATCAGTTCATATCCTTTTGTGTATTGTTTATATTGTTAAGAAACAATAAATTTGGCAAGTTCTCTCAAAAAGTATATTCAATAACTGACAGTAAAAACTTCAATTCGTGCATTTTTGCCTGAACACTACAAAAATGGCAAAGTCCATCAATATGAACAACATAAATCATATTTTTTCGAATATGTCTTGTCCGATTTGAATATACTTTTGCCAATGGAACCATCATAAAACTTATGATTTCATGAGATTAATTTGAAGTTAAAGATTCCTTTAATTTAGTATTTTCATTAAAAATTAAGTATCCCACCATTCATTTCCATTATCAGAATATGAAAAATCAATTTATTTAAAGTTGACATCAATCATAAATTTAAATTTACTTTTATCCAGAAGGCTACGTCATGGTGGTAATTACTGCCAAATTATTTCAAAATCCAGCAAAAAACAAGAAATATATTCACAATTTTGTTGTTGAAAAATGTGGACTTAGTCAATTTTAATGGTCAAGTCAAATTTGCACCAAATGTGGTTTTCATCTACCTAATTTCAAGTAATGTAATGGAGGTATCTTGTCAAATGTTTTATTTTTTTATTAATGTAGACTTTTTTTCTGTTACAATGTATACTAAAACCTGTATGAAAAACCAAAAATAAATTCTTTTGCAATTAGTTTGAGGTAAAATCATAAAATGACTGGACTATATCACATGCAGCTCACCTACATGTAAACGCATATGGGGACACGATATAAAACAGACACTCTCCCCCCTAATTTGTTGTTTAGGTATGTGTTGATGTACATGTCTTTTTCGATATTTACATGAAAAGATCACGATTAAATACCAAAACATTTTTCCTTTAAGGATGTACTCTTCTGAGGTTTCAGTCTCGTTCAAGTCTTATTTAGATACCCGGGTATATCATGTTAAATTGAAGAAAGTATGATCAACTTCAATAGCATATATGCATCTGAAAACTGTGTCAAAAATATAAGTGCATGTCTGTTGCCTGTAGAACTTTTTTTAAATGGATTTCAAAAAATTACCAATTTGGCGGCCATTTTGAATATGCATATTTCTGTCTATTTTATGCACTTTGCGAAAAGCCAAAATTTCTCTTTTATGATGCAAGATCGATCTCTTAAAAACATAAGTGTTTAACCATTTTTAATTATAGCAAGCTCATTTTTGCTGTACAACTTTATACTGTTCAATTTTATAGAAATCCTATGCTACAAAGTGGATAATTATGCAATTTTAGTATTTATTTCATATATATATATATATATATATATATAATTAGTGTAACTGGAGTAGGTTTTATTTTTGAAACGAAACTGTGAAAAATAACAAATAATAAAGGACAAAAAATTAAGCACACTGTTGAACACCCCATTATTATGACAGTTTTAGAAAGAGAAACCAATTTTATTTTCTTCCGTTAAATATGTTTAAACAAGTTTGATATCAGAACTTTTTTTATTAAGCGCTAAATCTGCAAAAAATGTGAAAATATGAGGACTTCCTCATTAAAAATAAGGGTAGGGGTAACTCAAATTGTTTTCCTGAGTAAAAATATTAAGTGAAAGAAATTTTACTTCCATAACTTAAAAGAAAACACTATTTTTGTCATTTCTGCAAACATTCATACATTTCGGATTACAACTTCGGAAGATATTGTATGAAGATGTCCCGCAATAAGTCAAAACTACAAAATTCACTTAAAATTGCTTATTTAATGTCATGTTGGTATCTTTGACCGATCATAGCATCAGAACGAGCACGCTGACATATCATTATCTTTTCATTTTCTGTCATGCCTTGAACTTGAATTAATGATATTGGCCTATCTCAAAAGTGTTGTTATCTCCCTTGTTTGCTATATCATGGCTACACTGGGAAGTGGTTTTGAAACAAATTTGCGCCATGTAATTATGATGTCATAATGGAAATGACGTCATCCGATTGTCACATGGCACCAAATCATCACAAAAACACTTCCCGGAAGTCCATCTTGTATGCACCATTTTGGTATTTAAGGAAAGCAACAACACTTTTAGGAAAGGCTTATTGTAGGATATAGTTATTGTTTATTATAACCGTGTTAAGACATAATAGCAAAGTTAAATTACATGTATGAAGCAGTTGATATTACGACCAGAAAAATAGCAACACTCGGTAATTTGAATTGTGCTTCATCAAGGGGGCAACCCTTATACTTTCATGTCTTTGCAGATTTATCAATTAGGAAGTAAGAAGTATCCTGCTTTTCCACTTGAATTATTTTATGAGAATAAGATGTCCTTAAATATTTTGAAGTTTTGTTGACAGTCTAAGAGCAATGGATACTGACTTTTTTTGTTGCAGTCTTATCTATGTGAAATAAAAGCATTTGATATGTCCTACTCAAGCACTGAATAAAGAATATACTCTATTTGTTTGGGGGAATCTATAATCATTGACACCCCATGCAATTTTAGCTGAAACTTGTGGCTGCTGCCACAGCTGTCAGTAAAGGGATTGAGAGCAATAACAAGTGATGAGATAAGGTGCTGACCAGCCTGTGGTAATCAGGGCGATTTTGTGCCTGAGGTATTGCTAATGGTCCTGCTGAGTTTGTGGTCTCATGCATATGAGCAACCAGGTTCAAGAGTCAAATTACTTGTTACAGTAGACCAATTGACCAGGCTCTATATTTTAAAGTCTCTTACAATTTGACATAGATCAAATCAAACATGTGAGTAATCTAAATTAGTAAAGCAATTTGTTTTCTAGATATAACATTCTAAAACAGGGTCTAGTCTATACAGCCCTTCCCCTTTTTCCTGTAAATCCTGGTGAACTTTGGCAGGGAGGAACGAGGAATCTCAATACAAAGCTGACTAGATGTTGCACACATGAGCAGCAAGTATAAACTGAAGTATCACCTTGTGAAGCCTTGCTAACTTCCCATTATGAATTTAAGTAACAGGACTTAAAGGCGACAACACACCACATACACAGCATGGGAGTAACCAACTCCTAACCAAATGTAAAAACCACTTATGTCTGTCTGATGTGAGATCAGTGTTTAATAATCTGTTATGCATGCACAAGGAATTACTCTTCTTTATAAATCTTAAAAAACATACGTTTTCAGTTTTTGTCCTGTTAGAATGTTTACAAAATCATCTGTAGCGATACAAATAGATATATCGGTATACATCAATTCCACTTATAATTCAAATAATCAATTAGTTTGAAAAAGCAATCCTTAGGAATTGTGAAGAAAATCAAATGCAGTGTCTATTCAAAGAACTATTTTACTACAATCTAGAACAAGAGGCCAATGGGCCTTAACGGTCACCTGGATTTTGATGCACTAGTACCAATACCTTTTGTTGTTGTGTTCTTATACTGAAATTAAAGTTTGAACTAGAAAACTGACAGGTAAAAAAGGGTCCTGTTTATATGTCTTTATAACTCCCAAAATCATCAATCCTTGAGCTTTGAACCCAATGATCAAACTCAGTGACTTTGATTTTTGTTCAATTGACTTCTTAAAAAGAAAGTTACAAACGATTTCCTTGACCTTTGAATCAGTTACTTTGACCTCATTGACTCTGTGACCTTGACTTTTGGTCAGTTGACGCCTTGTTTTAATTCTGATCACCTTTCTTCACAATGTCATAACAAAATGTTCATCAGTAAAGAGCTATGAAATTAAACATGGAAATTTTAGCCTATGATCTTACTTTTGGTCAGTTGAATCCTTGTTTAATCCAAACAACTTTGCTTAGTAATGTCATTACAAAATATTCATCAGTGAAAAGATATAAAATTTGACCCTGACCTTTAACCCAGTGACCTTGACATTTTGGTCAGCTAAATCCTTTTTTTAATAACAACCAACTTTTCTTCATGCCATATGAAATATGACCTGACCTAGTGACCTTTACATCCAATCAGTTCACTCCTTGTTTAATTCCAATCAACTTTGCTTCATAATGTCATAACAAAATGTTCATCGGTGAAAAAGATATCAAATTTGACATTGACCTTTGACATAGGGACCTTGACCTCCAATTAGCTGACTCCTTGCTTGATTATTACCAAATTTACTTCACAATGTCATTACAAAATGTTAATCAGTACAAGAGACCCACAGGCACATCTGGGTCTGAAGATTGTTGAAGTTTTAGTCAATTAAACCCTTTTTGAGCCCCTCCCCACAGCCCCAGGCCCAGGGGTAAACCAGAGTCGAAATTCTTCCAATATCAAACTGTCAGCTCATGGTTGTAATTCCAATCAAGTTTGAATTATCTCCAACTGTAAATGAACAAATTATCCAAAATTGTCATTTTCCTGTATAAACTACAGTAAATTTCAACTCTCTCCAGTCCAGGGAGGATAAAATTCACAATTTTGATAAAGCACCTTAAGACCATTCCATTGTTGAATAGTATTTGATTCCATCATATCTGGATCTGGAGAAGAAGATTGTAGAAATTTTTGCCTATTTTACCTTTTGAGCCGCTCCCCACTACCCGGAGGTAAACAGAGTCACAATTTGCACAATTTCGAACTGTTGTGTCCTTGTTATTATTCCAACCAAGTTTCAATTATCTCTAACTGACAATAAACAAAATATATCCAAAAGTGTCATTTCCCTTTATAAACTATAGTGATTTTCAACCCCCCTCAGGGGGGGGGGGGGGGGAACTAAAATCTTGGGAGCTTGAAATTCACAATTTTTATAAAGACCTTTCCATTGGTGAATAGTATTTGATTCCAGCATATCTGGTTCTGGAGAAGATTTTTTAGATTTTAGCTAATTTGACCCCTTTTGGCTCCTAGGGGTTAGGACAAAATAATTCACAATTTTTATGCATCTTTGATTAGGGAAGGTTCCTGCCAAATTTCATTCATCAAATTGGTTCAGGGGTTTTTGATAAGTCGAAAATGTAAATTGTTTACGGGACGCACAACGGAGGACGGACAAAAGGCGATAAGAAAAGGTCATTTGAGACTTTGTCTCAGGTAACCTAAAAAGTCATTTCATTACCTACCAGGTACTTAAGAAATCCCACCTACCTGCAGTTATCGCCCTACGTTTCTGTGAGTTGCTACTCTTAACAAGCTGGATACCTTCAAGGTCATAGAATGATGTCACTTTCTCAGATTCATATGAGATTTCAAGGTGACTGGATACCACGGAGTCGTCTTTTGTAGCCATAATCAAGGATTCATGATCCTGCTGGGTAATTTTTATGGGGGATAAATCCTCTAAAAATGAGTCATTATCAATGTCATACACTGAATTTCTTTTCCGGGGTGTGCTAGTGCTTGTACAAATTTGTCCAGCAGTGTCTGGCAAATCTTCAAAAGAACCGTCTTGTAAACTTATACCAAGATTGGATACATTTCCATCAGATACAGCATCCTCTGTGAGTGAATTGCCAAGATTAGAAATATCTTCTGCTGAAGTGTCCATGAATATGTCATGTTGTTCACTGTCATCTACACTGATATCGGCCACTTCTTCTTTCTTTGAATATGTCTTCAATTTTATCTAAAAAATTAAAACAACAAAATGTAGTATTGGCAATAGCAATGCAATACCAAAACAAACACTGCATTAAATAGATAATCAGGTTCATTCAAATCATTTTTTTTTCGCTGATGGTAAATAAAACATTTGTAATTTAGCCAATTATTCTCTTTGGCCAAACTTGGATGATGTCAGGATATTATTTTCTAGCTGATACATTTTTGTTTCAATTTCATTATTACTATTGTACCTCAACCAAGTTTGAATTATTTCTTACTGAAAATGGACAAGACAAAATCAGAAGTTAATCCCTACATAAACTACATCACCTCTTCCCTAATCCCCTAATGTGCAATTTAGATAATATACCTGATAATCTTTCCATCCATGCAGACACTTCATGTATGATTTATGTATATTTGCAACAGAAAACAAATACTTTTGAAATGTATCAGGACATATGATAAAAAAAATAAGGACATCAAATTGTTATCCGGTCTATTTTCTGAATTAATTTTTAATGCAACTTTTTTTTAGTTTGTGGATCAAATCAACACATCTGGTAACACACAAATTAGAGTTGTATATACCTTATAATTAATTAAAATAAAACGTTTAAGTTCTGCATGTATACTCACTGGTGGTGGTTGTTCCTTTCCTTCCATTGTTGGAATTACAACGTATAAGTAGTCTCACAGTCTGACATCAGGCAATTATAACGAAATACACACTTTCTTTTAAACTATATGTATAAATACAACGAAATTGTTCATGTGTTATAAGTGAAATATGCTCTTTTTCAAACTGTGTGAACACTTCTAAAGGCTGTGCTCCACAATCAACACACAGCTTCCAGCACCCATAGCCTTTGCTTAAAAGTTACTACAGTATTGATAAATACATATGTAAACAATTGGAGTGCTTTCACTGCTGACCACATGTTCCCATCCTGCAGAACCCACACCTATCTAATATTTCAGCTGATAATATGGATAGCCAACTAGTCCTATTAGGATTGTAGAAGGTTTTACAGATAAATTATCTACACTCTGTCATTTCTCACTTGAACTGGAAAATTTTACAATACAAACTATTTTGAAAGAAAATGATAATTCAACAACAAATACAATACAAAAAAAGCTGGGTTTTAGACTTATGTTGAAATTAAATTAATGACCATGCAAGTGTAATTGAAACAATGTTATGTTCAATTATAAAGTTTCCTGTTGTTGTATAATTTAGAGGTATGAATTAATTGCTTCCTGTCGATGCACCGATGCTGGCAGGTGAATTAATTGTTTTATGTCAGATGAGGTTAAGTATCGTACCTGTTGGTGTCAGGTGATGCTGAACTGTATTTCCTGTCAATTTGTCACCTGATAACGATTTGAAATGCACCTATAATATTTGTCAGTCCCAGATATGTTAACCCTTGAGGACTTTTACATTTGTACTTTGAGGGTAATTATACAACTTATATGTTAAAAAAATATGTACGTTTTTATGGAGGCGTTAGTAACGCCGTGGATATATAGCGATCAGTTAAAAACTGGATATATGGAGTTTGAGATTCCTAGCGGCAATCTCTGTAATTAATCTTAATAATGGAGACGACTTTTAACAGTATTTGATGCTTCGTTCAGAATACTGTTGGACATTTGAGTAAATATGGACAAGCTGAACACTTCTTACATGAACCTTACATAAACTTCACATATGATTAAATCTAACTCTGTTTTAAAGGCCCAATATATGTAACTTTCGGCAAAACTTGAAGCGAAAATCAAGCCTTATACCTTTTTAAATAAGACATACCTTGGTGTGAAATGTAAAATGATTGAACTACACAATTTGATAATTGTTCGCATGAACTAGCCATTTTTAAGAGCTCTTCAAACAGAATCCAAACACCATCTGTTATATCACTACATAGATATTGCAATTAGGACTGGGAATATAACAGAAAAGAGATACACTTCGTCTTTATTTGGTATTTCTATATTCTGTTTTTGTTGAAGGTGATGATACACAGAAACGTCTCGCTTCCCGAAATGGTTAGAAATGCTTTTATAGAATCAAAGTATGGTTTGGTAGTTGTAACTAAATTTAAAATTTACAATCATTGATTGTAGAGTATTTGCATCATTTTCACAAACAGTTATTATTTAATTCAGAACTCAATAATCCATGCAGTCAACTGTAATTGTCGCACTTCATGCAGTCACCTGTTTAATTTCATACGGTACAGTTATGGTAACGCACATTGCACCAAAACAGCGTACATGTACATCGTGCACACACCTTTCACACATTGTTCGCCCATGGTGTGCACAACTGGGCAATTTAAAGATAGTTCATTTATCTGTGCGATTCTCGTTGCACACACATACGATTTGGTACAATATTGGTCGATAGATATAAAAATAATAAAATATGGAACTCTCGATCTTGTCAAAATAATGTATAAATTCGCATTACATTAATTGGGATTATGTTAATTTTACAATATACAGTTTACAGTATTACAGTGACCATGAGGCAGTCAAGTGGGATATTGCTACCAGGTAACAGAATAGGTAAATAATATGCCAGAGTTTTACCTGTCCTGTGTCGATCTGGTGATCCACTATAACAGCCATTACTGAGGGACCGTTATGAAAACAAATACTTAGTTATTTGAACACCCCGTCCTGGATCCCCTCCCTTCCCCACCATTTTACCTGTGTTTTCATACCTAGGTGAGTGTTGTGAGGACTAGAACTTGAGAACTAGAGCCCCCGGGCCAGAGACATCTAAATACATGGCCTATGTACAGATGGGGGTTCCAGCGTTCCCCACTTTTTATATAACAAAGGAAAGTGTTAATATGGGAGAACAATGGAAAACCAATTATAGTCTGTTTCTTACTAGGTAACTTATATTTACCTGAGTGTGTAAAAATTACCTGTATGAATGTTACCTGTGTCTATAGACTTAGTATTTATAAGACTAAACACTTGATTACGTGAGTAAAAAATATTTTTATAATTTAACTCTATTTCATTTATTGGATTTTCTTAATTGCTATTATTATATATTACATTAATTACAGTAAAATTAAATATCTTTCATTCAATATTACATATAATTACAGGTATGTAAATATATATTATGTTAGTACATGCATTTATAGTAAAACATTTCAATACTTGTACATAATGATTACATATTACATTTAATTCAATATTTCGAACACTTCAAATTTACATGTTACATTACAAATTATCAATAGTATATCTTCATTATTAACTAAAAGTTCCATGGTCAATTGCAATATTTGCATTACATTGTTTAATTACAAATACTTTATAGCAAAATAAAAAACTTTATTGTGTATTCGTTGATTATACTAAAACATTCAAGTATGACAAATCTCAAGACAAACTTTGGCTTAAAATATGGAGAAGTGGAATTAGGAGTAAGTTGTTGAATATAATTAAGTCAGTTGATGAAAATGCAAAATTTTGTACAAAATTAAGCATGAAATTTTATGCTATGTTCTTTACATGTCAGACTTTTACAATGATAGGCTTTTGATTATCACCCATGCTGTTTTCTCTGTTTGTAATTGATATGGAAAGTGTACCTATTAATTCTTATTGACAGAGTTATCCAATTACAATTATTAAATTAATTTCTTATAGTATACACTGAAGATAGTTTTATTTTCAGAAGATGTTGAAGATCTTCAAAATATGCTAGATCGTTTGCAGGTTTATATTGAAAAATAGAGTTCTACTATGAATTCGGCAAAAAAAACAATTTCTTTCAATTATACCTATTCTGTATGCAACAGCATATAGGATTACAATTACATACATATTAAATCATATAGCATTTTGCAAGATGTCAGAGACCACAACCAATATAATTCAAATAATTATAATACAGCTCAATACGCCAATGACTTTATCGTGAGAAAATTCATATACAATTCAAGAACAAACGTAACATCCAAACACATTTCCTATTAGAATGTTCAAAGTATAGACAGCTATGATCTGTTAAATTGTATTCTTATAAGATCATGTTGAATTAAGTTACAATGACTAAGTAAATTTCCATTTGAAAACTATTTAATTATTTAAAGTGCAAGTGTATCATAAAATTTTATTTAATCAACCTAAATCTTTGACTCATAATAGAATTCAACAAAATTTCTTCCAACCAAACATAGAAATATTGAAACTATGCATATGATTTATGCAGAAAGGATCCTTATTTACATGTACTTGCTCATGACATGTGGTTTTCATTGATATAGCAACAGGCACAGATCTAGATCATCTAGCCTATCAGGTGCTGCCATGTGGCTGATTACAGTGCCTGGGGTGCCTATATTCGAATTCTCACTGAACTGATGTAGAAACTGGTATGGGTGGAGTCAGGTACATGACTTGTGTAGGTGTTAATGTAAACAAACCAATTGCAACCATGCAGTCTCCTAGCTGTAAATTGCCCCCTCTGTTATAAGTGGGATTGGCATGGTTAGAGTCAGTAATGCTTGCAGCATTAATAGCTCAAACAGATATATTTATTATGGCGTCTTGGTATGTCCAAAAAAGTGGAATAAACTTTATTCTGAGAAGAAATGAGGAGACAGTTGGAGAGATACAGGCCATATCTGCAAGCAGAACACTTGGCAGTGTCAATGTAAGTATGATCAATTTTAATTTTGAGGTAGGAAATATATTATATAATGTAAAAACATTAAAAAAATCTTTATGTTGATAAATAAGATAATGTTCTAAAATATAAGTACACAAGTACAGTGTAATATCAGATCAATTAATTGGTGACAGCAAACAATTTGGTAATAATATTTTTTAAGTTTTCTGAAATGTATATATATATAATAAAGTTGAAAACCAATAAAACAGAAATTACTTTTCAAAATATAAGATTCAGCTGTAAAACGAAAAAGAACACAACAAACATATCTGAACATTTACAGGTTTAGACTCAAATATTGAAAAAAGCTATTTGTATTTGGAGGAAATAGAGGTGAAGAAAGTAAACCTGTTTAAATGGGGAAATTTAAGATGAACCACCACATGAAATGCATCTATTCTTGCTTGATTTGAACTTCCCAATGAGAAAGTAATGAAAAATATTTTCAAAATAAAGCATGCAGAAAAGATATTACATTCAATTTTACAACAAACATGTAATTAGTTTATCGTAATTTCCTGCGTATTACCCACACCGGTGTCCTATAAAATTTTCATCCCCATGAAATGCTCATCCGGATGAATATTTTATGCATAAAATACTCATCCGGATGACTATTTTATGCATAAAATACTCATCCCCCCCATAAAATATTCATCCCCCCCATAAAATATTCATCCCCCCCTAAATTTAACAAAATCATTTTACTTAAATACAAAATTTTAGCATCATAACATCATGTTACCTGTAATATATGGTTCCTATATGTCTGGCCAGGTAATACACACTAGGGTGTCACCTGTGTGGGGATGCGTACGAGGACCCTGGGGGCTAATTGCAATTGATACAGGTGAGAGATGGGTGACAGGTGACCAGCACACAGGTGTACGTGTGAAGCTTAAGATTTACCCAGGAAAATATACAGTCTCAAATAATGAATGATAATTAACAAATAGATACACTGAAGTTATAAAACCAATTACATATATAGTTTTATTATTCACAACAGCTGATACTTAAACTTGCATTTATAATAACTCTGCGATTTCTTGGTGACCGACACACTTGATTTAAATACAAAATTCTGTAAAATATAAAATTGTAGTCCAAACATTAAAGTGAAAACTAAAGGTGAGATATAAGTCAATTATTCAACTGCCTTAGAATGTTCTTTATTGTGATATATGTTATAGGAAATGAGAATGTACCAGTTGAGTTGTTCAAAAAATTATGATGCTAGCTATATATCATAATATACTTGAGAAAATATTTGCTAACATATAATCATACAGATGCAAGGTGTTTTCTTCACCTTTTGTATTATATATTCACCAATTTTCAATTGTTAAAGCTTAAAAACTATTCTCTAAGTATTTCACTATAATTAACGAGGTATAATTATATAATTAAACCATGTATACCACACCAGACTTCCTATGCAAGAACTATGGTTGACATTTATTGATACAATTGACTACTTGAACACCTGTTGAATGGGATAAGGTTGACTTTGATTGAGACATTTGTAATTAGAAGTTATGTGGATGGTCAGGTATGCATATTACTTGGTCACTTGGACATTACCATACAAATGCATGGTTTTATCCTGCAACGGTACAAGATGGACACTAACTTCTATGATGAGATATATATATATAGTGTCATTTTTACTGAGTTTAGAATGCATTTGTTTTTTTTAAATATATCTTGTTGGAATATCTTATGATTTGCAGTTGTTCCAAAACTACCAAAGAATTGAAATTTACATATTGTTAAAAGAGATATTGACACTTTTTTTTTTATCAAATTCAGAATGACAATATAAAGGATTAAATATTTTGCTTAATTTGCAAATAAATCTCATTAATTTAAAATAACACTTTGGGGTTAAAAAAAATGTTGGTCTTATACCATCTCACTTAAGAAGCGTGCACGGCATTAGTAGGAATATGCCATGTGATTTCAAATAATAATAGCAGTATGTATATGTAGTGAACAGAAAGTATATGTAGTGAACAGAAATTATAAAGAGGTAAAATTTCCATTAAAATTAATATTCTGGCCATGTTGATGATTATTTTGATTTTGAGCATTTTATGGGGGTAGATATATATGTATTTTATGACTATAGTATATGGGGGATGAGTATTTTATGGGGGTAGATAGGTATTTTATGACTATAGTATATGGGGGATGAGTATTTTATGGGGGTAGATAGGTATTTTATAACTACAGTATAGGGGGATGAGTATTTTATGAGGGTAGATAGATATTTTATAACTACAGTTTTGGGGGGATGAGTATTTTATGGGGGTAGATATATATGTATTTTATGACTATAGTATATGGGGGATGAGTATTTTATGGGGGTAGATAGGTATTTTATAACTACAGTATAGGGGGATGAGTATTTTATGAGGGTAGATAGATATTTTATAACTACAGTTTAGGGGGGATGAGTATTTTATGGGGGTAGATAGATATTTTATAACTACAGTTTTGGGGGGATGAGTATTTTATGGGGGTACCCCCGGTAGATAGATATTTTATGACTATAGTATATGGGGGATGAGTATTTTATGGGGGTAGATAGGTATTTTATGACTATAGTATATGGGGGATGAGTATTTTATGAGGGTAGATAGATATTTTATGACTACAGTATATGGGGGATGAGTATTTTATGAGGGTAGATAGATATTTTATGACTATAGTATATGGGGGATGAGTATTTTATGAGGGTAGATAGATATTTTATAACTACAGTTTAGGGGGGATGAGTATTTTATGGGGGTAGATAGGTATTTTATGACTATAGTATATGGGGGATGAGTATTTTATGAGGGTAGATAGATATTTTATGACTATAGTATATGGGGGATGAGTATTTTATGGGGGTAGATAGGTATTTTATGACTATAGCATATGGGGGATGAGTATTTTATGAGGGTAGATAGATATTTTATGACTACAGTATATGGGGGATGAGTATTTTATGAGGGTAGATAGATATTTTATGACTATAGTATATGGGGGATGAGTATTTTATAGGGGTAGATAGATATTTTATAACTACAGTATCGGGGGGATGAGTATTATATGGGAGTAGATAGGTATTTTATGACTACAGTTTAGGGGGGATGAGTATTTTATGGGGGTAAATAGGTATTTTATAACTACAGTATCGGGGGGATGAGTATTATATGGGAGTAGATAGGTATTTTATGACTACAGTTTAGGGGGGATGAGTATTTTATGGGGGTAAATAGGTATTTTATGACTACAGTATAGGGGGGGATGAGTATTTTATGAGGGTAGATAGGTATTTTATAACAACAGTATAGGGGGGATGAGTATTTTATGGTGGTAGATATGTATTTTATGACTACAGGATAGGGGGGATGAGTATTTTATGGTGGTAGATAGGTACTTTATAACTACAGTATAGGGGGGGATGAGTATTTTATGAGGGTAGATAGATATTTTATGACTATAGTATATGGGGGATGAGTATTTTATGGGGGTAGATAGGTATTTTATAACTACAGTATAGGGGGATGAGTATTTTATGAGGGTAGATAGATATTTTATAACTACAGTTTAGGGGGGATGAGTATTTTATGGGGGTACCCCCGGTAGATAGATATTTTATGACTATAGTATATGGGGGATGAGTATTTTATGGGGGTAGATAGGTATTTTATAACTACAGTATAGGGGGATGAGTATTTTATGAGGGTAGATAGATATTTTATAACTACAGTTTAGGGGGGATGAGTATTTTATGGGGGTACCCCGGTAGATAGATATTTTATGACTATAGTATATGGGGGATGAGTATTTTATGGGGGTAGATAGGTATTTTATGACTATAGTATATGGGGGATGAGTATTTTATGAGGGTAGATAGATATTTTATGACTACAGTATATGGGGGATGAGTATTTTATGAGGGTAGATAGATATTTTATGACTATAGTATATGGGGGATGAGTATTTTATGAGGGTAGATAGATATTTTATAACTACAGTTTAGGGGGGATGAGTATTTTATGGGGGTAGATAGGTATTTTATGACTACAGTATAGGGGGGATGAGTATTTTATAATGAAAATATATAGAAATAATCATTAAAAAAATAAGTTTAAAAATAAATATTTGGCAGTTTTATCTTTCTCTTTTAACCTGATAAAACACTTATACAAATATACATCTGTGTCAGTGAGTGGACAGTATATAGCACTTATAGACAGCTGTTGGCCACACCTGTGTTTTGTCACCAGCTGGCAACTACAGAATAGCCCCCAGGGCCCTCGAGCTCGTCCCCACACAGGTGACACCCTATAGTGTGTATTACCTGGCCAGACATATATAGGAACCATATATTACAGGTAACATGATGTTATGATGCTAAAATTTTGTATTTAAGTAAAATGATTTTGTTTAATTTAGGGGGGGGGGATGAATATTTTATGGGGGGGATGAGTATTTTATGCATAAAATAGTCATCCGGATGAGTATTTTATGGGGGATGAACATTTTATATGACACCGGGGTATAGCCCGCGGGAAGTAAATTCAGGCATTGTTTAGGCTTTTGTAAAATAAATTCGAGATAACCCGCACTGGCAGATTGCCCACGGGTTATACATCGAATGTATACTTGGTGAGTACAATTGTACTTCGTATGTGACTTTGTGATTAATTATTTTGAATGCTGGAAATCAGAGACATATGATGGAAATATTGTGTTTATTTTGTAAATATATATGTTTATGTGTATAACTTAAGCTCTATATTAACTTATCAATGTTATATTTTGTTTACAAATAGCGTAGATCGATAAAAGTAGACACATTTAACAACGTATAGCCCGCATTATTTAATAATTTGGTTTTAAAAAATGCAGAAAGCCCGTACTAGTAGATATCCCGCAGTAGGCACCTTCTGATGTAAAAAATCGTATAGCCCGCGGGCAATACACAGGAATTTACGGGACATAAACTTCCATGTTAAGCAGGTTTCAAATGATTTTATTTTTTGCAAGGTCAGAAATGTATTACTTTGCTGTAACAGTATAGAGTAAGTCCATGACCTAATAATGAAACATCGAAATGTGGAACTCATTTGAACTTTTACACAACAGAGGCTTATTTGCCTATATTTACATTTCCACTTAGTTTTACTTTCTAAATTTAGTAAGTTCCGTTTTGGTTAATAGTTTTTAAATCACTTTTAGCAATAACAATTCAAAAGAATAAAATGTTCCAAATTATTCAGGATGAAATCCTTTGAACAGTAGCCGTTCTCCACAGAATATATGTCATATTCTCCGTTATAGGAGAAAGCTCATGAAAAGTTTCTTATGCTTTGAAAAGGGGTAATTCTGCCAATTCAATTCAGAGCTTAAATTTAAATTTGGGCTTTTATCATATTTTCTGTTTCTGGAAAATATCAGCACAAAACTGCATTCTGTGTCAACTTAAAGGCACTATGAATCGTCCAATGCATTACAGTAAAATAGCATGAACCACACTAGCCTACTTCTACGAAGATCACAAAAAGATTGGTTACAGAAAATGATTTACAGGCGAATCAGCATATACATTGTCTTTTTGTTATACTTTATTGTGATGTCTTAAACCTATGTCTCTTAATTTAATGCTACATCAATTTGTTGTGCTTATAATGTATTGCTACACATCTACCTCACTCTCTTGTTTACATTAACATTATAAGCTCAAGCTTACTTCTACTGAAGGTCCGATGAGCTTATGCCATGGCGCGGCGTCCATCGTACGTCTGTCTAAACGGATGGATGGCCAACATTTACTTCAAATCGGCCAATAGGGGGAATAAAGGGAAATCCTTTTAAATCGCTATTAGTCATTTAGAACTGCATTGATTTGATCTAAAATTGGTCAGTAACATCCTAAGGGGAAGGGGAACATACTTTGCATAAATAGTGATTCTAAACCCTCCCCCCTGGGGCCAGAGAGGCAGGGCCCAATAGGGTAAAATTGATACTTGTTTAACTTGGATTTAGTTGTGATCCCCACCCTTTGAAAATATAAACCATTGCTCGGCATAAAGAGACGAACACAATCCTAATATTATGATTGATCCCAGGGTGAGCCATGTCCTTGTAGACTCAACTCCTGAGTCATAACTTCTAAACGGTTAAGATCCCCACCCCAAAACTATACATACAATTGCTGGGCATAAAGAGATGATTACAATCATGATTTTATATTTGACCCCAGGGTTCGCCATGCCCTTGCAGACTTACTTTGGAGTCATAACTTTTAAACGGTTGCAATCTATACAATTGCTTGGTATAAAGATACAATCACAATCATGATATAATGATTGGTCTCTGGGTATGTCACGTCGTTGCTAGGCATAAAGAGACAAAGACAGTCATGATATTAGCTTTGTTTCTCTGTTTAACTTGAAAATTTGACAGATACCCATCCATTAAGCAAACTTTAATTTATATAGGTATGATTTAAGGATACCAATTTTTCAGGTGAGCAATACAGGCCCTCTGGGCCTCTTGTTTGGTATCATTATTTTATATTTATGTTTCAGGGAGATTTATTTCTTTACATATGTGTTATTTCCCTATCTATATGATAAGGGATATAATTATTTAGCTAATCAAGTTTTACTGTTTCTTTTGTATTCATTATAGATTAAACTTGTTGAGGATGATGAACTTATTACATCATCACTGAGTAGCTACAGACCAGAGAAGAATGATCAGTTCAGTACATGTTTATCGTCGAGGACTCGGTTTGTTGAGAAGTGGAATGAAATTTCAAAAGGTATGATTCATATAGTTGAAATCATTGTGGTTGAGATTGGGGAATACATTCTACCTTTACTATTTTTAGTATTGCCCCTTACAGCTGAGGGTCATGGGGAGAATACTGATGACCTATTGTAAAGTTTAAGTGATCAAGCATGTTCAATGGCTCTTGGAAATCTTCTGATATTAATAGAAACAAAAAGATTCCTAATCATGGAAAGTTACTGTATCCCTATACTCCAGTGTCTAGACTGTCTGACCTTAGGGCGAACCCTAATCCATGATGAGATGTTGAAGTTCAACTGGGGTTAGAATTGAGGTACTGATCATAAGTTGTGTATAAACAAAGATACTAAATCTTAATTTGATGCAGCCAACATATAAAAGAGTAATATGCTTGCTTTATTTTGCAGATTCTATGCAAGAGGTGGATGATATAGCAAATAGTTATAGCGTTGAGAACATGGAACAAGCTACACAACAACCAGAGGACAAGCTGGCATGTAAGTTTGTGCCTAAACAAAATATCTGAATGATTATAAGTTCAAGGATATGAATACTGTAAACAATCAAAAATTTAAGCTGTTTTCCAATGTTTTGTCAACAAGGTCATGACTCTCTTATTATGTGTACATCTTCTTACATGTAGTCATTTGATTTTACGACATAATAAAGGTTGTCATAATGTGCCATATGAAATTGTAAATGAATTTCATTTTTATTATTCTCTTACAGATGTCTATGTGCTCGTCCATATTAAGAACATGAAAGAACCTATAAATGAGCGGAAATTTAGAAACGTTGATCAAAACCATGTGAATGACCTAAAAGCCAAAATCATCCAAAATCCGGACCTGAAATGTCGCTTGATGCTTGGTAATACCACAGAAAGCAAACAGTGTCTGACAGAAGAGTTATTAAAAACGCCAGAGAAAGTGGATGTGGAGGTCATTGGTGGCAATCATACCAGGACAGCCATTATGCAGATCCTGGATGATTCCAGATACAAACATGACACCCGTTACCAGCTTTGGCCAATGAAGGTGTACTGCCAGTTGGATCGGGTCCAAGCACAGAAGCTTGGCTTTGATCATAACATTGAAAATGAGTCTGTTAGACAAACATCTGCTTTTGATATCCTACAATTTATGAGAAAAGAACTGTTTGCATTAACAAATGGATTGGATGTATACACTGCGCCACAGATAAAAGCATGGAAAGCCAACATCATTCACATTTTGAATCTAAGCAAAGACGACTTGCACAACAAGTACAAAACTTTAGTCATCCTGGCCAAATCCCCTAATGTTGTATGGGAAAAACTTTTGCAGCTTGAGGAGCTATGGAAAACACAACAGATTATAGGACAATCACCCGGGGACATAAAAACTGGTCATTTGAAGCAGATTTCTCTCCTAAAGGAAATTGACCAAGTGGGACTTTTAGATGATCTCATACAAAGAAAACTTACCTGGAAAGACTTCAAAAATTGCTGTTCAGAGTGAGTATAACTTCTAAAAATAAATTCTATTTCCATTATATCTTTTAACACTTTTCCTACAAAATGTCCTTGTTTATCACATAGAGATTAAAGGCCCAATATACGTAACTTCAGGGAAATTTTCGTCATTCTGAAAAATTCTGAAAAAAAAATCCAGTTGATAACCATGCATAAATAAGTCTAAAACGAAGTAAACCTGAGCGGTATCTAACAAGAAACTCTTGACAAAAAAAATCCAAAGAATCGAAAATAATTCAGGTGGGGCCAACTTCAACAACAAACCGAAGGTAGAAGATGGTTTGAAATGGACGCGTGTTTACAAATAGCATGTTTCAACTGCTGCTGTACCGGTAACCGCGAAAGAATTCATCTTGAATATTGCTGATATCAGTTAATCTTAACTAAATCTATAAATATAATAAGTTTATTAGACTTGATTTTTGCTTCAAGTGTTACCGAAAGTTACGTATATTAGGCCTTTAAGGTAATAATGCTATTGATTTTTGTAGAATTTCTTCAGAGGTATCCTAAACATCATTTTCAAATTTCAATCATAGTCCTGTTACTAAGATCTTCAAAAAGGTGATAAATTTAAAGGGAAAGCAGTAGGAAACTAGAATTACAATAGCGGAAGTCAACCCTCACAGCAAGCAGATCCGATCACAAATCCCTGTTAAACAGTTGATTCTGCAGTGCCATAATGAGCATCTATACCAAATTTGATGGAAATCGGACAACATCTAAATTGATCGATCTGAGGCCATAAAGTGGTGGCCATTTTGTCAAATTTCAAAATCAAAGTAACAGGTCTGTTCACTGTGTACTGTTTCACATTCAAACCAAATTTGAGCGAAATTGGACGATATCTAAATTTCGAACAATCAGAGGCCATACATTGGCAGTCAAATTTCAAAATTGAAGTTAAGGTTGTGTTCAATATGCCCTATTACAAGTTCATAGCAAATTTATGCTAAATCGAATGACATCTCAATTTCAACCAATCAGGAGCTAGGCAATTTTGTCAAAATAATTTCATTTTTATTTCTTGAAATTGACCAGAAGCTAGGTGATTATGGCCATTTTGTCAAAATAATTTCATTTTGCTTTCGTGAAATTGACAGCCATCAAACAATTATCAGTTTACGCAAGTTTGATTGCAATCCTGAAAATAGAAAAAAGTTATAGTTAGAAGTTTGATTTTTTTTACGGAAACGAGGCTATGGCCGCCATCTTTGATGTGCAATCCAGAAGAATGAAAGCTAATTCATCATCTACATACGTCCACCAATATAATCAAATATAGATTTGCCGCGGAAAGGATTGAGGGAATAGTAATAATACCGGGTAATAATAACAAAGAAAAGGAAAAATAACAATATGAGTCACCAGATTTTCATCGGGGTGACTTAATAAGAATAACAACTTTGTTGGAGTGACTTAAATATGTCCAAAACTTAAAATTTTGTGGTTGGTGATGAATGATTATAGGGTACACAATATCAACAAATTATATAACTGTAATGTTATGTATTCATGTACATGTAGATAATTGACAACCTTTCCAAAGAGACATCAATCTGACTGATTAAGTTAGGTGGCCACTAAATCTACAGTTCTTCAATGCTCAAAAGTTCAAATGTAATTGTGCAAATGGCAACTCTTAACACTACAAACATTATCAAATTCACAGTTCAAAGATTATGTCTCCTTATTTAAACACCAGTACTACTGTGGCTGCTGTAAATATTGACCTTTCTAAATACATTTAAAAATTTGTATTGTAAAATCTACTTCTATTGTGTAATTTTATATTTTTTGTAAACCCTGTACTTAAGCATATTTTTCCTTTTTATATCATGTTGCATTTGTCGTCAAACCATGATATTAACAGGTATGTAACATGATTTTCCACCAAATCTAGTTCATTTCCAATAAAAAAGTAAGCTATATTCAATGTACATATGAAGATGTTTCAATATATAAACAAGCATATTGAGTATTGCTGAAGCAATACATGTCCCCTACCGGCCCCCATAAGTTATAAAGATGCAGTGACTCATTAAACAAATAACAGAGATTTGGCATTGGTATCACCATGATGTATCTGTATATTAAATTTCAGTTCAATATGGGCACATGTTGCAGAGATAATGCATGGAAACTAAATTATGGGAATTGTTTCTAAGTCCAGGGACCGTAACTCTGTAAAACCAGAGATGGTGTCAAAGCCACCCAATGCTCGCCTGTACGCACATAATTCGTAATTTTATATTTACTGTGTAGTATACATAATGACTATACAATATCATGAAGAGTCACAAGAAAATGTCATGAAATAACCATATTACAACCTTATATAAGATTTTCAAAAAATGTATTCATAATGGTCATTCAAGCAGAAAATATAGGTCAAATCTAGCATTCAAAGGTTAGCATGTGCTGTGTATCCTTAGACATATCATAACACACTCAACCAGGGGGTATTGCAATAGCTCTCCCTGTTCTTTAAACAGACGAGCTAAAAACCATTCAACTGTAACCAAATTAGAACTTGACCTAGATATTGCCATAATGTATATCTGGCATTATCTGTATACCAAATTTCAGTTCAATATATGTAAACTTGTTGCAGAGATAATGCTCAGAAACCCCAAAAAGGTGACAGACAGACAGACGGCATGTAAACTAATAGTCTCCTCCATCCAAGATTATTTCATTAAAATATCTTTTCTTCATTATTTTTCTTTCCTATGCAATATCTTGTACAAGTTGTATCTGAAATCAATGGAAGTGACATCACTTTCTGGATATTTTTGTGATTGGTTAAAAACAATATGATATGAAGAGGACTTCACCTCAAAATACATGATCATGATATTAACCAAAGAAAATAAAATAGATTATATTTACACCTGTCCCTTCTTAAGCTTAGTAAACCTTGACTGCGAATATATTAGTGTATACGCAATGAAAAAAGGCTCGGCGGATTGATATTTGTTCAAATATGGAGTCGGTCACGCTTCAGAACAATAAGTATTCGCTGACGGCCATTGTTTGGTTCCTTCAAGAGTTTGAAACATTGAACATATATAGAATCAATTTCGTATGATTATACAATAAATGGTTTCTGGCAAACTTTTGATTCCTATGATTCTCATTCGAAATTATTTGATGGTAACGCAAACATGGCGGCACCCTGCAGTTGTGACGTCCGACGTCGGACCGCGTCACAACCAGATCACGGTGTGATAGTCAAAATGATAGTCAAAGTCAAGTTCACAGAATGCTCTCCTAGAATTCTAGACAGTATCACCTATAGAGAGTATATGATATTCCCATTAATGTTTGTGATTTATGTTTTATAATTTTACTAATTGTATGTTATTTATGCTTAAGTTACTGTTGTGATAAGTTAATCAACAATCCCATGAGCATTTTAACATTAATACATTGTGTTCGCTAAATAAGCACTTGTCTTAATATAAATCATTGTCAAAAGTGAAGATATTATTTCTAATGCAATATAATATCTCTTTAAAACCTCCCAGAAGTACAAAATCAAGAACAATTTCATGGAATTTAAGAAACTTTTTCATTGTTATTATAGGAGGCGAAAGGACAAAAGAAACCCACTGACAGAACTCTCCGAAGACCAAACATCTGACTTTGAAAGCCATTCTAATGATATGGACCTGAACGAGGAAGGTCAGACCGCTGCTGCACCATCTGAGCAGCCTGAACCTATAGCTAGTCAACATGAATGGTGATTACACATGTTATTTTCATATTTTTGTTTTGTTTTTCTAGCAGCCTTATTTCTGAATAAGTTTTATCAAACTTTCTACAAACATCAGGTGTGAATCAACTTCAAACTAAGATAATGTTTATTAAAAAGTTATCGTCATTGTCCATTTCACTTTATGAAACTGTTTATGCTTGTGAAGTTTGAGCATGATTTAAGTTAATACAATTTTCTTGTTGCTTTAAGTAGTGATCATCATTTCATATGAAGAAAATTTGTCATAAGCTGATTTGAAAAAGAGTGCCCAGATGACAGTCACTGGAAAGTCTTCAGCTGGCATAATGAATGTATTCTTTTTAAAACAAGCATTCTACGAGTAGCTAAGGATAAATGAAATAGGACTAGCTAAAATAGACTGACAACAGATTTCCAAGAAAAGTTGAGTGCAACCTTGCAACAGTTAAAAAATCATCTGCATTAAATTGACAGAGCATATTGCAAAAGCAAGGTACTGTCCAGTCGAAAAGTATATGGACTCTTTTTAAATTGACTAATGAACTTATCTATTTTTTACAGGAAAAAAAGCAAGGACTTAAAGGTAAAACTTACGAAAGCCTTAGCCACAATAAGACTTCTTACAGAAGAAACTGAAAATCTGAAATCCAAACTGGCTGTTTCAGAAAACAAAAACCGGAAGGTAGGCACACATCATTACAATGTATTTGAAAGTTAAATCCACTGTCCACAGGAATCTCCTGGACATTTTTAGGTCACCTCAGGGGACCTATTGGGAGCACTGTTAAAAAAACTCAACCAATTTTAATCAAATTTTACAGACCTGGCAAAGATGAACCAAAATTATGAACATTATGGATGGAAAGATTTAAGGCTCACTGTGTAGTAAATTTTAGTAACACAAGGCCGTCTGTTCTTCTATGGAGAGGATGTAAAGATGACTGAAATTAATATAGAAAAATAACACTTTTGTGTATTTGTCTAATCTATAACCTAAGTGACTGCTAAAGCCCTTGTGTCTCTTGTTAGGTTATGAAGCCTTTGGAAAACAAAACTTGATAAACTTTTTGTTTCAGACTGAGGAGAACCTTGCTAGGAACAAGAGCAAAATTGTGGAGCTGTGCCACGAAGTGGAGCTTCTAAAATGTCAGAAGAGAGAATTAGAAGATGATGTTGCGTATTACCTTAGCATGGTATGAAAACATTTAAACAGTGTACATGTGAACCAAATGTTTTGTGATCTTTCAGTGATAATACTAGTGTCTGGTTTACCCATCCTTTCCGGCTTATATCTCACTTAAAGATTGTTTCAGTCTATCAACAAGTTAGGGCAATTCTTATTTGGGTAACGCATGCTTAGAAATTTCATCAACATACAGCTGCATGTACAATGCATAATACTTTTAGTTATACTAAGAAAGGTGTTCTTTATCAATTTGTTATGGAATTTGGCATGTTGTTTGACTTGACACATGGTTAAATATCAATATAAAAGGAACTTTGTAGCTTCTTTATTGAGCCTTTGGATTTAAACTGTATGTTTTATTAAATCGGCCAATATAATTCATGTATTTTCTTCATTTAATCAAGATCTCATTGGATTAATTTATGGTTGCAGGATAAACTAGATAAGTCCTTGCATTTATCTTCATCCAAACGAAAGGAAACAGATGATGAAGATGATCCACGGATAGTACAGTGTGCAAATGTAAGTAATGATGATAGAGAGAGGCATAAAGTATGGTTATTGAACTATTATAACATTTTGTATACGATGTAGATATTCATATCAAAGATAGTACAGATTAAACATATACTTTACAAAATGAAAAAAATGTGTCTGTCTGCATGTATCATGAAGGTCTAGATATTTGCAATAAAGAGTTATTTCATGCAGAAATCCTATAAAAAATATATTCATTCATAAATCTCACTTAATTGATTATCTCTTAACTTTAAATTACAAACAGAAAAAAGTCATGCTAGAACCTGCAAAGGAACCGGAACAAAGAGAAGTAGAAACAGATGAAGTGCAGGAAAAGGTAAGAATTAATTTATATCTATAAAGAAAAACCAGGCAGTAAACTGAAAATACTTAAGATTTTTTACAATACAATTGCATGCTCCACCATAAACTTTTTTAAGTAACCATTTATTTATCTCAATTAAGTAACCATTTAAGTATCAAGGACTTGCATTATTGGAGCTGTCAGTATCAACTATATATAAATAGTTGCTGTTATGTAAACATTGACAAAGCTTTGATCATATGTAAATGAATGTTTCAATGTCATAACCAATTTAAAACAAGCAAAACAAGTGACAAAATTCTATTTTAATTCTACAATTAATACATTTATCGACTTGAGTAATTTATTGTGTACGATTATTTTTTAATAGTGTCACTTCTATGTATATTTCAAGCAATCAAATTTTTAGTTGTTGATACTATATCTACAAGTTTCTAGATATCAGATTTTCTTTCAGGTCTTATTTGTGGAGTACACGAGACGACGGGGATTTTTGGCCTTACAAAGTGATTCGACAAAGTCTGTCCGATATTGTAAAACAACCATATGCCAGAGCATTCGCTGTCCAAAACTTAACTTTAGTGCCAATTCATTTGCTCTTGAAGAAAAGGCATATTGCCTTGATGAAAACTACATCATAACTGCAATACCAAACAACATCATGACTGTTAGGGGAAATGAACTTGTGATTTCAAAAGATGAAGAAGTGCTAAGAGCTTTTTTGATCAAATCAATATCGACCTATCTTGATACCCAAACATCAATTTGTTAATAACAAGTGTATTTTTCTATTAGTAATTACTGTATAACCAGTCAATTTTGCAGATTGTGATATTTCTAATTTGGGGGACATTCATGGTTTCGAAAACTGGAGTCGTGTACTGATGATGAACTTCAAGACCAGAAGTTATTATTGGTGTGGTGGAAGTCATTATTACTACTTACATAACAAGTGTAATTTGCCTAGCAATAGTGCTGTTCAATAAAAACAAAATAGCACAAGGGACAAAGTTTCATTTTCGTGAAATTTGATCTTCATGTCTGTAATACCTTCATGGAAAGCAATGTTCTTATGGATGTAATTCTCTGTCTACAAAATGACATCACTGTATTCTTCAAAACCTTGGCAATGTTGTTTTCTATGCATCATTAAACCAATCCAACAGGAAAATACTTAAGTATATTGTATTTCATCCAACAAGTACATGTTTATAATGTGTTTCAGGTAGTGTATGGTTTGATTGATCTATCTTTTTCCAAATCCTTGTAAACTGATATACATGTTGGTATTTGATGATCAGACAAGACATAAGGAACTAACCAAATTCAAAACCAGAATCAAACAATGGAAAGTCATGTAGCATCCCTACACATTTCCAGTTTTGTATAAAAAAGAAATGTCACAAAGAAACTAGTAGTTAATTGTATTATCACAATCCAAATATCAAATAAATGACAAAATAATCACTGCAGAGAATGTCAGTATGTAACAAAAATGATTTTTTCAAACTATCAAATGCAATTTTGGGTTTTGAGTACAAATGCCTATCAATTTCCATTGCAAATATGGGATAACAGCTTCAGCACCCACTCGGGTACATGTATTATGTTTATGTGATAATGCTTACTAGTCCACCCATTAAAACACTAAGAAACATTTGAAAAATAGAATACTTTTTATTTAAATGCAATGTTGAGATAAAAAAATCCTTTCTGGCAATGAAAACTTATTTTGGTTGTTTGTTTTTCAGATCGATCCCGAAAAAAGTTTTTTTTAAATTCCTGATAATAGAGTTTCTTGAGTTTCTTACAGATTTTTGGGATCGATCCCGAAAAATAGGGTTTCTTGAATTTCTGATAAGATTTTCGGGATCGATCCCAAAAATCGGATTTCTTGAATTTCTGGCAGATTTTCGGGATCAATCCCGAAAAATAGAGTTTCTTGAATTTCTGATAGATTTTCGGGATCGATCCCGAAAATAGGATTTCTGCTGATTTCAGGGATTGATCCCGAAAACCGAATTTCTTCCAGATTTTTCGGGATTGATCCCGAAAATCATATCTTATGGGAGCAAAGTTTTTCAGGTATATTTTCGGGATCGATCCCAAAAGCCACAAGAAATGTTTACTAACATCACATTTTATTTTGGAAGGGGGAACAATTTCGAGAAATAAACTGTATATATCAGAAAATACAGCTGTATGAATTTATCATGATGTGATTAAATGGCTTTATGCATCAGCATTTTTGTGATCGTACATGGGTGAATAACTGAAAACACACGTCAAAAAGAGGAACGCCATAAATTTTTCCTCTTCTGGAATATATTGTGTTTATGTCAGTTCAAAAATGCTGGTAGCCGACAGATCTTGACTAATTTGTTTTCCATGTCAGATATTTGGTTATAAAACCATGAGTTATCTTAAGCGAAAGATTTAATTACGAAGCTAAAATTTAATCTATCACATATATTTAGTTACGAAGTCATGACGTAATCTATATAAAAAATTTAGTTACCAAACTATTACTTAATCTATACTAGATATTTAGTTGAGGAATGAGCTATATAACTCAAGGGATTCAGATCCAATACCCTATTCTTAACTAGTGACAGTTAAAAAATGACTTACTTTAAATAAGTGATCCAAAAGCCTCCAACCAGTGGCTTGTTGTACACAAATGATTTTATTCACTCAATGACCTATTCTGTATATGAGATTGAGTCAATGGTCGATTTGTTTTCACTCGATTTTCTCAAGTCGAGTTTACATTGATCAATTATAGTATACGAGTGACAAGTCAATTTACACGAACAAACAAAATCAAGAGAATACCGAAGCGTCAACAAAACCATAATTTAACGCAAAATCGATTACATGTAAATATGGGGTAAAAATGATAAAAAGAAAAATTAAAACAAAGACACTTAAAAAAGAGAGAATACGACCATTTGTCCCGGAAGAATAAGAACTTTCTGCTTCATCAAATTGACACCCGCCATAGGTCTCATCCAAGTAAATAGTACTTCCTCAAGGTAATAACTGGGGCACCATTTCCAATCACACCAAGTAGACACACTAATGAGCACATTCTAAAACGTCCAAAGAAATCTGTTTTTGAATAATGACTCATTCTACATTATTACATAGTAACTGAACAATGACATATTCCAGATGATATTTCGTCACTGGATATGCCGCATAGGACAGCGATTGAAATTTATAGTCATTGAACAATGAAGCGAAAATTACGTATTTTATACATGTTTACATACAAAAAGCAATACTAATGATTTATGAATGGAATAATGACTTATTCAGTACAAGCAATATAGTAAGTATAAAAACACAATGGCTATTCGTTTTTCACGAATCTGCTTTTCTAGGAGGAGTGGGGGGGGGGGGGGACGACGGGACTTTTTATATTGGCTTATTTAGATGAGACACAAATTCTTACATGTACGAATGACTTACACTGGCACGGTGGTGTAGCTAGGCCTACCAAACAATGTTGTATACAGGTGATATATCTTACGGGATTTATTCACCGAGCAATTATTCCTTTCGCATCAGTGATTTTATAACTCTATATAAGCTACTTAGCCTTTAATAAGTGATTTCGTCACGAAAGAATGATTCATTTTTCTACTGGTGATTCAGACACTGAAAACTGAGTTGTCGTAAGAGAGATTACATCCATTACACAATGATTTCTTGAGAAAGTAAAGTCACCTAAAGCCATCTGTCATCGATGAATAGCCTCTTTAACAAGAGATTCGGTCAATAACAGACTTTTTTTTTCTATACTAGTGAACTATTCATGATCTGTGATCTTGTCTGCTGTGTTAAACAAACGACTGAGTCACTGAACATTTTCATAAAGACATGGTAGTCTAATGGTAGAAAGGTGGTTGTGGGCAGGAGTCACGGCACGGCGTTGAATCTTTCAGTAAGATAAATTACACCGCTTGTTCCAGTCTACTTATCAGCTGTAAACAGGTACATGGTTGGGCAGTGCTAAAATTGTAGAATGCTAGCTGCGAGTGCCGAAATGGCAGCACCGGTTGATATTGGTTGGTTTTTAAGGTCCTTTAACCACGGATAATAATTTGTAAACCGCTTTAATTCGCTGTAAATCGTCATCTTTGTCTCATTGAGAAAAATTCTGTATCTTTAAGTGATATGCAGATGGACGCTTTTGAGTATGCTCATTAGTGTATTTACTAGTTGTGATTGACAATGATACTCGGTTCTCATTTTGAGAACTTGATGTTTACCTGGATGTGAACAAGATTTACATGGCGGGTGTATTCCTTTTACTTTTACAAGGGTCTCCATGTAAATGTTTCATTTGTTCATGTTTTGCCCCGGTTTAACCGATTTTGATTTCTGTTTATGATCTTGTTAACGCTTCGATATTCTCTTATTTGTTTTGAGATGACCTGGTGAGTATATTATTATTACAATTTTAAGTAAACTAGAAAGAGTTCATTGTAGTACTCGAAAAATGATTCTATACAACTGATTTGGTCAAAGAAGAATGACACAGTTTCACAATCGTTTTAGAAACATGAAAAGTTACCCATACCAAATAATGACAATAAGGAATTAGTCACTGACCGATGGCTTATTGCTCAATGGTAGTCTATACAAGACAGTTTATCACGGGGCATGACTTATTCTCAGCAAGACATTCGTCACCGAATCAATAGAGTGAATAAGTCACTGAATATTGATTTATGTGAAATTGGTTTCATCAAATAACAATAATTTTTCCATACTAAAGCTTCATTCCGTGAGCATTGACTTAGTATACATAAAGGTGATATAATTAGCCAATATGCCCATATATGGACACTTTTTTCGATTTAATGTTCTTTATACAATAGTGCCAATTTCAATCATGATATACATTTTCAATTTCGGTTTCAAGTTGGTAATTCGAGCACGTGGTTCTATAAATAAAACGCAAAATACATACTCGACTTTAAGTTAAAGACCACTCGTATATAATCTTAGAGTGCGCTTACTTAAGTTGAAAATTATGTCAACGGCAACTCAACAGCGTATACACATAGTCAATAGGAACCAAATTTACAGAACCTGGAGTGTTGTCTCATTTTAAAGGGACGTTGCTCAAAGAGGCTTTCCCAAAGCTTAGAAAACGGTTGCTTTGCTTTCAATTGTCTCTAATGAACAAATAGGTCAGCAAATGGCCCAAACATAGTAATTAAAATGAACTCCTAAACAAGTTTTGTAAAATTGGTACAATTCTTATATTCGTCGTCTCATATCATTGACCAGACACCGAGGCTTGCTTCGAGAAAACCACTGCCACTTCTGAATCGGCCCTTATTTTCAAATTGTTCGGCATTTTGGATCCCGTGCATTGACGATCTGTCCGAGATAATCCCACACGTGCTCGATTGGGTTCCTGTCTGGTGACACTGCAGGCCGTGGGAGCGTCTCTACCACTTCTTGTTGAAGATAGACTAGCACTAAGAGGAAGCTGTGTGATTTCGTATTACCATCCATTGGGTTAGGCCGATCTGCCAAGGAATGGGCACCGAAATGCCGAGCAATTTAAGGTTCCGGGATCTGGTCGTGGTAGTCCCGTCATTTAAAGTTCTATCAAGGACATGCAAGAAAAGCTTATAAAACGTTTAGAGAGAACCGTACTCAGACAGAATGTTATGCCGCATTTCCCCTTGTCTCAAACAAGAACCCTGCCGTTTGTCGGACCAAGTAATGAGCGATATTCATCAGACAAATGGAATCTACGCCTGGACCTAATATTCCATGTCCGGTCTTAACGTTCCCATTAAAGTAACGCTTGTTTGTGTCTTCCAGTCAACTGATGAATGAGTCGGTGTGTCGCCTATTGTTTAAACGTCTGTTGAAGGCACGCTGGCTAACATTGACGTTGGTAGTATAAATGGTGACTTGGGCTCGCCAGGCCTGTCTATACTGAAGTCTATCTTCTCTAGATGTAGTCTTTCGAGGTGTACTCGACTTGGACGCTCAACATGCCGGTTTCGTTCAGATGCTGAATTTACCGAAAATAACAGAATGACTGACATCAAAAACGTGCAGCTATTTGTCTCTATGGCACAAGTCATTTTCAGCATTTGTCAATTTTCGACGGCCATTTTAAAATACAGCATGAGCAATAAGTATATGTATCCTTTATCAGCAATGCACGTGCATGGTCCCAAACTTATGGGCAGGTGTGTATCAGGGTTAGGTAGGTGGAGACAGACACCGGAACTGAACTTTCTCTACCCCAAAAGCGACGTTTCCGTACAATGGCTAGTATTTGGGGAAAAATTATCATTATCAGCAGAAAAGTATTCAAAGCTTAAATATTTTATATTTGCTCTCATTCATCAGGTCTCTGTGGCGTATAACATGTAGCTTTGTTATTGATTATCAAACGGGGTTCTGATTAACTTCTTCCTTATACTATCATTTATTGAATGAATGATGGCACACGCACATGAACGTTAATAATTTGGTTTGGTTATTATCCTGACCTGAAATGTAAGAATGGTCCATATTATGAGCATGGACAGCCAATAAAGCTTAGTATAAAAAGTTTAATTGTAATATACGTATCACTAAATGAAAACAGTACACACAAAGATCCTTCTCTGTTTTGAATGACAAGTACCTGTGTCGTATTCCCACAAGTGTCCCGTTTTGAATAGTGACGTTAAACAAGTTAACCAACAATGACTTTATACGGGTTACGAATGGAAGTCACCAGCTAGAGTTGTGACAGAGCAAAATGTTACACTGCGATGTGTGTGAACGATAAACCTCTGGGCGATAATTGCTTGTACATTGTACAAGGTATGTGCCAATGATGGACCAATTTCGTGCGATAACAATCGTGGTTAGTGTAAATTAAGGAACGGTCTAACAATACCCATGCTTTTCACGTTTATTCCCATTTACTTGCTTCAACATCCCGCTGTCCTTTTATAAATTTTATCTAAAATGTGAGAATTATGTTTAACTATATCGACCCAAATCGACAAATGTGAAATGGAAACGCACTCATGTGCAGGTAAATACATATTATGTAGCCACGTTAACGTTGTGCATGTACATGTATACCTGGACTCAGGTTGGTTTGGGTAACTCGCCGATGACAGACAATCCAGCTGAAGGGGTACCGGAGCGGTGCTACATGTATATAGACCATATATGCAGGCAATAATTACGGTATCATTTATCAGCTCTCTGTGTTAGGCGCTGGTCAGAGAAAACTCCTTTTCATTTATCAAAATAATATTTACCCAATCCACTCCAGCTCATCGAAATCACGGTGGTTAGAAATTAATTATATATACAATGCGTTTTATTTAATCCTTCATACAAATTATTGATCAAACAATTACACAAAAACCCACAGTTGCTAGGTTGAACGAATGTTACTTAGACAGATGTGAGCTCCATGTGAAGGCGATGTTTGAATGGCGAAATATGCTCATAATGTTTTCGGTCAGTTGCATTGTCACACAAACGCACAATGCTCCAATCGTAATTTATTGAAACACATTCTATCTATTCTTAACTTATCCCGAAATGTTGTGTCCTAAAACTTTAGGCAAAATCATCGTCAGTTTGGTAAACGATTTGAAAAATCCCGAGAATATTACCCTTGAGGATGTATCCTGCCATATTGGATATGTCATTATGACTTTGTGTAACACCAGGATCAGTGTACAACACAAATGACATCGGAATTATGTGACACCATCATCTGCATTTAAGGTTTTACAACACAACAATCAGTGAACAACTTGCATGACTTTGAAAGTTGACATGACCTTGAAAGTTGTAAAATATCACCACTAGTGGACAACATACATGACCTTGAAAGTTGTACAATACCACCAGTAGAGGACAATATAAATAATCTTGAAAGTTGACATGACCTTGACAGTTGTGCAATACCACTACTAGTGGACAGCACACGTGACCTTAAAAGTTGTACAATACCACTACTAGTGGACAACATATATGACCTTGACAGTTGTACAATACCACTACTAGTGGACAACATATATGACCTTGACAGTTGTACAATACCACCACTAGTGGACCACATATATGACCTTGACAGTTGTACAATACCACTACTAGTGGACAACATATATGACCTTGACAGTTGTACAATACCACCACTAGTGGACAACATACATGACCTTGACAGTTGTACAATACCACTACTAGTGGACAGCACACGTGACCTTGACAGTTGTACAATACCACTACTAGTGGACCACATAAATGACCTTGACAGTTGTACAATATCACTACTAGTGGACAACATACATGACCTTGACAGTTGTGAAATACAACATACATGACCTTGAAAGTTGTACAATGCCACTACTAGTGGACAACATACATGACCTTGACAGTTGTACAATACCACCACTAGTGGACAACATAAATGACCTTGAAAGTTGTGAAATACAACATACATGACCTTGACAGTTGTACAATACCACTACTAGTGGACAACATACATGACCTTGACAGTTGTGAAATACAACATACATGACCTTGACAGTTGTACAATACCACCAGTAGTGGACAACATACATGACCTTGACAGTTGTACAATACCACCAGTAGTGGACAACACACATGACTTTTGACAGTTGTACAATACCACTACTAGTGGACCACATACTCGACCTTGACAGTTGTGAAATACCACTACTAGTGGACCACATACATGACCTTGAAAGTTGTACAATACCACCAGTAGTGGACAACACACATGACTTTTGACAGTTGTACAATACCACTACTAGTGGACCACATACTCGACCTTGACAGTTGTGAAATACCACTACTAGTGGACTTAATAAATGACCTTGAAAGTTGTACAATACCACTACTAGTGGACAACATACATGACCTTGACAGTTGTACAATACCACCACTAGTGGACAACATACATGACCTTGACAGTTGTGAAATACAACATACATGACCTTGACAGTTGTACAATACCACCACTAGTGGACAACATACATGACCTTGACAGTTGTACAATACCACTACTAGTGGACAGCACACGTGACCTTGACAGTTGTACAATACCACTACTAGTGGACCACATAAATGACCTTGACAGTTGTACAATACCACTACTAGTGGACAACATACATGACCTTGACAGTTGTACAATACCACCACTAGTGGACAACATACATGACCTTGACAGTTGTGAAATACCACTACTAGTGGACAACATACATGACCTTGACAGTTGTGAAATACCACCACTAGCAGTGTTCAATCCAGGATTTGTACAAAGAGGGCCAATTGGGCCCACTGTGTTAAAAAATGGAGGCCATTTTTAATAAAAGGGGGCCAATGAAAAGTGTAATTATATAATAGATCTATATCTTAAACACAAAAAAACTTTTGCTGTCTAATTTGTCAAGGCATTTAAATAATTATGTGATGACTGATGTCTTATAAGGGGTGACGTGTGATAGTTTGTGCAATCATCATTAAATATGTAACTTTTTGAAGTCTGAATTTATACATATTTCGCACTTTATTCCTGATTTGGTATTATATTATAGTCAATAAAAAAATTATGATATCGTAACATAAATTGTGTTTGAAATTTACGTTTTTTTTCGATAGAGTAATATTAGCCTGTTTCCGGTCGGTTTTATTTCCCCGGACTTCTCCTTACTTGCTAAAGATATGTGCACGTTGCTGTCTTCTCTTAAATAAAGTCACTGACTTGTTTTACTTTCCCATCTGAAGTATTCAGATATTCCGTACACATTTCAAAACTATAGCCTAACGAAACCATGCTTCGTTGACAACAAATTACTTTTCCAAATCTGAATCCCCGAAACGTTTGATTTTAACTTGGGATCATGAAACTGACTAAGCCTCGTTAACATGATGAATTTTAGACATACAAATGTCAATGAAATTCCTGATCAGTTGATGAACTAAATGTGTCATGAACGGACCACAGTATAAGTTCAGTCACACTTTCTGCAAAACATTTAATAATTGAAATATTGAAACATTCCCGGCACCTGAACCCAAAATGTTTAAGACTTTCTAACAGATAGTTCCGAGATATTTCTTTCATCAGGCTTTCAGTTCAGTACTGCCATTTTGATAATGTCTCATACCGCATTTCTTCAAAACATTTGTTCTGATTGGTTGCTGGATAGAGCATTTGACCAATCAGAAGTACTGATACTTAAGCTTTCGGTTTTTGGTATAAACAACCATGTTAACGGTATTCATAGAAGAAATTAAAATTGGCCAATGTGAAAAGTATGAAAAGCTAAAAGTAGTCAAACCATGATCGATCATGATAAACAGTGATCGATTAATCAATTTTCATATACAAACGACTAGACATTGACTAAATTGATTAATCAGAACAGCACTAACAACATGTACATGACCTTGAAAGTTGTAAAACACCCAATCATTCAATATGTAGTAGGACAAGGAATACACGTAGTGATAAATATATTGCTGTTGTTTTGAGTCAAACCTGTCACCCTTAGATCTCCAGCCGGATACTCCACAGGCTGCCGAGCTTATGGGGAATATTCCCCCACAGCTGATGCTTGTAACCTAAATTGCTGCACATCTTATACAAATCATATACTAAGTATGGATTGAAATACTAATTAAACTGTGACGGATGGTCCAATAACTGACAGTAAATATGTAGTTCAATATAAAAATTAACATTTTAGCTTTTTCCATAATTTAATACAAAAAGTACAGTTGTACAGTATCCAAATTAAAGTCTGGACTTTATTATGAACAAAAACACTTTATACAATATTTACATTCAGAAGTTATACCGTATTCAAACTAATAAGCGCACCACAAACTGTTTTCAGGGAGAGAATAAACAGTGTGTTACCTCGCTGATCTGCCAAAATAATCTGCAGTCTTTTTTTGAGCAAAGACTGTTTCAGAAAAAAAAAAAAAAATTCAAAATGTTAAATGGAAACTATTCCCTGCGCCGAAATTCCCCGTTTTTTGTAAGTGCAAAACGCACATATTAGGTCAAACCCGGTATAAGTTTTGCTATAGTGGTCCGACTATGCATCATAAATTACACAGTGATGCAGGCAAGCTTCTCTCCAAGTAATTAATAAAAACAGAACAAACCATTGTATTTAAGAGCTATCCGTATTACCCACGCCATTCATTGCACAATAATCTGTATAATTACTAATTATATAATCAGCACTTAAATATATACTGTATATACAACCTGACCAATCTCTGGCCAGCAGTCTGTGTTTGTTAGTACTCTACAAATCGTATGTTGGAATCTGTTACTTCTATCAAGACAGTGGTGGAATCACAGCATGTCCACTCTTTTGATTTATTTTATAAATGTATCACTGTACTGAAAAGGGTTTTTTGAAAGGTGGAGGGAGGTCTGAATCTTGAATCTGTGTTATTTAATAAGATATTAATTATAATGGGAATTCATCTTTGCAGATATGAGTGTCTTAAAATTAATTTGACAGCTTTACCCTGCCGTAGCAGTATTCTTCCATAATCACATACAGCAGTACTCAGAAATCTGTGTAAAGCAGTAGTTAGAAATGTCAGTTATGCCTATGGTACATGAATTCCAATAATCAGCTATAATTCTAGTGCAAGCATCTATATTTCTAATCTTGTAATCAGCTAGAATTCTAGTTATTGACTATAATTCTAGCAATCAGCTATAATTTAATAATCAGCTATAATTCAAGTATTCAGCTATATTTCTTGTAATCTGACAGCTATATTTTTATAAGCTTTTAAAATTGTCCTCACTTTTTTTAAACAGTGTTACAGCTGTGTATCCTGTTTCTAAAACACATCAGTGGTGATCGCAGTACTGAAAATTTCTATTATACTGCAAAAGTTTACAATGATTTTAAAATTGCCAAAACTATTTTCATAAGGAAGAATTTAATTGTTAAAAACTAAAATATTCTACCTTCACATATATTTAAGTACAAGTGTATATCTGATATGGAACATAGACATAGACAAGAATAAACATTATTGTGAGCATACCTGTGTAAAATTCCTACATTTCATGCATGTTTATACACTGATGCATGCAGACCTGGAGTGTTGAGAGTGTCGAGAGATAGGCACGCTCTACGTATACTTGTACATGCAGCATCGTACAATATTGCAGGCATATAAACAGAGAAGTATACTAGGGATAATACAACCAATCCTGCAATATAACACACTTGTAATCTACAATCTAGACAGCCAGTGATAAGATAAACTTTTAATGTGCTTACAAAACCTAATTCCAAAACAAATTACAGTACTGAGAATAATGAATAGGACTAAGCAGTACTGTTAAAAGGAAACAATTTGCTTTATTTAAAAAGTAAAATGTTAGAGTTTTGACTTGAGTAGTGTTCTGTTTCTGTATGTTACAAATAACTTGTTTTCCATATTTCTCTTAACTTGACTGTTGATCAGACCAGGGAGGGATACAACATTTCGATCTTGACAGCCTTCATACCAGGATCTACAGCAATAAAGAATCACCACTGTACAGTGATAATGCACAAGTTGTCATACAACATTATCACACCGGAATGTCAACTGTATACAGTACGTAAATTTCACTATTTAAGATCAGATTAATCAAACACTGAAATTATTACTGAATCTACATGTATATAAACAACATTTTCATCTTACTTAAGCTGTTAGTTAGAGCTACTGTGGTCATTGCTGGTACAAAATATAGTGTCCTGTACATGTAGAGTTGTAGTTTAAATTCAAACCAAATACTGTATTACTTTTGAAGGAACAGTCACTTCTACCAGGTGAGAACATGGAACAAGCTGGGTGATTTCCATTCAAGAAAAACCGGGAATTATTTTCTTAATGTTGTCTGAATATCTACAATAACCCATGTATCAATATCATTTACGTAATGCCTTGCATATAGTTACAAACTTCACTAAACGCGTACAAATTTTGATCACTTAAAATTTTCAGCACATGTATAATTTTGAAGTGACAAGAGCCATGCACAAACACATCATTATGGTAGTATTACAGCGAGTTACAATATACTGCATGACTTTTTCTCTTTGAAGGGGTTTTCCTTCACAGGGAACACTAGAGGATCCGTCGTGATATTTTGCTGACAGAAGGAGATGAGTTCGTTCAGGGTACGGGTGGCTCGCACTCGGTCAAGCTTCAGGTGGTGTTTCAGCTGTTCCACCTGACCCCTCAGCTTGACAATTTGGTCGTTCTTGTTTGGGATCCCCATGGCGACAAGATGCTACTTGAGGTTTCTCAGCTTGTAAACTACGACACCCCAGCCAAACAACACCATGCACTCAGCTAAAATATGTAAACAAAACAAAACAGGGAAACAAAATAAAATTGAAAAGGCTACAGGATAGACACACCAAAGAACAGACATGCAGGGAAGAGACTCTAGTGTACAACATAAACAATTCCACAATAACAAAGAGGAAGAATGTGCATATAATAGCAAAATCATAAGGTAGAGACAAAAATAACAGCTATAAACTGGATAGATTGTTTTCTAGTCCAGGGCTTTTTCTCAGCGGTTAAAGATGGGGCCTTTTGAATTGGGAAAGATTTTTTTCAGGAGTAAACTGCAAATTTTGGAAATTTTGGCTTAATTGTGAAATAATTTCAATTGGGAATGGGCCTGGGGCCCATTAACATCACCAAAACACTCTCAGAAAAAGCCCTGTATTCCTAAGAGGAAATGTATGTGAAAATTTAAAAAACCGAAAAGTGTGCATCAGATATATTTTTTTCTTTTTATATCATTGTTGTAAGTAGCCCAGCTCTGAATGTGCTGATTGTTATTTAAATAAATTTAAACATGATCTTGTACTCGGTGAGGGGTTAATTTACTTCATTATATATCAACTAGTTCATTTATTCATGTCTGTGTATACATTATGCATGTACATTCTATAAATGTAAGCTAGTTTAACACTGGTTGTCACAAACATTCAGATATATACTTTTGGAACAAAAGAGTTTTCCCTGTACTTATGACTTTTTATATTTCTACGGTAATATTTGGGTTTTTTGGTAAAGAAGAATTACCTCCCATGCTATCAGGTATATATATACATTGTCATTACAATTAAGACATCATTGATCATGATCAGATTGCTCAAGGAATCGTTGATTTCAGTCCACAGTTTACAACATGTTTACATCAGTTTCCTAGCAATATAATAATGTCACAATGAATACCTACCCAAAAGGGAGGCATCTCTTGTTTATCGAAAAACCCAATAGGATTTATAATTAAATACTATATTTTAGGGGACTGGTCATGGGAATTATATTTCAAGAAGAAATGAACATGCATCATGCAAACACAGTTGCAGTAAGTTAACAGGCTACAGTACACATACAACATACAAATGCTTGTTAACAGTGACAGTTATCAGGTTGCATTGCTCCATAATCGGTTAAACATCATTTGTAAAGACAGATGTAGAAGGTTCTTGCATATGACACTTACTTGAATCAGACGTTAATTCTGGTCCTCTCTAACATGTGTTGATTACCCACGTCAGCAAAAACCGGCTTTAATTCTGATAAAGTAAAATGATAAGGCATTTAAATCAAAGTTACTTTGGTTGGAAAACTAAATGGGAGACAACAAAAAGATGTCATTTATCTCAATCGCAGAAAAGTGGAAATATTCCAATAAAATACAACCTAATACTAGATCCTATGTAGCAGCAACCCAACCCCAGAAGTCTACGCCAGGTTCTGCAACTTTTTCATTTATATATTGTGCATATTTGGGCCGGGCCAGCCTATAGTCAGGGTTCTCATTTAAAGCCAGTTGCCGGCAAAAGTAGCCTGTTATTCACCAACTCTGAACCGGCTATTTTTCAAAATTTTATATATGTCAACATTACCGAATGTGAAAATTAAACCGGCTATTCTTTCGAAGTCAACCAATTATTGCAAAACTTAGTGAGAACACTGATAGTTCATCCATGTTTTATATAAAGAGATGGTAATGTTGTATTTGATATGTATATTATATATGTATGTATATTTAGCCCTTTTTTCCTCTAGTCCTGACCTGCACACCATACCAGCCTTTAACATTTTGATGGAAAAATGTATGTCTGGTGTCATTGCTAGAAACTTTGGGTATACATTTCAGTATTCCAACCTAACGGCCTGGGTCTGATTGCTTTATAATTTTCATGCATGTTTATATACAATTTTTATTTGTTGTGAATGTTGTGTTTTGGGAATGCCAGTGTTTTGTCTTCTACCTCGGAAGTTGTTTATTAGCCCAAGGTTCCTCTGGCCCAGATTACATCAGACAATTTGACAGATAGCACTGCATGTCTGATGGGCCAGAGTGCTTATTCCTATAATAAATGTACATGTAAATGTATGTATTTATCAAACACCATTTAAGACATGGCTGAGAGCTCGAATTTTGAGGTGCTGACAACAGAAATTTACTGACCTCACACATAGGCTTTCAATAAATGGATTTTTTTATTAATCTCAATCCTAATATTACTTAATATTCAATAAGGACCGTATATTTTTATTGATTAGTCACTCTAGAGTGGTACTCTGCATGATGGCCATTCATGTGAACATTAGATTAGATTATATAAATATTGACATGTCTTACAAACCTGTTTTTTAGATGGCTTTCTGATTTAATATATTAGGTGGTTGGTGGAGTCTTTACTTAGTCAAATACTAGACCTACAGCGAGTTCACTCCATTCGGGAAGAACAATTTCACAAGGGATACATGATTTTGTTCGAATTATCTTACGTCCGCTTCTTACCAAACTGACAAAGGGTTATACAGGAAGATGAGCTAGATCTAGCCTATATAGTCACTCAGCTCTGACATATACAGGTAGACGGTCTACACGTTCTAATTAACAACATAATATGACAAAATGCTGTTTTGCATATAATGAATGTATCCGCGAACAAGCAACAGTGTATGTTGGCAGTCAGCCGTTCAGGTGTTAGGCCCATAGGACCGAGCGAAACGTCAACAATTGATCATGTCGACCAGGCCATGTAGGCCTAGGCCGCACCCTTTCAATATTTTCATCAACGTCTACACCCAGTAGCCTAGCGGCCAGACAACCAGCCTATTCCGTCATTGACCTAAGCATCAATAACAGTACTTCAATTATGATTTTATAATCAGATAGGGCATCGAATAGATTCCCATTCGATTGGCATGAACATTTGTTTTCGAGATTATCGGGCACCTGTCGATATCATGACATCATTCGTTGGGTTCCGATATCAAAATATTTAACAAATTGTACATAAATAATAAGTCGTAAACTCAGTGAAAATCGAGGACGTCACGCCTTACCTAGAAAACGTCGGAATTTCTCCAGGTTCAGTTGACAGCTAAGACTGGAAGAGAAAAATGTCGAATGTTCCTCTGTTGGAAATAACAATATGGCATAAGCCTCGTTTTGAATGTGTAATCTTAGCACACATAACCAACTATAGTCTATTTCAGAAAACATAGTTTACACACTTTCAGAACTGCATTTTTAATTAAGTTTAAGCATACACATCCCGGGAACGAATAACTAATGAGAAATCGGTAATGTATACGATAATGGGAAACGGTAGAAGCAAATACATCGCAAGATTAAAACGATTTATATATTAAAGGTTAACTTTTATCAGAGTTATTTCCCTTTAATCACGATTTTTGTCAATTTACTTGGGTGATATGCTTTACTAAATTAAAATAACCTTGATTTATGAACATATTTTCAATTAATTGCACATATTTTCAAATAATTGAAGATAGGTACAATTCACTTAAAGATAGGTTCAATTCAATTGGAGATATTGGAACAATTCTATATAAACAGAATGGAACCTATCTTCATGAAAACATGTCAAAAGTGAAGTCCAGAGAATACCACCCCGCTTTAAGACCACGTTGATGCGGTCCCCAATTTGGTCTTCATAGAGAGGTTTCACTGTACATATACCACTGTATGTGGTAAGTAAGGTGTAATAATACCGATGTGACCGGTTACAAATGTGAAAAATGTAGCGCATTAGTTATTTTATTTATTTTTTTATTGTGTGTTATGATACAAGACAAAGTGGAATTTTAATTTGTGACATTTCTCGTTATTGTAATGTAGCGTTACAATGTTCTGATAGTAACAAAAACAAAACGAATATATATTTTAATTAGTTCAGATTTTTATTAAAAGCAGAAATCGGTTTTAAGGTCACCTGTGAATAGTTTTTCTATGATACATGTCAATGCCTCTTCTTTTCTTTGTTTCCTCAATGGCTTAACTCAATCCAATTTGTATTCTGTTTTTCATCTCTCCTTTCCTTGAAAATGGAATAAATCAGAACTTAGCCTTCTCCTCAGATAGTTCGATAATCACTTGGTTTCACGACCACGTGGTATCAAGTTATTTTTAAAAACAATACGAGCACTGATTTATAGTTTGGTATAGTGTGGTATACTAAGAATTTAGGCCTTTTTCATACATTCTCAGATTTCGATATGCTTTTATATTTTAAACACCCAGTCCGTGACTTTCCGTAACATGCTTGAGGACATTTATTTCGCTACGTTTCACAGGCCAGGTTTGGGGACTTACTGTTGTCTATTTCCCATCACACCACTTGCCACATCTTTGACGTCAATTTTTTTACTTGGTCGAGTTGGTATATTTATGTTAGACGTGCATATATTTGTTTGTGCCGTGCTTAAACGGTATCTTTTCTCACTCCATTAATTCAGATTATAGTATTATTCATTTGATTTGCTACATCCAATTTGATGTAAAGTTAATACAAGATACAAGATACAAGAAGCTTTATTTAAAGTCGCATATATAAAACAAGCAACATTAGCGCTGTAGCGCTATTTCTGCGACAAACATAGTAAAAGGCAAACATAAAACAAGGTAATTAACTAAATACATAGAAATATGAAAAGCTGTACACTATCACAGACAAGCTAGTATGAAATTACATCAATGTAAGTAAAATATTTGGGTTATACATGTATAACACAGCAGCACATAATGGCATATATCACATTTACCAGAATAATAAAATTATACTATTTATTAATATTGAACACCTGCATATCACACAGGTGCTGCTATTGAGATGATTAAAGCACTTATAAGTCAAATATACATAAATGCTAATATAGCAAAGAAATAAAATTTGACATAATATACACTAATATGGTGTAAATTAAAAGAAGACAATGAAGTCAAGTGATTAAACAATTGAGATTGAAAATAAGGACTAAAAAAAAAAAAACTGTGCTGCTGGTTATAATAAAAAATTAAAAAAAAAACATGCAAAAAGGCAAGACATGAGACAGGCAAGTCATTAAGACAAACAAAAAAATAAAAATCATTGCTAAGCACTGGAACATATACCACAGGAGCACACGAGGCCATCCCAGGTATGCAGCAGTCTGGAAAACTCTGGATAACTATCCGCCTTCCTCATATGGTTTGGCAGACTGTTCCATATCCGGGCGGCCTCGTAGCGGAAAGATTTAAGTCCGTACCTGGTTGTCCGTACTCTAGGTAGTTCCAGCTGCATTTCACTCCTGAGATTATAAAAAGAAGTTTTCTCAGTTAAAAGATTGCATATATAATCAGGAGCTACATTAGTTACAATTTTAAAAACTTCACACGCCATGTTTTTCATCCTATGAATATGCAATGATGATAAATTAAGTTTCTGTAAAAGTTCTGATATTGGTGTTGTAAAATCATCCTCAATAAAACGAACTGCTCTCTCTTGTAACTTTTCCATCTTTCTGGTGGAATTCAAACTGCAAAAATGCCAAGCCAGGGGACAGTAATTAAAATTTGAAAGAATAAAAGATTTGAAAATTAAAATTTTCCCCTGCTTGCTAAGATCACGGCCAATTCTTTTCAACACACATAGCTGTTTTGAAGATTTTTTACAAATGTTGGATACATGAACATCAAATTTCAGATTAAAATCTATATCTACACCTAAAAGTATAACAACATCTTCACATTTTATATCATGATCCTTAACAGTAAAAGAGTCTATCTTATTGTGTGTTTTTTTCCCGATAGATATAGCCTGAAACTTATCAGGATTGGCCATCATACCATTATCTTCAAACCAGTTGATTAAAATATTGCTCACCCCTTCAAGTGTGTTTTTTAAATGTACAGGGTCAGAGTCAATATGGGACAGAGTCTTGTCGTCCGCATAGTTGTATAGAGTACCTTTATGAACATAATAAAAAATATCATTGATAAAAATGTTAAAAATGAGAGGTCCTAAAATAGAGCCCTGAGGTACCCCTTTCCAACTGCTCCCAGTCAGAGACATTGGACCCCAGTCTAGTCTGCTGAAATCTGCCCCCAAGATAGCTGCTGATGAGACCAACAGCGCTCTCATCCAGCCCATATGCTGTCAGCTTCTCGAGTAGCAGTCCATGAGGAATACAGTCAAAGGCCTTGGAGAGATCCATGAGGATAGCACCTACAAACTTATTCACATCCAATGCCCTCTTCCAATCCTCAAGGAGTCGCAGCAGAGTAGACTGACATCCATATCCCCTCCTGAAAGTAGAAAGAAAGGGATTAAATACATTGTTAAAAAACTCATATAATTGATCATGTAAGATTCTTTCAAAGATTTTTGAGGTAGAGGGTAAAATACTGACAGGCCTGTAATTTTGTTTATCAAGATGGTCATTTTTTTTAAAAATTGGTACAACTTTGTGCCATCTTTAAATTGTGTGGAAATGACCTTGTCTCGATACAAGAGTTAAACAAAGTGGCCAGGACAGAACTTAACGAAGGGGGCACTGCCTTAAGTACCTTGGAAGGAATACCATCTACACCTACAGATTTCTTGCAGTCAAGCTTTTTTATGATCTTTGAAATTGTTTCGGCATTGACTGGTTGAAAAGTATAAGAGTTTTCCCTCTTGACATTTGCTTTAATGCTATGTATACTACTGTGGTTTTTGTAGATTGTGATTTTCCAAAGGGTTTCCTATATTGTCAGCAACATGTACAAAATAATCATTTAAAACATCACAGACATCTTTTTGATTAGAAATAATGTTGTCATTCTCACAGAGAACTGTAGTAGCACCACTAGATTTGATTTTATTTGATAAAAAAGGCTTCACAGTGGGCCAAAAGTCCTTAGACTTGGAATCACCTGCACATCTCACAAAGAAGTAATTCCGGATAGATTTCCGACGTAGTTTAACCACCAGGTTTCTCTGTTTCCTATACTTATCCCAGTTTACAGAACTCTTACATGCTCTATATTAATTAAGTAGCATACGCTTTTTAAAAGCAGCTTTGCGGAGTTCACTGTTGAAATAGGGTGGTTTGACAAGTTTAGGTTTTTTCTCAACAATATGCACATGGGCATCCATCACCTCATGTAGTAAGTACTCATGTGCCCAATAAACATCATCCAAGTCATCAAAAATGTAAGATACATGAAAAGGTGTAAAAGATAAATCATTGTTAAAAGCATTTTCATCAAAATTTTTAAAACTTCTAAATTTGACCTTCTGCCGTTTAACCTTTGGTACTGCACCCTTTATCACCGTTCCAATAATGTTATGCCAGTCACTGGTACCGCAGCTAAAATTCATGGTATTAAAACAAAAATTTGGAGAATTGGTGAGTATAACATCAACAAGAGACGGTGAGCAGTCTTTGACAAAACATGTTGAAGATTTAACAAGATTCTTCATGTCAAAAATATCACATAAGTCATGAACAGGTCTACCTCGAGAGGGTTTAAAAACATCACAATTTAAATCTCCTATAATTAAAAGTTTGTCAAATTTTGTAGAGATTTTATCAAGACCTAATGTCACCTAATATAATTGCACTTACAAAAACAGTGAATGGAGTATTATGAAAGTGTGTGAAAGTGGAATATATTGTGTATAATTGTAATATGTATACTTTTGTAATGTGAACAACTTTGAAAATAAACAAATAAAAAAGTTACTATCATTGGCCCTATGTCATAAGCTAACTGAAGGAATATACAAACATAATAGCATATATCTAACGTCAGTAACTATTGTTTACAGTGCACGTATTTGTCATTGTATTTTTAATTCGCAGTGACTGTGTGTCCTTGTTATATATTTTAACTTCCGTGTACGTTCCTGTCTTAGTAAAGGGAGATTATCCTGGAAAATTGACAGATTTCTTGTCTGCACTGACACCATTATACTTCTTTTGTCCTTTTGTTGTTAGATCAATTTTCGATTAAAATGTCCCCTCAATTGTCATAAAGGCTTAAGGGTGGAATGCTTTCCATGTCGAAAAATCGACCCCCCCCCCCCCCACATACCAATCTTGCATCAAAAATCACATTTCTAGTTGAGGTACGAAAAAAAACTTGGTACCGATTGAAAGATGGATAATGTATCCTCCTTCTGCAGAACTAATCTTCATTTCCTCCAAAAAACGCCAAATTTCAGTGTCTCAAAGTTGTTGCCGTCGGCTATCCTACCACTTTTGCATATTCAATAAAATTTGACGTCACTTCGCGCGCTGGTCTTTTGCTGTCATTGGATGCCTAAATTTAGAGGAAGACCGCCATCCAATGACAGCGAAAGGCCAGCGCGTGCAGTGACGTCAACACTATACAGGTCATCGGAGTCGGACTATACACAATTGTGTTATTGGTTGTTGTAAATATCAATAATGGTTTCTTTCAACAGAGATCAGATTAACAATTATATTTTCACGTAAAAACAATAGGTAAAAAAACTAAAACAGGAAAACAGACAAACAAAAAATCTAAAAACTATATTCAGTTTTTTAACCAAAACTATTGTTATGCCTATCATTCCAATAGTTTTCAAATCAGCAACAATATTTTTTTCATTTTCAAATATTTTATATAATCAATACTATTTTGAGGAAATCGAGCAGCATACATGTCCTATATACAGTGATCAATTTACAATTCATTTTCATGGGTCCTTTTTGTTCATATTGCTAAAATCGACGTGGTCCACAATGTTAAACTGAAGTATTTCCAGAATTTCTATGAGTCCAATCATAATTTTATGAGTACTGGGCTCGGAACTCGTATGTAGATTGATCACTGGCTATACAAGCTCTCTCCTTGCAACAATTTTGTACAACATGTAATTTAAAAAAAAAAACAAAAAACAAATCAGAGAATACCAAAGCGTCAACAAAACCATAATCCGAACTCAAAATCGATTAAACTAGAGGCAAAAATAGAAACAAAGGAAGTATTTACACGGAGTAAAAAAGCACAAGAGAAAAAGACCAAAGCTCGTATTAATGAAACCGTTCTTGTACTCAAGCATGGATTCTGTGCTCAACCAAGCTTTCTTGAAACTCGTGTAGAAAATGTAAATGATCAAAAAGCCAATAGCTAATATTGAAAACAGCATTTGGCTTCATGGATCTTCGATGTTTCACTAAAACTTTGACAAAATAAGATTTTTTTTTATAATAAATTATAGCCGGAATAAGAAAATAGGCTTGAGCACAAAATCCATGCTTGAGCATGAGAACGGTTTCATGAATACCGGCCCAGGTGTTCCGGAAGAGTAAGCGTCTTCTGCTTCATCGACGACACCCGCCATGTAAATCTTTGTTACGTCCAAGTAAACATGCATCAAGTTCTCAAAACGATTTTAAACGATTTAATTTAAGATGGACATTAATCATGGAATAAGTTACTATAAGTTTCCAATATAGTAACCATATGTCTATTGTATCTGGAAAGACGAAATTTGGGTTTGAGCCAGGTCTAGAACCTTGAGACTTAATTTAGTCAGGTGCTATCCTATTAAACTATCTACGTACCCGAGCTTGCCATACGGTGAGCTCTACTATGTATTCCTCCATTATGAAACGACGCTTTTGACACTAACAACACCAAAGAACTAATATAAAACAGTTATTAATGATCAGCCTATGTAAATACTTATTTGGCGCCAAAAGAATATCAACAACCGAACCAGGATTCGAACCCGTCTACAAACACTTCAATCCCATGCATTAACGCCTCAAGCCCTCGTTGCTTTTATACCGTGGCCAGTTCACAAGTTAACAAGTTTCAGTTTTTGAAACGGTTTTCTCGTCGTGTTAGTAAGGTTTTAAATTGCTTTCTGCTCAAACATAAATGTATACTCACTGTATATATGTATACATTTTACACATGAAATCTGCAAACTAGGAGACTGGGAACACTGATTAGATTTGGAAAGATGTTGTTTTAATCTGTGATCATGAAGAGGTATATATTATCCCGCCCAACCCCAGCCATTTCGATGTGGTGGAAAATAAACCACGAGTACATGTAACAACTTACAGTAGAATACCAAGCAGCATATATAGTGTATATCTGCATGTTGTTTACAAAAATACTTGCATGTACAGCTCACCAATGTTCTTAAAAGAAAACGAAATAATTTATTTGCATCATATGATCTACCTCAATGAAACTGTTTTTAACTTAAGTAATTTCCTTTTCAGAAGTTAAACCACCATACTTGCAGCTGAACACGATGCGATTTTTTCACACAAAAAAATGTTCATTTGATTCTAAAAACCTACCACTTCTAAAAAAAGCAAACTATTTGAATAATATAGTTTTCATTTAGTTATCACCTTTTATTTGTATTTATTCGGTTTTAATCTTTATATGTAAGGTAAACAAGTATTCTATATATTGCATGCTGGCAATTAAGAAATTTTCCAAATAACGGTGCAAATATCTTTAATCATTATTAAGCGTTTTGTTGATAGTGATTTTTCTAAGCGTTTCCGAGATCTGTACCTGATGAATAAGGGCGTAATCTTTTAGTAAATATTGGTTGTATCGTACGAAACGGTGGTATTAATTACGTTTACGATTTGACGAGGGACGAAGAAAGTGAGGCACGTTTCTGAAATGATTGTTTATACATTTTATTTTGTATTTTGAATGACGCATATTTTTATTCTGTTCTGTCAGTCGGATGTGTTGAGCAATAATGTTACTCTATGTTTATATTATAGTATTTGCAGTTATGCCAAACTCCAGCAGGAAACAAGTTAGCTTTTAAAGCGGAAATCCCCTGATCTATTTTAGTATTTATGTCTAAGAAATGTTGTGCTGATTTTAGATTTATTATGTTCATGAATAGATTCTTCTTAGATTTATGATTTATTGTAGCAAATTGTCTTCATCTTTATTAAGTATTTTGTGTATATCACTACATGTAGTGTGTGCATGGTCGTAGAAATACAGCTCTTTAGTCGTACTCGGCTTATAATGGCTAATAACAAATGAATCCCTACTCATTAATAGTATAACATGATAGCACACACGACGCAAATTAAAAAAAAGTATTACTATCGATTGTTGTGCAATATCTGTATAATGATGTACTCCATATCGACAAAATGTATATGGCGAGGGTTTGTGATTGGAAACGTAATATTGTTATTTCTTGCATTTTGACAAATTTTCAATGATATCTATGAAATCGTTTTTCAATGGATTTTCTTGATATCCCATACATTTGTAACGGGAAAAAGAAAAAATGTAGCGACCAGACCGGGGTTCGAACCATGGACTTTCCAAGCTCTAGATGAACACTCATGAGCTACGTATACCTGCATGATCGCAGATGGTCGACTCCGTCCAGTCTGATATATTCCTCCCTCTTTTTTCCACATCATTTTCCCCGAAGACAACTATTTATAACCCAAGTTCTGGTATTCCCTTGCTTAGTGTACTCTTGATGCTTTAAACAAGGGTTGGCAAGCTTGCTAATTTTGTAACAGGAGAAAACGATAATGTAACGGCCAGACTGAGTCTGAGGTTCATATCTATACTTGAAGACATGAGCTACCTGTTCACAGATGATCGAGCCAGTCCAGTTCTGCTAAACACTATCAAACACTTTAATTGTTAGCTTTTTCATCTGATGATTTTAAAATACTTTCTTTCTTGCAGTACTCATATTTCCTAAAAATAGATGAATATGTAACAAAATATGTGATGTCAATTTATTCTTTATTTTAACTAGATAATACCACTGCTAAAGTTTAAAAGTTTAATGTACAATATCTATTGAATATCAGCTACAGGAAAGTAAACAAGTATTACAAATGTATATAGGAAGAATGAACAATAATTCTCTTCATACATGTGAAATGTCAATAAATTTCATTGAGAAACAAAGTCATAAAAAATTTGTCGAAATGCATGAAAGATATTTAGTAAAAAAATATAATGTGTCGGAATATATTGCAATACACTGTACATTGTACGTAGGGTGTAGAATCTATGTGCAATGATCCTGCATGTTAAGTTTAAATTTACTAAGGAAATATATTGTTGTTGTCATTTAATAATACTTAACAGTGCAATGTGATTACTTTCAGAAATTGACGTTTCTCACTGTGGTACCCAGAAAAAATGAGCATATTTGGGTCAAATAATTCATTTGGCAGCACAGCCTCCACAAACGCAAATGCGATGAAAGACATTGAGGTCAGTATAAGTCGACACTTACAAGTGTTGATTGCTTCACATATACTTTTTCTACACCATTGTCTATTATTGGTTTAACAGGTAAGAGAAAATAAAGTGTACAACCTAAATTCTACCGTGTGTACAATTACAATCTGCCACACTATTCCCATTGTTTTAAATGTGGTTGCCCCGAAAAATACACCGCGATCTAGGTTCGAAGTTAGAACCTAGGTTGTGGTGTATTTTTGAACTTCTAACACCAGTCACCACAGGGAAGGCCACCGACACCATTTATATTGGGAAAGAGAATAGTGTGCATCCACCTGGGATTGGACCCACAATGTCCAGGTTCCTGGTCCGACCGACGCTCTACCACTGAGCTAAAGGGAAATTCCCTCTTTCTAGGGTAAAAATCATCTATCAATAAATTTTGCATGTTTTACTGTCAATAAATTTGCACAAATTATTTCTTAGAAAAAAACTTTACGTAAGCTTAGCTGAACCCACATGATAATGAGCAACCTCCTATATACCCCCTAGCCTGATGTTATGTCATTTCATTGCGCCTGTAGATGTACTTTTTTTTAAGTCTATTGATGCCTCACTAACCCAATCAAAATACATTTCTGCCCGCACTAAATATTTGTTAGTAATTGATGTTATAATGTTATAAGTATCCTTTGATGTAGTATCCCATTGATGAAGCCTAGAGCAATAGGTTGATCAATGTTAGGAGATTCAGGGGGCATAACTCTTAAATACAAGTAAGTTAATGGCGGTTCAATCCAAGAGCTATCACAGTACGTAATAAACCTTCCAATGAAGTTTGAAAGATGATGTAACACACACACATGCTGCACCTTTTGAATTGTTATAGATACAGTATGCCGAAAAAATGAATAAAACTGCATTATACAGCTGTAACTCTGTAGAATAGTAAGAAATTGGTGTTAACCAAAAATCCTCTGAGCTGTTATTGTTATTACACAACCTTCCGACAAAGTTTGAAATTTATCTGTTGAAAATTACTCAAGATATCTCCAAACAAGTGGAAACTTTCAGCATTTTATTAAATTGGTACAACTCAGTAAATGACTTTTGAATATTTTTTGGCAATTGAAACTATCTAAGCTCTCTTGTTATAAATCAAATTTCCCGTAAAGTTTGAATTTAAGCTTACAAACATCTTGTGGGCTTACCAACCATCTGTATGTATGGAGGCAATAAAGAGTATAAATGGTGTGTATTATTTTACAGGTTGCATCTCCTCCAGATGACAGTGTTAGCTGTCTTAAGTTCAGCCCAGGGACGATGGCCCAGACCTTTCTTGTAGCGGGAAGCTGGGATAACAATGTAAGTTTAGCCCTGGGATAATGGTCCAAACCTTCTTTGTAGCGGGCAGCTGGGATAACAATGTAAGTTGAGCCCTGGGATAATGGTCCAAACCTTCCTTGTAGCGGGCAGCTGGGATAACAATGTAAGTTTAGCCCTGGGATGATGGTCCAAACCTTCTTTGTAGCGGGCAGCTGGGATAACAATGTAAGTTGAGCCCTGGGACGATGGCCCAGACCTTCCTTGCAGCTGGCAGCTGGGATAACAATGTAAGTTTAGCCCTTGGACAATGACCAAGACCTTCCTTGTAGCGGGCAGCTGGGATAACAATGTAAGTTTAGCCCTTGGACAATGGCCAAAACCTTCCTTGTAGCGGGCAGCTGGGATAACAATGTAAGTTTAGCCCTGGGACAATGGCCCAAACCTTCCTTGTAGCGGGCAGCTTGGATAACAATGTAAGTTTAGCCCTGGAACAAGCAGCAGGGATTACAACAGAGAAAATCCCGAAAATTTTCTAGCAAAGGACAATTTTCAGCAATTTTTAGGCATGGTGGTCTAGTGGTAGGACGGCGTGCTCGTGATCTAAGGGTTGCGAGTTCGAGTCCTGATCACGGCACTTGTGTTGTATCCTTGAACAAGATACTTTACTCTGCTTGTTCCAGTCTACTCAGCTGTAAATGAGTACGTGGTTGGGCAGTGCTAGAATGCTAGCTGTGAGCGCCGAGATGGCAGCACCGGTTGTATGCTCCCCAGGGAGTTGAGAACGATATCGGCTGGTTGCTAAGGCCCTATAACCATGGATAATAATTTGTGAACCGCTTTGAGGCTTCCTTTAAGGTCGTGATAAAGTGGTATATAAGAACCTTGAATTATTAGTATATTAATTATGTTATCACATTTAAGAGGGGTCATTCTATGTAAAACTATAAGATAATTTCGATTTGGAACATTTTAGCAGGCAGCTTGGATAACAGTGTAAGTTTAGCTCTGTCCCTGACTGTTCCTAACTTGAAGTGTGCAGCTGTGATGTATTGTAGTCTGAACTAACTAACTCACTCACTTCTGAAACAATTCAAAGGTTGGTGTAGCTCCTTAAAATGAAATTTCTGGGATGAACACGCTAAATGTTCTCTTACGTATTGTTCATTGTGTAAATTATTACTGGCACAATTCTTTACCTTTAATTTATATAAGATACATATCTTATTTGACAATATTTATGTATTGGGTCGCATTAACTCAATATAATCCTACAAAATTCAGTTAGTATTCATAAGGCTATGAATGCCATGGACCAATTGTTGACATCATCATTATCATGTGACATAATTGTTACGTTGGATACCACTGACCGTCCCCGGGTGATGGCTGTTGATCAAGTATACGTGATAGATACATTGATTTAGCTAAATGCTGAGAAATAAAAAGCATTTTAATGAAATTTCATGAGAAAGTGGTAAATGTATTAAGTATATATTGAACTGCTTTTAGTTGGCATTCATAGACAATATAAATTCCAACTGGACAAAGACAAATCCAACAAGCACTAGCACACTTCATTGTCCAGTTCGAATGCACGCTTCAGTTGGAATTCATGTTGCCTATGAATGCCAACATTGATTTGAAAGCAGTTTAGTGCTTAATTAACACAAATCTTCTATGTAGCCTGCTCCATGATATTTTTCTGTGTCATTGTTTATATCAACATCAATGCTGTTGGGTACAAAAGTACAACATTCACTTGGCATTTCTTTGTCTGTTGTACAGATTCGTTGCTGGGAGGTCCAGCAGACCGGACAGACCGTGCCCAAAGCTCAGCAGACTCACCAAGGCCCTATCCTAGACTGTGACTGGAGCGATGTAAGTGAGGGGGTACATGATGCCTGAAGTAACAGATACTGAAAGGGTACATGATGCCTGAAGTAACAGATACTGAAAGGGTACATGATGTCTGAAGTAACAGATACTGAAAGGGTACATGATGGCTGAAGTAACAGATACTGAAAGGGTACATGATGTCTGAAGTAACAGATACTGAAAGGGTACATGATGGCTGAAGTAACAGATACTGAAAGGGTACATGATGTAACAGATACTGAAAGGGTACATGATGCCTGAAATAACAGATACTGAAAGGGTACATGATGCCTGAAGTAACAGATACTGAAAGGGTACATGATGCCTGAATAAACGGATACTGAAAGGGTACATGATGGCTGAAGTAACAGATACTGAAAGGGTACATGATGGCTGAAGTAACAGATACTGAAAGGGTACATGATGCCTGAAGTAACAGATACAGAAAGGGTACATGATGGCTGAAGTAACAGATACTGAAAGGGTACATGATGGCTGAAGTAACAGATACTGAAAGGGTACATGATGCCTGAAGTAACAGATACTGAAAGGGTACATGATGGCTGAAGTAACAGATACTGAAAGGGTACATGATGCCTGGAGTAACAGATACTGAAAGGGTACATGATGCCTGAAGTAACAGATACTGAAAGGGTACATGATGGCTGAAGTAACAGATACTGAAAGGGTACATGATGTCTGAAGTAACAGATACTGAAAGGGTACATGATGCCTGAAGTAACAGATACTGAAAGGGTACATGATGCCTGAGGTAACAGATACTGAAAGGGTACATGATGCCTGGAGTAACAGATACTGAAAGGGTACATGATGCCTGAAGTAACAGATACTGAAAGGGTACATGATGGCTGAAGTAACAGATACTGAAAGGGTACATGATAGCTGAGGTAACAGATACTGAAAGGGTACATGATGGCTGAAGTAACAGATACTGAAAGGGTACATGATGCCTGAAGTAACAGATACTGAAAGGGTACATGATGGCTGAAGTAACAGATACTGAAAGGGTACATGATGCCTGGAGTAACAGATACTGAAAGGGTACATGATAGCTGAAGTAACAGATACTGAAAGGGTTCATGATGGCTGAAGTAACAGATACTGAAAGGGTACATGATGCCTGAAGTAACAGATACTGAAAGGGTACATGATGGCTGGAGTAACAGATACTGAAAGGGTACATGATGGCTGGAGTAACAGATACTGAAAGGGTACACGATGCCTGATGTAACAGATACTGAAAGGGTACATGGTGCCTGAAGTAACAGATACTGAAAGGGTACATGATGGCTGAAGTAACAGATACTGAAAGGGTACACGATGGCTGAAGTAACAGATACTGAAAGGGTACATGATGTAACAGATACTGAAAGGGTACATGATGCCTGAAGTAACAGATACTGAAAGGGTACATGATGGCTGAAGTAACAGATACTGAAAGGGTACATGATGGCTGAAGTAACAGATACTGAAAGGGTACATGATGCCTGAAGTAACAGATACTGAAAGGGTACATGATGCCCGAAGTAACAGATACTGAAAGGGTACATGATGCCTGAAGTAACAGATACTGAAAGGGTACATGATGCCCGAAGTAACAGATACTGAAAGGGTACATGATGCCTGAAGTAACAGATACTGAAAGGGTACATGATGACTGAAGTAACAGATACTGAAAGGGTACATGATGCCTGAAGTAACAGATACTGAAAGGGTACATGATGGCTGAAGTAACAGATACTGAAAGGGTACATGATGCCTGAAGTAACAGATACTGAAAGGGTACATGATGCCTGAAGTAACAGATACTGAAAGGGTACATGATGCCTGAAGTAACAGATACTGAAAGGGTACATGATGTAACAGATACTGAAAGGGTACATGATGCCTGAAGTAACAGATACTGAAAGGGTACATGATGCCCGAAGTAACAGATACTGAAAGGGTACATGATGCCTGAAGTAACAGATACTGAAAGGGTACATGATGCCCGAAGTAACAGATACTGAAAGGGTACATGATGCCTGAAGTAACAGATACTGAAAGGGTACATGATGCCTGAAGTAACAGATACTGAAAGGGTACATGATGCCTGAAGTAACAGATACTGAAAGGGTACATGATGCCTGAAGTAACAGATACTGAAAGGGTACATGATGTCTGAAGTAACAGATACTGAAAGGGTACATGATGCCTGAAGTAACAGATACTGAAAGGGTACATGATGTAACAGATACTGAAAGGGTACATGATGCCTGAAGTAACAGATACTGAAAGGGTACATGATGCCTGAAGTAACAGATACTGAAAGGGTACATGATGCCCGAAGTAACAGATACTGAAAGGGTACATGATGCCCGAAGTAACAGATACTGAAAGGGTACATGATGGCTGAAGTAACAGATACTGAAAGGGTACATGATGGCTGAAGTAACAGATACTGAAAGGGTACATGATGGCTGAAGTAACAGATACTGAAAGGGTACATGATGCCCGAAGTAACAGATACTGAAAGGGTACATGATGCCCGAAGTAACAGATACTGAAAGGGTACATGATGCCTGAAGTAACAGATACTGAAAGGGTACATGATGCCTGAAGTAACAGATACTGAAAGGGTACATGATGCCTGGAGTAACAGATACTGAAAGGGTACATGATGCCTGAAGTAACAGATACTGAATTCTAAGACAATCTGTTACATACTTTAGTGAGCACACTTTGTTTTCTTAATGTCTTGAGAATGCTTTAATAAGGTGTTTCACAATGTCTGTGACTTAAAAGTAAGATTGTTAGAACGTCTTTTTCCAAACGTCTGTGAAAAATTTGAAGATGACGTAATGTTGTACTTATATCAGCTGTTACCTGGTATCTAAATGTGACATTGTGTCTTGACGTGACTGTCATGTTTTCAGAATGTTTTTGTACCCACTGGGTAGTATTATACAGGTTCATTATTGGTATGGACTCAAATAAATTTGCCTGTGTAACATACCGGGTACTGCCATAGCTAGCTAGTTGTGAATCTAGACAAACCCAGAAACAACCAATATCAACTTACTTACTTGCATATATAGAAATGAAGATTTTAAGTTCATCACAGAGATAGACAATACACCAGTCTGCAGCTGATGCAAAGCTTTATTTCTTTACTTATTGATTCAAGTAAAAAGGTTCAATCCTATGAAAATGCAAGCTTGGGAAAGTAGAATTTTGCAAAATATTTAAAAGGCTTCAATTGTTGTCAATAAGTATGTTTATTAACATGATCTTCAAAATCTTAGCATCTGGTACCAGTCTCAGTAGATAGCTAGTATTGAGCACACTTAATGATAGAAAATGCTGTCAACTATCATGTGTTATATTAACAGAAGTGACAGGCACAAGTATGCTGTAGTTGAAGTTATCAGTAGTTCTCCATAGGAAAACCCTCAGCTATTATTGTGATATAGAAGGTTTTGGTATCTCCCCTGACAAGAATGATCTTTAGGTTAATTTTCTGACCAACTGTAGATGTTTTTATAAAACTAGGTACTGTATCAGAATCAGGTGGTTATATTGGACCACTTTCTGGACCAAGATGTCACAGTCATTGTTATATGAAAATATGATTTAATTTCATTTCAATGTGACAAGTGAGAATGTAATTTTCTGGATACATGTTTTTTTTTAATTTTAAAGGGAAAAAAAGGAATTGAGCATTATGAAAGTAACAGATGAATTAACCATTCAAATTGATTCCTCTCTTACTTCAAGGATGTAAGTTTGACTGATGATTGTTTTACAGGATGGCACTAAAGTTTTCACAGCCTCCTGTGACAAGACAGCAAAGATGTGGGATTTGAACAGTAATCAGGCCATACAGATAGCACAGGTAAGACATTTGTCTACAGAAGCCAGGTACACCGTAAATCGGGATATTTTTGGCGTGGGGAAAACTTGACGATTAAATTCACATTGCATCTGTCGTCTGTCCGTCGTCCATTATTAAACAATTTTTGTTAAGTATCTTGAGAAGTACTGGATGAATCTTTCCCAAATTCTATAAATGCAGGTTTCCTTGGTGCCTTCTTATATGCTGCATTTTATTTAGTTTTGGCTGATTAAACAAGGAATTTATTCATAGTATGGCTTATGAACTTAACTGAATAATGATCACTGCTCAAATTTATACCACCAACATCCTAAACGGAGACCTAATTGGTACAAATAATTAACAAGACAAAAACTACATGTTGAAAACATACCTTTATTGAAGATTATTTTGGCAAAAGACACTTATTCTGTCGCTGAGGAATGCTAACCCACAGCTGTTTGTACAGAAATAAAACTGTTACCTAATCGCCGATCTGGAAAACGGTCTGTCCGGAACGCGAATTATTATGCGTTATAATAACAGCGAGGTGATAAATTGGTGCGTTTGATTTTGGTGTTTTCATGTTAGGCACAAAATCAGCCAAAATATATATCTGCATGTACCTTCTCCAAAATATCCCGATTTACTGTACTGTCAATGATAGGACATAAAGGGTTTCATCTTGTTATCTAGTTGTTTATATACATTTAATTCAGAGAATGACTTCTGTTTGACTCTTATAAATGCTATGTATCATACATCATTGTCTCCCCAGGCCGTTTTAGATTAATGAGGTATTCAGAAATATGTATTTAAATAATTATGTATTTAGACCTGACTGCTATACCTGGTGTTTGTAACATTCTCTCTCAGCACGACGCCCCAATCAAGACGATCCACCACATCAAGGCACCTAACTATAGCTGTGTAATGACTGGTAGCTGGGACAAGACACTCAAGGTATGTCAACCAGACAACGCTTCAAAGACTCATCTTTTTATTCTTTGCTATTATTGGACCCAGATCTTTATGGGGTTTTTTTTCGTCAAAATACCGTTGGTAAGTAAAGAGATCGGCCTGTAAGCTACAGTTCCTACGGCTAGCTCTAGCCTACTTGATTTGTAGGATAAATATGTTACACTGCTTCGATGAAGCAAGGTGATTTGATATGGTTGCATCTTAACCATGTTAATTATACATGCACATGACTATTCATAATACTCTCCTCTCGAAGTAGGCGCAAATTTACCTACCATATGCGTATGACATAGATCACAGGTGTTTATTTCAAGGTTGAATAGTTTGACCTCTTGTCATGTTCGCTTGGGTAAGGTTTGTTAACAGAAGGAATTTCGAGTAAATTTTAACCATTCTGGACACAAACTGGTTTGGTATTAGGAATTCGGAGGGATTGATATTCAGAAGATTTATTATTGCTTTAATAAGAGCGCAGTGCTCGGGCGCCTTTGAATGGTAACACATGCGTACATAAACAGAGTTGTTTCCCCTTGTTGCTACCCTTTGCCTTTGATTCCCCCCCCTGGAAGTAGCCCTCTGTTACATCACACTCGGCCTTTATCAGTTATTTCTGGAATGTTGAATATAACTGGAATATAATTCAGCTGATGTCTGTTGCATTTATTGCTGCTGTTGTTTGAGAAGCTCTTTCGACTTGCCGACTTTAAATTATGGAAATTTTATCTCTTTCTTAACCAGTACACAGTATCATATTATCATTACAACATCACCATTTATTATAATATCAAAATGAAATCAGCTTTGAAAAGGCCATATAGGATTAGTTTTATGAAGTTGCACTACGTCATATTAAAGATTGCTTGGTGTTATTATTAAAAACCCACGTGATCCTAATATCCAGAATCACCAGATATAACTCCCTAATGGCTGTGATGGCATAGAGCTAACACTGTACATAATACATCATCTATTGCTTCATTTGTTTATGGTTAAAGGTCAAACATCAAGGTCACTCTTACCATATATTTATTTATATTTTTCTCTGACAAATAGCTTATCATAATAAACAGGTTCTGCTGTATTGTAACAAAAACAAACTTTTTTACCTATGCAGATTAACATATATAAACCTTTGCCTGATTTACAATATGGCCAGGTAATTAAGAGAAGTAATACACTGACATTAAGAGGACTCTATTATATTATACTCCAGATTTGTATGTCTATGTGAAAGTTTCACATGAATTCTGCTGGTTAGTTACTAAAGAGTGTAGCCACAGCGTAGTTAAGTACCTATATTGTTCTAATATGTGTTAAACATAGTTTTTTTTGTTTGTACAGTTTTGGGATACTCAACAGGCCTCTGTACTTTTATTGTTATAATTTGTTTTTTGTTTGTACAGTTTTGGGATACACGACAGGCCACTCCCATTGACTCCATACAACTCCCAGAGAGATGCTACTGTGCTGATGTGGTAAGTTATCTAAACATCAAGAGAAACCTAGTACATAATCAATCACTAGGTAAAGGGACAAGATATCAACATGTTCCTGATCACTCATGTTTTGTTTTTTGGTTTGTCAAAATGTTTACAAGTAAAAGTGTACATGTGTACATGAATGCAAAAAGTATGTGGAAATTGATTTGTGTAAGAATGATTTGGCCTATCACATTTCAAATCTATATTTTAAAAGTATTCTTATTGAGTTGAAATAAACTGTATTTCACACAGAAATACCCCATGGCTGTGGTGGGCACTGCTGAGAGAGGACTGATAGTCTACCAGCTGGAGAACAGGCCGCAGGAATTCAGCCGGATCGAATCACCTCTGAAATTCCAGGTAATCAGTGTTCAAAATATCTTAATAATACCAACATACCGCAGGAATTCAGCCCGATCAAATCACCTCTGAAATTCCAGGTAATTTAGTGTTCAAAATATCTTAATAATACCAACATACCAAAGGAATTCAGTAGGACCGAATCACCGCTGAAATTCCAGGTAATCAGTGTTCAAAATATCTTAATAATACCATCATACCACAGGAATTCAGTCGGATCGAATCACCGCTGAAATTCCAGGTAATCAGTATTCAAAATATCTTAATAATACCAACATACCACAGGAATTCAGTCGGATCGAATCACCGCTGAATTCCAGGTAACCAGTATTCCAAATATCTTAATAATACCAACATACCACAGGAATTCAGCCGGATCGAATCACCGCTGAAATTCCAGGTAACCAGTATTCAAAATATCTTAATAATACCAACATACCAAAGGAATTCAGTCGGATCGAATCACCGCTGAAATTCCAGGTAACCAGTATTCAAAATATCTTAATAATACCAACATACCACAGGAATTCAGCCGGATCGAATCACCTCTAAAATTCCAGGTAACCAGTATTCAAAATATCTTAATAATACCAACATTACAAAGGAATTCAGTAGGATCGAATCTCCTCTGAAAATCCAGGTAACCAGTATTCAAAAAATCTTAATAATACCAACATACCACAGGAATTCAGCCGGATCGAATCACCTCTGAAATTCCAGGTAACCAGTATTCAAAATATCTTAATAATACCAACATACCACAGGAATTCAGCCGGATCGAATCACCTCTGAAATTCCAGGTAACCAGTATTCAAAATATCTTAATGAAGCATTGATGACAATTTGTTTTAGTTTCATTGGGGTATGAAAACAAAAATTTGTTTGCCAACTGTATGAATCCTAGCGGATTCTTACAAAAGTTTGCAAAGAACATTCCTGATAATTCAATTTCTGAAACTTATTTTTCAAATATAAAACATGTTTATGTACTATTTGACTGATCTAACAACAGATTCTTTTTACAAATCAATATGCAACGTCAATTGCCATATTGTAACTTCACATTTTTTGTGCCATTTTTTTTTTCTTCATAAATGTATGAAAGGAAAATCTCAACTAATCAGAAAGCCGCATTCTGCATACAATCAATGAAAAATTAATTATTAATACCTCAATGAGAAATTATTGCTTTCATTAAATCTAAATTTTGAATATTTTTGCAATTATTTTGTTGAAACAACCATTTTTAAAGAGAATTTCTTGGGTGCAACTTGGATTGAATTTACCTCAAATCAACTACCAGCAATCTCGTTGGTTATTCTTATGTCATAATTCAATCTTGTGCTATTACGATTTTGTAAAAATTTCTCATTTGTATAGTACACTCTGTATTATGAATTTCAGACTTTGTGCTTGTCAGTTCTTGTAAACTTTCCACTATTTACCCGAAATCCTCTCTGGTTGACCAATGCCTCATGACTCATTCTGAAAATACAGTCTTGAATACTCCCTCTAGCAAAGCCAATGATACTAAAAAATTCCAATCTTAAGACTGTATTTATGCGATACCGTGGCGTCCGTCGTCCGTCCGTCGTCCGTCGTCCGTCCGTCGTCCGTCGTCCGGGCATTACTGGGCATTAAGAGATGATCACAATCATGGTTTTTGATTTGGCCCTGGGGTCTGCCACACCCTTTTAATTTGACCCCTGAGTCATAACTTTTAAACGGTTGAGATCCCCACCCCAAAACTATATATACAATTACTGGGCATTAAGAGATGATCACAATCATGGTTTTTGATTTGGCCCTGGGGTCTGCCACACCCTTTTAATTTGACCCCTGAGTCATAACTTTTAAACGGTTGAGATCCCCACCCCAAAACTATATATACAATTGCTGGGCATTATCAGATGATCACAATCATGGTTTATGTTTTGACCCCAGGGTTTGCCACGCCCTTGTAAATTGACTTCGGAGTCATAACTTTTAAACAGTTGAGATCCCCACCCCAAAACTATATATACAATTGCTCGGCATTAAGAGACAATCACAATCATGATTTCATATTTGATCCAAGGGTCTGCCACACCCTTGCAAATTGACTACTGAGTCGTAACTTTTGAATGGTCGAGATCCCCACCCCGAAACTATACATACAATTACTGGGCATTAAGAGATGATCACAATCATGGTTTTTGATTTGGCCCTGGGGTCTGCCACACCCTTTTAATTTGACCCCTGAGTCATAACTTTTAAACGGTTGAGATCCCCACCCCAAAACTATACATACAATTACTGGGCATAAAGAGATGATCACAATCATGGTTTTTGATTTGGCCCTGGTTTAGCTATATTGATATTAGCGACTTCTTCTCCATAACCACTGATTGGAAATCAGCCTTATTTGGCAGGAAGCATCTTCAGGTGACCAGGATTCAAAATTGTACTTATGGTGGGACTGACCCCCCAGGGGGCTGAGGGTTTGGGCCAAAAAGGGTTATTTAGCTATATTGGTTTAAGCGACTTCTTCTTCATAATTACTGTTTCAAAATCAACCTTATTTGGCAGGAAGCATCCTAGGTGCCCAGGATTCAAAATTGTACTTAAGGTAGGACTGACCCCCTAGGGGGCTGATGGCGGGGCCAAAAAGGGTTATTTATCTATATCATGGTTTAAGCGACTTCTTCTCCATAACCACTGATTGGAAATCAGCCTTATTTGGCAGGAAGCATCCCTAGGTGCTCAGGATTCAAAATTGTACTAATAGTGGGACTGACCCCCCAGGGGGCTGAGGGGCGGGTCAAAAAGAGTTATTTAGCTGTATTGATATTAGCGACTTCTTCTCCATAACCACTGATTGGAAATCAACCTTATTTGGTAGAAAGCATCCCTAGGTGCTTAGGATTCAAAATTGTACTAATGGTGGGACTGACCCCCCCCCCCCCCCCAGGGGGCTGAGAAGCGGGGAAAATATTTTACCATGATAACCTAGATACCAATATATCCAGGTGAGTGATACAGGCCCTCTGGGCCTCTTGTTTCTCAGATGCCAGAGGGGGCATATGTATCACTGTGACACATCTAGTTTATATAATTGTAAAATACTGTAAAAGTCAATATTTTCGTGCATGGAAATTTTCGGTTTGTCAGCCTTCAAACTGTTTGCAATGAAGAAATCATTGCGCCGTCGGTCATACTGCTTTGAACCGAGTGCCTATAATACTACTGAACACTGTGGAGATATGAGAAGTGTTGAAATTGTTCACACATGGATGTATTCCCAAAGATTTAATACAAAAAAATAAGCGAAAATTTCTACGCCACAAACAATTAAACTTCTACAATACAGCCAGCATCAGTCAGAACACTTTTAAACTGCTAGATATTTTGTGATATTGACTGCAGTAATGTAAATAAATGTTGACTAAGACAAATTAATGCATATTCACCAAGTGAAAAAAACCAACATTGCATCACTGACGAGTCCTAGAAGGATGAAACAGCTGTATGGTGCAGTTTACGTCTATTACTAAATTTAAAAAGGTGCAGCATATATGTGTGTTACGTCATCTTTAATGATAGGAGGTGGCAGACTCTGCTGGTTGATTTTTTAGTCTCCGAGGTTTGCTGGAGCCTTCATAGCCACAGTTAATCTCATTAGAGTAGTGGCACAGTACATGATATACACATTTCCGTAGTACACGATTTGAAATTATACAGAATCAGTTTAATATTACTTCTAAATTCATAAACTAAAGGGGTTTAAACGCACCTGACCCTTCTGCTTCTATCTATCTACTTTATCTATTACTAAATTTAAAAGGTGCAGCATATGTGTGTTACGTTATCTTGTATAGTATTCAATGCTATTTTCAGCATCGATGTCTAAGTATATTTGCGGACAAGAAGACAAACGCTCCCACGGGATTCGCCCTTGGGAGTATTGAGGGAAGAGTGGCCATTCACTATATCAACCCGACAAGTCCGAAAGATAACTTCACCTTCAAATGCCACCGGTCCAACGGAACCACCGGCGGCATGCAGGACATATACACCGTAAGGACAGCTTTCAGAAAGAATATACTTGTATTTTAAGCGAAAAAAATGTAGTACGGAGTTATAGGACTGATATAAAATAAAAAATATGAAAGAAAATAACCGTGTTTGAAATATTTGACGGCTTAAGTACATTTATAATGATAAAGTAAACCACAGCATGATATGTCAAATAAGCAAACTGATGAGGATGAATCTTGTTAGTAAGACATCTATATTACAGCCCACTTGGGTCTCTTGTTCATTAAACTAAACCTGTATTTCTAGGTAAATGACATATCGTTCCACCCTAGCCATGGCACACTGGCGACAGTTGGCTCGGACTGTCGATTTAGTTTCTGGGACAAAGATGCCCGCACAAAGCTGAAGACTTCCGAGCAGTTTGATCAGCCTTTAACTGCCTGTAACTTCAACGCCCAAGGGAACGTGTTCGCCTACGCAACAAGTTACGACTGGTCCAAGGTATTGTATTACAGTAACTCAACCCAGTTTCTGTTCAAATGTCTTGCTCAACCCAGTTTCTGTTCAAAATGTATTCCTCAACCCAGTTTCTTTTCATCTTTTATTACTCAACCCAGTTTCTGTTCAACTTTAATTACTCAACCCAGTTTCTGTTCAACTTTAATTACTCAACCCAGTTTCTGTTCAACTTTTATTACTCAACCCAGTTTCTGTTTAACTTAAATTACTCAACACAGTTTCTGTTCAACTTTTATCACTGAACAATGTTTCTGTTCAACAATTTATTACCGAACACAGTTTCTGTTCAAACAATTTATTACCGAACAAAGTTTCTGTTCAACAATTTATTACTGAACAAAGTTTCTGTTCAACAAGCTAATTCGTGGAATTTATGTCCCCCGCTTCAGGGCCACTTGGGGGGAAACATCATGTGCGTAGAGTTCTGGCATTTTGTACATGATGCCTATATTTCATGATAAAAAGGGGGATAACTCCGTAAAATACGCGCGGAATTTCACGAAAATCGAACTCATTCGAGATACTTGAATAATAAGTATCCTCAACAAGTTTGATGAAAATCGAATTATTCCTTCAAAAGATAGAGCACGGAAAGCAATTTTTTGTACATAATGCTTTCATTTGGCAATGAAAGGGACAAAACTCTGTCGGATTCCAAAGAAAGTTGAGATACGACATCCAAACCCGTAATATATGTTAAACATCATTACCTTATATAATATTCTACAGAATTTAAAGTGAATTAAATAAAAAACATAAGAGTTATGGCATTTTGTACATGATGCCTATATTTGGTGATAAAAGGGGGATAACTCCATAAAATATGCGCGGAATTTCACGAAAATCGAACTCATCCGAGGTACTTGGATGATAAGTATCCTGACCAAGTTTAATGAAAATCGGATTATTCCTTCAAAAGATAGAGCACGGAAATGAAGTGTGACAGACAGACGGACAGAGGGAGGCAATGAAAGGGACAAAACTCTGTCGGATTCCAAAGAAAGTTGAGATACGACATCCAAACCCGTAATATATGTTAAACATCATTACCTTATATAATATTCTACAGAATTTAAAGTGAATTAAATAAAAAACATAAGAGTTATGGCATTTTGTACATGATGCCTATATTTGGTGATAAAAGGGGGATAACTCCATAAAATATGCGCGGAATTTCACGAAAATCGAACTCATCCGAGGTACTTGGATGATAAGTATCCTGACCAAGTTTAATGAAAATCGGATTATTCCTTCAAAAGATAGAGCACGGAAACGAAGTGTGACAGACAGACAGAGGGACGGACGGAGGGACGGACGGACAAACCCAAATCAATATCCCCCGTTCCTCCGGAAGCGGGGGACAACAAAATAGTACTTACCTCAGTTTCGATTTATAACTGAACAAATTTCTTGTTCATGGATGTAACTATAGCCCCATTAAGTTGTAAAATATCATTCTACCTGATACATGATTGCAAGAAAAAATCATCTTAATTTATACTTTTAGTTCCTGAATTTTGAACACAAAAATATTGACTATTGTAGAAATCATATAGAATAAACATTCTAGTGATTCAGCATTATGAATGATATTTTTCAGGGCCACGAGGGATTTGACCCCCAAAAGAAACCTCACATCTTTTTGCGTCCTGGATTTGATGACCTTAAGCCCAGCATGAAGAAGACATAGAGACATTTGTGTACAAAATGAACAGCTAGTTTAAAAAAAAACTTTGGCCATCTGCTTTTATCAAGACATGTTGAAATGACCCCATTGAAAATTGGGATTTTGTCTAGTTGTGTATAACTTGTAATCTGTATATATATATCAGCTTCATTTCAGAATTTCTAAGTCACTATGTCATGAAGATATGCATATCTTTGATACATTTTCAGTGAACAGTATACAAAATGTTTATATGTTTTCTATTGACAAAAAAGGCTAATGCAATATCTGTTAGATAGGTTGAAAATAATTTACAGCACATATATATGTTAAATGTCATTTTTTTGCGTTATATTATCACCATCAAAATGTTCTCCTCAATTATTTGTGCTATTTACAGCTTTGTGATATAAGATTGCACAATAAAAGTTTCTTATTCCTGTTTCCAATTATCAGGAAATACGATTGCCCAGACCTTTTCATTGAAATTTGTTTTACCAATCAATTACATAAATTTGTACCATTTTGACCACAGGCACTTGTGACGAGGAGAATAACCATCAATACATCACATGTATATAGATAATATAGCGAAGTATGAATAATTGATTTAAATTTCACAAAAAATCGACTATCAGACACTGAAAACTGTCTTTTTTCAGTGACTGATAGTCAATCTTTTTCTGATTTAACCGCTTGACATATCAAGCTGAAATTTGGCAATTATTTTCATTGTGGTTTTAGATGATTAAAAACATAAAAAGAAAATTGGAAATTTTTTTTCATATTTTTTTTTCTAATTATTCATATTTCGCTATATTATTAATATATTGATGGTTATTCTCCTGGCCACAAGATGTGATTTTGGTAAAAATAACTTTTAAGGACATTCACGTGTAAACCAGAAGTGTCTGGAAAAGTAAACCCCACAAAGTACAGACGTGGGTTAACCTTTGTTAGCCATTTCACCCCTCTGTAACATTAATAAACTCACCAGGCACTGTCCCGGATAAGTCCATTACGGTGTTCAGTGGTGGTAGGGTAACAACAGATGCACATGTTAAAGGCCCAATATACGTAACTTCAGGAAATGTTTCGTGATTCTGAAAAATTCTGAAAAAAATCCAAAATTGATAACCATGCAAAAATAAGCCTAAAACGAAGTAAACCTGAGCGGTAACTAACAAGAAACTCTTGACAAAAAAATCCAAAGAATTGAAAATAATTCAGGTGGGGCCCACTTCAACAACAAGCCGAAGTTAGAAGACAGTTCAAAATGGACGCGTGTTTACAAATACACTGTACTGCGTTTCAACTGCTGCTGTACCGGTAACCGGGTAAGAAGTGATCTTGAATATTGCTGATATCAGTTAATTTTAACTAAATCTATAAATAAAAAAAATTATTGGGCTTGATTTTTGCTTTAAGTTTTGCCGAAAGTTGCATATATTGGGCCTTTTAAGTCAACTGTGCAAGGTGAAATTTTCCTGTAGGAAAGCTTAGATAAAAATTCCATACATTTCGAAATTAACTGTGTGGGGGAGGTGGAAGGCACTTGTATTAATAAATCATGAGTGATAGGGTTAAAACCATATCTCCTAGTTTAAACAGTATTTATTCAAAATTCAAGCATGACATTGGATACATATATTATTACACAGGGATTGGAAAACAAGAAAACAGACATCGGTATTAGTGACAAACTTGCATGGGCTGGTAGTGTTTTGTTTAAGTTTGTAAGCAACAGAAATTTGTGTTGTGTGACCATAGCAGTGTTTTCTTAAAAAAATCATTATAATTGTCTTAAGAGTAGTTACACTTATTAAGTTTTTCGGACAATTCTCAACATGAATTGTTGACAGTCATATATTTTTTTAACATCACAATAGAGATTACAGCATGTTACCGTAGTAAATTACTGTTTAGCCCCTTGTCAACCTTCTTGTTCGTAAAGACTCGTTCTGACTGGATATCTTCCCGGGGTCTATATTTCTATAGCCCTCTCTGTCGGGATCTATAAAAGCATGTGCGAGGGGAGGTAACTGTAACTTGTACCATTCTAAAACAATTGACAAAATGCAACCGAGTTTGAATTGCATTTTCTTGTGCAGTTTTCGAACTTAATAAAATAATCACCTCCTGGCAAAAAAGTGTGTAAATATAACGTACATGTGCAGCATAATTCAGTAAGTCAGCAATGGTCAGTTGGTCTGCTGGCTACATCAATGAGCTTACCACACTTCTAAATACTCACAGGGACAATACATGTATATTACCTTGTGACTTTGCTTGTAAATGATCACTGCATGAGATGACGAGATATTTTGAAGGATGGTGTTGAATGAAGATTTTGATGATAGCTGCCACCACACTGGGTTATCAACGAAGAAATGGCAGAACGATAGTTGCCATCAAATGGGGTTATTTAAATTTAATTTCGATGAAAGGACAGAAACGATTGTTTCCCCCGAATAGGGTTATAATGAAGACACTACAAAAATAACATCTGCCATGCATCACATAGGATTTCTATGAAGACATAGTAGAAATGATAGTTGCCATCACATAGGCTTATAATAAAGGCATGGCAAATTATTTCTATCATCACATCGATTTAACAGGAAGACTTGACTGAAATTATAGCTACCATCACGTAGGTATTTGTATGACTTGGAAGACAGAGAATATTTCGTATGATGGCGACCATAAATCAATAGTCTTCATCAACCTAAATCTCTCTCTATCACGAAAATCTCGATATTTAGAGCAAACCCTAGAATAACGAATCAACTGCGACATGTGAACAGCATAGGTTGGAGAGAAGCAGGGATGTTGCTATCAAGAAAGACAGCATATCGTCGATGTATCTGAAAGTGAAATAAAAATATTTGGCAAAGTTTATGTTACTTGTCCTGATAAGCTCCTCACAATGTTAAAACAATCAGTTAATATAATAATTTTACTTAGTAAGCAATTTCATTTTGATGATTAACATACTCGAATATAGCTTTACTTTGAATTTTGTTCAGAAAAGTTTTCCCTTGTCCTTACCGTCCATCTCCTCAGGACACTTCGGGCTTCTTCTGCCAAGAGATTTGTTTCGGTTTTCCAATTACATTGATAAGAAATAAAACTGAACAGAAAGAAATGAAACAAAAACAAAATTAAGGAAAAAATACAAAATATGTGACACCATCGATGCCAAATCATCGCGACGTGTCGGCAAAAAGCAAAAATAATAATAATTCGAGGTTCTTATATATCGCTTTATCACGACCTTAAAGGAAGCCTCAAAGCGGTTTACAAATTATTATCCGTGGTTATAGGGTCTTAGTAACCAGCCAATTTCGTTCTCAACTCCCTGGGGAGCATGCAACCGGTGCTGCCATTTCGGCGCTCACAGCTAGCATTATACGATTGCTATACCCAACCACGTATTCATTTACTGTTAAGTAGACTGGAACAAACAAGAGTAACGTATCTTGCTCAGGGATAAAACACAAGTACCGTGGCCGGGACTCGAGAACTCGCAACACTTCGATCACGAGACCGGCGTGCTACCACAAGACCATCGTGCCTCAAAAACAAAACAAAAACGTTTAGCCATTAGTTGTGTCGCAAAATAGATTAATAATCTTATTTTGTACATGTAAAGAGATTACTTTAACTTCACTAATTGAAATTTTGTAGTATAGATTTTGTTGATATGGATTGACGTAAAAGTGATTGTACATTTATATCTCTCTGTCTCCGAATACATCGGCAGGCATACTACACTAACGAATTGATGTATGTATGTATATTTTAGACGTTGAGGTTATCTCCCTTCTTCCAGTATATAATTATATACGTCGTTGTAAAGCCTATGATCACCATATTGTAAAAGCATTAGAAGAATATATTTACCATTGGATGGCATTGCCACTTTATAACCCTACCGAATTCAGTTGGTATTCAGTAGGCCATGAATGCCAATGGCCGATTGCTGACATCATCATTACTATGGCGTCATAATTGTTACGTTGGATACCATTGACCGTCCCCGGGCGATGGCTGTTCTTTTCATTGAACAAGCATATACGACAAATACATTATTTAAGCTAAATGCTGAGAAGTAAAATGTGTTATTGATTGTACAGATTCTAAAAATGGCAAATATAAGAATTGAGGTATATATAGAAAGTTTTTATTTCAGCATTAAACTGCTTTCAGTTGGCATTCATAGGATGTATGAATGCCAACTGGTCAAAGGCTAGCGCTTCATGTTGGATTTTTCTTTGTCCAGTTGGCATTCATATAACCTATGAATGCTAACTGAAAACAGATCAATGCTTAAATAAACACTTTCTATATGTACCCCGAGCCTATCGACTTACAGTACCGTTATATGTCAGCGTAACAAACTTATGGGAGATTTGTGTATTTTAAATACACGTATATCTATACTCTACAATCGTACATGATTCTTTTTTCCTGTCCAATTTCATCTCCTTACAACTTTTCGTTTCTTTCACTTGTAGTCTTAACAAGTAACTCTACATTCATCATTGGCATAGTTTGTTGTTATTACGTGATCTATTTGGAAATTGTAACCTTATGCATTCCTTAAAGGCCCAATATACGTAACTTCAGGAAAATATTCGTTAATCTGAAAAATTCTGAAAAAAAATCCAGTTGATAACCATGCAAAATTAAGCCTAAAACGAAGTAAACCTGAGCGGTAACTAGCGAGAAACTCCTGATAGAAAAATCCAAAGAATTGAAAATCATTCAGGTGGGGCCCACTTCAATAACAAACCGCAGGTAGAAGACAGTCAAAATGGTCGCGTGTTTACAAATACCGAGTTTCAACTGCTGCCGTACCGATAACCGCTAAGAAGTCATCTTGAATATTGCTGAAATCAGTTAATCTTAACTAAATCTATGAAAATAATAAATTATTAGGCTTGATTTTCGCATCAAGTTTTGCCGAAAGTTACGTATATTGGGCCTTTAAGGTAAAGACATAAACCTATATGTTTTTTTTCAAGTTTTAAAACCAAATAAAAGAGTGGTTTACCGTTCATTACTACAGTACAAAGTGTGAGAGTATGCCACGTACTTCTCTCCAATCATCTTTCCCATGATGCAACATGTACACAATTTCTAAAATACTGAACACTCCACCAGAAATTGATGCCCTTTTTAAAAATGACTGTTAAAGCAATGTGATAATTGGCATGATGGGTCTGTTGTTCAGCTATTACCAATATATACGCTTGCCCATAAGGTAGGGACCACCTATATCTTAGATTGAACTTAAATTTATTCGATGTTTTTTTTTTTTTAAATCAACGACAGCTCAACTGAAAGTAGGAATGTCTTTCAGGAATCTAACGAAACGATACACAATCGATGCGAGAAAAAAAAATCACTGAACCTGAATTACTGCATCATTTAAAAAAATCGTGCTCAAAAAGGCATTCCGAAAGCCAAGGAAGATTGTTTCTGTAAAAGTCTTTAATTAACAGGTACGTCATCAAATTAACAAAACAGATATAATACTTGATCAAGAAAATGAATTTAACAACGAGTTCAATTTTGTATTCTTTTATAAATAAGGAGTACAGCCACCTTCTGGTACAGTATGTCGTCTTGTACCAATGGCCAGACGCCAAAGCTTGTTCTGAGGAAACCTCAGACACTCCTGAATCTGTGCAGTCCATATCTTCCCAATTGTTTTGAATTTTGGATCTCGTGCACTAACATCTGTCTGAGATAGTCCCACACAGTTATGCTTAGTTTGTATATAAATGTCTGGTGGCATTGTAGGCCGCGGGAGCGTCTTTATCATTTCCTGTTGAAGGCAGACTTCCACTAGGCGGGCTATGTGTGGTTCAGCAGTGTCACCATTACTATAGGAAAGGCCGATCGGCCGATCGCCTATTCAAACCTCTGTTGACTTATACGGCTTATACGAAATTTTACGTTCCACTGTCCTCTGAGCCTGTTGGCAGTGCTAACTGGAGTTCGCCTTGCCTGTCTACAAAGAAGTATATATATCTGAATTTGTAGTCTTTCGACAATATGCCCGGTTTAGTTACCTGCATCGAGAACTCATCTTACAAAGTTTGCTAAACGCGGAACTGCATAAGCGACGTATTTGCCCCTAAGACCTTATATGACAAATTCATTCACCTAATTAAATTATAGTAGTGACATTTATGACCTTATGGCTATTATTTCTGTCAAAAACTAAATGAAGATATTCCTTCCATTTCTTGATAGCCTGCTGTAAGCATGGAATGGGAAAGAACCACTCGATTCAGAAAATCTTTATCTACCTCAGTAGTAGAATACTAGACTAACTTAATCCGTCAGATTTAGATGGTCTCTGCCGGTTGTGTTAAACGTGTCAGGATGTAACTTTTAATTATCAAATATAGGGCTCCAAACATGATACATATTGTAGCCTCCAGCTAAATATATAAACAACAAAAGATATTTTATTAGCACTATTCCTTGTTGTCATTATCTATATCAATGTTGAATTCGGGGAAAGAATTCTCAGCAGACTGTGTTCCAGTCTTGGCCGACTTGTTTATGTTTCGAGGAGAGGCTGATTTTACCGAGGAGCTTATCAGGACAGGTAACAAAAACCTAGTCAAATCTGTTAATGTATCGGCGCTGTATTGTTTACAAATAGAAATGAATTTGACGCCCAAGTCTATCGAATGTGTACACTTATGGTCAAAAACACAACACTACTCCTCGACAAATTCAACATGGACAGCTTACTTCATGTACCTAGCTTTTTCATAAATGTGACGATATTAATTTTCCGATCGTGAACTTAACATTTCTTGTCAGTAACATCCCTGTTTCCCCAACCTCTGATGTTACATGTCGCGTTGATTCGTTATTCTAGTTCGCTCTACAAAATCGAGATTTTCTTGATATATGTCGGCTGCTAACGAACACACTTACGACACATGGATTGAAGAGTTGCAGGTTGATGAAGAATACAAGAAGTTTTATGGTCGCCATCTTGGTTTCCTCGAGAAATAATCTGTATCCTTGTATGATATAATGGTGGACGTTTCTGAATATGCTCATTGGTATGATTACTCGGTATGATTGAAAACGATACCCCAGTTCTCACATTGAGGTAGTGACATCTACTTAGACGCGATCACCTAGATTTACGTTGCGGGTGTCGTCCATGACGCGTACCTTCCGGAACACCTGGTCTTATTCTATTGTACTTTTATAATGCTATCTGTGTATGTTTCCTTTGTTCATAAACATCCTAAGTTAAATCGATTTAAAGTTCGGAATTTGTTGACGCTTCTGTATTCTATGATTTGTTCTTATAAGATATATAGGTCGTTTGTTGTTTTTTTTGCAGATTTTAATTATTGTGTATTGATATCAATGTGCTGATGTATGTCTCAAATATAATAACTTAATTCTGTTACATTTTACATGTATGTAGTCTCTTTTATTGAACATGATATTAATAAATTATCATGACGAATTCGAGGTTCTCCCGTAGGTCATCTAGGTCAGAATCGGGGTAGACTTGAACAAGCGAAGACAAGTATTCTGCTCAAAGACACAACACTGTGCACAGACTCGAACCCACAACCCTTCGGTCAGTAGCCTGTATTTCTACAGACATTACAGTGACTTCAAAATTAAAATGATATTGCAAACAATATGTATTTTAGTGACGCTTCTATATTAAATCATGTATTACATGATGTTAATAACGTATATAGAAAGTCTTCCTATACCATACAACTAATGTCAATTACCAAGAATCTATATCCGAGTCACCGTGTCTAGAAAACCAGAAGCTTCCATATGAGGACTGGTAAAGTGTTATCTGTCGCCGACCATTGTACAAAAATAGTCAGTGGGACGGCTGCTGCTATATCTGTGCTGTGTTAAGAGGGATCATTACCACCTTTTTATATGAATATTTGATGATAAGCACCAAATTGATACTCAGCCGTATTAGTCCGAATGTCTTGGAATTGATTGAACTCACAAATCACAGTCAATCTCTCGGCTCTGGTTCCATCTGTCATTACAAACGTGAAATCCATCACGGAAACGGTTAATAGTCATTCGCCGATTACGTTTTGACACAGTTGAGGTACCTGCTGCTCTCATTGGATGATTCGTAAGAGGCGACTAAATTTGAGATTTTAGGGTTTCTTTCCTCTCCACAATGTTTCTTTTGACACTGTCGTACTGTTTGTGGCTTCGGCAGGCTACTTCAGTGAAGTAGCAGTATAATTCGGCATTAGTTCCGTACACACTGGAGCCTCCCGAATACACAAAAACTTGCATCCCATACACCGGAAGGCCATCCTGAAATAACCTTATCTACTAATAGGACGTAAAACAAAAGAAAAATCAAAACAATCAATCTCTGACCTTTGAGTGTGCACCCCTGTGAGAAACGATACAGGTACTGTTCCCTGGCCGAGACAAACTAAAGTCTATATATTGATTGTGCTGTGGTTTCCTTTGACACGGTGTGTCAGTCTGGTGACATTATAAAGTCGGCATCAGATACATACTATTACAAAAGACAAATACATACCCTGTCTCCGACACACATACACCAACATACCCTGTATCCATCACAAATACACCAACATACCCTGTCTCCACCACACATACACCAACATACCCTGTCTCCACCACACATAAAACAACATACCCTGTCTCCACCACATATAAACCAACATACCCTGTCTCCATCACACATACGCCAACATACCCTATCTCCATCACAGATACGCTAACATACCATGTCTCAATCATACATACACCAACATACCCTATCTCCATCACAGATACGCCAACATACCCTGTCTCCACCACGTATACACCAACATACCCTTTCTCCGGTACACATACACCAACATACCCTATATCCACTACACATACACCAACAAACCCTACCTCCATCACAGATACACAAACATACCCTATCTCCACCACACATACACCAACATACCCTGTCTCCACCACACATACACCAACATACCCTGTTTACACCATACATAAACCAACATACCCTGTCTCCACCACACATAAACCAACATACCCTCTCTCCACCACACATAAACCAACATACCCTGTCTCCACCACACATAAACCAACATACCCTGTCTCCACCACACATACACCAACATACCCTGTCTCCACCACACATAAAACAACATACCCTGTCTCCACCACATATAAACCAACATACCCTGTCTCCATCACACATACGCCAACATACCCTTTCTCCATCACACATACGCCAACATACCATATCTCCATCACAGATACGTTAACATACCATGTATCCATCACACATACACCAACATACCCTTTCTCCATCACAGATACACCAACATACCATGTCTCCATCATATATACACCAACATACCATGTCTTCATCACACATACACCAACATACCCTATCTCCACCACGTATACACCAACATACCCTTTCTCCGGTACACATACACCAACATACCCTATATCCACCACACATACACCAACAAATCCTACCTCCATCACAGATACACAAACATACCCTATCTCCACCACACATACACAAACATACCCTTTCTCCGGTACACATACACACTTAAAGATACAGAATATTTCTCAATGAGACAAAGATTGCGACCATAAAACTTGCCCATAGTTCTGATCAACCTGCATCTCTCGAATCCTTGGGTTGTTAGTTTGTTTGTCAGCAGTCGACATCGATCACGAAAATCCCGATATTTAGAGCAAGCCCTGGAATACCGATTCAACTGCGACATGTAAACACCATAGGTTGGAGAAGCGGGGATGTTACTATCAAGAAATGGAAAGTTAACGATAGGAAAATTGAAATCATCACGTTTATCGTATAGCTTAGTAGTAAGCTGTCCATGTTGGTCGTACTTTAAGTAGAGATCGAGGTAAGCAGCTGATGTAGAAGAGTCTGTTGTGTCCTTTATTTTAAGTTCAGAAGGCTATATACGATCGACGTGGTCAGCAAACTTCTTGTTGCTTATAGACAACACATCGTCGATATATCTGAAAGTGAAATTAAAAGATTTGGCAAGATTTTTGTTACCTGTCCTGATTAGCTCCTCCACAAATTCAGCCTCGTATGAAAACAAAAACAAGTCAGCTAAGAGTGGGGCACAGTTTGTTCCCATGGGAATGCCAACAGTCTGCTGGAAAATCTTTCCTCCGAACTCAACAAAATGTTGTCGACCAGGAATTCAATCATCCTTACTATATCATCTTCAGTATATTTCCTCTTAGCTTTTGTCATGTTTTTGACAAAGTATGCTCCAAGATAGCTCACTACCATATATTTGTATCGTCGTCCGCCTTTCTTGGAAAAGAAAGCTCTCATAACAAGAGATCGGAGACGTTCCTTCAATTTTGTATGAGGAATGGTAGTGTACAGGGTGGAAAAATCAAATGTTTTGACCGAAAAGACATTTTTTAGGAGGGGTGTTCAAGATTGATCAAAAGATCTTTCGAGTTTTCAAAATCCATATCCCATTAATTCCACTTCTGGAGTATACAGTGTCACAATACTGAAACCCTGATTTTATGGTTCTAAGAATTGTAGTAAGAAGTTTTGATAATGGCTTGGTCGAGCAATTAGCAGAGCCAGCGATAAAACGTTGCTTATAAGGCTCCTTGTGTAGTTTCGGTATCCAATAAAGACAAGGTAGGTCAGCATCTTGCTCATTAACCGGTACTTGGAAAGATTGTAATACAGAAGCATGGTTGGACAGTATTTCATCTTTCGAAAAACCGGTCAATGTGTGAGTAGGGTTACCTTGGTTATCAAGCAGGCCTAGTTCTTTTTGTAAGCAATGAATGTAATAGCGTCTGCAAACAATGATCAAGTTGTTAGATGTTTTGTCTGCAGACACAAACACATACTTATCATGTAGATCGTTGAGTGTTGCTCGAACATCGGGGTCAAGAAATATCGACTTTTGTTTAGTTTTCGTTTTGTGACGCAAATTGCTTATTCTTTTCTGAATAGAGGACATGATAGACTTCACCCACTCTGAAAGTGAATCCAATTCAGCATGTTCACATTAAGCCCATTGTCTGGCGTAATCGTCCACAGAGTCCATAAGAATCTTGAAATTCACATGCCAATTGATGGATGGAGTCTCTCGATACTTAGGACCTTTCATGAAAAGCTCCCGTAGCTTTATATTCGGGATAATAGTCAGATTACCCGTTACTATGTGGCCAGCTGGACCATAGCAATATTGAGATGAAGAACATGAACATGCTCAAGGAGGAGTCATTGTAAGGTCATCTATATTCAATTGTTGCAATGTTTGCTTGTAACTGAAAAGCTTTGGTGCAATAGGTATAGAATAACTGTAGGAAATAATCGGTGAAATTTTATATCGGAAGTACGGTGGTATGTAAGCTTGAACATACTTTTGGTGCAAGATATTGCTGATGTTAATGGCATCAATCCCCTTATTGGCAAATTCGACTTTCATGAAATGTCGAGTCGATGGTGCCTCTTGCCTGTCCGTTCGCGCAGGCTTAAAAAGTCGAATTTCTGCCACACCATCAATAATCTTATGGAGTCTCGATGCTAGTTTCCACAGGTCACCCGGAACATGCTGTAACATATACAATGTATACTGTTGTTGCTACACAACTGTGGATGTAAATTCAGATGTTCAGTGATGAATTTGTTTTTACAATATTACAAGTCAAACCAGCATGGAATATAAGGTTTTTGTTGTGTAAACACAAGTACGCATGAATAAGCAAAGCATAAAGAGCATCCGTTAAGAGAAACCTGTAGGAAGATGGATTGGAGATGTTTTCGTTGGAAGACAGGGGAAGTAACTCTGTTAAGTCAAGGGCGGTCATTCCGTTCTTTTTTTTAAATTATAACAATATAATTCGTTTGACTATCACACTAAATGATAACACGAATGTGTTTTTATCAAACTGAAAAAAACAAAAACATGCAATTAAATAAATGAAGGATCTATAACGAGTGTCCATGAGTGTTATAGTCGATCCCAACATCACACAGAAATGTGCCAGGGTAAAACAACCATTTAGTAACACAAATGATGCATGTACTAAAATATCATCCGAAATCGTATAAAATTCCGAGAAAATCCCCAAATTTTCGGACAATCGCTCTGATGAAACTCCAAAATCATTTATGTCTGTCTGACCTCTCACCAGCCACACAGAATGACCCTCAATGCAAAGTTTTCAAATTGACTACGACGATCGATTGCGGTCAAAGCCCTTTCATTATCGTCTGATGACGTCATTTCACCTGATTAAATCTTCTACGTTGGGTGATAGTGTCTCCCAATAATTTGTTTTTAACAAAGAGTGGTGAAAATTTCGCCATTAGTAGAGCACAGCCTTACGGCGATAATTTAGCACCTCTCCGTGTAAAGCAAGTTATTCAGGAACACTACCTTGCCCACTGTAATGGGATTTTTAAAGAAAAAAACGATTTCGGACAATTTTTGACAACATCCGTAATTAGCGGTAACAATTTAGGCTACATAACAGTATGCTAAGTAAGATTTAACAAAAACAGTAAAAGGAGATTAAAAGTGGGTTAACATTTTTATACACACATGCTGCACCTTTTAAATTAAATAATATAAACTGTATGCCGATAAAATGACACTGCACCATACAGCCGTTTCGTCCTTCTAGGACTCGTCAGTGATGCTAGGGGCCATAGGGTGGGAATCGAAATTTTCTAAACTAATGTAGAAGAAGAAGGGTTACGTGCAAAACACTTTTTAATTTATAAATTTAGAAAAAAAAAATTGCATTACTTCTAATCGTATTCTACGAAATTGTATATATTATTAACCAAGCCACAACTCAAATGAGCTAACTGTAGCTTGTTACGGTCAGAAATAAACCGTGGTAAATCCAACAAAATAAACAATGAATCCTGTCTAAAATTTAACAATTTATTTTAACAATGACAAAATGACATTTACAGGTAAATACAATATTATCCTGAGTAATATAGCAATAAATTTTACTCACAATATTCTCTGTGTAATAAGAATTAGAATGTCCAATGAATCCTTTTTACACTGTTCACGGTATCCAGATCCAAGAATAAGAGATGAATTAATCCGATAATCCAAGGTGAAATGATGGAATAAATCCGTGTCCGATTAATAAATGCAAGTGTACGTATTATAATCCCCAGTGTTTGGTAGTGCTGACCCACCAAAGCAGAGCCCAGCTTATATATACTTCTAAGTTTCTAGTTTATTCTAGACTATTCCAAGTCTAGAACATACATGTCCACACACAGAGAACATTCAAATTAATTCTACATATCACTTCGGTTTCTAGAATATTCTCAACATTGTTTACTCTACACAAGTTATGCAATATAGTAAACATGTTTACATCACACTAATTATGCTGTATAGTAACAAGCTATGAAGGCTCCATTAAACCTTGGGGACTAAAAGCCACCAGTAGAGTCTACCACCTTCTATCATGAAAGATAACGTAACACACACATACTGTACCTTTTAAATTTATTAATAGATGTAATATGCCGAAAAAAATGAATTATACATCATCAACTGCATCATACAGTTCTGAAGCAGGAGAGTTCGACAACATTTCAGAAAAACTTCAGTCGCAGTTGGTAAGACCACAATGCCTTTGTTAGGGCTTTTATTCGTAAAAAAAATATTCAAGATATCTACACAGACACAATATATCATCCACGAGGCGACCTTATTAGATCGTCATTAACGTTTCGAGCCGTATGGCCATCTTCAGGCAATAAATCGTACATAAATATTCTTAGTATGACGCCATAGTGAATTGGTGATGTTTATTTGATTAATAAAGCGCATGGCATCTGTCCAGCTATCTGTCATACTGGCGATGAAGGGAAGACGTATTTACACGTAAGGAGACATCCCCCGTGTTAGTGGATCAATGGCAACGTTCTATATGTAACTGGTCACGTTCATATCTAATGAAACAAACAGTTATATACGTGAATATCATTTAATCTACTACATACCGGGTCCAACGTCCGAAAAAATCTTACGTTCAATGATAAAACAGATACCGAACTTATTATCAGAAACCGTATTATAGTATTGATATTGAAACTCCACTGATTATCATATACAGTTAATGAAGTTGACGACACCAATTACACTCTTTATACATATTCAAAGTTTAATACAAATATATTATATCATATCAACTTCCGGTAAATCTTAAAGGCCCAATATACGTAACTTCAGGGAAATTTTCGTGATTCTGAAAAATTCTGAAAAAAAAAAATCCAATTGATAACCAAGCAAAAATAAGCCTAAAACGAAGTAAACCTGAGCGGTAACTAACAAGAAACTCTTGACCAAAAAATCCAAAGAATTGAAAATAATTTAGGTGGGGCCCATTTCAACCACAAACCGAAGGTAAAAGCAGTTTGAAATTGACGCGTGTTTACAAATAGCGTGTTTCAACTGTTGCTGTACCGGTAACCGCGAAGGAATTTATCTTGGATATTGCTGATATCAGTTAATCTTAACAAAATCTATAAATATAAAAAGTTATTAGGCTTAATTTTCGCTTCAAGTTTTGCCGGAAGTTACGTATATTGAACCTTTAATGAGAATAAGAGGTATATAAGGTATGTAAATGGTATTTCACTTCTAATTTGAACCCATGGTTCTTCCAGAATTTATTGAATCTGTAGCACACATGCTGCATATCTTTAATTTAGTAATACAGTATGCCGACATATATTTCAATGATATCTATGATATACATGTCTAGTCCTTCCAACGTTCTGAAGTGTTAAATTACGTCTGCCCCGTCACGTCGGTTTTCCCAGGTGGGAAATCCTAGTTCGCGAAGTCCTTCTGGATAAGCAAGATGGACCATTTTTCAGCAGAATTTTATCCTTTCTTAGACATGGAGACCAGACAGCGAACGAGTATTCCAAGTGTGGCCTGACTAACGACTTATAATGATAGAAACATTGTTTCATTTGAATATAGCAAGGGCCTGAACATGAGTCTGCTTTTGCTATCGCATCTCAAATATGGTAAATAAACTCTAGTACACATTTCGCCATACATTTGTTATCTTGTAAAAAGACAAAATCGACAAACATTAGATAAAGTATAGAAATGTTGTTTAAACAGGTAACAACAAAACATACAATAATTTAGTGTTTGGAAACATAAGGTGGCACACATATCGAAAAGCCAACAGGTCGGTTATCACCATTGCTTTTTTAATATAATAACATGGGTTGTGCTCAATTATCCGAAAGAATTTCAAAAATTGAGAATACCCAGGGTTTGTTTGTTTAACACCACAGATATAGTAACTACCATTACCATCAGGCATCAGATAAGCGATTGGACTGTAACAGCGATTCTAACCAAACTTGGTATGGATGAGGGCGTTACCTGCGTCACCAATCAGACCTAGAGAACACATCAGACTGAGGTTGCTGAACTCGAGTTGACGGTAAACACGATGAATTTAATATGCAGCGTGGACGGAAATTGGAGCACGTATTGACCCTAATATACCACTGAGAGCTGGCTTTCATGAGCAGCCTGCGCTTGTTGCTAGATTAGACCTACAAGGAAACATCTAGAACTACATTGTGCTTTTTATTATTGGTGTTTCTCTTAGAACTTCCATCAACAGCCGTCCGTGTGAAGTCCTAGTGGTAAATGGAATACTGTTTGTATAAATACAGCCGAATTATATACACAGTCTGACACGTTGTTGGCTTCGTCTAATAAGGTTGTGGGGTCGATTTTGGTTATTAAATATTTCTCATTATCAAATCCTGACTTCTATATAAGGACTGCCCGAGGGAAGTATTAGTTAATTAATCACTAACAGTACCGTCGCGTGTGGGTTTACACAACTTCTAAAGTTTGTTATTTGTCTTACAAGGCATTTAATTTGCCACAGCCAAAAACGGTCTGGGTGAGGTATGGTAACTAGAATAACACGCAACACACAATTTTTCGAAAGTTCGCAAAAAGAGGTTTTCATTTCCTTTTAAAACAAATTCGTCATACAAACAAAAACAAAGCAAAAACTATCAGAGGATACCGAAACATCAATAATACAATAACTCAGTATCAAATAATTAAAGGACAAAATATGAAAAAATTAAAGATTTACACGGAGGCCCTCGCAAAGTGCCAAATAACTTATTTTGGTTACATCCAGGTAAATGTCACGTACTTAAAGTGAGAACTGAGGCATCATTCTTCATCACAGCGAGTAGGCAAACTAAGCACATCTCCAAACGTTCGTCTTCGTATCACTCAATGACAAAGAATATTATTTTCTCAATGATCTCGACCATAATCATGATGATAAGATGACGATCATAAAAGTTGCTCATAGTCTTCATCAACCTACAATATTAATGAAAGAAAATTAAAAATGACGCAGTTTAATTTGTTAATGTGAACAGAGTTACGAGTGAAAAAAATCGCAGAGGTTGGACCGGGGATCGAATCCTGGGCCCGTATTCATGAAACCGTTCTCATGCTCAAGCATGAATTTCATGCTCAAGCCTTATTTCTTGTTTTGGCCATAGATTATTTAAAAAATCTAACTTTGTCAAAGTTTTGGGAAAAAGTTACAGAGAGATGAAGCCAAAAACTGTTTTCAACATTTACATTGACTTTTTGACTCTTCGACATGATTAAGGAGAGTTTCAAGAAAGCTGGCTTGAGCACAGAATCAATGCTTGAGCATGAGAACGGTTTCATGAATACGGGCCCTGGACTTCATATACTTTTGCTCATTTAAGGACGTGCCGGGTTTTTAGACTTGGATGAAAGCTGGAGTACCCGGACAAAAAACCACCGACATATGGCCAGTACCTGGCAACTGTCCATTGTGGGTTTCGATTTCGCAACCCAGAGGTAGAGAGCTAGTGGTAGAATTCGGGACACCTTAACCACTAGGCCACCGGTCGCAGCCCTTACTCAAGGACAGTGCAGTGGGACCGAGATAATTAATTGAAGAGAAACGACAAAATGTGCTGAAGAAGAGATAACTAAAGTAATGCCATGACATGACTCAGTATTTCATTATTTTGTGATAGGATTGTATGTGGATACACTGCAGTAATTACTTTATTATATAAAACAAAGGAAAACGGAATATCATTATGTCATATCGAGCTATTTATATCATATACTTTCCAGAAAGGGATGACATGAACATGTCAGGCGAGCATGAGGTGGCGTTATCAACAGAGAAAGGTTGTCAACAGTCAACGGCTTCAAGTTCATACATGTATATATTAAAACTCTCATTAATAGCCTTTCTTTGCTTTTACTCATCGGTTCCAACAGAAAATGAATAACACGGACAATAAACGCCTTTTAGTAGACAGGAACAATGACCTAAATCGGTTATGACATTTTGTGTAGATTCTCATTTCAATATAAGATTCTGTCTCACTGATGACCTTTTCGTTTCCAAGATAAGGACATCGTTGTTATGGTAACGGTCTGAGGACACAATTATGTCCAAGAAACGTATACTACATGCATGTGTCACTTTGAGGCTAGTGAATGGAGGGGCTATTGATGGGGAAACATGGCGATTACGGTACGATAACCACTGACGATTCCAATATCTAGGCAGATATAGATGGAGTTTTAAACAACAATGCATATTCAAATGAGGGTTTCAATTAAGAAATGGATTTTTTTTTCAGTTTTCATGAGGCCATGATAATATTCACGCGAATCATGATGATACACTATATCACATAACTGACCCGTTCAGTCATGTCATACCGATATGTCATAAATATGGTATTACACACGTGTGATAACACTATTGTTACGTCATAAGCAAATGGCGTCTCTATGTCTTCTATCATGTATATAATCTAACGTTATGTGATAAACATAATCTTACACTCGTGCGTGTCAATGCAATATGGAATGTATTGATAAATTCCATATTACATCGACACTTGTGTAACATCCTCTATGTATGTCTAGAAATCGTATGTTATTATGACTACCTGACTGTTGAAAATATATTTCTCACTCCTAATATTTAAACAGAAGTTTAGAAGTTAAGGGAAATTCCCATTATCGGAAACCCACGGTACACTCCTCTGCCGTTTGCATCCCGTAGGCTAAAATGGAAAGAAACTCTCGTTTTCGTACTAAAATAGTAGCCAATCATATCGATAGTTTCATTCGTGACCAGCCGGGACATCAAGCCGAAGTATCCCGTTTCATTTGTAGCACCGCCTGTCAACAAAACCTGTCGATTGTGTTATAATTGTGTCGATTGTGATTAAAATATAAAGTTCTGCTTTACGGCGATTGACATCGGCGTCATGCCTACAGAAATATACTGGTCGTGGTCAAGGTAAAATAATCAAACAGAGTGTCACTAGAAAAGACCATTCTGATTGGTCGAAATCTCCGAATAAACTTCTATTCGGGAAAACGAAGGTTTACACCGATTCTGGCCCACGAGATGCTAACGTCAGAGAAGTGTACCGTGGGTTTTCGACGATGGGCAATTCCCGAACTTCTGATTATCCCTGTTATTTCCCTCTTATCGATACTTTTAAAATCATAATATTTTCTTAAATTCAGGATTCTTCATGAAATGACAATTGATTTCAATGAAGATTTGTGGTGTTGCTGACGAATAAGGTTCAATGGATAAGATCGTCATAATGGCAAAATATTGAATATGTGGTTACTTTGACACAAAAATAAATCTCTGTAAATTAAGTGATTTCGACGGTACGCGCATTCATACACATATCGACATAATCCACACATAGTACAGTATATCAAAACTAGAATTTCTAGCGAGACAACACTACCTCGTGTAGAGCCTCACTTCTCCTGATAAGACCATGAGTATTCACAGAACCGACGTATTTACGTGAAACATTTCCCGTCCTTACTTACAGATTGACAAGTGTGGTCAAGACCCATCGTTCACGACAGCTCGCGTCGGATTACTTCCGTACCGGAAACAACCCGAGGGCCGGGACGTGTCCGTGACAGGCAAGAGGATGACCCGGCCTCCCTCATAACAGTCATCGTCAGCTTACAGTTCCCGCCTTTTCCTTGAAGCCTCTTTAGCTGAAAGGAGGGTAGTCAATAGTAAACTGACTAACAACCTCTTGCGCGTGATGTATAACAAAAGACAAAACCAGGACTAGTGTCCGCAAAGCACCGTAAATAGGTGATGTATCGCAATATTAAAACAAAAAAGAAAACATAGTGATCAAGGCGAGCGTGTTACGTATGCCAAATGAAAATATCAGGAAAACTGACAATGTGGTGTTTAACAATTGATTGTAAATTTTGTAACATACGTGCTTCTACAACATGTGGTGTTCACATGTCGAAGTTAATTTGTTACTCCAGGGCTTGCTCTAGATACCACCGAGACTTTTGTGATAGTTATCAACCGCTGACGAACAAACATACGACACAGAGATTCGCGAAATGTAAGTTGATGAAAATTATGAGGAATGATCGCCATCTTGGTCTCATTAAGAAATATTATGCATTCTAGTTTAACTTAGTTTAATCTGAACACAGACATTTATTGTCTGTCTATTCATCTTCCATAAAATTTAAACCAAAAAACATAACAGTGTTTATGCTGTGACGTTACTCCAAAATATGTCCAAACGGTTTTCAACCTGCTTCAACTACATTTTCTGGTACAGAGTTCTAACTGTTCGTAATGCTTGAGTATTCTCTAATTTTGTTTTATATTCCATGCAACGAAGATAGAAAATTAAGGCTTCTCGTGTGACCGGGTCCAGTATCTATTTGCAATCGACCAATTAAAATGCATTTTTCTATAACCTACTATCGCAGACAATCTATTCAGTCGTAAATTAAACGACTGTAGCATTGGTACATACACTGATACATTTTTAATACCTACATAACTGAAAACATAAAGCAACTCCTATCAGAAAATAAACTTTTATGTAATTTACCGAAAAGGTTCTTTTTCAAAGTTGCATGTTGGGCGTAAAAATTGTACCTGCTGCCCTATTTGCATGCTGATAGGAAGCGATTATTTGGGATCTACTCTTTGCTTTTTCTAGCTGTTTTCCCCCGAATGTCTTTCTTGACCCAACCTCACTTTTTGGCCTTGAGTTGAGCGTTTGCCCCTGTGAGGAACGCTATTGGTTCTTTCCCCTAACCAAGACATACCAGAGTCTCAGCAAATGGTACTCACTATTCACTGCTTATGGGAGTGGAACGGCTGAATCCCCTGTTGTCAGTATAATGTGACCGGGTGGGCAGTTCTGCTGGAGTCCTTCGACAGTATACTTCAGTGTGATCGCACTATACAGCCGGCATCAGTTCCATGATATCGCATGGAGGCATACACGAACATGTCGTATCCTTCCAAATACACACGCACCCACATACACACGCACCCACATACACTCGCACCCGCATACACTCGCACCCACATACACTCGCACCCACATACACTCGCACCCGCATACACTCGCACCCACATACACTTGCACCCACATACACTCGCGCTGCATACACCGTATCCTTGATATCCAGGCGTCACGCTCACATATAGCTACACTCACTACTGGAACATGTCAAAAACAAATAAGGGAATACGAAAGCGTCAACAAAACCGTAATCCGAACTCAAAGTCGATTAAACTAGAGGCAAAATATGAACAAAGGTAAGATTTATAAATGTTAAAGTACAAGAGAATAAGACCAGGTGTTCCGGAAGAGTAAGCGTCTTCTGCTTCATCGACGACACCCGCCATGTATATCTTGGTCACATGCAAGTAAACATCAATCCTCAAAATGAGAATCGAGCCTTCATCAAGATGGCGACTATAACACTTGCCCAAAGTCTTCATCAACCTGCATCTCTCGAATCCCAGTGCCATAAGTTTGTACGTCAGCAGCTGGCATCTATCACGAACATCTCGATATTCAGAGTAAGTCCTAGAATAACGAGTCAATTTGCAACATGTAACACCATGGATGGAGAAGCAGGGATGTTACTATTAAGAAAGGGACGTTCACGAACGGAAAATCGAAATCTTCTCGTTTATCATACAGCTTATTAGTAAGCTGTCGGTGTTTGTCATAGATAAGTAAATATCGAGGTAAGAAGCTGATGTAGGATAGACTGTTGTGTCTTTAACCTCAAGTTCAGTAATGTAGTTTGATTGATAAACAAACCCTGACCAGTTGATAGACTGATATCGAAAGTTAAAAACAACGACAACCGACTCGTCATTTTCCACCGTCAGGTGATATTGAGATTCTTTTGTTGTACATCAAAGGAATAACTAGTGTTTTTGTCTCACACACAGATTCTTCAATAATGCTACAGTAAGAAATGGTCCAGGGGTGTAACGAGCGTAGTTGCGCGAAGCCCCTGTGTGTCGAAGATACATTATAAGTGTCTCTATGTTAATCTTTCTCTTTTCTAGTTTAATCGATTTTGAGTTTAGATTAAGGTTTTGTTGACGCTTCAGTATTCTCTAATGTTTTGCTTCAATATGTAACACAATAAAACAAAATTCCCGGAAAACTTCTGTAAAGCACGTGATGTGATGTAGAATAGTAAAGTACATTATCAGTTTGTTATTCTGTAGGTTTATATATACGATATATGAAATATTACATCTTTTTTTCAAAATGGAACTACAGAGAGATGATAAAGAAATAACAGAAAAGGGATATCAGAAGATCTGATGAGCCCTAGGGATAAAGACTGTCTGCGGAAATACAAAAGGGTGTACGCCGTAACCTAACCATCACCGTCGTATTCTAAAGGCTCCGACATTCGGGGCTCTGTATATAATTAGCACTAGAGCTGCGACCAATCAATGCGCGTGGTTTTCACGTGGGACCTATCTATAATCGATTGTCTGGTCGTCCTGTATTTACTGGCCAGACGTTAACACTATTTGAAACCACACAATGACGACTTATGTCGTCATGTGTTGGACAGTATCTTAAATATTGTTCTGTAGATAAAGCATGCACCAAAGATAGGTACTCCTCAATCTGTTCTGTATCATCAATACAAACAGGAAAACATACTGGACAGTCACGTTATCAACTTTCCCCTTTCTTCTTTAAGTGGATGAAGACTATGAGTTTTATGGTCGCCATCTTGGTCTCATTAAGAGAAACGCTGATGAGTATGCTCATTAGTTCGCCTACAGCTTGTGTTTGAGAATGATGCCGCAGGTCTCACTTTTAGCGCGTGACATTTACTTGTATGTGACCAAGATTAACATGGCGGTGTTGCTAAAGCAGAAGACGTTTATTTTTCCGGAACACTTGGTTTTATTCTCTTTATCCACGATATCCAGGGGTTACGATCACCTACGCTCTCTACACCCCTGCAATATGTCATGGCAAAACTGAAGGCACGCTCAGCTTAAAAACACCTGACCAATCGCTAGGTTGTTACCTGTCCTTTGAAAGTTACAAAGGAGCCACAACAGACTTTAAAGACTGTCGATCTTTACCGTTATGTGACCACGAGATTCTTTAGATGTACATCAAAGGGTCGAACCAGTTTTCTTGTCTCATCAACAAGGTGGCGCACAAGGAGCCTTCACTTTTGATATGACATATTCCAGGGGTGTAGAGAGCGTAAGTGAGCGGAACCCCTGGATATCGAGGATGTATTATCTTATAAATTTTCAATGATCCCCGTGTAAATCTTTTCTTTGTTCATATTTTGCCCCTTGTTTAATCGCTTTTGAGTTTGGACCATGATCTTGTTGTGGCTTCGATATTCTCGGTATTTTTCTTCTTTTTTTTTTGAAAGTTTATAACTGCACAGCAAAATTCAATTTCATCATCCATAGATTATATTTCACAGCAATCAGTAACATTTTTAATTATCACAATACAACCTAAGACAGAGAGGAAATAGTTTTCCCGAACAAAAGATTCATCAATCTCCATTTTTCTACGGAACGATAGTGTATCAGCTGTACTGCATTAAATTCTGTCCCGGTCCCGGTGTTTGTTACGTGCTACATGCAACATGTTGCTGCTTCCTGGGACACAACCATTATGTTACATGTACGGAACACTGTTACCGTAATGTATGTACTTTTAATGACTTTGCTTTGTACTGGCGTAGAAATAGCCAAATCCATCATTCTGATTTAGAAGTATGCAATTGCATAGACGTGTGTTTGGATTAAAGATGATCAACTGTTATACGTTATATGAAAATTTAAAGACCAATTGGTACAAACTTCAACGACCAACCAGGGATCAATCGGTCATGGAACTTGAAACATTGCGACACATAACCAGTCGGTATTGAAGCGTTACGACACGTGACTTGTCACCCTTGAAGCGTTACGATACGTGGCAAGTCGCCCTTGAAGCGTTACGACACGTGGCCAGTCGGCCTTGAAGCGTTACGACACGTGGCCAGTCGGCCTTGAAGCGTTACGACACGTGGCCAGTCGGCCTTGAAGCGTTACGACACGTGGCCAGTCGGCCTTGAAGCGTTACGACATTTGACCAGTCGGCCTTGAAGCGTTACGACACGTGGCCAGTCGGCCTTTAAGCGTTACGACACGTGGCCAGTCGGCCTTGAAGCGTAACGACATGTGACCAGTCGGCCTTGAAGCGTTACGACATGTGACTAATCAGCCTTGAAGCGTTACGACACGTTACCGGTCGGTAACAGCGACATGTGACCAGTCGGTCAGGAAACGTTGCAACACTGACCAGTCAATGTTAAACATTGGGACACGTGACTCATTAACTACACATTTTACTTTACAAAACACGTGCAAAATTGCTCACGAGATCAAAGTTATTTCAAGCGATTGGCGGAATCGGAAAATGCATTATGGAAACAATGTTGCTACTTGATTCTCAGCTTCTTTGGAATTATTGTGATCATCCGCACCTGACGTGATAGCTCTACGGAGTCGGTATACATTTCCGCATTATCGGAGGGAGGCGGCTTACACAATGAAACCGTCGCAGGGAGGTGGCTTACACAATGAAACCGTCGCAGGGAGGTGGCGTACACAATGAAACCGTCGGAGGGAGGTGGCTTACACAATGAAACCGTCGCAAGGAGGTGGCTTATACAATGAAACCGTCGCAGGGAGGCGGCTTACACAAAGAAACCGTCGCAAGGAGGTGGCTTACACAATGAAACCGTCACAGGACAGGGAGGCGGCTTACACAAAGAAACCGTCGCAGGGAGGTGGCTTACACAATGAAACCGTCACAGGACAGGGAGGCGGCTTACACAAGGAAACCGTAACCGCATACACCGGAAGTTAGTCTTTAGCTGTTGATAGGGCATTAACAAAATAAATCCCAATTTCAAATTTGCCATACAGCGTATTCGAGTTTATACTCTGGGTCATCTTGATGTACTTCTCATCTACAACTAAACACTTACAAGGACATCATTTGTTTTATGTACTGAACAATGAAATTGACAGTAGAGTATTAATATTTACAATTACATGTAGTGTAATAATCTGTTGACATAAAATTAATAATAATTCGAGATTCTTATATACCGCTTTATCACAGACCAAAGGCCGCCTCAAAGCGGTTCACAAATTATTATCTGCGGCAACAAGCGGTGTAAAGTATCTCGCTCAATGATACAACACAAGTGTCGTGACCAGGACTTGAACTCGAAACCCTTCGATCACGAGCCCGGCGCCCTACCACTAGACCACCGTGCCTCATAAAATGACATGTAGAGTCTGTGCCCCGTTTCATGTAATCTATGTAAGTGAATATTACCTCGCACGGATTAGTTGACGACTGATTAAACCAAATTGAAACCTTTCCGAAACGAAAAACGACAGTGACACCATTTTATTTTTGACACAGATTAAGTCTAAATTGATGACTAATTCTTCATCTAATTCTCTGTAACACGTTAAAAAGCTCCTTTCGTGGTCTGTGTTAAGTGCGATACGATAGTGGCAGTGTGACCGAGCAGTGAGAATTATCAGGGATAGAAATCTCCAGATTAATCATTGGCGAATGTAGCTTAATACTGGTGCTTAATCGGACTGATAGCATCAACAATGCTTCAATCAAGGAGAAGGATCGACCGCCAATTTACTTTTTCTTGCTTCAGTCCCCTACTGACAATCTCTACACTACCGGCTTGCAAATTAGGATGTCACATCTATCAAGCGAGGACAGTAGAATACGTTGACACTTTCCGCCATGTTCACTCGAATATACGTTGCAGTAATTGCTATTTTCCATTCCGATTTTCGAACGATTTCTCTTCGTAATATAAAACAAAAAGCTTCGAGGTCAAACACTTGAGGAATGTTTTAATAGATGGAGTTTTGTGACTATTAATCAAGCATTTGCACGATCGAGTACGCTTTAGCGGTGTTTAAAACGAAACTCAAACATATCGAACGTTTGAAAGATCTGGGCTTTTCGTAAGATGGGCGTGCGTAGGAGATAGCGAGTCTGTACCGGATGTCAATATATCAACCATTCCTAAGGTTTAAAGAATTACTTGAAATTAATGACTTTGTTTGTATCTCCTCAAGCCAGGAAATGAAATAAATTGTTTCGACTTCGAATCTTTTCTAAAGGTCCATAAACATCGGTCGAAAACCGATGTATAGAGGTTGGATGGTGTGAGCTCTTAAAGAAAATATAAAGACTATGTAACGTCATTTCTATCCATAGTACTCGTTTTGTTGTACCGCTTAATCACCGTATTAGTTACATTTAGTTAAAAATAAATTATTGAAGCAACCATAATTGGTGTCAAATTTAATTGCCAGGTACTGACCGTAGGTTGGTGGTTTATATTCGGGTACTTCGAAAACCTGGCACATCCTTAAATGACCCTGGCTGTTAATAGGACGTAAAACAAAAATAAACCAATCCAAGCCAAAGGTATCACATTCAATTACTGAACTAACCATATTTGGTATTACATTTAATTACCGAACTATCCGTATTTGGTATTACAGTTAATGATCGAACTTTCAATTTACATGTGCACATAGTATTTTAAAGGATATTTTAACATATTGACTATCATACCACGCCCTTGACCTCCATTCCTTCTCCCGGATTCAACTCAAGTGCTGATACAGCTCCTTTATTGGATGTTGTAAAGTTTTCTCCGCAATATAAAATGTCCTTAGAAAATTATTCATTTATCATTAGTTTCACCTTTCTGCAGAATTGTGAGGAACTGTGATTATTTTACCTCTTCTCTACACTTGAATTTTACAAGTTTTACTATCATTTGTCAGATTTGGTCTTGAATAGCATTTTTACTCCTTAAAAGTTGTCAAAGTGAAAAGCATTTATAAACACCAAGAAGTTTGATGACCAAGTCGATCATAAATACCCTTTCGAATTTGAAATCAAGGACACAATAAACTCTTCTACAGTTGTTTCCTATATCGATCTTTACCTAAGCTATGACCAACTCGGGCAGCTTACTAATAAACTACGTTAAACGTGACAGTTTCGATTTTCCAATCATGAACTTTCCCTTTCTTGATAGTTACATCCATCCTATCCTATAATCACAGACTGTCGTTGCTGATTCGTTATTCTAGGGATTGCTCTGAATATCAAGATTTTTTGTAATAGAACAGCTGCTGACGAATAAACTTAAGTCACAATGAATCGAGAGATACAGGTTGATTATGAGTAAGTTGTTTGGTCGCCATCTTGGTCTCATTGAAAAATATTCAACATCCTTGTATGATATGAAGAACGACGCTTTTGAATAAGCTCATTAGTATGCATGTTTGGTGTGACTGATAATTATACCACATTTCACACTTTGAGACCATGACATTCACTTTGATCTTACTTAAATTTACATGGCAGATATTGTCGATGAAGCAGAAAACGCTAACTCTTCCGAAGCACCTGGTCCTATTCTCTTTAACTTTTTTTTCAAGATTCTCCGTGTTAATATTTTCTTTGCTGGTAGTTCGACCCGGGTTTTATCGATTTTGAGTTCTGAATATAGTTTTGTTGACGCTTTGGGTTTTTTTCACCAGAAATCAAAACTGAGCAACGTTCAATAGACATTCACTGAAAGTAAAACCGGAAGATCAATTAGAGAGAATTAGCCGTACGTAGGTGCTGACTCAATGTTATCTGCACGGGACGCCTTGCTGTATAAAGAAACACTAGGAAGCATTTCACCCTCCTCGGTATCAATGGATGGAGGACGGCCCAAGAGTTACAGTTATCCGTCCACAAAACATGGCTGTTAAGACGTGGCTTGTCAGAGATACTGGCTAATTTACGACATAAACCAATGAAAAATAAGGACAGCAACCGTTTGGATTTACCTAAAACAGTCTGAAGTTGGCTCAACATCCGATGGAATGTCTTCAGATATTGATTTGGACTCAAAATCCTCTTCGTTTTAAACCTAAGCTGCTCTCCATCACTGAAGTAAATGTTGTACATTAAAGTAAGTCTTGGAATTCGTTAATATTTGGAAATACTTTCGTACAGACTGAAAAAACACTTGTTATGATTTAAAAAAGATATGGAAGAACAGTAAAAAGAAAAGAAAAATCTATCAATAATTTGGCTGATCCATTGATGGAATACTTACCGTTTATGACAAATATACTGGATATTAAACAGCAAGTTTTATCACTAAAATGCCTCTATCATTTTTGATTGATTATGTAGACACCCTTATTTGCCCTGATGACATGATTGAGAACAGAGTGTCGTCACATTTATCATATGATTGTTGATACATGCTAGTTCTGTGATTGGTTATAAGCTTTAATTCTTTTATATTTTGTGACGTCATATCTAAGACATTACATGACGTCATCGACTTCCGCACTTAAGTCAAAATGTCGGCGTTTCAGTGTTGTAATAAATGTTCGTTTTACAAATTTTGATAATATGATAAAATGATGTTACATTCGTTTTTTATATGAGATTAATGATACTCGTCGCGAGAGACTCGCTTAGTTGAAAACAATCTTAGACTCGTAACATAAATCTCACATGAAATGGAAACACATGTGATATCCTATATATAATGGCTTTGTGTTTATCAAATTTTGTCATTCAATATTTATAGTCACTTACCGCACGTCGCGGTAAAATCTGTACAAGATTGATATCATATATCAACAGATCAATGAATGAGGTAGGATACATAATGTATTGCATCGATTTTCAAAGTTACACAAACCTGTTAAAATTCAACACTTTTGGCACCTGTTCAATTAAAAATATCTTGCAATAAAATTATCATGATATATTTTGTAGGTGTTTTCCGCAAAGAATTTCTCTTGAAAATTTAGAGGAGTTCTTTCACGCCAAAATTTCTCTGAGATAAATTCAAGTACTAATCAATAATTTTGTTCATTGTTTATGTGTAATATATTTAATCAATAAAAAAAGCTTGCTTTCAAGAAAAGTTAATGACACGAATCATAAGGAATCGGCCTCCTCCAGTGAGAGATAATCTTCTAATGGGTATCGTTACTGTATACATAGGTCTTTTCTATTTTCTCTTTTTTGTTTTTTCTTTGTTTTTGTTTTGTTTGTTTTTGTTTTTGTTTTTTGCTACTTGCAATATCACAGATACACCAGAGTGTTTAAATGTATCTTAGTATCGACAGGCTATGGCTATTAATCTAATAAATGTCCACCCACAAATGTTTGTGTTACGTTTAGTTTTCTGTAGACGAAGGTTTCCAATTAGTTCCAAAAAGTTTTGTTAATGAAGCAAAATAATGTGAAGGTGAAAAAAACATTTAGGCGGTTTTTTCCTTCTTTTTATGAATCATCGTACAATTTCAAGAAAATATCAAAAACATTGAACCACTATACATAACAACTTTTTCACTGCAATAATCTACCTTATGTTTTTATTAAGTCTACAAAGCTGATTCCAAAGTTTCAGATTTACATATTCAGAAGTGTACATGTACCGCTTCAAAGTGTAGAGTTGCACAGCTGCTTACGGGAGTTATCTAAACTAATGTACATTTACTTCGTGTGAACATGGAAGATCTAAAAAGAATGTTTCGAAGAGATAATACTATTTCTATTCAATCTATCTCTATCGCATCCAAATTTGAGTTAATACATGCATTCCGCCTTAATTTACTAGATGCATTTCGTGATTGTAATATCTACCTTTCATGTGGTGAAGAATGACTGGCGCTGTTCGCTCTGATCAGTATACACTGATCATTGATGAGATGCTTAATCACATAGCTGCAGACGCCAGATGTACAACTACAGCAAAAAAGTGTATTATCAGGAGTTTACATCCACACCACAGTATCAAAACGGTAAATGAACAGATCCTACGTGTAAATAAGTATTACGGTGGGTGTCGTCAATGAAGCAGAAATAATTAGAGAATACCGAAGGGCCAACAAAACTCAAAATTAATTAAAGTAGGGGCAAAATATGAACAAAGGGAAAGAGTTACATGGAGACCCATGACAAAGTACAAGCGATTAAGACTAGGCCCCGAGATCATGCAACAATCTTAGACTTAAGTTCGTACTTAGCCAATCACATATGGTGTTACTTTTCGTAACGCTAATCGTGATTGGCTAGGTCAAAACTTAAGACAAATTTAGTTCTAAGATTGTTTTATGATCCTGGGGCCTAGTTTCTCGGGGTAAGGGTCTTTTGCTTCCTCCACGATACCCGCCATGTAAATCTTGGTCACATCCAAGTAAGCACCAATCCTCAAAATTGGAACGACTCCTACCCTTCAGGACAACATAGTCTAATCTCTTGTACATTTCCAATGGTCTCCAGGTAAATCTTACTTTTGTTCTTACTTTGCCGCTTGTATCATTCATTTATATTTCAGATTATGGTTTTGTTCACGTTTCAATAACGATAATTTTAAAAACTTTTGAAAATCATCGATGTACGCTCGTATGAAATACAAAGAAAAATATGTGTATATTTTTTCGTGAAACTGGAGGTTGGAAAAGTTTTGTTTCCAGGCGTTTGTGAGAGTCAGGACCGATGGTTACCGTCGATATGCTGTACTTAATTAAGAGGGTCTCCGTGAAAATATTTCTTTTGTTCCTACTTTGCCTCTAGATTACTTGATTTTGAGTTCGGATTATGATTTTGTTGAGGCTTTGGTATTTTGTTTTTTGTGGCTATGCAACAGTTTCACTCATTGACCAGAAAGAGAAGCGTTTATCAGTAATTACATTTTTAAACAATACAACTAGTATAATTGTTCTTTGTACGACTCTATAGCAGTGCTTGGTTTGGAACATGTCCATACCTAATTGAGCTATTATATTATATGTAAGATCTACATGGCGGGTGCCGTTGATGAAGCAGAAGACGCTTACTCTTCCGGAACACCTGGTCTTTAGCTAATTCTTGTAATATAATCGTTCTTGCAACACGACTAATTTGTAAAATGACATGAATTGCTTATGAATGTATAACTAAGTGAATCTGAACCTCAAATGGTTTAGCAATCATGAGATCCGAAAAATGTGAACAGTAACACGATCGGCTAAAAATTGCAATAACATATTTGTTTAAAGCATTACATATCAGTATGAAATGTAATACATGTAGATGTCTGATTTCATGCGTATGACATTACAGTCGATGTTTACAATTTATTTGAAGGGCTACTTTGTTTCGGGTTTGGCTTTTTTATAGAAACTTGTCATTTTGTAGGAATTTCTATTGTTGGTGTGTTTTTTCAGTATCCGTTTTTTCCACATATGGGAATCATTTCATAATCAGTAAATATTCTGTACTTCATTGATCAACTAACGTCACGCGAGTGTATTCACTTGGTTTCCGGGTTAATATGAAATAAACTGAAATTGGAAGTTGAAGATGGACGCATTCGTCTGACTGTATGTTGATACACGTGTCTGAGTACAGGTAGACATATTGGTGTCGAACATCGACGTCTCATCTGGCTTTAACCATCGTATCTCCCGGGGTGGCCTCTTGATGGCCTCGGCTAATTATCGAGCTGGGAAGCTGTGTGATTCTCTCTTCTACTGTTATCTGCGTATCCATCGACCAGCTTCAATTAGCTGGTATTAATTTACAGTGCCGGACGGGTGCTTACAGCTGATCCCCCAAGGCCACTCATCAGCTCAGGTATACATCTATTTGTTTTATAAATGAATATCTGACCGTAAACAGGTAATCCACTCGACTATCCTACATTCTCTGTGGAGGCGACACGCCAGCAAGGTTGTCGATATATTTACATCGTAACCTTAATTCATTGTCAAAGAATCACGCCCTGGACATGCAAATGCATTTGTTTTGAAGTATATAAATCATGCTTATTTTAATAACTTGTACAATTGTAAGTCTTTATACCTATCTACAAACCGGTATGCAGAGTATATTTATATTTTGATATAGCTTTTATCCAAACTGTAGATTTAACTTATATAAATATGAATTATACTTGCACTGCGATAAAGCACCTGTATGCGGTCGTACGGCAACTAGCTTTATTTCTCTTGTTTCATCCTTGTATTCCCAGTCTGGAACTATGTGCAGGTTGGATATAAGCCTGCTTCCAGTGTATGATTCGTAAAGGCGACTAAATTAGGGATCTTTTCTTTTCTAAACAACTTTTTCCTTACTTATGTCTCCCTTGCCACCGCGTCACTTTCGGCTTTTAGTTGAGCGTTTACCAAAGTGTGGAAGACTTTGGGTTCTGTCTCCTGGTCGAAACATATCAGACTCTTAAAGAACGATAGTTAATACTCCATGCATGACGTTATTAGGTGGGTTGAACGACTGGTTCAGCCACGGTCAGTATAATGAGAACGGATTTGAGGGGAGGTGGTATACTTCAGAGTGATAGCACTACAAAGTCGGATTCAGTTCCGCACTATTGGAATGCAAGTACACGCGCACTTAACACGTACACTTAATCGTGTACATTAGAAAACCGTCCGTAATCACCTGAGCTGTTAATGGGAGGTAAAACAAGGTAAAATTAACAACAAACCGAGCACAAGAAAATGATCTTGTGTGAAATTACCTGACAATATATATGTCTAACTCATAGAGCCTACAATAAGAACCAATGCCAAATCTAGATAATACAGATAAACAAAGCTTAGATGAATCTAGTCATTTCGGTACAATAACTATACTGTTGTACATACGCCTAACAGCGAAGACGGTATGACCGATTTGTCATTTACTAACTCGATCACATTTTACACCTGTTGTATGCATACGCTTTGTTGGTCATTAGTCTGATGAAACTGACAGGGTACATATCGTACTAGTCATTGAAACATCACATAAAACATCTTTTGGTTGTGCAGAATAATCTTTTCATAAAGCAGATAACTTTCTGTTTGTTAATCATTTTTCAGTGTACTGAGAAATATTTATTAAAACTGAAAAAAAATTCTTAAAAAATCTTTCCGATGTAAATTGATTGGTTGTTAATTGTTGATTTAGTTATCACGTGACTATAACATCTGACATCATATTCAGACAATATTCACAGGCTACGTGCCACTCACAGGCCATCACATAGAAATGTCATATCAATTGGAAGTGGTTGCGTAACATCCCTTGTAGAAGCCTGGCTCTGGCGTTAGGCTAACTTGATTATGGCGTCTCCAGTTCCAAGACTTCTCAAACAGAATTAATAGGTTAGACTGAACTGTAAACAGAAGACTCTTTAGTTCACTGTCTTGTGCCTGGTAGTAAGGGGACAGTCCAAGATGGTTGTCAAAACAGTTTGGTAAAGGTAGGCGTCTGTTTACAATACCCGGCTCTCCTCATGCTAAGCTCTAATTTGTTATATTTTACATTGAGTAATTCGTGGGAATACTTGGGAATAAATCCGTCTAGAGTTTCAGTGCACAAACTGTAGGAAACTTGCGTATTTGCGATTTCAATTTATAGCCGACGCACTTTCGTTTACAAAGCGCACATGCTTCATTTAATTGTTTTTTCTACCTTTAAAGAGCTTGTTTGTAATCGGCTGTGATAAAGATTTCTGTTCAATCTCAACTGATTTGGATCGGTAATAAACCTTTTATTTACAAAATAGCCGAACAACAAGGCAGCGGAGTGGGACTTTTTCGAGCAAGTATCTTGTCGGAGTGGATCCGAAAATAGACATAAATTAGGTTTATAGGGAAATTACATCGAACGGTTGTAAATTCCCTCCATACCCTATTGTGTCCACTCTCTATCCAAATAATACTATATTTCCGGATAAAAAACTATGTCCCTCCGCTGTCTTGTTGTTTCTTAATTTAATCAATAACTGATTAATTAATGGAGCAAATCAGCTGAGATTGGACAGAAAACGATATTTGCAACGTAAACGCTTGATCATATAGCTTCGAAAACTTTTAATAACCTTGAAATCGCAGATAGAGTTCTGTTCTTGGATTTTGTGCATCGCAACTTCACACGGATATAATTCATAGTGACTCTATGATTTAAATACAGGAAAGTATAGCTGTTAAAGCTCGACAATAAGGGGAACCGGGCATTAGAAGCAGATATCTACCTTTGCATTTCTGCTTTAATCGCCATCTTGAAATGTCTTCTTCTCCCTGCTAGTACACGACAGTGTAGTTCTAACCACGCGGACGTCAGATTTTGGTTCCGTGTGCCTTCTAAGACTACAATTGAAACTCCCTAATGGACTAGAGTCCGTATTAGGCGCCCCTTGCGGTGATTTGATGGGACAGAGTAGGGACCAAATAAAAGGTTCCATACCATACCAGCTACGAGTGGTGATGTCGGTACTGACCCATTTACATCCGGGTAGTGTTGATAGGTACATTGTAACTTTTGGAAAGACGTCAGACCTCAGGGGTATGCCAGATCCCTGAAAGTAGATAGGAAAAAGAGACTGAAATTTCACTTTTAACACGAACAGTATTTTCTGTTGACGTCTTAAAGGCCCAGTATACGTAACTTTCGGCAAAACTTGAACCGAAAATCACGCCTAATAACTTGTTATGCTTAAAGATTTAGTTAAGATTACAGTAACTGATATCAGCAATATCCAAGATGAATTCTTACGCGGTTACCGGTACAGCAGTAGTTGAAACTCGGTATTTGTAAACATACCCCATTTTGAACTGTCTTCTAACTTCGGCTTGTTGTTGAAGTGGGCCACACCTGAATTATTTTCAGTTCTTCGGATTCTTCTGTCAAGACTTTCTTGTTAGTTACCACTCAATGTTTACTTCGTTTTAGGCTGATTTTTGCATGGTTATCAACTGGGTTTTTTTCTGAATTTTTCAGAATCACGAAACATTTCCTGAAGTTACGTATATTGGGCCTTTAACACTATCGGGATACTACACAACACTGCTGTATTTCCAAGTGCCATGTTTTATGTTTACCTGTCTATTTCCGTATTTTCTTGTTGTTATAATTATAAGCTCCCGTCTTAACTCACTGGAACTACAGATTTCCCTTTATTTCAGAATGTTTTAAGCATTAGTGATATCCTATTGTTGTTGGGATAAATTAAGATTGCGTATATCCTACAAACAGTTTGATTTTATGCATCAACATAGCATTGTGATTCCTACAATGGTCTAAACAAGGACGTTGTCATCATTGAGAATTAGTTTATTCAATTACAAGACCGAAGAACCAGGCGAGCTAATAAACAGATTTCTACTCACTCCGACAAATATCAAAGTTCGTTCTTTCCGATTCTTATTACCTCACAGAATGGAATACCAGGATATATAGAGCAATCAATTGGATATATTTTTGTCACATCTCAGACAGAGATTAATAGAATCTTCCCCTACCTTGAGGGTGTGACAAATATATCTGCAACCCAAGGGATGATATTCTTGGTTGCTTAACCCTCGGCAGAGCCTCGGGTCAAGAATATCACCCCGATGGTTGGAGATTTCTCCGTTACAACATCAGGTAGAAGATAATTATTTTTCCCATCATTTTGATTTTTTTTTCGAAAGTATCAATGCAACACAATGCTGAAGTGACGTGATTGAATTATTGACTTGGCGTGATGGTATTGTTGTCGTGACGTCATTATATTTTGACAGATAGTGTTATCAGACTATATTTCTTTCTTATCGACAGTCTGAATAAGTTTGTTCAATAAATGGAACAGGGCTTTGTCGAGTGCTGAATGGTTGATAATAATATTTCCTTGTGAATATAATCCCAAGTCGATGTGAATGTGAATAATTATTTAAAACTGCTTCCTCAATTTATACTAAATCTCTTGTTACAAATTGTATCACAATAACATATGTATAGCGTGGCAATATGAACTGCTAAACTAAATAAACCTGTCTAAAATAGGATTGATCAAAACACAGCTAAACTATTTGTATTCAATTTTCTAATACTTTTGGACGTTTCGATAATTATATATAGATAATTTCAAAAATGTATTACCGGAAAAATAACAATAGGACTAATTGTTTTATAGATATTGCACAAGATCAGCAGACATTTGTATGAGTGGTACAGTAGGACGTTGCCTAGACGGCGATCGATTTTATTGCAAACCATTCAGATGATTAGACAATAGTTTTCATAACTTAGCAACGACCCCTCCAGAGTGCATGTGATTTCAAATTATAACAACAGCAATAGCCTAAACAAATAAAAATAAATTGATTTCTGTATGATCAAACATTTAACAACAAAATAACACAATTTTACAGGGCGAGACAAACACTTTCCAAATAAAATCAAAATGATAAAAGCGCATTCTGGTTCATCTAGTCCAACAATTCCGGCCTAGTCACATACATCTCTTCATCAGTAATAATAATAGTCCTTTATTTAATTAATATGATGTTTCCAGTACCGATATATCAAACCCTAGTTCGTAAATCATCAAAAAGCGTATCACAAAATAGTATGCGTGGTTATAGGGCTTAAGCAAGCAGTCAACTTATTTCACAAATCCCTTGGGAGTATAAAACCGTTGCTGCCATTTCGGCGCTCACATGTAGAAATGTCTAGCACTACCCAACCAAGTACTTATTTATACATGTAGCTGAGTAGACTGGAACAATTGGAGTAACTCGAACCGGCAGCCTTTCGACCACAAACCCTCAGCAGTGTGAGGATGTATACCTTGAAGCCGTGTACAAAATGGTGAAGAATTCTCCATTTCATGAAGTTGTGGAAAACAGACTACAGCGTATGTTACCCGTCAATTGAAAGAATAATAATCCAAATTATGCGACCGAATTCGGATAGAGTTTCCCTCTGTGTTATTAGAGACGACCAGCTAGAAGCCCTCAAGAAAGAGTACAGTGGATTCCAAGTGTGTGCTGATGAAACCTGTTCCAGTAGTCACCTGCAGTCTCCCCAACAGCAATTTACACAATGAGGAAAACTCAAGACAAAACCCAGATCACTTTAGGACCAACTGACACTATGTGTGCTACGTTCTAACTTACAAATTGAACAGAGAAAGATTTGTCTACCATCACCACGAAGTCTGATGACACCATTGTCTTTCTGCGTTTCCTATAAAGAACGGACTATTGCTACGGACTAGTAAATTTCGAGGTTTATTGTGGATTTACGCTAATATTTCTTATTCCTTCCGGGCTTTTTTTTTTGCAATTGAACTGAGTGAACAGTCAGTTATAGAAATGATATAAGGTTGTCAAAGTGACTTACATTAATTTTATTGTTAAGTAATTTTTTGGATATTCAAATAAGTTTGATATTGTTTTAGTTAATGATATATTTCTTCATAATACCTGTTCACAGTTTGTGAATTTCAGATTTGGTTGATAATATAATGGTGTGCATTTTAGAGGGAAAAATTTCCCTCTAAAATGCACACCATTATATTATGTCATTGTTCGTTGTTTATCATTGTTTGATATTTATCAAATACCTTGACTGACTTTTATATGTTAAGAAAAATATCTAACAATTGATACATACATGTATCAATGGGTCACAATATAAAATTCCTTACTTCTGTACACAATACTAGTAACCTAAATAATTTGATAACCTATAATTAAAAGTTTTAGGTCGGGAATACTGTAAAACGGGGAATTTTCGCCATGTCTTTATTTTGCCCTCTCATTAAAAGATTTTAATTTGCCCTGTCTTGAATTCGCTTTGGTCATCATCGTACATATAATATGAAACGTAAACATATGGCTGGAAAAATATTCGCTCTTCTTAAATTCGCCCTTCCATTGTTGGGCGAAAAGGGCGAAAATAAAACGAGGGCGATTTTTTCCAGTTTTACAGTAATTCCTACTGATTTACGGTCTTATAGCACATACTGCATTGTATGTTCTGTCTATGGCGGGGGAGGGGGGGAGACGTGTAGAGTATATCTTCTCCTCACTTTTGATTCAAATTGTCCCAGACACTCTGGATGACGTCAGCGTTAATTAGGTGTTAGACGTTAAAGAACATCATCTTTCGTTCTCACGAGTTTCGCATCACATTAACACTAATTAGTGTTGCTATGTTGCATGGCACGCGGGGTGTATTGTTTCCTAGGCAACACCATTCTGCATTTTCAGATAATAAACACCACTGAGAACAATGATGAAACGTGCACTGGACGTTTATTTAAATTATTGATATTTTACTTAAAGAGTGCAAGTTTTCATGTGCGGGGCATTAAATGAAAAAACGAAAATGGGATATTTTGGAAATAAACCTGTGCCGTACAGAACAATCCTTCAAGGACTCCTGTTTGGAAATGTGCTATTTGAAGTACGCGTCCCGTCGATAGTCTAATTACAGGTAGGTATGGACGCCTAATTGAAACGGATAAGGGCCCATAAGTCAGTAACAATTACAGAACCTTGACGTTAAGTTTCAACTTCAGCTTCTTTTCTGTCAGTGCTTCGCTGGTAGTTTAAATTGAATGTTGATTAAACGTACTTCGTCACGTACTGTTATATGATACCGGAAGTTATTCCGGTTCATTTTCACGCTTGGTAGTGGTTTGTTTGACATTTTGGTACTTCCTGCCAATGTACATATAATTTCATTAATGTAATTATTTTGAAACTGCATGAACGAAATAAAACAAACATAGTCAGCAGTTCGTCCGTACGGGTAAGTTTCATTGTAAGGCGTATTTGGGATTTTTTATTTAAACATATTTCATTGATCATGAAACGTTATTGAACTGATATCATTCCTTTCCCATCAATTTACAAACATATTTATAAATAAATAACATGACAAGATGGCATTATTGAATAAACATATGTACATTATTTCATTTTGGTCGAAAAAAGAGAGAGGGGGGGGGGTGGAAAGAGGGGGAGAAAGAGGGGGGATGGGGTAGGGATGGTGATATTCCAATGTTTAGTGGACCACGTAGTTTCTCCCTCTCCGTGCAAAAGGATCCTGTAATATACCGTACGACGGTCATCACTCTCTGCTATTCAATGCTTATTTGGGATTTGAATGACCCCAAACAACGTTAGAGATATATGTACTTTCTATTTTTTTCATTACATGCTGTAAACGTTCCTTTGACGTACTCACATTTTATCTCATAACTTAATTTAAAAAGATAAGCGCAATACTAAATCGGCACACTAACAAAACTTGCTGTAGAAAACAATAAAAAAAGTGCTATTAGTGCCATCATAATTTAGCGGTATGCTCTTTGCGCGGAAATCGCTAAAATAAGATTACCGTTAAAATATGTAGATTTACGGTAATTGACTCATTCTACTTTGTCATATACTATTATAGTTAAACATTTTTAAAACTTTCATAAACGGGCATAAAAATAAAAAAAAAAAAAAGACTTTTAATCTATATTTTTACAGCTTTATAATAAAACACTTGTTTATTTTTATTTTTATATTCCCCAATATTACTTTATAACATTCATTCTAGTATAAAAAGGATTTCAACTGGTAATGTTCATACACTGGGCGGCAGCGCAAGAACATATTCCTACGCCACGAACTACTTCTATTTACTTCACCACTACATTAACAACTTTTTTTTTATTATTTTAAAAATTTTCACTATGTCACAATTTTAATGCATTTAAAACATTTTCTTCTATAAAAACCTGAAAGTTTTCTCTTTTTTTTTTTAGTTAGGAATATTATGTGATACATGTAGATAAAATCTTACATTCGTGTCTATGTCATTTTGAAATTATTTATTAAATATGAAACTAAAGGATCGTGTCATATCAAATAATTTAAGGAGTTTGATAGTTTCACACAATAACCTGGTAACGAATGAGAGATCCTCTATGTACATAAATACATGTATGTATGATGGCATCAATCCTCTGAGTGCTGGTAGCGTCATACACATGTACCGGGGAGGTAAAACAGATATGTAACATAAAGATATATTTATTCAATAGTCAATGTCATAAACATATCCTTATCAGACAAGCTGTTTGGCACTTTCTTGCTGAAAATAGATACTGTCAATCAAACGAAATATCGAAAATGTCTTATGTTGTTGAAAGCACAAGTAGGCACTGATTCAGGACATGATATATTGTACATACGAACCGTTATAGTCTTGTTGAATCATTGGTTCGGTTTGTTTGTTTTACCCCTGTCACATGTAACAGCTATGGTTATTTAAGGACTTTTAGATACTCTCTTTTTCAGTGTCTGATAGTCGATTTTTTTGTGAAATTTAACCGCTTGACGTATCCAGTTGAAATTTGGCAATTATTTTCATTTGGTGTTAGATGATTAATAACATACAATGAAAATTGGAAATTTTTGTTTTTATGTTTGTTTTAATTATTCATATTTCGCTATATTATCTATATATATATAGATGGTTATTCTCCTGGCCACAAGTGCCTGTGATCATATACTGTAGCCCTTTTTATTGCTACAGGCCTTTAACCTGATAGATGAAACTTTTTTAGCGAATCGGACAAAAAACAGTTATTTAAATAAAATGATGAAACGGTGCTACACATATGTACCAACACGGGTTACGTATGACAGCGCCGCCAGTCGAAGTGATATTGACAAGTCAGTGTGATTTCGCAATACCAATCAATCATAGCGCTGGGCGCTTGACGGATATCGTGCTCTTATGGCAAAGATTGGCGATGATAAAACGATATTGATTGTCACTCGACTAAACAGTAAAATCTCCCAGTGATTAAGAGGACAGCACCAGCAGTGCAATACATGGTGAGAAATAGTGCAATCGGCCTTGCACGTCACATATGGAAATTATCAGTTTCTAAATATAGCTGTTTGAGCTTAAATCGCCAGGCGATATAATATTGAATTATTGTAATTTGAGTTCATAGCTAGATAAGAATCCAAAATTGTTTTTTGATGTGGAAATCGATCATTGAAATTACATGTATCTTGATGGTGACGTCAGAAGTCCTAACCAGCTCATAGTCCAGATGTTTGTATATCACAAAGACATCTTCATAAAAAAGAAAGGTATGATTTATCGAAATAACATCGACATTTTTATGTGAACTTTTTTTTCACAAAAAGCAAATATAAATTACTGATGATTCCATCTATAAATGGTGACTGAAAATGAGACTGACCCAAATGATATCTCGAATTAAAGTTGCTAGCCACAAATGTCTATACATTGATGAATGCGCTCCATAGTAAATATATTAGGCCTAGTTGCCAATACGCCGTTTCCGAGATACAAGAACTCTTTTGCAGCGGAGTTATAAACCGGTGGTTTGATCCTGTGAATGGAGCGCATTCATCAATGTATAGACATTTGTGGCTAGCAACTTTAATTCGAGATATCATTTCCAACCCCGATTACAAGCACCGTGGATTGTTTTCATATTTCTCAATACAAGATAAATTCAGTTCCTAAGTGATCTCAGCTAATTTTATTAACGCCCCTTTTGCTTTATTCGAAGTTGTGACTCGTTTACCGCAATGCAAACTTCGATTTTGCCGTCATTTTGACTTCTTTTGTGGAATTTCAAATAATTGTGTCAATAGCAATTCAAACATACCTATTCGCTGTCGTTATATACACGTGTAATGGCACACTGATCTGGTCATGACGCGCCGAACATCGCATCAGGGAGCCGCCATTGTTTGCAACTCCGTCGAAGTATTTTGAATATGCATCAATGGATTAAGAAGTGTACCAGCATCAAATTATTGTACATTATAAAACTAATATATCTCAAATGTGTTCAAGATGATGAAAGAACCAAACAATAACTGTCAATAGTTATCGTTCTGAAGTGTGAACGGCGCCATTTTGAAACAGAATCAATCCGCGGAGCCTTTTTACATTACGCTTATTTATGATGTGCAATTCTGAAGAGTTGTCACAGCAAGCTATCCTCATAGAGGATAGTACAACAGTCAAATAACAACCATTAAAACCAATGTAAATTGATATGGACCGTTTATTACAAAAAACGACAAAAAATAAAAACATGTATACAAAATATGCAACATCACACTGACTTAACTTGCATGTAATTATGTAATAATTAATAACAAGTTTAAGACTGTTGTAGGAGGGGGCAAAAAGCCGCCACCATGGCAAAGAGAGCCACAGCTCTGTCATTACGAATACGTATACGCTTAATTGTACATATTGTACGTACTCAGACTTTGCTAAGCTGAAGAAGAGAGAGATGTAAATAAATAGTTACTCTTAGCTTCAGGCAGGCGTTCATATTGTGACGCTAAAACAAACACATACGAAGTAATCCGGATATCACCCAACTTTTACATGTATATCTCGCCAGAGTCGAAAGAAAGCCGTACAAATGGCTCGGTAATTAATATACTCGTTATCAATATAAAACCATGCTCATCTTCTTTAAATCCAATCAATAAGGGGTTGTATGCGCCTATCCTCATAAATTTCAACAATGGTTTGGAAAATTGGAACTCTCAGTTTTGGCCCCTAGCACCGATGGGTCCTAGAAGGACGAAACAGGTGTGTGTTTTGTACAGCGTAATTTTTTTTGACATCTTCGCGTTGGTCAAATTGTAGCTACAGTACAACGCTCCAGAAAGCAAAGGGGAAATTTCATACGTTTTGATAACTTGTGCCTAGTCCTTTTGCAACTAAAAGAAAATCAATTTTGCAAATATAAGAGAATATCGAAGTGCTAACAAAACTATAGTCTGAACTCAAAAAAATCTATTAAAAAGGGGTCAAAACAGAACCAAGAAAAGGTGTATACGGAGACCATCGAAAAGAACAAGAGTATAAGACCTAGTGTTCTGGGAGGGTAAGCGTCTTCTGCTTCATCGACGACACCCGCCATGTAAATCTAAGTCACATCAAAGCAAATGTCACGTCCTCAAAGTGAGAACTAAGTTCTTTAAAACATAACAATGCATACTTATGAGCATATTGGAAACATCCACCGTCATATTACACTAAGATACAGAATATTTCTCGAGGAGACCATGATGCCAACCATAAAACCATAAACCATATTCTTCACCAACCTGCATCCCATGTGTTGCAGCCTTTATTTATCACGAGTATGATCACATCGACCAATGCAAACAAATCTACGCGAATCTTACGTGTCGACCTCTTCATAAAAAAGCAAAGGTACTCTGCTAATAACACTAAGTGAAGCTGGAGCTCGTCCGGATGTATTAATACTTCTCAGAAATGTGTATTGCAATTGATCATGTTAATAATTACAGAATATAATCTAACGAATTATGTAATATGCAATCGACTTGGCGCTTTCTCTCGCCCGCCAATATAACCCGAGTTTCCGGCGATGTAGAATTTCCATCAATCATCAGATATCCTAACTCGGTAGCTATATCACCGACCCCGACAAACACAATCAGTTTACAGCGATATAAGACAGCAATTCAATCCGTGAGGTAGTTTACGGGCACAAACAATACGCCATTTAATTTTGTTGTCGGCTTCGGGATAGCTATTGCGTGAAGCATGTCAGAGTATGTCAACGGGTACATAGGACTTCTCGGTTATTTCAGCAGATACTTTACAATCCATTGGAATGTGTAAATATCCGCCAGTCACTTTACCAAGACGACCTTACGGCTGATGGAAATGTAAATACGAACATTTTATATTATGTTCGTCTTGTTGGTTGATTACATGCGAGGAGGGACTTATTGAAATGCACCTTCCATGAGCAAAGTCAATCTAAATGTTGTAACTTCTACCTCAATATTTCAATACCGTAGATTAGTACATTCCTGCAGCTTCACTTAGTGTTATATACTACATTACTTATATGAAAGTCCAAAAAATTCAAGTACAATACGTGAATTGCATCTCTGAAACAAACATCAGAAATTTCGTATTTTCTAGATAAAACTCTAGCCCATAACTTTAGCTGACAACAATCAATAGTCCACATTTTCACGTGTATACCACATCCGGTTCATATCCATATCCGGTCAATTCAGCTTCACTTGGTCCGCCTATCCTGCCATTGGACAAGTAGCACTGTCTGACCGTTATGACTCGGTGTGGTACGTGTAACAATGTCTGACCGTTGTGACTCGGTGTGGTACGTGTAACACTGTCTGACCGTTATGACTCGGTGTGGTACGTGTAACACTGTCTGACCGTTATAACTCGATGTGGTACGTGTAACACTGTCTGACCGTTGTGACTCGATGTGGTACGTGTAACACTGTCTGACCGTTATGACTCGGTGTGGTACGTGTAACACCGTCTGACCGTTATGACTCGGTGTGGTACGTGTAACACCGTCTGACCGTTATAACTCGATGTGGTACGTGTAACACTGTCTGACCGATATAACTCGGTGTGGTACGTGTAACACTGTCTGACCGTTATGACTCGATGTGGTACGTGTAACACTGTCTGACCATTATGACTCGGTGTGGTACGTGTAACACTGTCTGACCGTTATGACTCGGTGTGGTACGTGTAACACTGTCTGACCGTTATGACTCGGTGTGGTACGTGTAACACTGTCTGACCATTATGACTCGGTGTGGTACGTGTAACACTGTCTGACCGTTATGACTCGGTGTGGTACGTGTAACACTGTCTGACCGTTATGACTCGATGTGGTACGTGTAACACTGTCTGACCGTTATGACTCGGTGTGGTAGGTGTAACACTGTCTGACCGTTATAACTCGGTGTGGTACGTGTAACACTGTCTGACCGTTATAACTCGGTGTGGTACGTGTAACACTGTCTGACCATTATAACTCGGTGTGGTACGTATAACATTGTCTGACTGTTATGACTCGATGTGGTACGTATAACATTGTCTGACCGTTATGACTCGGTGTGGTACGTGTAACACTGTCTGACCGTTATGACTCGGTGTGGTACGTGTAACACTGTCTGATCGTTATGACTCGGTGTGGTACGTGTAACACTGTCTGACCGTTATAACTCGGTGTGGTACGTGTAACACTGTCTGACAGTTGTGACTCGGTGTGGTACGTGTAGCACTGTCTGACCGTTATGACTCGGTGTGGTACGTGTAACACTGTCTGACCGTTATAACTCAGTGTCGTACGTGTAACACTGTCTGACCGTTATAACTCGGCGTGGCACATGTAACACTGTCTGACCGTTAAGACTCGGTGTGGTACGTGTAACACTGTCTGACCGTTATGACTCGGTGTGGTACGTGTAACACTGTCTGACCGTTATAACTCGGCGTGGCACATGTAACACTGTCTGACCGTTGTGACTCGGTGTGGTACGTGTAACACTGTCTGACAATTGTGACTCGGTGTGGTACGTATAACATTGTCTGACCGTTATGACTCGGTGTGGTACGCGTAACACTGTCTGGCCGTTATGACTCGGTTTTGTACATGTAACAATTGTCTGGCCGTTATAACTCAGTGTGGTACGTATAACACTGTCTGGCCGTTATAATTCAGTGTGGTACGTGTACCACTGTCTGACCGTTATGACTCGATGTGGTTTGTGTAACACTGTCTGACAGTTATAACTCAGTGTGGTACGTGTAACACTGTCTGACCGTTATGACTCGGTGTGGTACGTGTAACACTGTCTGATCGTTATGACTGGGTGTGGTATGTGTAACACTGTCTGACCGTTGTGACTCGGTGTGGTACGTGTAGCACTGTCTGACCATTATGACTCGGTGTGGTACGTGTGACACTGTCTGACCGTTATAACTCAGTGTCGTACGTGTAACACTGTCTGACCGTTATAACTCGGCGTGGCACATGTAACACTGTCTGATCGTTATGACTCGGTGTGGTACGTGTGACACTGTCTGACCGTTATAACTCAGTGTCGTACGTGTAACACTGTCTGACCGTTATAACTCGGCGTGGCACATGTAACACTGTCTGATCGTTATGACTCGGTGTGGTACGTGTAAAACTGTCTGGCCGTTGTGACTCGGTGTGGTACGTGTAACACTGTCTGACCGTTATAACTCGGCGTGGCACATGTAACACTGTCTGACCGTTGTGACTCGGTGTGGTACGTATAACATTGTCTGACCGTTATGATTCGGTGTGGTACGCGTAACACTGTCTGGCCGTTATGACTCGGTTTTGTACATGTAACAATTGTCTGGCCGTTATTACTCAGTGTGGTACGTATAACACTGTCTGGCCGTTATAATTCAGTGTGGTACGTGTACCACTGTCTGACCGTTATGACTCGATGTGGTATGTGTAACACTGTCTGACAGTTATAACTCAGTGTGGTACGTGTAACACTGTCTGACCGTTATGACTCGGTGTGGTACGTGTAACACTGTCTGATCGTTATGACTGGGTGTGGTATGTGTAACACTGTCTGACCGTTGTGACTCGGTGTGGTACGTGTACCACTGTCTGACCATTATGACTCGGTGTGGTACGTATAACACTGTCTGGCCGTTATAATTCAGTGTGGTACGTGTACCACTGTCTGACCGTTATGACTCGATGTGGTATGTGTAACACTGTCTGACAGTTATAACTCGGTGTGGTACGTGTGACACTGTCTGACCTTTATGACTCGGTGTGGTACGTGTAACACTGTCTGACCGTTGTGACTCGGTGTGGTACGTGTAAAACTGTCTGACCGTTATGACTCGGTGTTGTACATGTAACACTATCTGACCATTGTGACTCGGTGTGGTACGTGTAAAACTGTCTGACCGTTGTGACTCGGTGTGGTACGTGTAACATTGTCTGACCGTTATGACTCGGTGTGGTACGTGTAACACTGTCTGACCGTTATAACTCGGTGTGGTACGTGTAACACTGTCTGACCATTGTGACTCGGTGTGGTACGTGTAACATTGTCTGACCGTTGTGACTCGATGTGGTACGTGTAACACTGCCTGACCGTTATGACTCGGTGTGGTACGTGTAACACTGTCTGACCGTTATGACTCGGTGTGGTATGTGTAACACTGTCTGACCGTTATGACTCGGTGCGGTACGTGTAACACTGTCTGACCGTTGTGACTCGATGTGGTACGTGTTACACTGTCTGACCGTTATGACTCGGTGTGGTACGTGTAACACTGTCTGACCATTATGACTCGGTGTGGTACGTGTAACACTGTCTGACCGTTATAACTCGGTGTGGTATGTGTAACACTGTCTGACCGTTATAACTCGGTGTGGTACGTGTAACACTGTCTGACCGTTTTGACTCGGTGTGGTACGTATACCACTGTCTGACCGTTTTGACTCGGTGTGGTACGTATACCACTGTCTGACCGTTTTGACTCGGTGTGGTACGTATATCACTGTCTGACCGTTATGACTCGGTGTGGTACGTGTAACACTGTCTGTCCGTTATAACTCAGTGTCGTACGTGTAACACTGTCTGACCGTTGTGACTCGGTGTGGTACGTGTAACACTGTCTGACCGTTATGACTCGGTGTAGTATGTGTAACACTGTCTGATCGTTATGACTGGGTGTGGTATGTGTAACACTGTCTGACCGTTGTGACTCGGTGTGGTACGTGTAGCACTGTCTGACCATTATGACTCGGTGTGGTACGTGTGACACTCTCTGACCGTTATAACTCAGTGTCGTACGTGTAACACTGTCTGACCATTATAACTCGGTGTGGTACGTATAACACTGTCTGACCGTTATGGCTCGGTGTCGTATGTGTAACACTGTCTGACCGTTATGACTCGGTGTGGTAGGTGTAACACTGTCTGACCGTTATAACTCGGTGTGGTACGTGTGACACTGTCTGACCGTTATAACTCGGTGTGGTATGTGTAACAATGTCTGACAGTTGTGACTCGGTGTGGTACGTGTAACACTGTCTGACCATTATGACTCGGTGTGGTACGTGTAACACTGTCTGACCGTTGTGACTCGGTGTGGTACGTGTAACACTGTCTGACCGTTATAACTCGGTGATGTACGTGTAACACTGTCTGACCGTTATAACTCGGTGTGGTATGTGTAACACTGTCTGACCGTTATAACTCGGTGTGGTACGTATAACACTGTCTGACCGTTATGGCTCGGTGTCGTATGTGTAACACTGTCTGACCGTTATTACTCGGTGTGGTAGGTGTAACACTGTCTGACCGTTATAACTCGGTGTGGTACGTGTGACACTGTCTGACCGTTATAACTCGGTGTGGTATGTGTAACAATGTCTGACAGTTGTGACTTGGTGTGGTACGTGTAACACTGTCTGACCATTATGACTCGGTGTGGTACGTGTAACACTGTCTGATCGTTGTGACTCGGTGTGGTACGTGTAACAATGTCTGACCGTTATAACTCGGTGTGGTACGTGTAACACTGTCTGACCGTTATGACTCGGTGTGGTACGTGTAACACTGTCTGACCGTTGTGACTCGGTGTGGTACGTGTAACACTGTCTGACCGCTATGACTCGGTGTGGTACGTGTAACACTGTCTGACCGTTATGACTCGATGTGGTACGTGTAACACTGTCTGACCGTTGTGACTCGGTGTGGTACGTGTAACACTGTCTGACCGTTATGACTCGATGTGGTACGTGTAACACTGTCTGACCGTTATGACTCGGTGTGGTACGTGTAACACTGTCTGTCCGTTATGACTCGGTGTCGTTTGTATAACACTGTAAGACCGTTGTGACTCGGTGTGTTACGTGTAACACTGTCTGACCGTTATGACTCGGTGTGGTACGTGTAACACTGTAAGACCGTTATGACTTAGTGTGGTACGTGTAACACTGTCTGACCGTTGTGACTCGGTGTGGTACGTGTAACACTGTCTGACCGTTATGACTCAGTGTAGTATGTGTAACACTGTCTGACCGTTTTGACTCAGTGTGGTACGTGTAACACTGTCTGACCGGTATGACTCGGTGTGGTACGTGTAACACTGTCTGACCGTTGTGACTCGGTGTAGTACATGTAACACTGTCTGACCGTTATGACTCGGTGTGGTACGTGTAACACTGTCTGACCGTTATAACTCGGTGTGGTACGTGTAACACTGTCTGACCGTTATTACTCGGTGTGGTACGTATAACACCTTCTGACCGTTATGACTCGGTGTGGTACGTATACCACTGTCTGACCATTATGACTCGGTGTAGTACTTGTAACACTGCCTGACCGTTATGACTCGGTGTGGTACGTGTAACACTGTCTGACCGTTATGACTCGGTGTGGTATGGCGAAGGCTTGGTTGGTGTTCATTATCATAGCCACTGCTTTAATGAAGCAGTCGTCGGCGAATCATTGGAACAATATCTGTGCGTACAATATTCTCTCCGACGCCAATGATTGATCCGGAGGAACGTGTTGTGTCGTGTGATATTAGTCCACCAACTTGTGACCATTTATCAAAATCTTATTGGGGATAACATTCCTTGTCAGCAAATGGTGTGTCTCTATATAGACTATACGGCGTTGAACCTAACCGGTTGTTGAGTACAGGTATGTATTGATACTAATGAAGCACCATACAGCTATTCATGTATTTCGTTGTGTTCAGCAAATATTAATGAAATCAACAATTATACTAATTAATCAAAGTGCGACTAAACATGTATGTAATTGTGCTTTACTAATCATACGAGGCTATATTGTGACACTTAATACACGTGTGAATTTATTTATTACATGTGTCAACAAGATGACGCTATATTTTATACATGTGTCAATATCGTTAAGCTTTACCTAACACACGTGTCAATAAAGTGACGCTATACCTAACACACGTGTCAGGATAATGACGTTTTATTTAACATATATGTCAATATGGTGACGCTATAGTTGACACACGTGTCAATAAAGTGACGCCATACCTAACACACGTGTCAGGATAATGACGCTTTATTTAACATATATGTCAATATAGTGACGCTGTACTTAACAACTTCATGTTTAAGTTGATTTTTGCTTAACTTTATGTTTAACGACTCATCAGTGTAAACATATAACGTACAGACTCACACGCACACAATAACAAATCATAACACACGTGCCAAAATATAGACACTATATTTAACACTGAGGTCAAAATAGTGACGTACGTTTCAATATCCAGAAAACATACTTAAAATATACACCCAAACATTAGGTGAATCGTTGCTAAAAACATGAATGTATAAAAACAATCTGCACATGTGTCTATATTTAAACGTTCGTTTATCAATGAATATAAAGTTACAAATATACAATAAAAATATGAGATGGTCTAGGGAGTCCTCGTTAAAACCTAATAAAATATTTTGACAGCTTTATTTGAATGCTGTTAAAGAAAGTCACGATAGGAAACGGTATTTAATACTTCATTATTGGCCAATCACAAAACTTCATTATTGGCCAATCACAAAACTTCATTATTAGCCAATCACAAAACTTCATTATTAGCCAATCACAAAACTTCATTAATCAAAGATATTAATCGCAATTGCATCTCCACACGAATATGCTGGATTTACAGGGCGGGTGTTGTCGATGGGGCAAAAGACGCTTACTCTTCCGAAACACCAGGTCTTATTCTCTTGTACTTTTACGAGGGTCTCCATGTAAATCTTTCCTTTGTTCATATTTTGCCTGTACTTAACTCGATTTTGAGTTCGGATTACTGTTTTACTGAGGCTTTAATCTTGTAGTCTCTAATGCTTGTTTTCTTGTTCTTGTCAATCTAATGAGGGTGACTGCTTGAGAGAGTTCGGAATGACGAGGTTTCGCTTTTTTAAAATAAAGATAGAATTTATTACAATACAATGAACGGGCGCTTAACTCATAGTGTAAATACTAAAACATACTTCAATGTTTACTCGTTTTCCTATTATGATAAATTCGCTCATAATAGTTAAAAATGTTCGTCCATTAATGGTGTTGAAACTTCTTTAATATATACAGATAGCATATTCGCTGTCAAGCTGGCTTCAGATAAGGCTTGTGTATGAACCAAAAACAAATGACGAAACAGATATCTTGTTTATTCACTCGACAATATTGCACGACTACAGTTAGCATCTTAGAAAGTCTTTGATTGAACTGGTTTCTTGCGTAGCCGCAAATAGCTTCGGTCCGGTATTATGCTTTCAAGCTTATGAAGTATTTAAAACAGCCGGACGGACACAATTCCTAATTCATTCCAATATGGCAACAGGCAAGGACGAATGCATCACTCCAGCTTGTGGAAGTAATTAAAAGCTCAGCTTTCAGTCAAACTGTAATTCTCTCTGTGATTGCGGCAACCGAGACAAAACTTGTACGTTAACTATAGCTGGTGGTTATATATCTAGTTAAGATATTATGTCCAGTAAAACTTGTTCATCGATATATTCCGACTCTATGTTCCTGACTGTAACTCCCGGTTATATCTCTAATAAAGCGTCCTAACCTCCATGTTCCAAACTTTAACTCACGGTAATATCTCTATTAAGCATCTTAACCTCAATGTTCCTAACTATAACTCACGGTAATATCTCTAGTAAAGCGTCTTAATCTCTATGTTCCTAGCTATAACTCGCGGTAATATCTCTAGTAAAGCGTCTAAATCTCTATGTTCCTAACTATAACTTACGGTAATATCTCTATTAAACATCTTAACCTCTATGTTCCTAACTATAACTCGCGGTTATATCTCTAGTAAAGCGTCTTAATCTCTATGTTCCTAACTATAACTCGCGGTAATATCTCTAGTAAAGCGTCTTAACCTCTATGTTCCTAACTATAACTTACGGTAATATCTCTAGTAAAGCGTCATAACCTCAATGTTCCTAACTATAACTTACGGTAATATCTCTAGTAAAGCGTCTTAATCTCTATGTTGCTAGCTATAACTCGCGGTAATATCTCTAGTAAAGCGTCTTAATCTCTATGTTGCTAGCTATAACTCGCGGTAATATCTCTAGTAAAGCGTCTTAATCTCTATGTCCCTAACTATAACTCACGGTAAAATCTCTAGTAAAGCGTCTTAATCTCTATGTTCCTAACTATAACTCGCGGTAATATCTCTATTAAGCATCTTAACCTCAATGTTCCTAGCTATAACTCACGGTAATATCTCTAGTAAAGCGTCTTAACCTCTATGTTCCTAACTATAACTCGCGGTAATATCTCTAGTAAAGCGTCTTAATCTCTATGTTCCTAACTATAACTCCCGGTAATATCTCTAGTAAAGCGTCTTAATCTCTATGTTCCTAACTATAACTTACGGTAATATCTCTAGTAAAGCGTCTTAATCTCTATGTTCCTAACTATAACTCCCGGTAATATCTCTAGTAAAGCGTCTTAATCTCTATGTTCCTAACTATAACTCCCGGTAATATCTCTAGTAAAGCGTCATAACCTCTATGTTCCTAACTATAACTTACGGTAATATCTCTAGTAAAGCGTCATAACCTCTATGTTCCTAACTATAACTTACGGTAATATCTCTAGTAAAGCGTCTTAATCTCTATGTTCCTAACTATAACTTACGGTAATATCTCTAGTAAAGCGTCTTAATCTCTATGTTCCTAACTATAACTCGCGGTAATATCTCTAGTAAAGCGTCTTAACCTCTATGTTCCTAACTATAACTTACGGTAATATCTCTAGTAAAGCGTCTTAATCTCTATGTTCCTAACTATAACTCGCGGTAATATCTCTAGTAAAGCGTCTTAATCTCTATGTTCCTAACTATAAATCGCGGTAATATCTCTAGTAAAGCGTCATAATCTCTATGTTCCTAACTATAACTCGCGGTAATATCTCTAGTAAAGCGTCATAACCTCTATGTTCCTAACTATAACTCCCGGTAATATCTCTAGTAAAGCGTCATAACCTCTATGTTCCTAACTATAACTCGCGGTAATATCTCTAGTAAAGCGTCATAACCTCTGTGTTCCTAACTATAACTCGCGGTAATATCTCTAGTAAAGCGTCTTAACCTCTATGTTCCTAACTATAACTTACGGTAATATCTCTAGTAAAGCGTCATAACCTCAATGTTCCTAACTATAACTTACGGTAATATCTCTAGTAAAGCGTCTTAATCTCTATGTTGCTAGCTATAACTCGCGGTAATATCTCTAGTAAAGCGTCTTAATCTCTATGTTCCTAGCTATAACTCGCGGTAATATCTCTAGTAAAGCGTCTTAATCTCTATGTTCCTAACTATAACTCACGGTAATATCTCTAGTAAAGCGTCTTAATCTCTATGTTCCTAACTATAACTCGCGGTAATATCTCTATTAAGCATCTTAACCTCAATGTTCCTAGCTATAACTCACGGTAATATCTCTAGTAAAGCGTCTTAACCTCTATGTTCCTAACTATAACTCCCGGTAATATCTCTAATAAAGCGTCTGAATCTCTATGTTCCTAACTATAACTCCCGGTAATATCTCTAGTAAAGCGTCTTAATCTCTATGTTCCTAACTATAACTTACGGTAATATCTCTAGTAAAGCGTCATAACCTCTATGTTCCTAACTATAACTTACGGTAATATCTCTAGTAAAGCGTCTTAATCTCTATGTTCCTAACTATAACTTACGGTAATATCTCTAGTAAAGCGTCTTAATCTCTATGTTCCTAACTATAACTCGCGGTAATATCTCTAGTAAAGCGTCTTAACCTCTATGTTCCTAACTATAACTTACGGTAATATCTCTAGTAAAGCGTCTTAATCTCTATGTTCCTAACTATAACTCGCGGTAATATCTCTAGTAAAGCGTCTTAATCTCTATGTTCCTAACTATAAATCGCGGTAATATCTCTAGTAAAGCGTCATAATCTCTATGTTCCTAACTATAACTCGCGGTAATATCTCTAGTAAAGCGTCATAACCTCTATGTTCCTAACTATAACTCCCGGTAATATCTCTAGTAAAGCGTCATAACCTCTATGTTCCTAACTATAACTCGCGGTAATATCTCTAGTAAAGCGTCATAACCTCTGTGTTCCTAACTATAACTCGCGGTAATATCTCTAGTAAAGCGTCTTAACCTCTATGTTCCTAACTATAACTTACGGTAATATCTCTAGTAAAGCGTCATAACCTCAATGTTCCTAACTATAACTTACGGTAATATCTCTAGTAAAGCGTCTTAATCTCTATGTTGCTAGCTATAACTCGCGGTAATATCTCTAGTAAAGCGTCTTAATCTCTATGTTCCTAGCTATAACTCGCGGTAATATCTCTAGTAAAGCGTCTTAATCTCTATGTTCCTAACTATAACTCACGGTAATATCTCTAGTAAAGCGTCTTAATCTCTATGTTCCTAACTATAACTCGCGGTAATATCTCTATTAAGCATCTTAACCTCAATGTTCCTAGCTATAACTCACGGTAATATCTCTAGTAAAGCGTCTTAACCTCTATGTTCCTAACTATAACTCCCGGTAATATCTCTAATAAAGCGTCTGAATCTCTATGTTCCTAACTATAACTCCCGGTAATATCTCTAGTAAAGCGTCTTAATCTCTATGTTCCTAACTATAACTTACGGTAATATCTCTAGTAAAGCGTCATAACCTCTATGTTCCTAACTATAACTTACGGTAATATCTCTAGTAAAGCGTCTTAACCTCTATGTTCCTAACTATAACTTACGGTAATATCTCTAGTAAAGCGTCTTAATCTCTAGGTTCCTAACTATAACTCGCGGTAATATCTCTAGTAAAGCGTCTTAACCTCTATGTTCCTAACTATAACTTACGGTAATATCTCTAGTAAAGCGTCTTAATCTCTATGTTCCTAACTATAACTCGCGGTAATATCTCTAGTAAAGCGTCTTAATCTCTATGTTCCTAACTATAAATCGCGGTAATATCTCTAGTAAAGCGTCATAATCTCTATGTTCCTAACTATAACTCGCGGTAATATCTCTAGTAAAGCGTCATAACCTCTGTGTTCCTAACTATAACTCGCGGTTATATCTCTAGTAAAGCGTCTTAATCTCTATGTTCCTAACTATAACTCGCGGTAATATCTCTAGTAAAGCGTCATAACCTCTATGTTCCTAACTATAATTCGCGGTAATATCTCTAGTAAAGCGTCATAACCTCTATGTTCCTAACTATAACTCCCGGTAATATCTCTAGTAAAGCGTCATAACCTCTATGTTCCTAACTATAACTCGCGGTAATATCTCTAGTAAAGCGTCATAACCTCTGTGTTCCTAACTATAACTCGCGGTTATATCTCTAGTAAAGCGTCTTAATCTCTATGTTCCTAACTATAACTCGCGGTAATATCTCTAGTAAAGCGTCATAACCTCTATGTTCCTAACTATAATTCGCGGTAATATCTCTAGTAAAGCGTCATAACCTCTATGTTCCTAACTATAACTCGCGGATAAGAAACTAATAAAACTTAAATAAGAAACTAATAAAACTTAAATCTCTTATTAAATCATGGAATAGAAGAATATTAACACCAATTGGTAAAATTAATATAATTAAATCTATCTTGATTTCACAACTTAATCACTTATTCATTGCACTACCAAACCCAGATGAAAAATTTCTTTCTAAACTGAATAACATTTTGTACGGATTTTTATGGAATAGTAAAAGAGATAAAATTAGAAGGGATATTGTAATTCAGGAGTATATTGATGGTGGACTTAAAATGATAAATATAAAATCTTTTATAGATTCGCTCAAGTTAGGTTGGATCAGAAGAGTCTTTCAAAGTACATCTAAATGGCAAACTATTTTTAGAACATATGTAAATATAGATTTGTTGGCTAACTGTGGAATTGATTATATACACTTATGTCAAAATAAATGTAAAAATAAGTTCTGGTTAGATGTTTTCAAAGCCTGTAAAAAATTGTTTGCTGCAAATGAAGTGAATATAAACAAAAGTGAAGTTTACTTGAAAACTCCTTTATGGTTCAATAATAAAATTCTAATTGATAGAAAATCAAGTTTCATAAAAGACTGGTATAATAAAGGTGTTGTCATTATAAATGATCTGATTAAAGATTATCATTCCGGTACTTTTTATACTTTCCATGAATTTACTCAAACATATCATATACAGACAAATTTCCTTCAATATTGTAGTATTATTTCTGCTGTTAAAAAATCGAATTCTAATCCGGTTTTTCCTTGTTCCAAAATTGTATACCCTTCAATTCCTTTGAACTTAGAATTATTTCTTAAAGAGTCTAAAGGCTCCAAACACTTTTATAACATTCTTATAAAAAACGACAGAATACCTTCTGGACAGAAAAAAATGGAGTGAAATTTTTGATTTAAGTAATTCCACTTGGCACCAGATATTTAAACTTCCTTTTGCTATAACTAAAAACACAAAACTTCAATGGTTTCAATCTAGAATTAACCATCATATTCTGACTACAAATTCCTTCTTATTTAAAGCTCGAATAGTGATATCTCCTCTGTGCTTACTTTGTAATTCTGAAACTGAAACTATTATTCATATTTTATGGGAATGCCAAGAGGTTCAGAATCTACTAATTAATTTTGGAGTCTTGTTAGATGCACTCATTATTCCTTTTAATTTCAACAAAGAATCTTATCTCTTTGGAATTCTGACATATAATGGTAATGTTAGTAAAATTGACAATGAAATACTCATCGTTATTAAGTATTATATTTACAAAATGAGATGTCTACATAGCGCCCTGAATATAAACGCACTAGTTAACACAATAAAAGACTATCATAATGTACAGAGATATATAGCGGTTAGTAAGGGTGATGTTGCTAAAGAAAGATTTAATAATGTGTGGAAAAAGTGGGAAAAACTTGTCACTCTTTAAAGTTTATCTTTTTATTTTTTTTTCTCTCTCTGATTATGTGTTTGAATCTGTGCCCACCCCCCACTCCTCCCCCAAGCTGTGATAAATTGCCTTTCCCACTGATTACTTTCATCGTATAACTTATCTATTCATGAAACCATACTTTCACTGCTTTCCATCCATCTTCTTTCCCTTCTCTTTCTCTTTCCTCAATCATCTTACTTTCGCCCCCCCCCCCCCCCATCTCTCCCTCTTTCTCACCCCCCATTCTCTCTCTCTTGAAAAAAACTCACAAAACATGTTTATACCAATACATAGAATTATAAAGTGCATGGCAATGGCAACTGTTAGATAAATATTTTTTTGTTGGATATAGATGATAAGGATGGTAGGATGATTAGTATGATAATGATAATGATGAGTGCTTATTTATGAATGATGTTGATGATGGTTATTAATACATATGGATGAATACAATGTTGGTAACAAATTTATGAAGATGATGCTTGTATGATGATATGTGCTTATTGATAATGATGATGATGATGATTGTCTATATGGATGTTGATGATGATGATTGTCTATATGGATGTTTATGATGATGATTGTCTATATGGATGTTGATGATGATGATGATTGTCTATATGGATGATGATGATGATGATGATGATTGTCTATATGGATGTTGATGATGATGATGATTGAATATATGGATGTTGATGATGATGATGATTGTCTATATGGATGATGATGATGATGATGATGATGATGATGATGATGATGATGATGATGATGAATTTCTATTTGGATGTTGATGATAATGGTTGTTTATATGGATGTTTATGATGATGATTGTTTATATGGATGTTGATGATGATGATTGTCTATATGGATGTTGATGATGATTGTCTATATGGATGATGATGATGATGATGATGATGATGATGATGATGATGATGATGATGATGATTGTCTATAGGGATGTCAATGACGATGATGATGATTGTCTATATGGATGTTGATGATGATGATTGTCTATATGGATGATGATGATGATGATGATGATTGTCTATATGGATGTTGATGATGATGATTGTCTATATGGATGTTGATGATGATGATGATTGTCTATATGGATGATGATGATGATGATGATGATGATTGTCTATATGGATGATGATGATGATGATGATGATGATGATGATGATGATTGTCTATATGGATGATGATGATGATGGTGACGATTGTCTATATGGATGATGATGATGATGATTGTCTATATGGATGATGATGATGATGATGATAATGATGATTGTCTATATGGACGATGATGATGATGATGATGATGATGATGATGATGATGATGATGATGATGTGATGATTATGGTGATGATTGTCTGTATGGACGATGATTGTGATGATGAGTGTTGATGATGATGTGATGAGTATGATGATGATTGTCTATATGGATGATGATGATATGATGATTATGATGATGATAATAACGATGTATTGTTATATTCATGTAATGTGATGAAAAATTTAAAAAAATAAAAAAAAAAAAAAAAAAACTATAACTCGCGGTAATATCTCTAGTAAAGCGTCTTAACCTCTATGTTCCTAACTATAACTCGCGGTAATATCTCTAGTAAAGCGTCATAACCTCTATGTTCCTAACTATAACTTACGGTAATATCTCTAGTAAAGCGTCTTAATCTCTATGTTCCTAACTATAACTCGCGGTAATATCTCTAGTAAAGCGTCTTAACCTCTATGTTCCTAACTATAACTTACGGTAATATCTCTAGTCAAGCGTCTTAACCTCTATGTTCCTAACTATAACTTACGGTAATATCTCTAGTAAAGCGTCATAACCTCTATGTTCCTAACTATAACTTACGGTAATATCTCTAGTAAAGCGTCTTAATCTCTATGTTCCTAGCTATAACTCGCGGTAATATCTCTAGTAAAGCGTCTTAATCTCTATGTTCCTAACTATAACTCGCGGTAATATCTCTATTAAGCATCTTAACCTCTATGTTCCTAACTATAACTCACGGTAATATCTCTAGTAAAGCGTCTTAACCTCTATGTTCCTAACTATAACTCGCGGTAATATCTCTAGTAAAGCGTCTTAATCTCTATGTTCCTAACTATAACTCCCGGTAATATCTCTAGTAAAGCGTCTTAACCTCAATGTTCCTAACTATAACTTACGGTAATATCTCTAGTAAAGCGTCTTAATCTCTATGTTCCTAACTATAACTCGCGGTAATATCTCTAGTAAAGCGTCTTAATATCTATGTTCCTAACTATAAATCGCGGTAATATCTCTAGTAAAGCGTCATAACCTCTGTGTTCCTAACTATAACTCGCGGTAATATCTCTAGTAAAGCGTCATAACCTCTATGTTCCTAACTATAACTCACGGTAATATCTCTAGTAAAGCGTCTTAACCTCAATGTTCCTAACTATAACTTACGGTAATATCTCTAGTAAAGCGTCATAACCTCAATATTCCTAACTATAACTCGCGGAGATGTATCATGTAAAGATGGTTTATCCCTAGTAGGACTTGCTAACCGCCCTATTTTTATTTTTGGTAAAACAATATACTAGTTTTATCAAATGCAAAACAAAATGAAACCATTCTCTTGAGCCTTCAGTATTTCATAAAATTAAAAAAAGACTAAAACTTTATAATATAGACGAAGGGTTATGACCATCCAGCCTATAGCAAGGAGGCAGGCTGACACGATCATACCGCTGCATCCCAAATACACACACAGAGCATCCAGCGGTTGGCCGCCCTTAAATGACCTTAAGTGTAAATAGGCCGTGAAAACAATCAAACCAAAGGATAAGAACGTAGTAAAAACCGTTGAGGTCTGTAGGTCTGTTAATACTGTCTCGCGTGTTATTGTTTGTATCACACACCTACTTGTATTGCTGGTATGTAATACTGTATTTCTGTCTATTTTATACACTTCGCGAAAGGCCAAATTTTTCCTTTTTGATGCTAGATTGATCCCTTAAAAGCATCAGTTTTTAATTCTAGAAAGCTATTTTTTGCTTTACAACTTTATAATGTTCAATTTTATAGAAGTATTATGCTACAAAGTGGATGATTATACAATTATTTTTTTTTCATATATATAGTGTTACTGGAGCTAAAATAATATTCATGGTAAAAGGACAAAAAAAAAATTATGTCCTGCAATTGGTCAAAACTACAAAATTCACTAAAATTTCTTATTATGTCATATTGGTATATTTGACCGATCATAGCACAAAAACGAGCACACTGACATATCAGTATCTTTGCATTTTCTGCCATGGTATAAACTCCCTTATCCAAAAATGAATACGAGAAAAACAGTTTAATACAGGAACATTTTGACTTCTCAGAGGTGTACATCCTTAAGTTATTTCCTTGGGTTATGGAGGTAAGGGGATATATCGTAGGATAATAGAATAAGGCATTTCATCAAACATATCTAATTATTTTTAAAAAATGTGGTCGTGGTAAAAGAACGCATTGTCTAGGCCTGTCGTGGTAATGTAAGAGCAGTAAATGTATGGGGTACATGTAAATGGTTGCTTGGTTAACGTGTATCGCGGTAAATACTTGCGTAGTTAAAATGGTCGCGTGGTTAATTTGTGTCAGTGTAAATGGTTGCTCATTAAAGGTTTGTCGAGATAAATGGTTGCGTGGTTAAGGTGTGTAGTGATAAATGGTTGCGTGGTTAGGGTGTGTAGTGATAAATGGTTGTTTGGTCAAGGTATGTCGCGGTAAATGGTTGGGTGGTCAAGGTATGTCGCGGTAAATGGTTGCTTGGTCAAGGTATGTCGCGGTAAATGGTTGGGTGATCAAGGTATGTCGCGGTAAATGGTTGCTTGGTCAAGGTATGTCGCGGTAAAGGGTTGCCTGGTTAAGGTGTGTCGGGTAAAAGGTTGCGTTGTTAAGGTGTGTCGGGTAAAGGGTGGCCTGGTTAAGGTGTGTCGGGTGAAAAGTGGCCTGGTTAAGGTGTGTCGGGTAAAGGGTTGCCTGGTTAAGGTGTGTCTGGTAAAAGGTTGCGTTGTTAAGGTGTGTCGGGTAAAGGGTTGTCTGGTTAAGGTGTGTCGCGTAAAAGGTTTCGTTGTTAAGGTGTGTCGGGTAAAGGGTTGTCTGGTTAAGGTGTGTAGGGTAAAGGGTTGCCTGGTTAAGGTGTGTCGGGTAAAGGGTTGCCTGGTTAAGGTATGTCGGGTAAAAGGTTGCGTTGTTAAGGGGTGTCGGGTAAAGGGTTGTCTGGTTAAGGTGTGTCGGGTAAAAGGTTTCGTTGTTAAGGTGTGTCGGGTAAAGGGTTGTCTGGTTAAGGTGTGTCGGGTAAAAGGTTTCGTTGTTAAGATGTGTCGGGTAAAAGAATGCGTTGTTAAGGTGTGTCGGGGTAAAGAATGCGTTGTTAAGGTGTGTCGGGTAAAAGAATGCGTTGTTAAGGGGTGTCGGGTTAAGGGTTGTCTGGTTAAGGTGTGTCGGGTAAAGGGTTGTCTGGTTAAGGTGTGTCGGGTAAAAGGTTGCGTTGTTAAGGTGTGTCGGGGTAAAGAATGCGTTGTTAAGGTGTGTCGGGTAAAAGAATGCGTTGTTAAGGGGTGTCGGGTAAAGGGTTGTCTGGTTAAAGTGTGTCGGGTAAAAGGTTGCGTTGTTAAGGTGTGTCGGGTGAATGGTGGCCTGGTTAAGGTGTGTCTGGTAAAAGGTTGCGTTGTTAAGGTGTGTCGGGTAAAGGGTGGCCTGGTTAAGGTGTGTCGGGTGAAAGGTGGCCTGGTTAAGGTGTGTCGGGTGAAGGGTGGCCTGGTTAAAGTGTGTCTGGTAAAAGGTTGCGTTGTTAAGGTGTGTCTGGTGAAAGGTTGCGTTGTTAAGGTGTGTCTGGTGAAAGGTTGCGTTGTTAAGGTGTGTCGGGTAAAAGGTTTCGTTGTTAAGGGGTGTCGGGTAAAGGGTTGTCTGGTTAAGGTGTGTCGGGTAAAAGACGGCCTGGTTAAGCTGTGTCGGGTAAAAGGTTGCGTTGTAAAGGTGTGTCGGGTAAAATGTTGCGTTGTTAAGGGGTGTGGGGTAAAGGGTTGCCTGGTTAAGGTGTGTCGCGGTAAATAGTTGTTTGGTTAAGGTGTGGCGGGTAAAGGGTGATAGACGACCTTTCTCATATATCTTATTTTTATGATGGTAGGTTTTTTTATATTTCTTAATATTTTCATTATCTATGTATTGTCTATTTCGCAATCCGTGTAATACAATAGGGACAACAAAACTTAACAAAGCGTCCTAAACAAAACACAAATAGCGTTACCATGGTACCAAGCAACGCTGTTGACGTATTATCGTTGTGGTAGCCGTGCCGAATACATTTCATATTGGCACCCGGCATTTTATTGTTTGAAATATAGCGATATGTACAAGGTACGTGAACCTATCTATTCCTTGCTCGGGTTATCAGCAGGAACACCAGAAATACACGCTGTTCGCCCAAACGTTTTATGTAAATAGATGTCTGTTTAATGGTATCTGACGTACTCATATTTCTACATGTTCCATCGTCTTCACGTTTATCGTAGCATGTACGGGGCCTGGTTTGGCTGTTGGCGTTCCTGTACTGTATCAAGTGCGATTAAGTCAGACGAACTATGGACTGTTACCAAAACGAAACCTTCACTTTTCATTAGTATTGTTTATTAAAAAATAACCCTCGTAACATTATATAGATACCGGGCCATATAACTTTTATTTAAGGATTAACCTTTGATTTTGTTTAGTTTATGAGATCATAAATCCAATGGAGCACGAGGTAAATTGCGTAAACGCGAAGCGTTTACGTTAAATTTACCGACTGCTCCATTGGATTTATGATCTCATAAACTAAACAAAATCAAAGGTTAATCCTTATATTTACAGTATTTTCCTGTAAATGGTTCATAACTTTTCTGTTCAATTTAGCCCCATCTGCAGACATATATTTCATTTCAAAACTTACAAACGTGAAAACAGTTCAATAAATGTAATAGCATGAAGTTTGCATAAGCCGTAGCTAGCCCCCACCATGTCAATTGTTAATGACGTCATACAATTGTGATTCGAACGGGATAATTTGCATAGCTCCGCCCACATGTACTGTTATTGACGTCATAGAAACTGTGCACGTTCTCAAGTATAGTTACTGGAAAATAACTCTAGTTTGCAGTACAATGGTTATCGAGTGAATATCAGTGTAGACTGTAAATATTACAAACTAGAACTTAAAAAGTTTTTCCTTTTTAGATATAGTTGTAAATTGTATGTTATAAATCCACACTACTTTAAGTATCGCTTGGTATTACCTTGTTGCGCTATATGTTCATTTCGCTAACATTCGAGTGTAATCATCTATCATTATATCTGTGAGTAGGCAAAGTTGGTACCCGCCCACGGAAATACTGGTTCCGGTACTGCTGTACTAAGGTTGGTTGTTTCTTCGGGTGGTACACTACTCATTCTTGTTCGGTGTTTTACTTCTCCGAAATGGTTACGGTCATAAAATAATGTATCACTACAATTTCCATTTTACATTTAAGTTCCAGTTTTGTTCCAGTCTACTTGACTGTAAATGAGAACAATGGAGGGCAGTGCTGTAATCGTTGAATGCAAGCTATGAGCGCATAAATAGCAGAACCGGTTGTATATGCCTCCCTGGGAAGCTGAGAAAGATATTGGCTGGTTGAAAAGACCCTATTACAGCAGATAATAACATGTGAACCGCTTTGAGACGACCTACGATCTCGAGCTAGGTTTTGATAAACAGCGACATATTAACTTTTATAATTTTTGGTTTTCAATACATCAGGTGAAGTCTACTCCACAAAAGGCAACATCAATATCAGAAACATTGCTAGTGATACTAAACTTAATAAAACCGATGTAAATTTGTCGGCAATAGAAATGCGTGTCATAGGACCATAAAAACAATGCAAAAATATTCATGTTTTACTTCGAACAATTTTAAATCGGAAATAAAGTGTTAACAACAATGGAATTGGTGACGTTACAATGCAAATGATGATAAAGGTTCTTAACAACATTCGCCTTCTCAATACCTTGCAATGGAAGGATGCGGAGCGAATATAATGATGTTGGTTTTTAAGTGTTTTACTCTGAGTATCATTTATTCGTTGTTTGATGTCGTCTCTATCTGCTGACGGACAAAATCAAGCATATGGTTTTTGAGATGCTGCTTGATAAAGACTACAGACATCTTTCATTGTCGTTAACATTATACTATTTCAAATATCATTTTCTAAATGTGGCATTAAATTAATGTTTTGTTAATTCCCATTGGTTTGAGTTAAGGTTTGACTGTATCTTTAACATGTATATTTTCTGGGAATGAGATTTACTAAGTGAAAGTAACCGCTTTAGTAGTTGCGGTAGATTAGACGCGCAAGACTTTGTCTGAAGATCATGATTTCTGTGACTGATGTCAACTTCTGACAAACTAGCATGAACGACACAAGGCTTTCTGTGATGCAGGTTGATGAAAAGTGAGGACAAAATAAAATGTACCATGTAAGATTTAAAAATGCATGTGATTATATTTTGCTCTTTAGAATGCGTTTTGGTTTTGTCATACCCGAGTTGTCGAAGTGAGAAAGGCAGGTAGCTTGGACTAGACCAACCACAACATAACGGGTTTAATCGGTAATAACACTGTAGAACACGCTTTTCCTTTGGGAACATGTGATCTTATTCCCCGTGTATTTTTTCATTAGTCTTCATGTAATCCATTACCATTGTTTGTGTTTTGCCAAAGTTTAATTCGATTTTACATTCGGATACTTTTAGGATTTTTTACTTGGATGTGTGGATATCTGGCCCTTGTCTCGAAACTCTCTCACTGGGCCAGCTTCGAACTTTCACTTTGGCCAATGCAGGATTTTCTGTCAAGAAGACCTGTCATAAGAACGGCACAAAACTAAACTGGCTGTGGCATTAACAGACAGAACTGAACGATAACTAAGAAGAAAACCTGTTTACATGTATATATACCATAAATATCCTAAAACGCATATAAGCCTGGCGAAAGATCTTGAGTTGTCAATTGTTTTATACCACATTAAGGAAAAATAAAGTATACTTTGATGCCAAATAAATATATGTTTTTATTTTACATTATAATTGCAATCTTAACTGCAATCAAACTGGGTCCGCAGTGGTCCATAGTGGTTATGGTATTCCGACATTCTACCACTAACCGTCCACCTCTGGGTCGAGAGTTCGAAACCCACGTTGGGCAGTTGCCAGGTACTGACCATAGGTCGGTGTTTTTTCCGGGTACTCCGGCTTTCCTCCACCTTCAAAACCTGGCAGATCCTAAATGACCCTAGCTGTTGATAGGACATAAAACAAAATATATCAAACCAAGTAATCAAACTTCATTCCAATTTTCTGAATTGCTCTGAAATGCATTATGACCCTGTTTAATTGTTTTTTTCTAATGCATTCCGATTCAGTTGCTGCTTGCGCTGAGTCTGTTCCAGGTAATAGGCACACGTTTCCTGTCGCGATTGTGAAGCCATGCGCGTGCTATTCTACGGGGCCATTATCTAGCGTTCATCGCGGTAGTAGTTTATGTGTATTTGATTGAGAGAGAGATCGTCACAGAATCATCTTGTCCTTAATAAGGAATAGCAAGACATCACATACAGATGTTAAACTGGGCGAAAGGTTACCCGATTTACATTATGGACGGTTTTCACAAGCAATGTTCCGGAAATAATATGACAACTACGTCACAATTTTGTTTTTAAGTTATATTTTGTTAATTGTTTCATAAGCGTAGACTGTGTAACATGATCACTTGTTTGTAGACATCATTTTACATCGTTCCAGAAACCTCTCTTATGATTCACCGTTACCACCTGGTCCCGGTTGTTAAAATGGTGTTTAACTTGATCACTATTTAATGACATTTTTTCAATCTTTGATAATTCTGTCAGGGTACATGAACAAATCTTAAAATTTTGCATGTAAATTGGCACTATTAGATATTTGATATCTGCGAAGTTGTAACTCAATCGATGTTTTTTTTTTTAAAGTTACAGGATAATCAAAATTTGCGATTATCACTGATTGCTAAACACCTTTTGAACAATTGGGACCTGTACGTATTGCTTGTTTATTGGATACCTGGTATTTCTAGAATTGCGATACAATCATTATGTTTTGATTCTGCAACCTTTGAAATATGATTTCCCTTGTTCTTCAGCTATATATCATATACAACGTATCTATATGATGGCACCACTAATGATTTAGGAAGAAGTCATTAGTTTGGGTTTGTCCGGGGTTACTAACGTCCGTATGTGAATGACCTGCCACGTATCGCTTTATGATCGATCGTATTTACTTATTAAAGGAGACGTCGACTATCACAAGCATGCCTGATTTAGGGATATAAGCCCAGACTGAACCACAATGACACGTGTTAATGTCACACGAAGAAACAGGATCGGAAATAAATGTAATTTGAGAGCAACATAATTGCAGAAAATTCCTGTTCCTGATTATGGTTTCAGGTGACGTAGCACACACACATGCTGCACATTTTAAATTTATTTGTAGATACAGTATGCCGAAAAATAAATTAAACTGCATCATACGTCCTCCTAGGTCTCTTCAGTGATTCTACGGGCCAAAAGGTGGGTATCCAAAATGTCTAAACTAATGTAAAAACAGAAGGGTCAGGTGCGCAAAACCCCTTTGATTTTTCAATTTAGAAGTAAAATTAAACTAGCTAATTTGAAATCCTATGTGGTTCTGTGTTAAGTCGATCGTTCAGTATTCTCTATCATTTTTACCCTTTTATACAACTACTGCGTATATGAATAATGTTCCAGTATATTTTAGTTGCAATACACGAATTAAACACTTTATTATATCGTTTTTATATACTCCACTGCCATAAAAACACCAAAAGGGTTTGTAGAGTTTTCACATTCAAATGTTGGCCATCAAATTGTGGACGAAATGCCAATGCAATACCGCTTAAAGGTTTTTGTAATAATGTTACAATGCAGTGACAAGGAAAACGTGGGGTTTTTTTTTTGTTTTTTGTTTTATTTCAATACATGATTTAAACTCTTTAATTTAACATTTTATAATCTCCTCTACCATAACAAAAGTCAAAAGGTCAGGAGAATAAGAGTTCGTACATTCTAATGTTTGGCCACAAAGTGTGACCGACTGTCCTATACAATACCCTTTAAAAAAATCAGAGAATGCCAAAGCGTCAACAAAACCATAATCCGAACTCAAAATCGATTAAACTAGGGGCAAAATAGGAACAAAGAAAAGATTTACATGGAGACTCTCATAAAAGCACAAGAGAATAATACCAGGTGTTCCGGAAGAGTAAGCGTCTTCTGCTTCATCGACGACACCCGCCATGTAAATCTTGGTCACATCGAAGTAAGCATCCATCCTCAAAATGAGAACCGAGTAATCATTGTCATCACAACAAGTAAACACACTAACAAGCAAACTCAAAAACGTCCATCTTCATATCACACAAAGATACAGAATATTTCTCGATGATATAAAGATGGCGACCATAAAACTTGCCCATAGTCTTCATCAACCTGAATTTCTCGAATCCCTGTGCCGTAAGTTTGTTCGTCAGCAGTCGACATCTATCACGAAAATCGCGATATTCAGAGCGTATCTCCCCTATGTTAGTGTTATCTTGTACTTTCAATGAGCTCTTATTGGACATGGTGGCCCTATGCAAAACTACTTAATGGTTGTTTTGTATTTGCCAATAAAATATTCAATCAAATACTTTAATTCCATATATTTCATCTATTTTCGTTTAACGGTACCGACATCGTCATTACATTTTATTAAAAGACACATCTCAAATAATCTGGTATTTCTCCAATACAGAAAATGTTAGAGAATGACATTTTTAATATTGTAAAACAACAACTAATTTGAAAGGTCAGGTATCGAATTATTGTCTAAACTGTCCCTGTAAAATATAACAAAAGATCGTTTAATACATCACTGTGTGATATAATTAATCAATTCACGAAGCGTTCCATTTTGAAATGTTTACAAACAGTTGCAACAACCCCGGACTAAATCTATTGCTCTGCATCTGTCGTACTCAAGTATTTTTCTCGATGCAATGAGACAATAACAAACTTGTTTTTCATTTAACAGATGTTGTTTCTAGCTGAAATTGTACAACTCGTTTCTGCTATATCAGGATTTTGATGACGTTTTCACGTCGACGACTTGACATATACCTGAATATGACCTATAGATAAAACATGTGAGTGGTGTCGATGAAACAGAAGACGCTGACCCTTCTGTGACACCTGGGCCCGTATTCATGAAACTGTTCTCATGCTCAAGCATGATTTTGTGCTCAAGCCTTATTTCTTGTTATGGCTATAAATTATTTAAACAATCTAATTTTGTTAAAATTTTGGTAAAAAGTCGAAGAGTAAATGAGATTGAAAGCTGTATTCAACATTTACAACGACGTTTTGACTCTTAAACATGATTCAGGTGAGTTTCACGAAAGCTGGCTTGAGCACAAAAGCCATGCTTGAGCATGAGAACAATTTCATGAATACGGGCCCTGGTCTTTTTTCCAATGGTCTTTGTGTCGTTTTGCCTCCAGATTAATCGAGTTTGAGTTTAGATTATGGTTTTGTTGACGCTTTGGTATTGCCTGATTTCGTTTTTGTTTAGTACCTGTCCGACGATATTCTCAAGAATGAGCCACATGATTGGAAGAAGAAGAGTATAACATAGTCTAGTATACAATGCAACTAGTTTAGTATAATATATTGGAAAAAAAATATAATACAATGTAAACTAACATAGTTTGTTCAATACCTTAACACAATCCATCATAATAGCAGTTGATTACTACCTATGTATATTAACCGTTTCTAGCATGGGATAAGTTTCATTAATTTTATGTGAAAGTTTACTGGTTCACTATTACAGCCAAACGATCGGCAAAATGACATCAGTTGAAATTTTAAGCCTTATAATAAATCATTGAAGATAATACCATTGAGTTATCAAAACAGAATAAAACGGTGTCTACATAAGGGAGAGTATACAGCGATATACAAAATGAGAACAGATTTATGTTATATTTTCCGGAACACAATCTAAATGTTGATTCAGAACAATCGATTTATAATGTAAAGAATCTTGATGAATTTTAAATACTTGCTGTATAGAATGATCAAACTGAAACCTATATATCAACATCTCACATAGGTAACGGTAAGTGTCTTCATATTTGATGAGAAATTAAAAATATTATTTTGTAAAAATCATTTTTGTAACTTAATACATTTCGATATGCTTTCTTGATTTTCAACAATATTTGATATTTAAGAAGCTTGTTAACTGGCTTGTTGATATAAATTTGGAGTAAATAAGGAGTCGATCATGTCCCATACCTACCGCTTATTTCGTTATAACATAGATAAAATTGCCCTCGGGATGCTGAAATAGTTCGAGCATAAAACGAACGCTCGATATATAAAACGGCGTATTAGCATACTTCTGCACTAATAGATTTTGGAAATAATGAAATTGCAGATTTAAAAAGACAAGCGCAAAATTGCTTCTGATGTTCTGATAAAGAATCAATAATCATACACAGTAATAGCAAATAAAATATTCGAAATACGTCTTTTTGTTTTTAATTTCCGTTTTTTTTTCGAAGTTGATTAATTACAAGATCGTAAATATGAGCTATATGAATGATAGATTTTGTACATTCTTTCATGCAATTTACTTCTGATATGCTTTCCTTGTCAGAGTTGGAAAACGTTTTAACGTTACAGCTACAACATTGCACAGAATATGTATATATATATATTCTATCAAACAAACTCCAATAAGTTGATTTCAAATTTTAATCCTCAGATATGTTTTGTTAAAGGCCCAATATACGTAACTTCAGGGAAATGTTCGTGATTCTGAAAAATTCTGAAAAAAATCCAGTTGATAACCATGCAAAAATAAGCCTTAAACGAAGTAAACTTGAGCGGAAACTATCAAGAAACTCTTGACAAAAATAATCCAAAGAATTAAAAATAATTCAGGTGGGGCCCACTTAAACAACAAACCGAAGGTATAAGACGGTTCGTAATGGACGCGTGTTTACAAATAGCGTGTTTCAACTGCTGCTGTACCGGTAACCGCGAAAGAAGTCATCTTGAATATTGCTGATATCAGTTAATCTTAACTAAATTTATAAGTATAATAAGTTATTAGGCTTCATTTTCGCTTCAAGTTTTGCCGAAAGTTACGTATATTGGGCCTTTAAATTGATTGAATATTTACAGTACAAGTTTCGATTAGGGAAGCATCGGTACGTTTACCCGACCTTGTTTTTAGCACGATTTTCACTAACATTATGTCACAGACATTGAGTCAGGCCGTGTAATGTGATTTTTTAGCTTTCCGGTATATCGACAATGTGTTGTCTATAAACAACAAGAAGTTTGCTGACCTAATCGATCGTATATACCCTACTGAACTTGAAATTAAAGACAGAACATACTCCCCTACATCAGCCTCTTACCTTGATCTTTACTTAAACTATGACCAACACGGGTAACTTACTACTAAGCTGTATGATAAACGTGACGATTTCGATTCTCCGATTGTTAACTTTCCCATTCTTGATAGTAACATACCTGGTTCTCCATCCTATGGTGTTTACATGTCGCAGTGCACTTGTTATTCTAGGGCTTGCTCTGAATATCGGGATTTTCGTGATAGATGTCAACTGCTGACGAACAAACTTACGGCACAAGGAGTCGAGAGACGCAGGTGGATGAAGACTATGGGGAAGTTTTATAGTCGCCATCTTGTTCTCATCGAGAAATATTCTGTATCTTTGAGTGCTATGAAGATGGACATTTTTGAGTTTGCTTATTAGTGTGCTTACTTGTTGTGATTAACAATGATGACTCGGTTCTCATTTTGAGGATAGATGCTTACTTGGATGTGACCAAGATTTACATGGCGGGTGTCGTCGATGAAGCAGAAGACACTTACTCTTCCGGAACACCTGGTCTTATTGTCTTGTACTATTACGAGAGTCTCTATCTGAATCTTTCCTTTGTTCCTATTTTGCCTCCAGTTTAATCGATTTTGAGTTCCGATTATGGTTTTGTTCACGCTTTGGTACTCTCTTATTTTTTTTAAAACATTGACGTGTAAAATGTCAAATCTTTGAATTTCACTTTCAGATATATCGACGATGCGTTATCTATAAAAAAAAAACATGATGTTTGCTGACCACATCGATTGCACTGCTTACCTCGATCTTTACTTAAACTATGACCAACATGCATTGATTACAGCTAGGTTATTCGATAAACGTGACGATTTCGAATTTCCGATCGTTTTCCCTCCCCGTTCTGATAGTATATGTAACATCCTGCGTCTTCAAACCTACGTACATGTCGTTGTTGATTCCTTATTCCAGGGCTTGCTTCTAAATATCGAGATGTTTGTGATTGATGTCGGCTGCTGACAAACTTACGACATAGGGGTTTCAGAGGAACAAGTTGATAAAGATTATGAGCAAGTTCTATGGTCGCCATCATAGTCTGATTGAGACTATTTGTGTATCCTTGTATGATACGAAGGTGGACGTTTCTGAGTACGTTCAGTAGTACTAGTGTGCTTACTTGTGATTAAGAATGATACTAGGTTCTCACTTTGAAACTTGACGTTTACTTGGGTGTGGCCAATATTTACATGGCGGGTGTCGTCAATGAAGCTGAAGACGCTTACTCTTCCGGAACATCTTATGTTATTCTCTTGTATTTTTACTAGGTTCTCCATGTAACGTTTACCTTTGTTCCTATTCGGCTATAATTTAACCTATTTCGAGCTCGGATTGTGGTTTTATCGACGCTTTGGTATTCTCTGGTGCTATTTTTTTGAAGAACACACTTCTTTAACACTTCTGAACAGAACCAACCGTACACAACCAAAACCATACGGCACTCGCAATTGGCAGATTGGAGTAAGCTACAGCGTTAATGAATCTTACTCAAGGGTGCAATCACACCGAGCCGTCAGCGCGAACCCAACCTTTGGCCTTATGGTCAGTAGACCGACGCGACACCGACTAACTGGTCTATACGACAGCACTGTTGCGTATCATAGCTCCTCAGGGAGTCGTCAGGTGGTCGGCCTTATTGAAATGGTAATAATAATAGTCACTAAGGAGAGAAATAGTGGTCATCTATATGCTCCTCATAGAATAACACAACACCAAACTGCCGATAGCCAGTGTACTATTGTAGTAATTGTACATTCTATGGCATTGTAAATCGATCCCAATACGGAAATTATATTTACTAAATATATTTTACTTCTTCTGAAGTCACCAATCACATTTCCACATTCAACAAAGATGTTTCGACATTTCTTATTTTTTAATTAAAGCTTTGGCTAGTTTTTTTAATCAGGTTTTGGATTCTATTGGGATTACAGGATTTTTAAAAAACAGGGAACTTATTTTTTTCTGCATTAAGTTGTTAAACATTTTAGCTTTAATCCACAAATGGACAAAAGTTCATATAAGAAATCTGTTGCATGTTCTCATACTTTCCACTGAAACCTGTTTTCTGCATCGAGCTATCAAATAATTAATGATCATTTAGGAAGACATTACTACAACTTCCTTTTTTATCGCTGAAAAATATTTGATCCCTGCTACTGTAAACATTTTGTTTCTTTTTCAACTACACACAACATATACAGCTTTTGTATCGTTATACCGTAACGTAGGGAGTACTTGCTTTCATATAGATATATTTACATTTGCGCTGCAACCCACTATATGGACATTACCACAAAATGCCTTTCATAAAAGTATGAAGGCAATGGTTCTCGAGACGTAGCATGTGGTTTGATTATGACGTTATAGATCAAGCTTGTTCAATGAGAGTCTTGTCGCGCCGCTTCGAATAACATGCCCTTGCATCAAACGCTCAAAATGACTAATTATTATCATTGGCGCCAATTTTATTCAAGCTGGGCTGTTCCGCCAATGTCGTTTAAATGACGACACATATACAAACACAGGTAATAAACTATTAATCGAAAAAAAATGTAAATGAAGTTAAGCAATTGTTCTATAGTAAAAATGTAATACATGTAATATATGGATTGAACGGGCTACATGCAACATGGATGTAAAGGCTGAACTTTCATAGCACTATGAAAATTAATAAAATGACTTTCAATCCTTATCCCAAAAGCTTCATAAAATGTTAATAAGCTGACAAAAAAATCTTATGAAGTTAAGATACTGTAAAATGCAAGCCGTGATCCAATTTTGGGTTCCGACATTCGCAAAAATGGAGCCCCTGGTTGGTGACGTCAGAGTGTTATAAATATCTCACTTGAGCCCTGGCTGCTTGACGAACACTCATTGATATTCTTCCTATAACTATAAAAGATAATAAATCATCCACGGATTTTTTTCAACATTAAATAAAAAAATGATGGTGTGGTTGTCCGATTCCGGTGCTGTCTATGTAGTATCCTGTCAATATTCTGTCATGATTGCATCATCAAGGATGTATGTCCGTATGCCTAAAGCTAATTAAAAGTAAATGCGATAATAAACAACATTTACATAATACATTATATAATTTAAAAAAAAAAAAAACTCAAATGTGTTTTTCGACACACAAAAAGAAGGTATCTGCAGCGACAGTTATAAAAATTAAAGATAAAGGTCAGCTTCATACATTTTTATATTCATGAAGGTAACTAGACATTTTTGTAAAAATGAATATGAATATTATTATCATTTAATTCTGGTTGTTCTCCCAAAGCTAGATTTTTACACATTATACAGTATAACCAATGACGTCATATCGCATTATGTTTGGCGCGGTATTTGGTATCAAACTTCTAATTGGTTGAAGTCACTCGGAGATGATTTTACTTCACAATGTCGTGTTTCGTGCAAGCCCATTTTGATTTTGTCGTGATCAAATACAAATTATTGATTATGCACTGTAAATGGAATATGTCGTTACCAATGACATTAAATTTTGAATGCATATTTCGAATGTTTGAATTTATTCCGCGAACATTTCTGTATACACCGTGCATGCAGTGTGTACAAAAGAACATTACATGTTCCTCGTTTCGTCTTTCTTGAATTGAGTGCCCGACTTCATGGTGGAAGAAAAAACGCTATTCTATAACGTAGTTGAAACCGGTGCCGGTCTCCCTAGGTCGCAGTACATGTACAAGACCCCGAGATGAAGACGGCTGATACAGGGTAACAAGCACCTGTAGATATAGCTAGGATCTGCTCCATTCTGTGTCGTGTAACCTGTACGAGTGACCAGTCGTGCTGCTGTGTTCTGAACCATCTAATGCAGACTAGTAGATTGCGAAAAAGACTTTGTAAATGTAATATTGGTACCTGAGTGATATCCTCGTCGGGGTTCGCCTTGTACAACGCTACAGTGAGGGACACATAATATACCGTTATATTTAATAAGTATCACCCTATATAGAGCTAGCATTGGTTAAGAGTGGGTTTTATTCCTTTGTCTATATCATTATATAATAAAAGTATTCCGTGATGGATCATACATCATTTAAATGTCATTGTCATCTAGCGTGTCTAGGTTACTAAGGCAACGACTAATTACATAAAAACTAAGTCTAGCAGGACAATGTCTGTCAGGGTGAAGTTATTTTACTGGTTAACAAGATATTATTTTCGGCCTGTTGAAACATGGACACTGAAAATTCGTATTCCATTGAGAATAATGACATTTAAAATTCATAAATCACCCTATATTATCTAATGAAATATTATCATAAGGCAGTTTTCAATACGTCAAAATCAATATTCTTACAATGATATTCATACAAACAGTATTTAAAACAAATTATAAATCATATTTATACATGAAGATACAATGTGAACAGAATAATTATTTCTCAATATCATGTTATTTAAAGTAAACATCGACACCTTTGTAAAAAAGGTGGGTCTCTAAATTGTTTGCTTGAATGATATGATTCTCCTCACCTAAATGCCCACACGTGTTTCTGTAAAGTTTTACCACACCTAAATGTCCAACACGTGTTTCTGTAAAGATTTACCACACATAAATGTCCCATACGTGTTTCTGTAAAGATTTACCACACATAAATGTCCAACACGTGTTTCTGTAAAGATTTACCACACCTACATGTCCAACACGTGTTTCTATCAATATTTACCACACCTAAATGTCCCATACGTGTTTCTATAAAGATTTAACACACCTAAATGTCCCACTAATGTTTCTGTAAAGAATTACTACACCTTAATGTCCAACACGTGTTTCTGTAAAGACTTACTACACCTAAATGTCCGACACGTGTTTCTGTAAAGATTTACCTCACCTAAATGTTCCACATGTATTTCTGTAAAGACTTACTACACCTAAATGTCCCACACGTGTTTCTGTAAAGATTAACCACACCTAAATGTCCCACACGTTTTTCTGTAAAGATTTACCACACCTTAATGTCCCAAACATGTTTCTGTAAAGATTGACCACACCTAAATGTCCCACACGTGTTTCTGTAAAGATTGACCACACCTAAATCTCCCACACGTGTTTCTGTAAAGATTTACCACACCTAAATGTCCCACACGTTTTTCTGTAAAGATTTACCACACCTAAATGTCCCACACGTGTTTCTGTAAAGATTTACCACACCTAAATGTCCCACACGTTTTTCTGTAAAGATTTACCACACCTAAATGTCCCACACGTGTTTCTGTAAAGATTTACCACACCTAAATGTCCCACACGTGTTTCTGTAAAGATTTACCACACCTAAATGTCCCACACGTTTTTCTGTAAAGATTTACCACACCTAAATGTCCCATACGTGTTTCTTAAAAGATTTACCACACATAAATGTCTCACACGTGTTTCTGTAAAGATTTACCACACCTAAATGTCCCACACGTGTTTCTGTAAAGACTTACTACACCTTAATGTCCCATGTGTGTTTCTATCAATATTTACCACACCTAAATATCACAAACATGTTTCTGTAAAGATTGACCACACCTAAATGTCCCAAACATGTTTCTGTAAAGATTGACCACACCTAAATGTCCCACACGTGTTTCTGTAAAGATTGACCACACCTAAATGTCCCACACGTGTTTCTGTAAAGATTGACCACACCTAAATGTCCCACACGTGTTTCTGTAAAGATTGACCACACCTAAATGTCCAACACGTGTTTCTGTAAAGATTGACCACACCTAAATGTCCCACACGTGTTTCTGTAAAGAATGACCACACCTAAATGCCCCAACCATGTTTCTGTAAAGATTTACCACACCTAAATGTCCCACACGTGTTTCTGTAAAGATTTACCACACCTAAATGTCCCACACGTGTTTCTGTAAAGATTTACCACACCTAAATGTTCCACACGTGTTTCTGTAAAGATTTACCACACCTAAATGTCCCACAGGTGTTTCTGTAAAGATTGACCACACCTAAATGTCCCAACCATGTTTTTGTAAAGATTTACCACACCTAAATGTCCCACACGTGTTTCTGTAAAGATTGACCACACCTAAATGTCCCACACGTGTTTCTGTAAAGATTTACCACACCTAAATGTCCCACACGTGTTTCTGTAAAGATTTACCACACCTAAATGTCCGAACCATGTTTCTGTAAAGATTGACCACACCTAAATATCCCACACGTGTTTCTGTAAAGATTGACCACACCTAAATGCCCCAACCATGTTTCTGTAAAGATTTACCACACCTAAATGTCCCACACGTGTTTCTGTAAAGATTTACCACACCTAAATATCCCACACGTGTTTCTGTAAAGACTTACTACACCTTAATGTCCCATATGTGTTTCTATCAATATTTACCACACCTAAATGCCCCAACCATGTTTCTGTAAAGATTGACCACACCTAAATGTCCCACACGTGTTTCTGTAAAGATTTACCACACCTAAATGTCCCAACCATGTTTCTGTAAAGATTGACCACACCTAAATGTCCCAACCATGTTTCTGTAAAGATTTACCACACCTAAATGTCCCAACCATGTTTCTGTAAAGATTTACCACACCTAAATGTCCCACACGTGTTTCTGTAAAGATTTACCACACCTAAATGTCCGAACCATGTTTCTGTAAAGATTTACCACACCTAAATGTCCCATACGTGTTTCTGTAAAGATTTACCACGCCTAAATGTCCCACACGTGTTTCTGTAAAGATTTACCACGCCTAAATGTCCCATACGTGTTTCTGTAAAGATTTACCACACCTAAATATCCCACACGTGTTTCTATAAAGCCAACACTGTATAAACTCCACACTGATTATTTCTTTTTCAAAATCACGCGTTTCTTGTGCATCACCAGTTCTCATGCTTTTGAAGATTCTGGAGTCGCGGAGTTTGACCTATTGGCAGTTCCCTTGCAGGTGATTAATTTTAAATGGCAATATCTGTCCTTTGATAACATCTGAACATCCGGCGTCGTGGCTAAGATGGCGCAGCTCCAAACAGCAATTTACATCACGGCGCCGTTGGGACGTTTAACCGCCGCCTGTTTAATTCGCCAGGTTTACTTATGGCGGTACTGGTGTCATAGTCAGGTTTCTCTTCGCACGAGAGAACGACAAATCAAAAGTAAGATAACGCGTTGTTCTTGTTTTTTGCGTACAATGTACCATCACTGAATTCCAGTTTTTGTGTACCATAATTAAATACCAGGGTTTTCCTTCCATAACTGAATTCTAGTATTTTGCATATCGTGATTGACTTCCATTTTTACGTACTCGTACACTAACAGTTGCTGAATTCCAGTTTTTGCGGATAATACTGACTTCCAGTTTTTGGGTACAATTACCGAATTTCAGTATTTGAGTACCAGTTTTCCCTTAAGTCACAATGTATTTTCTAGCATTGCCGATTGTTATCTTACATGTATATATGTGTGTTTAGATACTGAAAATAAGAAATAACAATATTGTTATGTAATTAATCTAACAGAAATCATCGTCAGCCTATTGAGATCTATGGCCGACTGCTGGGAAGGTATCTGCATTCGATCCTGTACAAGTGAATCATTGGCAGATAGTGTGACCTTTGACACAGGTCGATGCGCCCTCCAATATCTATCTGATTTAACAGTCTCTGAGCTCCATATACGGCACGGCACCACTGTCGTATGACGTGACTCTGGATCGGACCAATCACAGGGTAATGTTTAGAATAAATGATGTACAGCGCGAACTAGTTTAATTATCTGTTTAGGTTTGGTGAATTTAAACAAGAAACCAGTTTTTCTCTTGGCCACAGCGAATACATCAGCGATGGTTTCATTGCCTTGGCCACAGCGAATACATCAGCAATGGTTTCATTGTCTTGGCCACGGCGAATATACCAGCAATGGTTTCATTCTTTTTGCAACAGCGAATATTCAAACAATTGTTTTATTCTTTTGGCCCCATCGAATACACCAGCAATGGTTTCATTATATTCATCTGAGCACCAAAGGTTGTTTAAAAGGCAAAATCCCCTGTTTATCGTTTCAGTAATGATCTGCTTTAAAACTGATTCAGAAGATTTTTAACGTTTCAGTATTGAAATAGGCGTAGTTTGAACTTTCCTGTTTAAATGTCTTAAGTGCCTTGGACAGCAATGCTACCAATACCATAATAGTTTACAATACCCTTGAAACTGTCCGGCAAATTGACCACCGTGACAGAGTAACGGCCTTAGACACCCCTTGTGATGTCAAAGAATGTGCCCCTCGTCACAACACCTTGGAAAACCCTTTACATGACGAAGCCACATCACTTACAGTTTTCCAGTGCATTTGTATATATATATATAAAATCTTTTAATTACATTTTACATTATTTTCCCGATCCACTATGAAGCATTCTGCCATACAGAGCCATCCCTGTTTACACCTGCATGGAATTGACCACGTGTATAAGAAATGTTGGCATTTAAACAGAAAAGGATCGATTAGATTTCAAAGGACCCTTAACGTGTGTACAGATGTAACATGATATTGCTTTACAGATCCTTCCTATTGTGTAAGTATGTTATATATACGTAACTACGTCTATTGACTGATCAAAGTAACCTCTAATAAACACGTTTCGTCGTCAAGGAATGGTCGGACAACTCATAAAGTACATTTGTAAAGATCTAAGGTTATAGAATAGGATCCAAATCAGATCCTCAAATGCCGATGTAAGAACCTATGTACGGTAGGGGTAATGGAGATGTAATTTTAGATAGTAAATCAATACCTAACGAAATATATATCACTGTCTTCTATTTATTACTACACTACATGTACATGACATCTTGTGAACGTTTGAAAGGTCCAGCACATATCAGTAAGGATGCAAACACTTTGGTGACGTGGAATCAATAATATGGGTATACCCATCGCATGCTGCCTGCACAGACTACCAGGGCATTTAGATAAGAATAGAATCGATGACTTCATTGATTTTTTTTTTAAATTAAAAAAAATTTACTCTCCGGATATCTAAACGGATTTATGAATAAATATGACTTAAAAGCTTATGCGATAACTGCCTTCTTTGTCATCCGCTTTAACTCCCAGATTCAATGTGATCGCCCATTAACACAGGATAAATCATTACAAGAAGCGCTGTGAAATGAATGTCGATGTGTACACACAATATCCTTACTAAAACATTGGAGAACAATATCTATACTTAATGTATAAATGTCAGGGTTTAATGATGATAAAAAGGAACAAACAAACCAAAATAAAACAAATAAAACCACGTCGTTGTAATGTGTCAATAGTGACATGCTTTGTGGGTATTCCTGATGATTTGAGGGTATAACTTATGATTTGTGGGTATTACTAATGATTTGTGGGTATTATTAATGATTTGTGGGTAATACTATTATTTGTGGGTATTACTGATGGTTTGAGGGTATAACTTATGATTTGTGGGTATTACTGATGTTTTGAGGGTATAAATGATTTGTGGGTATTACTGTTGATTTGTGGGTATTACTGATGATTTGTGGGTATTACTGATGATTTGTGGGTATTACTAATGATTTGTGGGTATTATTAATGATTTGTGGGTAATACTATTATTTGTGGGTATTACTGATGATTTGAGGGTATAACTTATGATTTGTGGGTATTACTGATGTTTTGAGGGTATACATGATTTGTGGGTATTACTGTTGATTTGTGGGTATTACTGATGATTTGTGGGTATTACTGATGATTTGCTAGTATTACTAATGATTTGTGGGTATTACTGATGATTTGTGGGTAATACTGATGATTTGTGGGTATTACTAATGATTTGTGGGTATTACTGTTGTTTTGAGGGTATAAATGATTTGTGGGTATTACTGTTGATTTGTGGGTATTACTAATGATTTGTGGGTATTACTGATGTTTTGCTAGTATTACTAATGATTTGTGGGTATTACTAATGATTTGTGGGTATTACTGATGTTTTGAGGGTATAAATGATTTGTGGGTATTACTGTTGATTTGTGGGTATTACTAATGATTTGTGGGTATTACTGATGATTTGCTAGTATTACTAATGATTTGTGGGTATTATTAATGATTTGTGGGTAATACTGATGATTTGTGGGTATTACTAATGATTTGTGGGTATTACTAATGATTTGTGGGTATTACTGATGATTTGTGGGTATTACTGTTGCTTTGTGGGTATTAATCATGATTTGTGGGTATTACTAATGATTTGTGAGTAGTACTAATGATTTGTGGGTATTACTGTTGATTTGTAGGTATTAATCATGATTCGTGGTTATTACAGATGAATTGTGGGTATTACTGATGATTTGTGGGTACATGTATTTGTTTTTCGTTTTTATCACTATTATATTACTTTAAAGTTAATATGAAAATTATCTGGTCCTAATGATACGTCACTTCCTATGACTACAGTAAATAAATGAAAAAAATAACGAATATTTTTTCCAAGGTGAAAGATCAATTTCATTTCGAACTCCTTATGAGACGGATTTATATAACTTGTTTCCGAATTCTATTCAAATCACATGTATCTTATTGTGAAATGAATACGAATATATGTATAACTGACATATATTTTCCATCGTTTAAATCGTTATTATACATCATATATGTACAGAGTAAGGCAATTTGACAAAGGATGAATAATATGAATGAAGCGTCGGAATACCTGTCTGTTATCGAGGTGTGACGATATAAACCCGAGCTATAACTGGTACAGACTCCGCCATGGCTGTCTGGAAAAGTCTTTGACACTGAGCCAGTAACTAGACAATTGCGAGGAGAGAAGGACACCTGAAAAAGTACGGGGAGGGGAGTCAACACTGGGGAGAATCGTTATAATAGATCACTTAAACACGCTGATTTAAAATATGGTTATGGCTAATATTCCTGTTTGAACTTTTTGGGAAGATTTGAAGAGTTTATTGAGAAGGATACCCGGAAACAAAAACCAAAAATGTATTGAACATGGGTAGTATCAATGCCAAATAGCATTACAAAAACACATTTATCTGTTTTACCATAAACTATTCCAAAATCATTACAAACAGGTTGACTCCATCTCATACTGTTACTTTTCTATAGAGTATTTCTGAAAACCACTTCGACTCCGAAATATTCATTTCAAAACAGAAAACAATTGCACGAAAGATGACGTGTTTCTCGTCAATACATGTAGTGTTAGTTCAGAACCCCACACCTGCACCGCAAGAAAATCTCGATTTGCAGCCTTTGTAACAACTCTGAGACTGACGTTTGTTGAGAGACGAGACAGAGACAGACGGACAGGCAGACAGACAGAGTAATTGGAATGCTCCAAAATGGCGTGAAATGTCACTAAGACGCAACACGTTTTGATTGCTACATTGTACGTTAGACGAGCCGTCAACACTTCTCACAATGTTTTCACATCACACCGTCCTTCTTATCCCAAACAAAGTGTCACCGTCCCTCCCTCTAGAGGTCAAACATTTCAGGGTACGCCAACATCGAGACAGGTTCTTAGCCACGGTCATTGCTAGAATGCTTTTTTCTGGTCGCAAAGCCTTAGGAACATTCAGTCGTTCCCTTGCAAAACGGACATGTATGGATTCTCTTTCCACACAACGTCATCGAGCTGGGTGTATCTCTGAACGCCAACATTTTTAATTTGCCTACAGGGTAGTTTGTTGTGATAGGGATTATAGTCTTTTTCCTTAAAGTAGTCTCAGTTCCAACAGGTAAATTTACCTGTAAAAGTTACCTGTTGGTACTCAGGCACAAGTATTACAAAAAAAATATCATAAAATTATCTTCATGATACTTTTTTTAATCAGAAATATTCAACTGTGTAAGTAATAACTAATGTAACTATTATAAGATTTGTGATAATTAATTAAAATTCAATGCTTAATAATTTTCTAGAAAAAAAAATAAAACTTTCTATTTCACCATTGAATTATTTTATGACTAATTCCTACTTTTAAAAGATACTGTTGTAAAAATATTTTTGTACATAGTAGGTGAATAATTTAATAGGTTTTGATGATTGATTTTTATAAGGTCTTGATGCCAATTAATATCAAAATTTAATTACTTAATTTTAATTTGTACATTTTTGCTTGGATATGTATGATTTATTAAATTCCAACTTACTCAATAATTCAATACCCATAGAAAGTGAGGTTTATTTAATCAAAGGTATTGTTTTCATTAGGTAAGCTCATTAACCATTCAATTCATTTATTACCTTAAACCTTACGGTTTATCAGTACAAGATATATACATACAAGTGCATATATACATTGCAAAATACAAATAGATACATGTACAACCCAATATAGTTCGGACACACACAAACCACAAGACACAACCGTAGCGATAGTGTAGAGAGGTATTTCACTAGATCAAAATGTGTTCAATTGTCTTTTGTTACAGAGGACAATAAATTTACCTAAATTCGACAAGATTCTGGTTTTAAAAATGTGTACATTTTTTCCCGTATTAGGTTTTCTACGGTAGTACAGTTTGATGAAACGGTTTCCATAATGACTGCGTTTTATTACAAACGGTACAATCCACTGTCGCAATACGTACAAATCCTATTAATTTGATCTAGGCCTATTACATTAAACTGTCCCATTTCAATATTCAGTTTATGAGACGACAATCTGATTTTTGCTATTTCTTTAAACCAAGAGGTTTCGTTAAATACGGTTTAAAGACAAAATTACCACTAATGAATTTTAGAAGTGGACATGCATTTTGATGACACATTCATATAGTCAATACATTGTTGTTGAAAAATATCTGTCATTCTATATTAAAAATTGATTAATGCTTTACCTTCATTCTGTGTATTTTCTGTTTGCTACACATATCCCAAACCTATTCTTAACAGATTGTTTCTTATACTATCTGTCCACTCAGCGCCCTTTTCAACCATTTCATCGTAACATGCAATTGTCTGAGTTTTAACTTTCAGCAAATATTTGAAAATTATAAACTTTCGAATAATAATAAATGAAAGTCTTCCTAATTCATGATTGATCATGATATTTGGCGTACTTTTCTTAACCCCTAAATTCTCTTACAAAAATTGAGATGCAGTTTTTTTTAATAATAGGCGCTTTATGAAACCCCCAGCTTCAGATCTATAATTTAAAATGCTGCTTACAAAAGTGTAAAAAAACTAAGTTGGGTTTCGAAATTGAAATATTTACTTTTAAAAACATTCATAATTCCAAATAAAGCTTTTCAACCTTGTTCAGCTATTTTCTCTTGTGTTGTCAAGAATTTTCTGTTATATATCAACAGAATTCCTAGATATCTAAAACGAATCTCTAACAATTTCAGACTAATTACTTTATTGAATAATTTTCTATATTTCTCTTTATTTCTTCAATATATGGTTATCACTGAATTGTATTTTATATACAATTATGTGCTGATTACTCATTTGATAATTTTCTTTTTTTTCTTTATATCTGTATCCTTGTATTTATGAAGAAAAAAAATGTAAAATTTAATGCATTTGTTTTACTGACTGTCCACAGTTAATTCTCATGTAAGGTGAGTTCACAGGTAAATCACAGGTAAGGTGAAAAGGGCAGTTTATATGAAACAGTATATAATTGACTTCCCATTGTTCTCAAAAACAACACCTACCTATTGTTAAAAAAAATGTTGGCGTTCGGAGAACACACCATCGAGCTTGTGTGGCTAGTGTCGCTTTAATTTGGTCCAGACTCACGCCGATGGCTGATACAAATGTAAGACAATGGTATAACATTCCGTCCTCCAAATAAGTCTCATCTTTGTCTGACAAGAAACGATAGGACATACTTGAAAGCAGCCAGTGTTTTTTTAGGTCCTGTTTCTTCCGCGAACGTGATCATTTAAATGGCACTAGTGTCTTGGTTTCGGGTGGTATTTGAGATGGTACAATATCACATTTTGTCATCAATGGAAAATTGTCTGGGGATCGTTTATCGAGATAAGATAATCAGATATGTGCTTGTAACGGGTTTTTTGGTGTGATACAGCAGGGACTGTTTTTTTCTCACGATAACTTGTTGTGTCACACATATCAGTCTCATTAGCAGGACATTTCTGAAGCGAACCCATGTCAGAACGTGATAACCAACGCAAAGTGTCTAAATTTGTCGCCAATATATCGCTGTTAGCAATTCCTGGTGAAGCAAATTCAACACTTCCAAAACTAAAGACTAGCAGCAATGTGTGTAACATACTCTATTTTGTACTCTTAGTTCTTGCATATTGTACTTTTTGAATTGTTTATATTTTGATCGAGCCGATTATTGCTTTCAAGTACGGTAATATACGTTAACGTTATTATTGCATTAACACATTGGTGACATTTTTTTTTTAGTTTCATTGGGTTATGAAAAAACTTTTGTTTGTAAACTGTATGAATACAACCAATGGGAAATTAATTATGATAATTCTAAAAGTATATTAATTCATTTATAGTTTATGGACTTGTTTTCGATAAGCACAAATAAAATCGACCTTTCTACGCCAATTTCTTTGTCTTTTGTTCTTTTGCAATGTACAAATAAAGGTAGTGAAATTATATTTTGAGGAATACTTCAATAAGATTTATAAATATATGCATTGGAAATTAATGTAAAAAAATCAGAGAATACCAAAGAGCTGAAAGAAAACATAACCCGAACTAGGAGCAATATATAAACAAAGGAAAGATTTACACGTAGACCATTGTAAAAGTATTAAGAAAACAAAACCAAGGCCCGTATTCATGAAACTGTTCTCATGCTCAAGCATGGTTTCTGTGCTCAAGCCAGCTTTCTTGCAACTCACCGAAATCATGTCAACGACCAAGAAGTTAATTGTGAATGTTGAAATTAGTATATTGCTTCACGGGTCTTTATTTTCCCCGAAACTTTGATATAATAAGGGTTTTTAAATAAATTATAGCCAGAACAAGAAATCAGTGTTAAGCACAAATTCCATGCTTGCGCATGAGGAAGGTTTCATGAATACTGACCCGGGTGAACCGGAATAGTAAGCGTTTTCCGTTTCATCGACGACGCTCGCCATGTAAAACTAGTTCAGATCCAAGTAAATGTCATGGATAAAACATCAATTAATTACTGTACCATTTATTAGGTCCAATTTCATTTCAGTTGCACAACAAAGGCTCGGGAAAGCTTCAGTGTTAAAAACGACAAAGAAGAATTAAATACGAAATGCATGTACCAAATTGCGATTACTTTTATAACTGTGTTATAGTGCAAGTATTGACGAAGAGAAACAGCTGTATCACTAACATCATCTGACGTCATTCGCACCGCACGAAATCTCAATGTTCCTGCTCTTTGGTATTTCTAGCTCAAAATTTTCAATCGTTTAGTAATATGTTAAATATATCTGAAATAGATATCCATATACTAGTAGAAGGAGGAAATAATGTATTATTTTGTTATTTATAGTCATGATGTTTGTTTTCTTCTGATCAGAGAACTGACAGTATTCTTTAGTTTGCCATGGGACATACTTGTATAAGCCAGTATACTAAGTGAAAAGGTGATAAAAGAAACAATTTTAGTAGATTCTATTCTAGCAATTGATAAAAAGAAAAAAAAACTTTATATACTGAACAAATAAAACATTCTACGTACATGTAGGTACAAGTATGATAGAGGTTATAAGGGATAGCTGGTAACCTTTGTGTGAACATCGTTTAACGTCGAGCAACGCGCCTGCTTCCGGTAAAAGTATTCGGACTTCCGGTAAATCGATTCGTACGACCTATTAATTTAAGCAGATGCGCATTTACTGAAAACCTGGATTGATTTAATCACACAAAAATGGCGTGATAGCGACATTTGCAATATGTCAATGGCTACCATCAAAGAAGAACAAAACAAATTGTTATGGCGAAACTGAAAAACTACACTTGTGAATGAAAGTGAACAGTTCCTAAAACGAGGCCCGTCTGTCTCCCGCGATGATCAAACAGCGTACCGTTGGACAGAGTATTATGGGATGTGAAAATAGCTGTGTTTATGTTGACATTACAAATCGATAGGTTTATATATATTAACTTTAAAGAAAAATCGATTGGTTTATAACATCTTGTGAAAATCAATGAATTTATATCTCGGATACAATACACGTGAGTAATATAGAAATGCTTATAAATAGAAATCAACATGTTTATGAATTCAATTATTACTTGAAATTCACAGTAACGAAACAACAGTCGGAAGTATAGAAAACCGAGAACAATAAAACAGTTTAGCACTCCTTGTTCAGTCTAGGATTTCTGTGTTTTACGCCGCGCTAACAACTGTGATTATTTGAATGGGTACTAGATTTTAGTGGAGGAAATCCGGAGTAACCAGAAGCAGATGGCGACTACTATCCACGTAAATCTGAATACAAGACCATGTGGCGGAGGGCTAGTTGTAGCAGAATGTCAGACGTTTCGATATATTAAACAATTTCGTCATTTCGATCCCCCATTTAAGTTGTAAATATGATATTTTGATTTACAACGATGATTGTTTCTGACTCTGTTGTACTTTGTACTCTGTTGAAACTTATTTACATATTACCTGTAATTTCTGGTTGATAGTCTATGAACTAGAAATAAAGAAAACGGTATGGTCAACTATATGTACTGATCCAAAACAAACAAACGTGCTTTGGATGCGTGTTACTAGAATTGTTACATTTAAAATATCATTTTGGTTGGATGTGCGAGGTTGATAGCCTTTAGAAACGATTAGGTTAGTAATAGGGTTACGTTTATTAACTGTATGTCGAAAATGTTCCTCTATTGCATGCTGTTGTTCTTAGGCAGATAGCTTTATAGAAGAATTGAAATGTTGTCGTCATATCATATTTCTTTGAATAAAATAAAATAAGAGAATACCGAAGCGTCAACATAATCATAATCCAAACTCAAATTCGATTAAACCAGGGGCAAAATTTGAACAAAGGAAAGATTTACATGGAGATCCTTGCAAAAGTACAAGAGAATAAGACCAAGTGTTCCGAAAGAGTAAGCGTCTTCTGCTTCATCGACGACACCCGCCATGTAAATCTTTGTCACATCCAAGTAAACATCAAGGTCTCAAAATGAGAACCGAGTATCATTGTCAATCACAACAAGTTAACACACTAATGAGCATACTGAAAAACGTTCATCTTCATATCACTTAAAGATACAGAATATTTCTCAATGAGACAAAGATGGCGACCATAAAACTTGCCCATAGTACTGATCAACCTGCATCTCTCGAATCCTTGTGTTGTTAGTTTGTTTGTCAGCAGTCGACATCGATCACGAAAATCAATAATAGTTGTTTTAACCACATGAATTTTTTAACAAATTGTAGTCAATTTAGATTTCAATTTCATGTTCTTGTGTGTTGTTTAATATTCTGTATCTTTAAGTGATATGAAGAGGGACGTTTTTGAGTATGCTCGTTAGTGTGTTTACTTGTTGTGATTGACAATGATAGTCAGTTCTCGTTTTGATAACTTGATGTTCACTTGGATGACGGAAATATTTACATGGCGGTTGTCGTCGATGAAGCAGAAGACGCTTACTCTTCCGGAACACCTGGTCTTATTCTCTTGTACTTTTACGAGAGTCTCCGTGTAAATCTTTCCTTTGTTCCTATTTTGCCTGTAGTTTTATCGATTTTGAGTTCGGATTATGGTTTTGTTGACGCTTTGATATTCTCTGATTTTTTTTTATGTTTCTCAAACTTTCTCCAGTTTAAGGCAATGAGAATATTATTACTTTGCAACAGATCTAAGTTCAATGCTGGGAATAAAATAACCTATTGCAATCATTTCCTTAATCAAATTGTACATAATATTTTGAGGTAGATAAGTGTGTATTCTTATAAACATTTTCATAATGCAGTCTTAAGGTAAATGTTAGCATTAAAATGCATTCGTGTGGTCGATGAAGCAGAAGACGCTTACCCTTCCGGAACACCTGGTCTTATTCTTTTATACTTTTACGAGGGTCTCCATGTAAACATTTCCTTTGTTCACAATGTGCCTTTAGTTTAATCGATTTTGAGTCCGGATTATGGTTTTGTTGATGCTTTGGTATTCACTGATTTTTTTTTCATGACTGTCTACCTTGAAGCTGAATACCGGAAATTGTACTAATATTGTTCAAAACACGTGCTTCCATATAAGGTAGGTTTTTTATTGAATAAAATGGAAGTTGAGTAAGACGTTACACAAAGACCGTTTGTGTCCCAACAGATCAATAAATGTGTCTTTTTGTACCTCCACAGGTGCTCCGTAAGTGAAGCAGACGACATGTTCGTCCAATTGTTCCATAGTTGCAGATGCTGATCAGTCACGTGAGAGCACGTGAGCTGTGTCATAGCGCGCGAGTCCCATCAGAAGCCGTGATAGTGTGGGAATTAGACAGCAACGTTGACAGTTATATAGTGGACGGTACACGAGGAGCAGACGACACAAAATACAGTGATGGATACGTTTCCCGCCATTTAACTATTTTGTTTTCTTCCTGCAAAAGACTTGCAGAGTTGTTTACTATTTGTGATGGCTGAATATAGTTGAAGTATTTGATAACATACAGCTTTGATCAAGTATAATCCACGTAGTGTTGTAATGATGTGTCATACGTATTGCCGGATCGATATGAGTGCTGTGATTGCAGGTAGACTTGTTTTCTTCAGGTGGACCGCGGATAACAAATATGCCCCCTGGTTAGAATTTTACATATTCTGAGCTAGCAGTGTTAACATATGGTATCGTCCTGGAGAACTGACAAAACTGTTAATGTAATGGTCGCAATCGTGATTCTCTAGAAACACAGGCTCCGCTTATAGCAACTAGTGGAATTGATTAAAAGACCAAAATGATGGCATCTATGCTGTGATTAAACATGTCAGGCAAATGGCCCTGCACCTCTTTCTTCAAATCCACTTCCTGATATTTATTCAGGTATGAATTTCAGTTAAAAGAATTAATGAAAATGATGTATTTTTAATATTCCTGTTGATTGAATTGCGTTCTGGCCGTTCGCAGCTATATCACCTCGGGAGTGTCGTTATATCATCATTGTCACCGGCACTTTACCGACACGAGCGGGGAGTTCTTACTGAGCAGTCGCTAGTCCTCCTCATGCTCTGCACTTTTCCAGTGGTGATTGTAATGGACACTTTGTGATTGACCGGTGCCATTCCATTGGTGGATATACGTCAGTAACACACATAGCTTGACCATTAGTGGTGTGTTCATTGAATAAGCGAGTATCCTGTTAACTAGTAAGGCGATATTGGTTTACGGATATATTCGTTTGGGATGTAATTTCAAGTGGTCTTCATTATGCGGCTGACCATATTATTGTAATAATGTTATTCCATGGTAGTAAGCTTTTCATTATAGACCTATAGGGATGTATATGACATTTCGACGACATTTTCATCATATTCAAGTAGACTCCGGTTACTCGCGAGAACAAAACAGCCCAACAAGAGGAATAATGGGAAGATTATGACCAGCTTATCAAGCCTGAAAAAGTCTACCATAATTTGTTTTCAAAAATCCTTAAGACCGCGGTTCCAGTTGATGTTTTGTTAGTATTTGTCTTAAGTTTTCGACGTACATGTGCTGTGGATTTTTTGGGATTTATTCGTTGGCCGGAGGGGCCAGAATATCTGGATGATTGTTATAGAACACTGACCGTTGGTCAATCAGCATGAAACACCCTGATAAAACCCAGGCAATGCTTCTCGAGAACTTAAGGATTATATCCGAGCACAGGAGACGATCTCTGGCGATAAACGAGAACTACAGGTGAGTAACACAGTTTATATTTCATCACAGTTAACAAATGAAGTAATATTTTTAAAAACCCATACAAACCTTTCATATCTGAATTTCTTAATTGAAGTTAGAAGACAGTATATGAAATAAACACATACTTTTTATAGAAATTTGATTAATATTATTATTTTAAGGGCAGACATTATATAAATATGTGTGTAAACTGTTCTACTACATACACGTACGTACATGTATTTTGTTGCATGTTTATTTTGTAGGCAAGTATAGTGTACGCACATGTGTATGTATATTAAATACCTACCAATTATCATATCAGTATGACATTAAGTCTAATGAAAAATGTTTGAGGCCTAACGTTGTACATATTATACAGCGAGACAGGGTTTCTAGCAAAATAATCTCACAATCAATATCGATGTTTGAAGGTGAAGGTAAGGCACGTAAATAGAAACACGGGGACTTTGGGTGATCTGCGATTAGTACCTCCTTTCTTTAGTAGTGTTTACAGGTTAGGAGTTCACGTGCATGCATGTTTACGTACATTGTACTTGTATCCGTCATACAAGACGGATTCAGACCCCTTGACGTTTTACCTTCTTAACGGTGGCGATTGCAATCGTTCATTCATAAGAATATGTACCATTGTCAACTAGCTGAATTGTAGACAGAACTTGTCTTCAGTAAAATGATCAAATAGTTATAATATTTCAATGAGAGCTGAACCCAAACAGGTGTTTTTAAGTAACTTCAGAAACATCCAACTGAACTACACTGTACCATACAAGTGCCTCAATTTATAGTGGCCCGTGATATTGTATTTAATAACAATTTTTGCAGTGAAATATCGAAAATAATTCATTTCATAAAGAGATATTTTTTCACTGGTGAGAAATTTGTGAAAATATCACTTTTATGCTTTGACCAATCAAAACATGTTTTACAAACGAAATTTAGAAGAATACAAAGCTACCCATCCTGTCAAATGCTAGTTAGCTTAGCGATACGCAGGCCTTATTTTACTGCTCAGTAATATCAGATCAGTTGCTTGTAATTGGGAACCATTCTCTAGGGAAAGACAAACTTTAATTTCACACTAAACTTTCATCTAAAGTAAGCTGGCGAACTATCCAGATCAGAAATCATATCTGTTTGATATATTATATTTGTATATTTATTTCCATTTCAATAGAGCCGAAGTTCCAATTACAGAAGTGATAACAAATAAATAATATATAACATAAGAGTAAAACAACTACAAAGTTAAAAAGCAAGTACAGTATATAAAATGCACACACATATAAATAAAATGTCAGTCAAGTTATGAACAGTAAAATCTGTCAGGAACATGACCAAGGTAGTTAAAATTAATTTTTACTCTGTCAAAAACACTATATTTTCTTACATTTATACAGGAATAAAACAGTGTTGAGCTACACGACCTTAAAAACGATTTGGAACTAAAATGTTGATTTCTCCTGTTTAAATAACTACAATCAAACATGTTTTGTACACATTTGAATAAAAATATTGAATCTATCGGATGAAACTGGTGTCAAACGAAACATTGAGCGTCATCAGCGTCAAAAATTCGGAAGTCATGTAATTGACAGAAAGTATGAGAGAAGTAGGGTCACAGAAATAGTAATAAAGTATACCATACTAAGAGGGTGTTCATATTTTTATCATCTGGAGAAATGACGAAGGAACAGCTCTGCAATTCCTAACTCTTGAGAATTTTGAATTCTACGCTTTTCAACAACGCGTAATGACCTCTGTTGTTAATAGGACATCAATATAGTAATTCAACCTACTGTACTTTAAAATGTCAGACTAAATACATCTTTTCATTGAAATAAGTTATTGTTATAATGAAATGAATTAAGTGATGAGTTTTTAAATTTTATTGAAATATTTGTAGAGTGAACTATATTTTGTCGCGTATTGTTGTCTAGTCTTGCTGGCGGTAAAAGTACTTGTTTCAACATAAAGTATTATCAGCTTGATGTGTCGTTTCGTGTTCCCAGGTAGATACTTGCAATAAAACTTTAATAAACAGAATATCTAATACAATTGTAACAGTTTCAGTGATACCAAATATATTTCACTTGTGCGGAAAATAGATTAGTATTTTTAATGAGTGCAGAGCTTGACAGATACAAAATGAAAATATTACATATGTAGCCCCATTCATGAAATATATTTGGTATTACCGAAGACACTGTTAAATATTCTCTATGTATCGTGTTCTGTAACTTAACGGTCCATCGACACTTTGAGTTACATTTTGTATTTAAGGCCAAACAGCAATGTTTAAAATAGACATCCACAAAACATGAAATATAAATCCAGAATGAAAGGGTTTCGAATATACACTATACGTAAAGATGTCGATATTGTCAATATTGTCAACATTGAAGGAAATATCAATGTAACATACTCTATTTTATTATACAGATTAACTGATTTCATTCGGGACATATTATGAAATGGTCAAGTTTCTGTTTGAAATCCGTACATTCTATCATAAAGTGTGAAATTAATCTAAACAGCTGTTGAAACAGATGGACATAAAACTGACCACTCTATCTTTCAATATATGATGGGCGTTATTCCGTAAACTGCATATTATTTTAATATCCCCTCTGTTGGTTGTATATTCTTCAACAGGACAATATTTTGTGATGCATGTATATCTGAAGTACCTGATTGGCAGAATGTGTATTTCCCCGAAGTAATTGATACATGTTTTGGTGTTTCGGGATATCAGAGTATTTCTCTGATGTCCTTCGTATTTAGAAGACAAGTTTGAGACCTAAATGGTGTTTTGTTTTGTATCGTTTTGTACCGACATTGTGAGATATTTTTGATATCGAAAACAGTCGACAGAGTGTGTATATACCGATAAAATCATATGATTGCATCATGTGTTTGTATGTACATGTACCGAAAGCTAGAATATGCTGGTTCAATATCTGAGAATATCTCTTTATCAAAATATTTTATACCTCGGGTTGTTTTTTTTTGTTTTTTTTTGTCGCCGTGAACAGTTCATGTTGTAGCTATACTTTAATGTTATACATTAGACTTCGTTACACCAGACCTACAACGTATCAGAGACAGGTGTGAAACCTACTTAAGGTGACACAGATAAGCACGACAAGGCTGAGGTGGGGGATACTGAACATGTAACAATGTAGAAGTTAAAAGATACATTTCGTCGGGCATTTTTGGAGTCAATTTTGATGCTTCATAAT